>OY755039.1:130820640-131518394 GCA_963576565.1 Aspidapion aeneum
GTAAAAAGTAAAACTGGCCGAAGAAAACGAGGACGGCCAAGGAGAAGCTGGAGAGAAGGAATAGACAGTGAAACAAGAATAAGAGGCCTAGATGAAATTGGGTATCGGAAGACGTAGAACGTTGTGAAACCGATAAATATATATAAAATATATATATATATATATATATATATATATATATATATATATATATATATATATATATATAGGTGTGTCCGAAGAGGTTAAGATCAATTTAATGAGATAAAATTATTAGGAAGTTTTGATCATAAACACTTAGTGGTGACTATAAACATGGAGTTCTCAAGAATTTCAGGAATCGTGCGCGTCAATAGCGGCGATTTTCCGCAAGATTCTGATTTGTAATTATATTATATAGACACCATTATATTAATTCTGGAGCAACCTCCTAAATTGATCCCTGTTGCTGGATGCTCCAGCGCGTTTGCCAAATTTTCAGCTAAACTTTTAAAAGCGCCAGAGCGTAAACTTTTAAAATTAGTTCAAAATCCCTCTTTTGGTACGGAATAAATAAAATTTAAAGCTCATCTCTAAAAGAGTTGCTTCGATAGAAATTTAGAGCCAAGCTTTTTAAAATGTTGCTGGTTATGTTAAAACATATATTTTTTATACTACTACTGCCTGTAGTATGTTTACTCTCGAAACGAATTTACAGATTTTTTAAAAAATGATCTTCGATTTACTATTACATACTACCGTTGATAAGTTTGCCTCCCTACAGGACGGTAAAAGATACAATTTTTATACAATGGGAAAAAGGTGCAGTGTTTTAAATTAAAAATATCTACAGGGATTTATTGTTTCTTTTTCTTCGAAAAATATATTTTACCAATACGCCATGTATCTGTATAAATTGTTTGGTAATAACGAACTGTTAGTAATATGTGCGGAAATTGATACCGTCAAGGGCTCTTTCAAAAAATTTAATCTAATTTATTTAAAAAAATAAATGGATCTACAGCGGATCTCATACCTTCCTAGCTAGTCTGTTTAGCAATAGAAACAGTTTTTTGTAAATATCTCAGAAACGAAAGCTTCTACGAAGTTTTTGATTATACCGAAAATTAATGAAAGAAATGCTATCTACTTTATGCCGAAAAGCGCATGTTGATGCGATGCTTCGTTAAGAAGCATATTTTAAAATTTTAAACTGTCAAAAATCTGTCATTATTATTAATGGATTTTAACCAAAATCTAATCAGCTCGTAACAGTATCGAACACTATTTTATGTGACATTTTCATGAAAATCGGTATAGCGGTTTAGGAGCTATCGTGTTACAGACAGATACACATACACACACACACAGACAGACTTCACGATGATATTGCTAAGATAGCTCCAAATACACACACATTTTTAGCGTTATCTCAAAAAATTTAGCGTTATCTCAAAAAAAATTTTTTTGTCGAAAATAATACCTTCTCCAGCCATTGCTATGCGGGCTAGGAAGGTACAAAATCAAATTATATATTAAATATATATAAATAAATATTGAAGCTCCCTTGTTGCGATGCTAACGTTTTTCAAGTAGTGCGCGTGCGGTAAAGTACTATTCCCACACGAAAATTAGCGCGGTAAAGTACACTTTACCGCACGAGCGTAGGTAAAGTTATTATTATTACCTGTCCTTTTGAAAACCGATAAAAGTACGGTAAAGGGAGGTTAGATGGGCCACCTTTTACGTAAGTTCAGAAAATTTCTTTATGAATTAAAATACAACTTTGTCAATTGATACATAAAATAACTAAACTTTGGAGCACTTAAATGTTAAAAATATTTAACATTAACACCAGTATTTACTAAAACCTTAAGACTTAGCATTGTAGACCGGGTTTAAGTATCAAGTCTATAGACTTGATACCGACCGGTTTAAGTGTATTTTTTTAATACTCACAGATCAAATAACTGCAAAGATTTGGTCCACCCTAATGTGCAATATGATAGTAAGCATTTCTCAGTGAGTTTCATCTCATATAAATTCAAATTAACTTAAGAAATAAAGAAAAACCACATAAAATTTTTGTAACCAAATGTCATTTTTTGGAGACTTAGTCCGTGCAGTCGTAGGATTCCCGTTAAAAATAGTCTCAAATCGTAGTACCACCCCTGAGAGATGGTTTAAAGTTCGAAAAACAATAGAAATAATCCATGATTGATAAAAAAACTCATACAAAAATATTCAAAGCTAAATAATACATAAATAACTTGAAACTATATCTGTAGATGCATTACCGTATTAAATACGTATCAATATTTAAATACTGTAAAAAGCACAAGATATATTAGAATCCCTTTTCAATTACTCTTTCACTAAAACAATCGACCATCGGTTTAATCGTCGCCGACTTGTCTAAAAAATTAACATGTAAAATATAGCGGACAGCTGACACTGACTTACACCGTTTTTATTCGACATTTCCTAGTGACATTTGGAGGTTTGAATATGGCTACCATTGTTAAACCCAAATATTTGATTATTTTTATTTATTTATAACCTTTGTGTGGAAATAATTTCTTTGTTACAACGAAACAAGATGACCCATATCCCAAGGTATTTATGAACAATTTATATAAATATTAAAAACTATTGCATTCACGGGAAAAATAAGTTGAACCTTCAACCAAAATGTAGACTTTTAAACCTAGGATTGTAGCACTTAGCACTGTAGACCCTTTAGTAAATACTGGTGTTAAAGCTTTTAAAAAATCAAGTCCTGAAACATGTCAACGGTCCATCTGTCTTACCCTAGGAAGGTGAGATGGACCATAGTGTTTAGGACAGATGGACTTGGCTACTTTGCCCATTTCCTTTAATTTTTGGCAATGGTTAATGAGGTAGTAACCAGCTTTTGCTAAAAGGCCTTGCAATCAATTCGTTTTCTTTTTTGTTTAAAGGTAATTTTTATTGCTACCAACATACTCATTTTCTGAATCACTTAACTACTATCGCATTATCTTCGGAATATGAAGATTCAATTGAATGGCCCTTTCTTTTTTCTATTTACCTCTTTTACTGCCAAATCGCTGTGATCCATCTATCCTCCAAATGGGAAGATAGACGACGATCTGTTAACTACTAAACCGTGTAACAACGTGATCTTATTTTTAGAATAGGTTGACGCTAAAATATATATTCACAATCGCGTTAGCATAAAAAAGATTTTAAAATTACCTAGGTGTATCAAATTTCCTTTTTAATTTTCCTGATTGATGGGTAAAACAACGTGGTCTCAACTGTTTTAAAACAAACTAAACAAAATCCAAACCACTAGCCGATTAAAGGTATTAAATTGACACTCTATTGACATGTTTCATAGTAAGGATCATTCTGAATGACGGTTCGAGGAAATTTTATCAAATTCTTGAAACTGAATAAATGGGGTAGTCTAATTAATAAAATGGACAGGCTACGGTAACTTTTCAATTGACAAAGGTCAGGATAACACCGATTTCGACCTCTCAAAAAACGGAACGGGGAGCTAATTTAAAAATATAATTTTTGAAAAAATGTCATTCAATTTTTCTTTTCGAAGAAAATTTTTAAACAATTTTTCGTTTAAAGAAAATATTTTCGAATAATTTTCCTTTTGAAGAAAATATTTTTGAATTA
This sequence comes from Aspidapion aeneum, assembly GCA_963576565.1. Lineage (NCBI taxonomy): Eukaryota > Metazoa > Arthropoda > Insecta > Coleoptera > Brentidae > Aspidapion > Aspidapion aeneum. Next base: position 130,824,274 of record OY755039.1, read on the forward strand.
TTGCTTTCGAACAAATTGTTTTTGTAGAACGCAAAGACGAATTACATTCTAGTATGGTATAGATAGCAAAATGTACAACAGGTAAACGCTGGCAACAGTGCCAGGAATAGAAGAACCGGGAAAGATGTCAGATATTGCCGGGTCCAACAGGTTAGGGGCTGAAACCCATCATTTATTGTAACAGTGACGACAACGACTTTCTTGAAACTTTTATTAAAAAAATTACAGGCCTGACACAAAAATATATTTTAGAAAACCTCAGACGTTATTAAAATTCCTATCGCTTTTACTTATTGGCTCTGTCCGATAATTTTCCGGCTCAGTTCGATAGACACTACTTGAACTCAATTCGGCTACCCAAAATTAAAATAAAGTAACTGCAGATTTATCAAAACCGAGAAAAATCAATTTAACATTTTTAAAACGTGAATTAGGAGTAATAGACTAACTTAATCTAGTCATATCATAACTCCGGTATTTCAAAAAAAGTTAATTGGTGTCAATTTTGGACAGCCGAATTGGTGCCCGGCACAATCACAAATTATTCACTCTTAAATTCATGACAATCCAACGGACCGGCTTGCTAAGCACAACTACGGTAGGCAATTTTATTATCTCAAGGAGAATTTAATTTTGCCTGATACTCTTTGTCGAGCACGGGTGTCTTTATCGTGCTAGTGCCACCTACGCTCTTAACACGGACCATCGGCTTAACGTGACTTCCGAACCACGGCCTTGTATTGATCATCAACTTTGCCTACTTCGTTGATGACAAGATTCGCCCAAGACAGGCGCCACTCCTACCTCCGGTAAATATGTATTAACAAACCAATAGTAGGTTCGAGTTGTTGTTGTTGTATTAGCAAGCATTTTTTTTTCGGTTAAGCGCACTCGCAAGGAGATCCCTATCATGCTCCAGAAGCGGCCAGTGCGCGGAAATGTTGGTCTGTGTTGGTTTTGAAATGGTTCAGGTTGTAAACTGCAGGGAAAACTGTCGCAGGGAGTTTATTCCACAGCGATGCTGTTCTCCAGAGATATGAATTCTGATATAATGAGGTTCTTGGTGCCTATATTTTGACAGTAAATTGATGGTTACCGTCTGTTTGACGTGTTCGCCTAGTAAGTGCTACTAACGGGGGGATCATACGTGCCAACTCTTCAGAGCATTTTCTGTGACAATACCTGTAGAAGAGAGATAGATCGCCCACAGTTCTTCGATGTTCGAGACTATCCAAGCTACGGGTAAGTGCGGGGTCATTGATCAGCTTGATAGTTAGTTTTTGCACGGTGTTCAAAAGCATTAAGTTATGTTTGGGTGCCGCACTCCATATATGTGAGCAGTACTCTATAGTTGGTCGAATCTGGCTTGGTGTATACAGATGTCTTGTACGAAATAGTACCCCAAGCTTTTGGGACGCCCTTTTAGCTATATCTGCCACGTGACTGTGCCAAGACATGTTGGTCTCTGCAGTGACTCCTAAGGTGTTCAACTGGCTCTGCAATGTGACAGCACTTCCAGATAGCGCGATGTTTGGCTTACCGGTGCTGGTCTTTTTTGAAAACAGGGCTGCTTGGGTTTTCTGCGCGTTGAACTGTACAAGGTTTTTGTTGCCCCAGTCCTCTATTATCTCCAGGTCGTTATTTATCTGCGATATTTGAGTTAGTCTAAGATGATGGAATTCACGTGCGGATAGACACTGAGTGGGTGGTATGACTGAGGAGACTACATTGCCATCATCTGCAAAGCAATAAAGTGGATGTACTGTTTTATCTATGAGGTCATTTATGTAAATCAGAAAAAGTGTTGGCGAAAGGTTTGCTCCCTGTGGCACACCAGCATTTATTTGGTAAGAGTTGGAGTTCCGGCCATCCAGTGCAACATAAATGGATCTATCCTTAAGGTAACTTTGAAACCAAGTGCAAAGTTTCGACGACAATCCCATTGCTTTGATCTTGTTGAGCAGATTTTCATGCCAGACTTTATCGAATGCTTTAGATATATCTAAGGCAATTGTTCTTGTTTCGCCCCGTAACTCAATCGCTTTTTGCCGTAAGTGAGTGACGTATGTAAGTAAATCGCCAGTTGACCTATATTTTCGAAGGCATAGGAATCGATGAACCGAACCGAACCGAATCCACCGCCCTCTGATTGTAAAGTATGCCCGCCAACTGAACCACTGAATTAATAATACATATCTTAAGGGAAATAACTGCCTACCTCTTCTACAGTGTTCAAGAAACTCGGCGACTTTACTTTGTCTCACAAAATAATCTGGACGATAACGGCATGCGTCAAACGATTTTTACTAGTGTTACCTTATTCAAAAATTCCATATAAAAAACTGTATACACTGTTTTAATGTCATCTCATTTTGAAGAAGATGCTTTGACGGCCGTGTCCTTCACGCCAAACATTAATAACGAGTTGAAAAAAGTAACAGTTAAGAATTAGTAAGTAATGACAACATTGTACTACAAATAGTATAGTTGGTTTAGTCAGTCCGACGCTCGAGTGATATCTGCAACTGCGCCCTGTGTAGGAAATCACAATTGTTTATGGGATAAAGTTGAGCGTTTCAGGAAGCTATTTATTACCTTTTACTGTGGACTCTGATGCTAAAGACAATAAAACAATCCTTTAATCTTGAGGAACCAAGAATTGGGACATCTGCAGGACGTATTAGTAATCAGGACGCCTTTGTGAAAATCGGAATTGTCCCGCGAAAATCAGCAGGAATGACCACTTCTAGGATTCCCATCACGGTCGTTAACGACTAAGTCGCGGCAAATTAATTATCTACGACCGGTTGGAGACTTCTGTATTACTGGTGCACTATTCTTATAGTAAGAGTGCATCACATCTTGTGAAGTCCTTCATCCCAACCAATAGGAAGCACGGAAATAGTCAAGCGCTATTCAAAGTAAGTAAATTTTGAAATTTTTACCGCGTTCGCTGCGAAATCCGTTTTTCTACCCCGCAGCACGGTGGATAGAATATACCGGTGTTTGAATCTTATATATATATGTCGAATTTTTCACGTCACTGGTGGTCCAGCTGATTTTTGTAAACGAAAGTTAGATATGATATGAACTGTTCCGTTGTTCATATATTTTATAATATTTTTTGAATTTTTTGAAAACTAATATTTCCTACTGTTTTCTAGTACATTCTTATAAAATATAATTTTCTAGACGTATTGTCGTTATTTTTTTTTAGCCCGCTTTATTTTTTATTACACAAAACTTAAATTACAAGTCAAACTGAATATGATCGTTTAGTATCAAAGGTGAAACAAGGACGAACGCATTATTTTCTTCGAATTTTAATTTTTATGTAAAGAGAAATGAAGCGGGCTAAAAAAAATAACGACTGGTATGTCTAAAAAATATTATTTTATAAGAATATACTAAAAAATAGTAGGAAAATTGCCGTAGTTTTCAAAAAATTCAAAAAATATTAGTTGTTCATATTATATCTAACCTTTGGTTACATAAATCAGCTGGACCACCAGTGACGTGAAAATTCGACATATATTTATAAGATCCGAACACCGGTCTATTCTATCCACCGTGACCCCGCAGCACTCGAACGTTCCGCGGGCGGTTTGCAAGAGAAGGCTGCTTGATAGAGGTCTTTTTGCATATCACGTGACGGCTTAGAGATTATTTAAAGCTATCTATTGGCCAAAGCCCTTCTGGCTGCTGATTTTGGACAATGGACGATGTGATCGTCTCGCACGATGTGATCATTCACATCGTGCGACTAGAAGGGCTTTAGCCAATAGAAAACTTTGAATGATCTCTGAGTCGCCACGTGTTATGCAGGATTCTCTGGCGAATCACCCGCGGAACTTTCGAGTGCTTCGGGGTAGGAGAAGAAAATTCGTTGCAATCGCGTAAAATAGATTCAAAATTCACTCTATTTGCACAGAGCGCGACTATTTCCGCGTCTTATTGGTCGAGACGAGGAATTTCACACGATGTGATGCATCACTTCTCACAACTATTAGAATAGAGCCGATCACACGATATAAATGATCATATCGTCCACGCACCAGAATCAACAGCCACAGAGGTATCTCCTTCCAACAAGTCAGTGGTGGGTGAATGATTCGCAGCGACTTAGACGTATGCGACCGTGGAGGAAATCCTAGCTTTATGCCTCTTCTCTCAAATGTAAAGTAGGGATTCCCCCCATACAGCACAACAGGTAGATTCGCTTGAAAGCAGGGAGGCTTTTGCCGACCGTCCGCCTCCCTCTAAATGTGCGACCGCCGTAGTCGTGTACGCTTTCGGTTTTGAGGCCTATCTACCCGCAATGTATTATCCCTGTTTCTCTGTCTACCCATGCCAATAATACAGGGCAGAGAGAAATGTAGGTCAATATCAGTATAACGCATTTTAGTATTATTTTCGAAAATAGATTATTTTTTCAAATGTCAAAGTTTAAGAGAAAATGAGTATATTAGAAACCAGTAACCTTTACATACTCTTACTTTGAATAATAATTCAAGGTTTTAAACAAACTTTGTATATAATAACTCAAAATGGGGTAGTAAATGTACAGGGTAGTAGATATAGTATGTATGTTTTGGCTCAAATTATTATTGGTAATAACGTCATCGGAAAGGTATTTTTGACCTTGTAAAGGTTATTTGAATTTTACCTTGTCAATATCATTTCCATTGGACTTTGTGAAGGTTGTAACGTTTTGAAGGTCATCTGCAACTGACTTTGTAAAGATCATTTGCATCTGACCTTGGAAAGGTCATTTGAGTTAAATAGTCTCACTGATATTTTGACTTTGTAGTTTTTGACTCTTATGTGACAGTTGCATATGCGCATATGTTTCACAAGAGAGCGGGTGTTATACAGTGTCTCCCCGGATGGAGTTGACAACAGGAAAAAATCCTTTATTTTTGGTTTTACGAAAAAAACTCACTCTTTATAAAACATTCTGCTTGTTGAAAAATTAAGATTACCATAATAAAATCTTTGATTAGATGTACAGGATGTTTTCAAATTAAGAAACATGTGATTAATAAGCGGAGAAAAATCTTTATTTTTAATTTTACGAAAAACCTCACTCTTTTTAATGTGACATTGATAGATTGATTTTATTGATTGTCATATTGATTTTCAAGTAATAGATTTTACATTCTAAAAAATATTTAGAAAAGCAGAACGGATTGTTTTTTCATCAAATGCTTAACTTTTAAAAATTAAAGCCTGGATGGATTTTGTTTTCCTAGATTTCGTATTTTTATTTTATCCTTATCTCAGTTTTTTGACAAGCAGTATTTTTTATAAAGAGTGACGTTTTTCGTGAAATTAAAAATAAATATTTTTCTTCCTTCATTAATTCTATATTTCCTTATTTGATAACACAGAACAACAAGAAGAATTTTTTATAAAGAGGGAGTTTTTTTAGTAAAATCAAAAATAAAGGATTTTGTATAAAACCAGGCTTCTAAAACCGCGCGTTAAATTCATCGTAAAATCGTGAAGTTGGCATTTCAAATCGTTGCAAAACACCAGAATCGATTTTTAATAAAGGTAAATTAAAAAGTAAAAAATCCCAATCTGCAGTGGTAAAATTTAGCATTTTTAATGCCTCTACGTTTTCACAAATTGTGTCCAGGACATTCCGTAATGCACGGATTCGGACTCTATGTTTTCTATTACATTTCCCGATTAACGTAGAGTATCTGTATGTTGACATATTTGGATATATTAGACAGTGGCGGATCCAGGGGGGGGGGGGGCACTAGGGGCACTTGACCCCCCCCCCCCCCCCCCGAGTATGTTTTGAATAAACAAAAAATGAGTAAAAAGTAAGGTTTTGCTAATAAAAATTCAAAATAAATATTGTACTTTTTAGTTCTGACTAATTTAATAAAATGCTGCTTAAAAAACAGAGAATTTCACCTAAAGTTACCCCCCCCCCCCCGAACCGAACCGAACCGAACCGCCGACCTAAAATAAAGTCAGGCTTAATTCCAATAAGTCCCTAATGTCATCACAGATTACTATACTGTGAATGTCATTCTTGAATCTACAGACCTTGCGTCATATTTTAAAGATAAAGAGACGCGACAAATTCTTCAAAGTCAAATTTATTTAAGTCAAAATCAAAGAATGAAAATATCGGTCCTATATACACTATGAACCTTCTGTCTTTTTCAATTCATAAGCTTCGGAATATAAAAATAAAGGATTTGTAACAAAACTATACAGGGGGTGTAGACAAACGTGTTTGTTTATATGTTGCATGATGATTGATGCCACTCACCGCTGACAATTTAAATTATTTTAGTAAAATGCCAATGAACTTGGCAATAAAATAACATAACCAAAAAATGTTAATTTCAGTGACTTTGATGGGCTTGCCGCGTCTCTTTTTTGTAAAAATATATCATACACACAGGGTCTCTAATCGATCACTGCCAAATATGGTTCAGTTATCTTTAATAGTTTAGAAGATATTTCAGTGGAGTCAGACTTTTGAGACACCCTGTATATGTCTACTACTGTAAAGAGTTTACTTTTTGTCCTAATTTATTATTTTATGGTGGTAAAGGGTAGAGTAGTAAATAATTAATATTTTTACCCAAAAAAACGTTTCCCTTTAAAAAGTTTTTTTCTATTACCATCCTATAAAGAAAACCTTAATCTGACGTCGTCCTAAGTGTAATCTAATACTGGCTAATTATCAAATGTGTTTGATCATAAAAAAATTTGCAGAAATAGAGTATTGAACTTGCATATTATTTTCAAAAACTAAATGATAATATTGATCATTTCCTTGATTTCTGAACTCTAAATAATTCCCTACTGTAAATGGGCAGAGACCGCTCTTTTTGTAGATGACTTTACCTAAATCATATACAACATAAAGGGGCCATTTCCAATGGCGTCCAAATTTTTTCCATTGCTTTCATAAAATATAATAAATTTATAATAATTTAATATATAGGTCACTAGAAAACGAGTTACCGCCGAAACTTCAGATCTACATTTTCTTGATAATTTTAATAAAATGTAAATATGTGGTTCTTATTATATACTAGTTTTTTTTTTGTTTTAAAAACAGAATATTTAATACAACAGGACCGGAGAAAGTTTTTTATATTTTCTGATAAATAATCTTTTTTTTATGCTTTTCCAAAGTGTTAAGAATTAGGAAACAAGATATTTTGTTTCTTATCATGAAATTAAAAAATATAATTCCGGCTCAATAAGCCATAATTAAATCGAGGTCTAAAATATTTTCCGGTCTAATTTAATTTTGCTTTTTGACCAATTATCTAAAAAATATATTTAATTGTATGTAAAAATACATTCAATGAACCTTATTGAGTCAATCGAAATCAAACACAAACAAACTGCTTTCCTTAAAAACTCTTCTCTTGATGGTTCTTTGTTTTTTATAAAAACTCTTTGTAATTGCGTAAAATGAGGCGTATTATTTCTATATTTCTGTAAAAAATTGTGTGCCGGATTTTTTAGAAATTGGGAAACAACATTATTAATTTTTTGTCGGGGAAAAATATATACTTCAAATAAAATTCTTGAAATTCCGGCTCAATAATCCGTAGTTAGATCGAGGTCCAACATATCAGTCTAATATTTCTTTTTGTCTTTTTTAATATTCGGCTACAAAAATCAATGTATTTTGTTAATCGACTAAAAATCAATGAACAGTTTCATTGATATTACGTACTTTTCTCGTTCTGTGTTAATTTCAATCAGTTTCGTTATAAAAAAAAACAGGGTTTTAAGACGCGCGTTAATGAACTGTCAATTACTTTTAAAACACACACCGATATTAAGTAAAGATGTTTAAGGTTTAAGTTTAAGGTTTAAGTTTAACTTTTAGTTTATCTTTGGTAAAATGTTTTAACTGAATTTCTTTTAAACTTAATAAAAGTCAAAAAAAAAAAATTTTGAACTAATTATAACTACATAGTGTAACAGTTTTTTTTTTGTATGCAAAAGAAAAGTTGCAAACCTTGATTGTTATTCGGAAATAAAAGTAATTAACAAACAAAAAACAAAAATTATAACTTAAACCTTAATATCCTTAATAAGAATCCTAAATAAGAATCTACAAGGATTTCGTAAAAAAAATGAAAAGAACGGAATAGAAATAGTTTAAATTATAGGTTTAAGTTTGTAGGGAACGAGGTTTAAGTAAAAATGCAGCGATATTTAAGTGAATTACTCACATTTTTAAGTTTTCACTTACTTCCGAAAATTGAAATTGTCCGAAAATGTGTTAATGTTTCCTAATTTTTATTACATAACTTGCACAAAACAAAACAAAAATGAAAAATAAATTTTAAAATTTATTAAAATGACGTAAAAGTGACTTGACGACACTGACACTTACTGGGCACGGTACTGAAATTCTCATCTGCACGGCTGAAGGTCGACTCAGTTGACGTACGTCTTAAATATATCTGTATTGCTAGAGCGTATTAAAACCATTAATGAAAAATGACTGCTAGAAGCGTTCCGCCATATTTTATTTAAATGAACCCAAAATGGATTGAAAAAGCCAGTGACGTATATAATTAATATTTTTTAGATATTTTTTACATATTTCATGAATACAAATATAAAATAGCATAAAATACGGCCTGATGGGGTCTCCTCCCCCTCAAAACTGTTTCGTCCTCTCCAAAACCTTTTTTCAAATACGCTACTGGAAAAAGGAAACGCTTTCAGTAAAATTTAAAAAGGGATTGCTTGCGGTAATTTGACGTTGTCAAAATTCACGGTCCCTAGAATAAGCCCGGCCTTCGGATCTTAAAAATAGGCGGCCAATACTTCAGCCCTGGACCTAAACCTAATAATTATGTAGTTTTGTTTTAAATATAAATAATGAAAAAACATGTAATTTAACATTCTCTATATATAGTACAATAAATATAGGTGCACGCTGATCTAGAGCTAGAGAGAAAACTTTTGTATGTACTTGCAAACCCCAAAAGCCGCAGAAAACAGCCAGTAATTTATTTGGTATTTGTATTTTTTGTAACTTTAGACCCCTTTATTACGTCTATGGGCAGGGGCCGTAGTAGGCACGGGCAAACCGGGCTTCTGCCCAGGGGCGCCGCATCATAGGGGCGCCAAGCTCTAACGCGTTAAATTGTACATCTAGAGTTGCCGGATTAGATGTATTAAGAAGTATGATTATAGGCGATCCAATTTATTGTTTCGCCCAGGGCTCCTAAATATCTAGGATCCATATAGAAATCCGAGGCACACAAATAAAGAGATGTCAAATTGAGCCCTAAATCCATTGTTTTTTTACGTAGCATTACTTAAGTTTGAATTTTTTATAGACACCCGGACTATTTTACGTTTACCGCAATATTTTTTTTTTAAATAATTTTGTTAATTTTTAATAATAAATAGGAAAAAATTATTTAATCTTAAGAGCAATTTTTTTTTTATAAAACGCGATATTGCTAATTTTGATATTTTTTTGTGCGGTTCCATGTAAAGATAACACGTAAATTAAAGCACATTATGATAAGCTAGCTCAAAAAATACAATAATTATAATACGAGATCAAAATCACCACTAAACTGTTTTGGAGGGAACCAAATAATCCAAAAATTTTAAAAATTACAAATTTAAATTTTGGGGAAATTTTCATCTCTACATTTTTTAATAAAAAAATTCAAAATGTTTCTTGAGATTATTATAGAGCGGTAGATAGAAACATCTACTGGCTGCATAAAACTAAAAACAAAAGTTTCCTACAAATTACCGTTTTTGAGATATTTGATAAAAAGTAGGATAAGTCGCGACGCTACCTATAATGCGACGCCGAGCAAAGCACTGTTTTTTCCTAACTTCGTAGCGAGTCCTTAAACAGCATGCTAAGTTATATCAAAATCACGCAAAAATTGAATATTTCAAAATGGGCTGCCTTAAATGTTATCAGGAGGTAATGGCACAAAAAACGACTGAAATTTTGGATTCCTTATATCAGAAGTAGGTCCTGAGCAAAGAGCTACTAAGTCTTCGTACTTATTTTTCTCAATGTTTGGGGGCTCATTGTTTAAGGAAGAAACTGACAAAGTACCTAGAAATCTTTTTAGGGTTATACTAGGATATTCATTTTGTACATGACTATTTCCTTTTGTGCAGTTACGCTGGTACGTCAGAACAATTTTGCACACCTTGTGAAAAATATAAAGTATATTGTGACTCAGTTGAAGATATTTTGTGCAGTCAAAAATTTGATCATATATTTTTGCTTGGCGATTTCAACTTGCCTAGGATACATTGGTGCAATATGGAAAATGGTTGTTGGGCAACTGGTCAAATGAATAATAAGTCTGAATGTATTTCCGACTTTTTTTCTTTTTTGAATTTTTTTCAGCACAACAAGGTACCAAATATATATGGTAATACTCTAGATTTAGTTTTTAGCAATCAAAATAACTTAAGTGTAGTAGTAGTAAATGATCCATTTATAAGATTAGATCAGAAGCATCCAGCATTGGAGATAAATATTGACATTCAGCCAGAGCAACCATCTCTTTCTTTTGATTATGAATTTTACAATTTCAAATATGCAAATTATGAAGGCATCAATCATCATTTAGCATGCTCCAACTGGGATGATATGTTTGAATCAGATATCAATACTATGGTTGATAAATTTTATAATGAACTTCAATATACAATAGATAAGTTTGTGCCAATTTGTCGGGCAAAGAAGTCAAATTTTCCAAGCTGGATGCCAAATAATTTAAAAGAATTGATAATTGCCAAAAAAATTTTGCACAAGGAATACAAAAAGAGTGGCTCGATCGATGACTATATCAAGTTTATGACATCACGTCGTGACTGTAAAGAATCATACAAACAGTCTCGGGAATTATTTATCAACAATCTAGAAATAAATATGCAAGTCAATCCAAATGAATTTTGGAGATATGCAAAAAATAAAAACAATTCCAGTTCCTTACCTAATACTATGTCATATGGTAATGAAACATCTTCAGATGCACAAGATATAGCCAACATGTTTGCCACTTTTTTTGGCGATGTTTATGAATCTGATTTAAAAAATGACATTGATTTTGAGGTTAATCATGGCATACCCTCCGACTTAAACTTATGTGATATAAATATAGATTTAATTGATGTATATAATGCAATAGAAAAACTCAAAAGATCTCTAGGAAAAGGCCCCGATAGCATTCCTCGGGATTTCATATATAACTGTAGGTTTATTTTGGCACCAATTTTACACAAAATATTTACTAAGTCATTATCATTAGGGGAATTTCCAGAAAAATGGAAGATTAGCTTCTTAACTCCCATATTTAAAAGTGGTAATAAGGAAAAAATCGAAAATTATCGTGGGATTTCGAAAATAAGTTTATTTAGCAAAATATTTGAACATATAGTAACAAATAAAATAACCCCTTTATTATCACCTCTTCTCTGCCAAGAACAACATGGGTTTCAGAGAGGTAAATCGACAGTAAGCAATCTTCTTATTTACACAGAATATATATCGGAGGCTTTGGAGAGCCGTTGTCAGGTGGATGCAATCCACACGGATTTCTCTAAAGCATTTGATAAAATTAACCATAGGATCCTCTTATGTAAGTTAAAACATCATGGCTTCTCTGGAGGGTTCCTTAGATGGATTATGAGCTACCTAAGCAAAAGAAGTCAAATGGTTAATATAAATAATATTCATTCATTTAGAATTGAAGTTTGCTCAGGAGTGCCTCAAGGGGGACATTTGTCACCACTTTTATTTAATTTATTTATCAATGAACTCTATTTCTGTATAAAAAACTGTAAATTCTTACTATTTGCAGATGATTTTAAATTATATTTAGTAATTAGATGTCATCAAGATTGCCTATTAATTCAAGAAGATTTAGACTGCTTGAATTTATGGTGCCAAAATAACAAGTTATCATTGAACTTAAACAAATGTAGTGTCATGAGATATTTCAGAATTCATAAACCAATAATATTTGACTACATCTTAAATTCTACTACTTTAAACAGTGTGGATCAAATTAAGGATTTAGGTGTTATTTTTGATCAAAAAATTGAATTTAATTTGCACATTGAAAATATTTGCAACAAAAGTCTACGAGTGTTAGGGTTTATATCGCATACTTTAGAGGAATTCAATAACGTATATTGCTTTAAATTGTTGTACTGTTCTCTGGTGCGATCATTGATTGAGTATGCTAGTCAAATTTGGAATCCACACTATTTTAAATATATAGATATGATAAAAATTCAGTGTAGGTTTTTAAGGTTAATAAACTACAAACTAAAAATACCTAAAGATCATATTGACTACATATCTCTACAGAATTTATTGAGTATTCAATCTTTGGAAAAGCGGAGGTTTATGATGGATACCAGGTTACTGTTTAAAATTATAAATAATAATGTTGATTGTCCTAACTTATTAGAAATGATCTCTTTTCAAGTTCCACAAAGACAGACTAGAAATTATTCTTTATTGTTTGTGCAATTTCATAGAACTGCACATGGGATAAACTCTCCTCTTACTAGAATGGCAAATTCTTTAAATAAAATCGATGTAGATTTATTTAATGTAACTTTACAACAATTCAACAAGTTTGTGAAAAAATTTGCTCAATAATTATTACTACATAATACTGTTAGTTATAGTTCATACTATTGTAATTTAAATTTTTGTAAATGGCATGACCGTTGAAAATAAAAAATAAAATAAATAAAATAAATAAAATAAATAAAATAAATAAAATAAATAAAATAAATAAAATAAATAAAATAAATAAAATAAATAAAATAAATAAAATAAATAAAATAAATAAAATAAATAAAATAAATAAAATAAATAAAATAAATAAAATAAATAAAATAAATAAAATAAATAAAATAAATAAAATAAATAAAATAAATAAAATAAATAAAATAAATAAAATAAATAAAATAAATAAAATAAATAAAATAAATAAAATAAATAAAATAAATAAAATAAATAAAATAAATAAAATAAATAAAATAAATAAAATAAATAAAATAAATAAAATAAATAAAATAAATAAAATAAATAAAATAAATAAAATAAATAAAATAAATAAAATAAATAAAATAAATAAAATAAATAAAATAAATAAAATAAATAAAATAAATAAAATAAATAAAATAAATAAAATAAATAAAATAAATAAAATAAATTAAATAAATAAAATAAATAAAATAAATAAAATATATAAAATAAATAAAATAAATAAAATAAATAAAATAAATAAAATAAATAAGAAATATATATTTATATATATATATATATATATATATATAGTATTGTTGGTGCAAGCAAGAAATTTCCTAATTTTAATTTTCTTTTCCTTTTCTGCGCGTTTAAAATAATTTAAATTTTCGCGCTCTAAAATATGCATATGGGGTTTCACGGCACCGGACACGTGGAAGAGAAGCAACGCCGCGATGAGTGCGCAAAGAACCACCGTCACAACAAGACACTAGCAAAATCACGTTCCCGAAAAAAGTGAATTTGAGGTGAAAAACCTGGACGTTTAAACGTCGACTGGAGCTGCAAGAGAGTCCGAGGTAGGTGCCTTTTCATATAAAATTCCATATGTATCGTAACTTTCCATTTTCAATCGTCAATACCGACATTTATTTTTAAATGTGCTTGTGAAGCCAATACCGGCGACCTATCGAAGGAAATTCCGTTATTTTTCAGCCCTTGCACGCACATTTAATGGCCCTTCGACCCAAATTAATAGTTTTCCAAACTACCTAGACTCCTGTGGTTCACCAATTTCCTACAAAAATTCCAAATTTCTATTTTCTATTTCAAATTTCAAAATTTATTTCAATTTCAATTATCAGACCATATTGTTTTACGACCTTTTGGGGATATGTTCCTTCAAAGTTGATCGAAGTGTTTATTACCGTTCAAAATAAGCTATAGCCAATGCACATATTTCGTATAGTTTACTAGTTCATCAAAGAAAGTTGATCGCTTTGTTCATTACATTTTCAGTAAAAGTGGCGTCAATACGCCGAAAGTGAAAATTTAAGGCGGTTCTTCCATCTAAATTCCTTTAATTGTCGATTGTACAGGTGTCGCGTTAACGCGCAGGTGCAAGTAGTCGCCGTCACCAAGGTCTCACGTTGCGCGCGTTGTTTCTTCAAATACCGAGGTTTGTTAAAAACTTTCAGACGGGACCGCTAGTCGTACGCACAGAGTGTGGGACTTGGAATCGAGAGGTGCGGGGTTCAATCCTTGGTGAGACATAAAAGTTTTTTTTAAGGGATATGTTCAAATAATAACATACAGACAAACTTACAAACATTTCATTTCAAAATTTTCGAAAAAAGTTAATAAAATTAAAATAATAAAATTGTTTAATTTTTGCTAAAATTCGGGTTATATTTTAAGCTATATTTTAAGCATTTTTTTTGGGTAATTTTAAAACCAAATTAACTTTCAAAAACAAAAATGTCTACGCAAAAACAGAAAAAACTTTGCGACAAAAGGCTTTTGAGCTTCAACCAAATGGCGGAAGCTCACGAGGTAGCTTTGAAAGCGAAGTCGGATACAGCGTTTCACTTTTTGTTTAAATCCAGATATGAAGACGTCGAAGAATGTCATGCTCAATTCTATAATTTTCATAACCAAATTATTGGCTCTCTCGAAGAGTTTAAACTTTCATTTGACGAGCAGGATAAAACTAGAAAAGACTTTGACAACCTTTATTATGAATGTAAGGGTATTTACTACGACCTTTTTAGGGCCAACCCTGTCAATTACGTAGGCAACCCTAACCAACAAAATATTGTTCAGAGGTCAAATACAAGATCATTTCCACAACCACGGTTGCCAATTTTCAATGGTAATTATAAAGACTGGCAACACTGGTTTGACTTATTTAAAGTCATGGTACATCAAAATTCTGATTTAAGTGATATAGAGAAATTTCAACAATTGCGGAGTTCTGTTCTGAATGAAGCCCTTTCTCTAGTAAAAACCATTCCCCTCGCAGATAGCAATTATCACATTGCGTATGAAACCTTAGTAAAGAGGTATCAAAATAAACGAATTATTGCTACTACCGCTTTGAATGCTATTAACTTTCTTTCAACTAAATCCAGTTCTGGGAAAGAATTACGTTCCATGTTGGATACATTTTCTGAGAATCTAGCCATCTTAAATGAGCTTGGTTTTCCTACAAAAGAATGGGACTTTCTTACTTTTAACATGATGCTCTCAAAACTTGAAGTCAAGATGAGGACTGATTTCGAACTTTACTATAGTAGAGAGAAAAACAATTCAGAAATTCCGTCCTACACTGATCTTTACACGTTTATAGAAAATCATTGCGTTGCGCTCGAATCTGTAGTGCAAATGCCCAGTTTTAGTAGGCAAAATCAAACCCCTAGACAACCTCAAACTACGCGTAATTCTCAACAGAACAGTTTTCAGAGAAACAGTTTTAATAATTTTAATTCACCTTCTGCTTTCAATACAACTATTTCAAATCAAAGTTCAAATTCAAGAAATCAACAAAATACTTTACAAAATAGCAATCAACGCAGCAACCCTCAAATACAAAATAATCAGAACAGAACTTTTAATCCAAAAATAAAATGCTACCTATGTTCTTCGAATCACGCATTATCGAAATGTATCGAATTTCAAAACAAAAGTCCACAGGAAAGGATGGGTTATGTTCGGCAGGTGAATCTATGTCAAAATTGCTTACATTTTGCTCACCAGACCGTGAATTGCCCCTCTTCCTACAACTGCTTTACGTGTGGAGCTAGGCACCACAGTCTTCTTCACGTTCCACAACCAGTAGCGCCCTCTGTGAGTGTTGATTCTTATCCTCCAGAGAACGTTAATATTCCACTTTCCAATTCCAATAGCACCCCTATGTCAGGAAGCCATTCCACAAACTGTCATGCGACAATGATTTCCAAAAATTCCACTTTTCTACTTTCTACCGTTGTAGCTGACATGTTAGACTCAAGGGGACATTACCAACCAGTTCGTATCTTACTCGATTCTGCCTCAGAGGCAAACTTTATTTCAGAAAAATGTCTAAATCGTTTAGGTCTTTCGAAAAGCTTCTTTTCTACTTCTATTCAAGGCTTAAATCAAATGACATCTTCCAATACCAAAGGTAAGACGAAATGTCTTATCAAACCTCAAGGTCAAGCGGGACCTACCTTTGATTTTGAGGCTTTAGTACTTCCAAAACTTTGTACAGAGATTCCTTCTTGCGCTGTCGACTCGAGCAAGTGGAATCACATTCGCAATATCAAACTTTCTGATCAAAACTTCCATATACCAAGTTCCATTGATGTCCTAGTAGGTTGTGAACTTTTTCCGCATCTCTTACAAGAGGGAGTTATCCACGGAGAGCGTGGACAACCTAGTGCTTTTAATAGCATCTTTGGCTATGTGCTGATTGGTAAAGTTGAAACTTCAAAGCAACAAAATCCACAATCACTCATAAGCTGTTACACTTCCATCGAACCATCTCTGGATATCCGCCTAGAGCGCTTCTGGGAGATAGAGCAGGTTCCACATAAGGTTCATCACAGTCCTGAGGATATTATGTGCGAAAAATTATTTTCACAATCAGTTTCACGCAACGAATCAGGTAGATTCGTCGTTCCATTACCTTTCATAAACTTAGAACCCCAGTTGGGTGACACCTATCCAATCGCTTTAAAACGTTTCAAGCTTCAGGAAGCTAGACTTCTCAAAGACTCAGCTAATTATCAAGCTTACAAAGATTTTATGCAAGATTATTTAGACACTGGTCACATGATACCTATTCCTACGCCTATATCTAAAGAGGTCTTGGATAATTCCTACTTTATCCCTCATCACAGTGTCTGGAACACTGGGAAGATAAGAGTGGTCTTTGATGGGTCCCAACGTAGTCCCAGAGGTGTCTCACTCAACGAGACGTTGTGCGCAGGTCCTAAACTGCAAAATGATGTCCGTGAAATTCTACTTAATTTTCGAATTCATGCTGTAGCCTTTGTTACTGACATAGTAAAAATGTTCCGACAGATTTTAATTATTCCTGAGCACACGCGTTATCAAAATATTCTATGGAGATTTTCTGAGGATGATCCTGTCCAAACCTACTCCTTAAGAACAGTTGTTTATGGACTTAAGTCATCACCTTACTTAGCTATTCGTACTATACAAGAACTAGCTAAACTTGAGTCTGAAAGGTATCCTAATGCTTCCAAGGTGCTTCTTAAAGAAATTTACGTCGACGACGTGCTCACTGGGCCACAGAATCCTGCCTCTGCCAAAGAACTTCAGTCGGAGTTAATCTCCCTGTTGCGCCTAGGAGGGTTTGAACTTAAAAAATGGGCGAGCAACAGTCCGGAACTTCTCTCCTCATTCTCAGAATCAGAAACACAAATGTCCATTCGTTTCGACAAATCCGAACCTAATTTTGTAAAAATATTAGGTCTCCAATGGAATCCTATCTCAGATTCGTTTACCTACTTGGTCGTACCAGAAGATAAACCATGCACCAAGCGAGGCATCTTATCTCAAATCATGAAAATTTTTGATCCCTTAGGTTTCTGTTCTCCCGTTTCTTTACTTGCTAAGCATCTCATGCAAGATCTGTGGAAGGAGAAGCTGGACTGGGATTCTCAGCCTCCTCCGCATATCGTAAATGTTTGGAATCAATTTCGAACCGAACTTCCAAATCTTTCAAATATTCATTTACCTAGACGCCTTTCCATTGATCAACCACGTAG
Source organism: Aspidapion aeneum (assembly GCA_963576565.1). Lineage (NCBI taxonomy): Eukaryota > Metazoa > Arthropoda > Insecta > Coleoptera > Brentidae > Aspidapion > Aspidapion aeneum. The sequence goes on from OY755039.1 coordinate 130,842,088, forward strand.
CATTGAACTTCACGGCTTTTCAGACGCCTCTATGATAGGTTACGCGGCTACGGTCTATTTCAGAATGGAGTCAGTATCCGGAGAGGTCCATACCTTTCTTGTAATGGCCAAATCTAAGGTCGCACCAGTGAAAACAGTCAGTCTTCCGCGACTGGAGCTTCTTGGTGCCACTTTACTTTGCGACCTAATTTCCTTTATTCGAAACACTTTCAGATATTCTTAACTTCAACCAAATCTGTGCATGGTGTGATTCCCAAGTGGTTCTATGCTGGTTGGCGGCTTCACCTCACAGGTTTAAAACGTTTGTGGCAAACCGTATCTGTCACATTCAAGAAACCATTTCTCCTACGGCCTGGAAATATATTCCATCAGCGCTAAATCCAGCCGACTGTGCTTCGCGCGGTCTTATGCCTAATCAACTTGTCAAACATGACTTGTATTGGGAAGGTCCTTGTTTTCTTAGGCTACCAAAAGAGAGCTGGCCTGATGATTTTCGCTGTCCAGACCCTCCGGAAAACGAGGTTATTCTGGAAGAACGAAACTCAGTATTTCAAACATGCACAGTTGAACCACACATGCTTGATACTTTTCTTTCTCGTTACTCTTCCCTAGAGAAAATTCAACGCATAAATTCCTATATTTTTCGCCTTACCGAAAAGAAATCTAAATATCCTAACGAAAATATTACCGAAGTAGAACTTCAACATTCTCTTATTGTTCTCGTTCGGCATGTTCAACGTTCCATCTTTGCTGATCTCATTTCACGTTTGAATGACGCAAAGCTACTTCCTAAACAATTTCGTAAACTTTCACTTTTTCTAGATACACAAGGCTGCTTAAGAGTGGGGGGTCGATTACCACATTCTTCCGAACTCTCTTATTCAGCAAAACACCCTTTACTTTTACCACGTTCTCACCGTCTTACTCAACTTGTCATTGAGTACACTCACAAAAGGTACTGTCATCCCGGTCAAAAAACGTTGCATTACCTCTTGAGACAACAATTTTGGATCCTTTCCCCTCGCTATGCAATCGAGAGTATAACTTCTCATTGCATTTTATGCTATCGATTAAATCCTAAACCTTCCGTACAAATCATGGGCAACTTGCCTGCTCAACGCATCTCTCAAGTAAAGGCATTTTCACATGTTGCCATAGATTATTGTGGTCCCTTTCCAATTACAATGGGAAAGTACCGAGGTGCAAAGGTATCCAAAGGTTATATTCTTGTCTTAGTCTGCTCCGCAACAAAGGCAGTTCACCTAGAACTTACCTCCGATATTTCCACCCCTACCTTTCTTGCGGCTTTTAAGAGATTTGTGGCAAGAAGAGGTAGAATCTCTGACATTTACTCAGATTGTGGTAGCGCGTTCTTGGGAGCTGATCGTTTACTCAAACAGTACTCCCAGGAAGCATGTCACAGTCTAAAAATTACCTGGCATTTTTCAAGTCCTGGTAGTCCGCACCTAAACGGACTAGCTGAGGCAGGAGTTAAATCCACCAAGGCAAATTTAAAACGTGTAATAGGTGAGCAACGGTTAACCTATGAAGAGTTTTTTACTTTTTTGTGTCAGATCGAATCCATACTAAACAGCCGGCCTCTGTATGCCCAAAGTATGGATCCGAATGACTTTCTTCCACTGACCCCTGGTCATTTTCTTACCCTGGAACCGTTGAATTCCGTACCAGAACCCGAATTTTCGGATTCCAAGTTGAACACCCTGTCCCGCTGGCAGCTGGTGCAAAGGCTCCAGTCCGATTTTTGGAAACGCTGGAACTTGGAGTACCTAAACACCTTGCAACAGCGTTCTAAATGGACAGAGGCTTCTAACAATATTAAACTAAATACTTTAGTCGTGGTAAAGAATGAACAAAAACCGCCATTGCAATGGGCTGTTGGGCGAATTGTCGACGTACACCCTGGCTCAGACGGTCATATTCGTGTTGTGACCGTTAAAACAGCTACAGGAACATATCGTCGACCAGTAGTGAAACTATGTCCTTTGCCTATGCCCGACGCATAAGGCAAAATTTTCTTTTTCTTTCTTAATTTTTTCTAAGTATTTTTTCTTTTCTTTTAATTTTAATTTACATGCATAATTTAATGCATATTTGGGTTAATGTTAAATTGTATCGTTTAATAGCTAATAGGCGAATACTATTTAATTTTTTTTTCTCCTTTCCTTTTCTTAACTAAGTAAAAACACACGTGTTTTGGCGGCCGGAAAATGTTGGTGCAAGCAAGAAATTTCCTAATTTTCATTTTCTTTTCCTTTTCTGCGCGTTTAAAATAATTTAAATTTTCGCGCTCTAAAATATGCATATGGGGTTTCACGGCACCGGACACGTGGAAGAGAAGCAACGCCGCGATGAGTGCGCAAAGAACCACCGTCACAACAAGACACTAGCAAAATCACGTTCCCGAAAAAAGTGAATTTGAGGTGAAAAACCTGGACGTTTAAACGTCGACTGGAGCTGCAAGAGAGTCCGAGGTAGGTGCCTTTTCATATAAAATTCCATATGTATCGTAACTTTCCATTTTCAATCGTCAATACCGACATTTATTTTTAAATGTGCTTGTGAAGCCAATACCGGCGACCTATCGAAGGAAATTCCGTTATTTTTCAGCCCTTGCACGCACAAGTATTGTGCTTCTAAAACACACACACTTATTGTTCTAACACTTGCGCAAAATGTCTTTCCTAGCACTTAAAGCTTATCCGACCTCTACTTGGCGTCGTTTCGGGGGGATTAAAAGTTCAAAATATAATTTTGGAAAATTTGCGTCTTGTGTTGGGAAATGCACAAAATTTTAATTTCTAGTATATTTTTTAATATCCCACAAACCTTTCAAAAACGCTATCAACCAAAAAAGTTTTGTCAATTTTGCACACTGTCACTTGCGTTCTTTTAACAATAATACGAGTAATACCCTGTTTCCACCAATGCATGCACTCCCCGATTCAAAAAACGCATCACGTGATGGACCATGGATTTGCAACGGTTTTAAATGCAGCATTGCCTGATGCGTTTTTTGAATCGGAGTGGGCATGCATTGGTGGAAACAGGGTGTAATGTTAATCCTGGATTAAAATATCCAAACGGCGTACAACGGATCTAATAACTTCCCAACTAACTAAAAGATACTGAAATTGAATTCATTATTTTTAGTTATTACAAAAATGGTTCCAAGAAATTCTTTTCAATGTCGAATTTCAATATATTTTGTTGTTCGGTTCGGTTCATATAATTTTAGCTCACACATGTACTATACTATAGTAGTGTGAGGTATGGTGATCCTAATTTTTTCGAGAAAAAAAAAGTTGCTCCGATTTAAAAAAAATTTATATATCTTTGCGTTTCAGATGATTTTGAAACTTTTTTGTCGCGCCGTCTGCCTGTATGTCTGTCTGTCTGTATGTCTGTATGTCTGTCTGTAACGACCAACGCGCATAACTCAAAAACCGCTAGGCCGATTTTAATGAAATTTGGTACCTAGGCTGGATCTTGGGTCGAGATGGTCGCATTTAAAAATGAACAAAATCCACCCAACACAAGCCAAATAAAAGAGTGGGGGAAGATTTCAAAAATTAGAGTTTATGTGAAAATATGGCGTGTGTAATATCAAACGAAACGTAATTGAGTATGGAGTTAAACAAAATACATTTTAGTTTTTTTTTCTTCAAAAAGGGTGGGGGTAGATCTCAAAAATTAGAGTTTACGTGAAAATATGGCGTGTGTGATATCAAACGAAAGGTAATTAAGTCCGGAGTTAAACAAAATACATTTTAGTTTTTGTTTTTTTAAGGGTTAGATTTCAAAAATTTGAGTTTAAGTCAAAACATGGCTTGTGTGGTATCAAACAAAAGGTAATTTAGTCGGAGTTAAATAAGATATATTTCAGGTTTTAGTTTTATTAGCTCGCACGTACACTATAACTATAGTACCTAGTGTGAGCTCAGGGGCCCATATATTGGCAGAGTATTTTAAACATTGTAGTAGGACATTGTTTCGAATCTGCCCTAAAAAAATGGAGCCAGCAGGCGCGTACAGCCATTCATAAGACCTAATTGTTTTGGGTGTTAAAGGAGCTTTATTTTTGTTGAACATAAAGTTTTCAATCAATGTATGACTACTACTTGAGTTTAATTAATAAGAAAAAAATGACGCCCCTATTTTGGCACATGCCTAATTAACGACCGTTTTCTCAAAAGTTAAAGAATAATTTCAAGTGCAAAACCAGTGGCGTATATACAAATATAAAATAGCATAAAATACGGCCTCTTGGGGTATCGGGGCCCCCCCAAACTGCCTCGGGCCCACCTCGAAACTTTTTTCTATATACGCCACTGTACAAAACTATTTACCAGGTAGATCATTGAACAGATACCTAATTTGAAAAACTAATAAAAATTAAAAAAAATTTGAGGTTTTGATTATAAAAAAATTTGTAAAAAGGATAAAAAAAAATTTATATAAACTATGAAAATAAAACTAAGTAAAACCTTTTTATTCAACTGGCAAACATATTGCCTAATTAATAAAAAATTTTGGTTTTATTTTTAAAAAACTATGAATAAATTGCTCTGAAACTAGTTTTTTTAACGAGGGTTCTCAAAATGGGCAGTTAAATACTGCCGTGCAAAGCAGAAACCTAGTAAGTCAAAAACTAATGTTTTGGGAAATAGAGTTTGAAGTTTATTTTCTACAAAATTTTATACAACTTTTTTATTTTAAACGCCAGACTCATAGTTTTTGGATATGCTCTTGTGCTGGGGTACTATTATTACCCAACCTAAGTAAAATCTGCGAAATTCAAAATAGAAAGGAAATATATGATTAAAAACACTTACCTGGTCAGCGGAAATTAACCCGTTTTCTTGATTTGTACAAATCATATGACCCTGTAAGTCACTTTTTCAAAAGTAAACAGAAGTAAGTCCACATGCTTTAAAGGCATTTATATTTATTACAAGAAGTTAAAAAGTTAAGTCATGTTACTACGGGAAAAATACAGTTTTTTATGTTTTTAAAAATAAGGTATGTCACAAGCTTTTTTTTAAAATAATGCCAAGACATCACCACCAAGATAACTCAATGATTACAAAGGATCCCGCCCGGTCCGGAGCTTATGGGCGGTGGCTTTTGATTGGATTTCTTTTAAATTGCAGTATGTTATAGATCTTGATGCCCTGATAAATAGCTATCATTGCCCTATCATTCTGCGACCTATGGTTTTTAAGATACAGGGGTTCAAAAATTCAGCTTTTAGCTTTAGTGCATTTTTTACAAAAAACAATTTCCAGTAATTTCTGCCTTTTCCGGAAAATGATATTGTTTGTTATATATCAAACCGTTAGGTCAGAAGTATAGCTTAATATCCAAACTAAAGAATTTGACCTATTAACAGTTCGTTACATTCAGTGGCGTTTGAAACATAAAAATTATTAAAAAATATTTATTCAAAAAACGATGGATATTTTCTTGATTTTTCCTATCTTTTGGAAAATTCCAGACATAATTTATTATATAATGTGTTGAAAATCGGTTGTTTAAGTTTTCTACAAAACGCTGCAAAACTTTAAGCTTTTTAGAATTTTAATGTTTTTTTTCAGAAATGCAAAATACTTTTGCTTTTGTCTTAATGATAATATTTGAACAAATATAACTATGAGGTTAATGGAATGATTTTTTTGCTCACAGTACTTTTTTAATAATTTATCCATTCAGTTCAACCTAATTTCTTTTGACGTTGATTTTTTTTTGCGACAGTAAAAGTAATATAAAAAGTTTAACAATATGATCTGTTAATTTGACATTTGCACTTAAAGGAGGGTTCATTGCACACGAGCGGTGACACAATTAAGTGAAGCTCTATAAGTCAAGCCAGATCAGGTGTTTAACGAGTTTTGTGAATAACTTTTTTAACTATATATGACAACAAATACTTAAAATAATGCAAATTTTTTTATCTTATGCTAGGACCAAAAATTACTTATAAAAATTTAATAATAATTGTAGTATGCATGCGAAAAGATAACCCCAGGCTTAAAAATATGAAATGTATGTTTTAAATCTATTACCACCATCCAGTACGACATAAAAGATGCTACTAATATATTTGTGATTGCTGTAATAGCCTATCATGTACCTACCAAATAAAACCAGTTACAGCGGCACCCCCCGTATCTTAAGATAATATTAACTTAGATGCCTGTGTCTATAACAACCCAAAAACATTTCTGACGGCATTAAAAACGAAATTATTTATTGTCATTGGTTATTTATTCAAAACCAATGACCATAACACAGAAGATAGAAAGGAAAAAAACTTGTTTTGAGTTAAGAAAATTATTATTTAGTTTGTTAAAATTCTTATTGTATTTGTTTCTAATATCAATAAAATATAGCTCTTTGATTGGGGAAGTAATGGTTTTTAATCAAGGAAAGAAACTTCTTGCTTAAAGTTTCTTTTAGTTTCGATAATTCTTTGTTTAATTTTTTTTTAGAATGGTTTTTTTGCAGGTAAATCAATATACCAAATAATAAAACTCAAACAATTAATTTGAAAATAAGTTTTTTTGTTTAAAAGTACTGAATCAATCAAGAAAAATAAAATAATGTTGGAAAGCAGACGTTGGAGTACCCTTGAGAGGAGATAATATTATCGAGGAAATACGTTTTCTAGATTAGATATAGTTTTTTTTCCTGTAGAGCTCACCTTTATCTCGTTTCACTAACCTGCCAACGTCAAATTGACATTCATCTTAGTAAATTGCACGCCACTAAATGAATTAATGATTAAAAAAGTACTGCGAGCAACAGAAATCAAAAGCGCGAATGCTGAAAAACCTGAGGCACTGGTTTTGATTTCTTCATAGCATTAAAGTAAAATATACCCTTATATTCACCTTGATCGAGAAAATTAGCTTGAAAAACCTGGTTTCATAATGGTGTCATCATCAGAAGTAGAGGGATAAACAGGATGTTGTTGGATTGTCTTGATTGGATGTCTTATACATTTGACTTCTTGGATCAAATGAGCACAGTATTACATTATCAGTATTTAAGAGGGAGATTGATTTTGAACTTTTGACAGTGCATTTAGTATTTAACGAGATTTAGACTATTGTAACAAATTTACATATGTTTACGAAATTGTTATCTGTGTGGCCTTTATCATAGCTATGTGCAACTACAACGCCTACCTCCAAATAGATTTAATTTAAACGTTAAAAGGGACAAGTTTTATACATATACCGCTCGACTAAAGCACTCCTTACCGCAGCGTTACAGTGGTGTGATTATTTGTAGAAAAGCACCGAAATTTGCACCAATCAAAAGGCCAAACATTCGCGCCTTTTGATAAATCCTTTGGGAAGGGTGAACACGCAAGTCGACTTACTTGTTTCTTCAGTGGCAGTAAGAACCGCACAAAGTCGAGTATTTAGACTTACATGATTTTTCTATTGTATCTTTTTAAAACCCGTATAAAGTAAATAGATTTGCTAATTTAAGAGAAACCGTAATTCGGAAGTAATTTAAGTTACTTTTTTCTTAAATTGAAACCGTTGATTTTTAGAACATCTGAAGTGTTCTTGCTCTATTTTAGTCTGGTATTTTTTATCAGTACAAATACAGGCAGGTCATTATGCTGGATTTTTGTGTTGTAATAGTGACTTACTAACGTTTTGGTTTGGAAAAATATCTTTTTCTTCGAAAACATTGACCAAAAGATAACCAAGTAAGTCTTATAACTTCCTTGTTTTTCAAGATAGCCACATTGTAGAAAAACTGGCTGGCGCCATTTTTTACGGCGATTTCAATGATATAAAAATCTCATTTTCGAGTAAGTCGAGTTACTAGATTTCTGTTTTGCACGGCAGAATAGCTGAAATATATTAATTGATTTTTGAGTAATCGTGTCCCAGACAGACGCCTTAGAAAATTTGGTGGCTAGGTCTCTTTTGACCCAAACTTATTTTGAGTGTATTCCTACCTATAGATGGCTAAAAAATAAGTCAACCAAGCATACCTTTTCAGTCAAATTTGTATTTCTAAAAATTATCATGAACGACAAAAAACTATTTTTCAGCAGTTGCTCAAATCTTGAATTAATATCGTAGTCAAGTCAAGTAATATTGTTTAAAACGCAACAATTGTTTATGAATAAAATTATTCGTGATATCAAATGACTAAGTACGGGTGTACTCAAGCAATAGGGTTTTTTTAAAATTGAAAGAAAAATGTAGTATATGACACGACTCACTTTTTATGCATTTATCTTTAAAATACGTTTAATTTTTTTAGATAATGGAATCCTTAGCCAAATTTTAGTTTGAGCATGTTTTCAACTCTAAAAAATTTGTGTCAAACTACTTATCACTTCTAGGTATTTTATTACGAGTATTTTTGAGTCCTCAAAATTTCGGAAGGGATTGATGCCCCCTGATCGCCCCCCTTGGAACGGCCGTGAATATTAATGAAGCATTTTCGTGCGGAATATATGGATAAAGGAAAATAGCGATTACACAACGGAAATATCTTATAAGGTAATTAGTCGTAAAGCTTTGTTGACATTAAGTTTTTTACGAAGGTAAATAAAAATGTCTGTAATTTTGGTAGGGTAATATTTTTTTATCGGGAGAGCCGCAGCTACTTTTTGATAAAAAAAAATTATAGGTACAAATTTTTTCAAGAAAAACGTTTTTTAAACAAAATATTTTTGTTGATACTCTATATTATTAGAAATCAAAACAATAATGTTTTTTAAAAGTTAATCATGTGGGAAAATATATATTTTTTTTTAAATCCATTTTTGGAGGTAATTTTGACCTGTCGTTTAATCAAAAAGAATATTACTACATTTTTAAATCATAATTAACCAGATAATGATTTAGCGATGGGTGATTTTCTTTTTTGTTAAAATCCTTTTTTCCCCACCCCTCATAACGATCCTATAGCTTAAAAACAGAGTGTGGGAAGATGAAGAACGCTGTAGGTACATACTAAATTAACTTTTGTTCCTTTCTACGAATTTATTAAAAAGTTTCAGAATATTTAATAAAATATTAAGTTAATTAAGTTTCTTTTAGTTCGGACCTAATGACGTTAAAAAAAACAGCATAACCGATAAAAAAGATTAAAAACTTGTTCTTTTGCTTTCGAGATGACTTGAATTTTAAAAAGTTTCTGAATACATTATGTAGATTTCTCGTAAAAATGTTCTAAACAAAAACCCAAGGAAAGAGTTGACGGAAAGTTTAAAATAAAGAAAAGTCGCCAAAACTTTTTAAAGATTTTCTAGCGTTTAAGAATTAATGATGATTAAAAGGACAAAAAGTTTTTTTGATACTTCTATTATAAAAACCTATTGCTATTTTTTGCTATAGCTAATGAAAAAGAGACAGCTTGATCATAAAATAAAGGCAATATAACTTTGGTTTTTCGTAGAAAGCAACTAAAATGCTTCGACTGAATTACTGCGGCAGTAAAAGTTAAAATGATCTGATTAACTTTGTATTGCCCAAGCAGTGCTCTGAGGAGTCCCACGAAACAGTTAAATGTCAACACTTATTAGGTGTCCATTAGATCTTGGACCGCCGCACAGTGTATCGATATGGGAAAAAAAGTCGACATCTGGGTATAAAGTCAACATTGAAAAGTACTTTTTTTTTATCATCACAAATTGGCAATATCCTAGGCTATGTTGGTTCGCATTATTATTTTTTTTTTAAATTTAAGTTTTCAAATAAATTTAATTAAAAGTCGCCCGTCCGTGAGTCACAAAAATTTATGCAAAAAAGTTGCTCATTTAAAAAAAAATTACTACAAAAGTATTAGTTATTTAAAAATAATTTTTTGTATGCATAATCTTTACACCTTTAGTAAAGTATTTCTGTAATTTTGTTGAAAAATTATGCAGTAAGTACATACACGGGTAACGTTTTTCTTTCTTTACAGTTTTTTCTGTGGACTTTAAAAAAAAATGTTTAAATTTGTATAAGTTGGAAAATATCTTGTTTGACAGAGCCACCTTTAGAAAAGAAAAGCGGAAATTTTTTATTTGCTATTATTTGCTATTCATAGAAAAATACTCTGCCAATATATGGGCCCCTTAGCTCACACTAGGTGTTATAGTTATAGTGTACGTGTGAGCTAATATAACTAAAAACTGAAATATATTTTATTCAACTCCAGACTAAATAACCTTTCGTTTGATACCACACAAGCCATGTTTTAAATTGAACTAAAATTTTTGAAATCTACCCCCTCCCTTCAAAAAAAACTAAAATGTATTTTTTTTTCCAGAATCGATTACCTTTCGTTTGATATCACACACGCCATATTTTCACATAAGCTCGAATTTTTAAAATTTACCCCCACCCTCTTATTTGTCTTGTGTTTGGTGGATTTTGTTCATTTTTAAATGGGACCATCTCGACCCAAGACCCAGTCTAGATACGAAATTTCAATGATATCGGGTAAACCGTTTTTGAGTTATGCGCGTTGGTCGTTACAGACAGACATACACACAGACGGCGCAACAAAAAAGTTTCAGAATCATCTGAAACGCAAAGATAAATAAAAAAATTTGAAATTGGAGCAACTTTTTTTTCTCGAAAAAATTAGGATCACCATAGCTTACACTACTATAGTGTGAGCTAAAATGTTTCACTATATCCAGAAGCGCAGGAATTATTAGATGATATGAATAGGGAAGTAGGGGATAAGTATTATTTAGAACTAGGTAAAGAAATGCTGTTTTATTTTTAGTAGGCCATAAATCTGGAATTTTTTTTGTTTCCAAATAAAATTATACCACAATCTGTGTAAAAATAAATTAAAAATATACTATAAAACAAATATTTTCGCTCAATTTTATCAATTATCATGATTATTATATCAATACAAACATTTGCTAATTTAAAATAATTGATGTCCATTTTTTTTTCAATTTCGTCACACTGTGCGCCGTGAAGTTAAGCTTTCGAGCTACCCACGGAAAAATATAAGAGAAACAAAAACTTCTGTTTGGCCGATTAGCCACGAAAACTGGTTTGATTTAAAAATGTGATATTTTTTCTTGAATGACATCAACGTGACTTCATTAATTTGTTCTGCGCAGTGGTCAAATAAATAGTCCTCGATTTTTTTTTATTGATCAGTTATTTATAAAAATACAGGGTGCGACATAACTGTCTCCCAATTTTTAAAGTTTAATAAAACAAATGTTATTTTAAATACAATTTATTTGTTTTGATATTTTAAGAGTGCCACTAAAAGATTTTTGTCATACATGGTTGTTTGATGCTGCCAGTTATTTTTGTTTTTGTTTTATTTTGAACTTTTGGGAAAACCTAACCTTAAAGTTTGTTTTGATATTTTTGTGTTTTTAGCAAAAACCTTCAAAAAAAGAAACTCCTTGTTTGGGAAAAATTCCGATCAGGTGATAATTTCTCTCTTTGTTGAAAGTTATTTTCTTTTTGATCACCTGATCATTTTCGAAAAATAAATGCGCGTTTTACACATGCTGGGAGTTTGAAGCGCCACCCTGTGTTTGACAAGGGAATGAAGAAATCACTTTCGACAAGACACTGAAAGAAGTCACACGTGGTTTTAATTTTAAGACCAAAATTCCAACCCCAAGAAAAGCCGCGGCCGTGAGTGAAATTTTGGAACTGCTGCTGAATGAAAGAAGGTAAGCTTCTAGGGTGTTGCCGATTTTTTTCCTTTGTTTTAGTTCAATAGACGTGTGTTTTCCCATTAACTTTGGGGTATTTTTTTTTGGGATATCTCTAGTTTTCTCCCCTTCGGGCAAAGCCGTCTTGGTCCTTGCGACCCGCGTCTATTTGGTCCTTCAGACCCTTATGTAGGAAAAGCCCTTTGGATTTTACAGTTTTTTTTGTTAAAAAATTGGTAATTTTATAGTTTTTTTGCAGCAGCCACATTTTATCGTTTTTTGCCAGATTCGAACATTGTTGTTTTTTGTACCGGTTTTTTTTTAACTTGCGCATGGTTTTGAAGGTTGCTTGCCCTGAATTTGGTATATGACCTCGTGCGGCGGAAACCCCCCCCCCCCCCGTTCGACATTTGGCAACGTCGCGTTTCTTGTCTTGTTGGCCGTTGGTTGATTGACGTTTCATTGACGTTTGTGTGTTCTAACCTCACAATTTCACGTGTTGTTTTGTTTACCTCCGAGGTTAGAAAATTTTTGTTGATTTTCGTCGGGTTTCGAATTTGTTTGTGTGAAATCCGTCGAAATTTACCTTCTTTTTGCTTTCGTTAAGCGCGAGATTATTGCCGCGTTGTTCGCGAACCGTACCCGTGTGTTGATAGCGAATTTGTCGCGATAAAACCTACTTTTTTGTATCTGATAAAAACCGCTTTGTCATGTCTGAAATAAAAGGGTTAAAACAACAACAAAAAGCGTTTTTAATAAATTAAAAACAACTTACAATAGAGCCGTGGATGCCCAAGGCAATGCGGATAAAGCCAAAAAGTTAAAAACCAAATGGGATGATGTGCCTTCTCCGGTAAGTCAATTTGATACCTTGCATTTTGAAATTATAAGCTTAGATAGTAGTGATCACATACAGGAAAGTCAGGAAATCTTAGTGCAGGAATCTGATGAAATGAAATACACAGTTATATCGATTTGTCGTGAGCTCTATCCTGGGGATTACCAAGATGCCTCACAGACAATTTTAAACCATTCCCTGGTAAATGTGGACAAGGGTCTTGAAATTGAAAGAATAGAGGTACCCCATTTTGACGGAAATCTTAAAAAATGACCCATTTTTTTGATATGTTTAAGTCACTTGTTCATGATAAAGCTGACATGATCTGTGATTAGGAACATACCGCTAACCTCAGATAATTATCGAGTAGCTTTCGATGCGATGATTAGGCGCTTTAATAATAAAATACTTTTGGTAACAAATTATTGGACGTCTATTTGTCAAGCCCCTTCTGCAAAATCGAGCAACCCACATGATTTGAGATTATTGTTGTCCACTTTTCAGGAAAATTTGGAAGCATTTAGACCTTTTAGAGTTTGCTAAAATGATTCTTCTTTTGCAAAAAGTTGATACCCCATTGAAAACTCAGTTTGAGATTGAGTATAGTGATAAGGAAATCCCATCCTATAAAGATTTGTTTAAATTCTTAGAAAAAAATTGTCGGGCTTTGGAAAATAGTTCTCTTTTGAATAAACCGAAGGAAGTCTCACCTCGTCTACCCCCAACCACCCTATCCTGTGTTATTGACTGACCATTTTGAACCTCGTAAGAGGAGACCTGTGCTTTTTGCAACTGTCGAAGTTTTAGTTGTAGATGCCAACAAGAAGTCTGTGTCTTGTCGGGAGTTTTAGATTCCGCTAGTGAAGCATCCTTTGTAACCATCTCATTGGCTGAGAGGTTAGGCCTTAAAGTGGCTCCGAATAGAACTTCTATTGAAGGAATAAATGGCATGATTTCTAGTACGCCATATGGCAATGTTACATTGAAAATTGGCTCCTCCAAGTTTCCTGATAGTTTGTTTTCCTGTGATGCCATTCTTATTCCTAAAATTTGTGGACCCATACCTGTGAGTGTTGTAGAATATAATTCTCTTCAGTGGCCATACCTGAGAGATTTAGATTATGTTGATCCTAATTTTGGACAACCTAGTAGTGTAGACCTTTTGATTGGTGTTGATTTGTTTGGTCAGATGCTTGTGCCTGGCTTTAAAAAATGAGAAAATTGAGGACCTTGTGCCATTAATTCAATATTTGGTTGGATACTCCTTAGTGGTATTGATGGTCCTCGTAAAACTCAAAAACCCATTAGTTTGTTGACCTCAGTGTCTTCCCCTATAGAACCTCAATTGGATAGTACCTTACAAAATTTTTGGGAACTGGAATCGACCCCTCAAAAAATCCCTCTTCCCTCTGATGAGGACTTGTGTGAAAAAATATTTGCTACCACTCATTCTAGAACTGAGTCTGGCAGATATGTTGTTCGCTTACCTTTCAGAGAGCCTCGACAAGAACTTGGTGACTCTAAAGGTTAAGCTTTGCGTAGATTCAATATGATGGAAAACCGATTATTGAAAAATCCTGCTTTGTATAGTGCGTACAAAGACTTTGTTCAAGATTACCTAGACCAGGGGCATATGTAATTGGACAATTCTAGCCCTGACTTCCATTCATATTTTATTACACACCACCCAAATGTGAAGGTGGTAAAAAGGTGTCCAAAATCTGATTCGTTTTATTATGATGTGATGCCCATGGAAAGACCTTGTACCAGGAGAAACATCCTCTCTGAGATTGCAAGGATATATGATCCATTTGGGTTCATAGCTTCAGTTGTTTTGGTTGCTAAATGTTTAATGCAACGTTTGTGGGTCCAGGGTCTGTCATGGGATGATACCCCCTCCAGTGATATTGTTGCACACTGGCAACTTCATGTGTCGCAACTACCATTGTTGTCTTCGATATCAATACCTCGTTATGTTGTGAAGCAAAATGCTGTAACCACTGAACTGTATGGCTTTTGTGACGCCTCAATGTGTGCATATGGTGGTGCAGTATATATTCGACAAATTGAGTTGGATGGAAATATTTCTATCTCCCTTTTGTGTGGGAAAAGTAGGGTGTGCCCTTTGAAGTATTTCTATTCCACGCTTAGAATTGTGTGCTGCTGTATTGTTAGCAGAACTATTGAAGTTTGTTGGCAATTACCTTGATTGCATCCAGATTGATAAAATTTTTACTTGGTCTGACTCCAGTATTACTCCTGCTTTCTTAGAAATTGTAAAAGATACGACAATACCTGTAATAACGTTGTTTATAGGCAATATATAAAATAAGTTACATAGCTATAGTTGTGTGGAACTGAGCAGTAAAACAACTTTATAAATTAACATCAGGAATTATTTTTATTGTGCTTTTAGTTCCGCTTTTTTTTGATACATCACTTGCTCTGGTAGGTAGCTGTCCAAGCCAGCTACAATGTACAATTTTGTAAAAATTCGATGTTTTCGCTATAAAAACAATTTTTTACTCAGATATTGCAAAAGATACGACATTACGTTCTTTATATATTTTGTTTTTTTATTATGGCGGATCGTCATTGATATTTTCTTATTTAACATAATGTAAATGTTTTATGACGTAAGCGGCAAGATAAAGAAACCAACTATAGGCAATATAATGTTAATTCAAAATTTGATAAAACGCCTGAATGTAAAACAACTTTACAGATTATGTTACAAAAAATGTTTAGCTGTGTTTTCTGCTTAAAAGAAAAAACTTGGTAAAAAAAGAAATAGATGCGTTGCGTAGCACAGGTAATAGAGGTTATAAGCCACGGCACTGCGTAGGTAACGTACGTTATTCAGATAACATGCGTTGCGTAGAACAACGAAGTAAAAACAGGATTAAAACCTCTGGTATGTCATGGTGAATCTAAACGTAACCAAGACTAGATAAACACCATTTAAAGGGAAATTTTATGGCCTACCGGGTGGGCCAAACAAAACCGGACAACTTTTTTTAATTATATCATCTATTGTAATAGAACAAACTGCACTTCGCAGAGAATTATTCAGAGTTTTAATCAAATATATATTTTTTTCCGCCATCTCAAATTCCAAGATGGCGGACGAAATTAAATTGTACCCTTCAAAGATACTCGTTGATTTTTGTGTCGCGAACATGTTTTAATAATTTTTTTAAATCAGTAAAAAAGCCAGCACAACAAGATACAAACCAGTAAAATCAGTAAAGTGGTTCTAAAAAAAAATATTTTTTTAACCATTGTTTTGAATATTATACGATTGCCTTGCCAATCATGCCTGCATTTATTTCCTTGTAAAGTTATTACTACTAAACCGATTTTAATGAAACAAAAACCTTCCTGGTGAGAATTGATTGCGTTTTAATGAACCGAACCGAACCGAACCGAACCGAACCGAACCGAACCGAACCGAACCGAACCGAACCGAACCGAACCGAACCGAACCGAACCGAACCGAACCGAACCGTTTTAAAGATCATGAACAAAATTTATCGTCATCTTAAAATTTAAGACGGCCAACAGAATCATACTTGATTCTTCAAAATGGCGTGTTTATTCTTATTTTTTGTAAATGTTTTAGTTTTTATTTTTATTTATAGAAAAGCACTTCTTTTCCCCTGCATAAAGAGGTACAAATTAGTAAAATCGTTTTGGCAGTTCTCAGAAAATCTGTTTTTGTTTCAGCCATTGTTTTACAGATTATACAATTACGTTGCTAATCCTGTCTGCATTAATTTCCTTATAAACTCATTAATACTGAACCAATCTTAGTGAAATAAAAAAGTCATGGTGAGAATTGATTGTTCTTTAAAGAATATAATCGAAATTTGTCGCCCTCTTAAAAGTTAAGATGTCGGACAGATTCATATTTGACCCTTCAAAGAGTCCACTTTATTCTTATTTTCTGAAAATGTTTTAGTTTTCTTTTTTAATTTAAAGAAAAGCGCTACTTTTCTCCCACTGAAGAAGGTACAAAGTCCGAAAATCGGTTCTTACGAAATCTGATTTTGTGTTAACCATTGTTTTACAAATTATGCGATTGCATTGCATCAAGTAGGATTTTCCGACATCTTAAATTCTAAGATAGCGGAAAATTTTGATTACAATCTTTAAAGAGCAATCAATTCTCAACAGGATTTTTTATTTCACTAAAATCGGTTTAGTAATAACGAATTTATAAGGAAATGAATGCAGACAGGATTGGCAATGCACTCGTATAATCTGTAAAACAATGGTTGAAAACAAAATATTTTTTGAGAACTACCACACCGATTTCACTAATTTGTACCTCGTTGTGTGCAAGAAAAGTAGTGCTTTTCTACAAACTAAAAAAAAACTAGAACATTTTCGGAAATTAAGAATAAACACGCCATTTTGAAGAATAAATTTTGATTCTGTCCAATATCTTAAATTTTAGGATGGCGATAAACTTTGATCATGATCTTTAAAAAGACATCAATTCTAACCAGGACGTTTTTTATTTAATCAAAATCGGTTTAGTAGTAATAAATTTATAAGGAAATAAATGCAGACATGAGTGGCAACGCAACAATGGTTGAAACATTTTTTTTAAACCACCAAACCGATTTTGCTTACTCTTACCTTGTTCTGCGTGGCAAGAACGCAGCTTTATTACTAATTAAAAAAAATAATTTAAACATGTTGAATTTTGTGATGGCGGTAAAAAAATATATTTAATTAAAACTCTGATTAATTCTCTGCCAACTGCAGTTTGTCCCATTAAAATCGATTGTATAGTTCAAAAGTTATAATGAAAAAATATTGTCCAGTTTTTTTTAACACACCCGATATAACACAGTTTATATCGTTTTTGTCTGTAAGGCTTGGTTTAAAATAAAATAAAAAACAAATTACTAGTATTAGCAAGTGGAGGTCGTCAGTTGGTGCAAAGTGGATTTGCCTTGTCTCTAACTTAATTGCCTATATTCGTCGCCAAAACCACGAAGTGGCGTCTCTCTACAAATGCACGAAGAAGCGTAACTAAATTCCAAGTAGTATAGAACCCTTTACCAGATCGAAATTTAATTTGACAGCTGTCAAAGCTGATATGTGAAAATAAAATAATTTTTTTTTTAAATAGTAAAAAATTAGTTAGGCCACTTCGTGATATTGACGACGTATTGTACCACTTTTCAAGTTTTTCAAATATCATCTTTAAAAAAGATTTTTTTTAAACAACTATCAGTTTTATAAGCTTTAAACCTGTGTTTATTAGAAACGTAATTAAAATATTAAATCAAACAGAAGAATTAAAATTTTAAAAAAAGTGCAGCCGGTACAATTGAAGTAAAACAGCTATATCATCGATCGATGAAAGTATCAATTGAAAGAAAGAATCCATCACGTGACCTACGACACACATTGCCCTTCTAGATCAGATCAACACCAATCACGTTTGTTCCGCTATCAACACGTCGGCATCGCGTCTGTCAACGGAGTTTAAAGCCAAATGTTAAAAAATGTAAAATTTAGTACCCGTAAATTAAAATTCAAACAAGTTTTCGTGGCTAATTGGGTGAAAAAATAAGGGTTTTTTGTTTCTCTAGTATTTTTCCGTGGGTAGCTCGAAAGCTTAACCTCACGGGGGTCCTAATAAGTGTTGACCATTAACTGTTTCATCCTTATGGGACTCCTCAGAATACTGCTTGGTCAATGTGACACCCTTTCTAAATTAAGTATACGACTTTGTATCTCACCTTGCATTTCTAGTGAGAAAACAAAACCATGTACCCAACACGAAGTGCCATCTACCGAAGTACGAAAGAAACTAAAAACTAAAACAGCAGCAGGCGAGTAAAACTGATATATCATCGATCGATGAAAGTATCGATTGAAAGAAAAAATCCATGACGTGACCTACGACACACATTGCCCTTCTAGATCAGATCAACACCAATCGCGTTTGTTCCGCTATCAAGACGTCGGCATCGCGTCTGCCAACGAAGTTTAAAGCCAAATATTAAAAAATGTAAAATTTAGTACCCGTAAATTAAAAGTCAAACAAGTTTTCGTGGCTAATTGGGTGAAAAAATAAGGGTTTTTTGTTTATCTAGTATTTTTCCGTGGGCAGCTCGAAAGCTTAACCTCACGGGGGTTCTAATAAGTGTTGACAGTTCAATGTGACACCCTTCCTAAATTAAGTATACGGCTTTGTCTCTCACCTTACATTTCTAGTGAGAAAACAAAACCATGTACCCAACAAGAAGCGCCATCTACCGAAGTACAAGAAAAACTAAAAACTAAAACAGCAGCAGGCGAGTAAAACTGCTATATCATCGATCGATGAAAGTATCGATTGAAAGAAAGAATCCATCACGTGATCTACGACACACATTGCGCTTCTAGATCAGATCAACGTCAATCGCGTTTGTTCCGCTATCAAGACGTCGGCATCGCGTCTGCCAACGAAGTTTAAAGCCAAATATTAAAAAATGTAAAATTTGGTACCCGTAAATTAAAATTCAAACAAGTTTTCGTGGCTAATCGGGTGAGAAAATAAAGGTTATTTGTTTCTCTAGTATTTTTCCGTGGGTAGCTCGAAAGCTTAACCTCACGGGGGTCCAAGATCTAATGGACACCAAATAAGTGTAGACATTTAACTGTTTCGTCCTTATGAGACTCCTCAGAACACTGCTTGGTCAATGTGACACCCTTCCTAAATTAAGTATACGGCTTTGTCTCTTACCTTACATTTCTAGTTAGAAAACAAAACCATGTACCCAACAAGAAGCGCCATCTACCGAAGTACGAGAGAAACTAAAAACTAAAACAGCAGCAGGCGAGTAAAACTGATATATCATCGATCGATGAAAGTATCGATTGAAAGAAAGAGTCCATCACGTGACCTACGACACACATTGCGCTTCTAGATCAGATCAACGCCAATCGCGTTTGTTCCGCTATCAAGACGTCGGCATCGCGTCTGCCAACAAAGTTTAAAGCCAAATTGTAAAATTTGGTACCCGCAAATTAAAATTCAAACAAGTTTTCGTGGCTAATCGGGTGAGAAAATAAGGGTTATTGGTTTCTCTAGTATTTTTCCGTGGGTAGCTCGAAAGCTTAACCTCACGGGGGTCCAAGATCTAATGGACACCAAATAAGTGTAGACATTTAACTGTTTCGTCCTTATGAGACTCCTCAGAACACTGCTTGGTCAATGTGACACCCTTCCTAAATTAAGTATACGGCTTTGTCTCTCACCTTACATTTCTGGTGAGAAAACAAAACCATGTACCCAACAAGAAGCGCCATCTACCGAAATACGAGAAAAACTAAAAACTAAAACAGCAGCAGGCGAGTAAAATTGCTATATCACTGATCGATGAAAGTATCGATTGAAAGAAAGAATCCATCACGTGACCTACGACACACATTGCCCTGATCAGATCAACGCCAATCGCGTTTGTTCCGATATCCAGACGTCGGCATCGCGTCTGTCAACGGAGTTTAAAGCCAAATATTAAACAATATAAAATTTAGTACTCGTAAATTCAAATTCAAACAAGTTTTCGTGTCTAATCGGGTGTAAAAATAAGGGTTTTTTGTTTCTCTCATATTTTTCCGTGGGTAGCTTAAAAGCTTAACCTCACGGGGGTCCAAGATCTAATGGACACCTAATAAGTGTTGACAGTTTACTGTTTCGTCCTTATGGAAATCCTCAGAACACTGCTTGGTCATTGTGACACCCTTACTAAATTTTACATATTTTAATATTTGGCTTTAAACTTCGTTGACAAACGCGATGCCGACGTCTTGATAGCGGAACAAACGCGATTGGCGTTGATCTATAATAATAAAATAAAAAACAAATTACTAGTATTGGCAAGTGGAGGTCTTCACTTGGTGCACAGTGGATTTGCCTTGTCTCTAACTTAATTGCCTATATTCGTCGCCAAAACCACGAAGTGGCGTAACTCACAAAAGTGCGATTTTTTTGATAAGCCCACTAACATACATAAAAAAAGTCGCTCTACAAATCCACGAAGAAGCGTAACCAAATTCCAAGTAGTATAATAGAACCCTTTGCCAGATCGAAATTTAATTTGACAGCTGTCAAAGCTGATATGTGAAAATAAAATATATATTTTTTTAAATAGTAAAAAATCAGTTAGGCCACTTCGTGATATTGACGACGTATTGTACCACTTTTCAAGTTTTTCAAATATTATCTTTAAAAAAATTTTTTTTTAAACAACTTTCAGATTTATAAGCTTTAGACCTTTGTTTATTAGAAACGTAATTAAAATATTAAATTAAATAGAAGAATTTCTTTACAAAACAAATTTAAAAAAGTGCAGTCGGTACAATTGAAGACCTTGGTGCAAAAACCGGCAAAATAATTTTTGCACCAAAGTCTTTAACTTAGGAAACCGGTTGCCTAAATTGTACTAACGCCGGGTTTTTGGCTTAAAACTAATTGGGTTAAACACAAAGTTTTTAAAAAATATGTTGTGACCTAGACGGGCCTTTTTTTAGAGTCCTTTTAAACCGACTACGCGTCCATGAATGCCCCAACATTGCCCGGTTCTTTGTGCCGTATAAAAAGTTCATTTTCAGAATTTAATCCACAAATTGTGTACTGAATGATAGTCCGTGAGTTTTATTGTATTTTCCTAACAAATCGAAATCCATTATTTTTCTTTCCTCTGGTTTATTCAGTGAGTGCTATGGTATTATGCTTTTATCCATTCATTTACTTTTGTTTAACTCCTTTATCTCCGATTCTCGAGATTTGCGACAGCTTATTCAACTACTTCGTGAGCTAGAGACTTAATATTTAATAAGTGTATAGTGCTCCCTTGACAAAACGATTATATTTACCTTCCTTGCCCGCGTAGCAATGGCTAGAGAAGATATTAGTTTCGACGAAAATATTTTATTTGAGATGTGAAAATGTGTTATTTGGGTATATTTTGACCTATCTTAGCAATATCGTCGTGATGTCTGTCTGTGTGTAAATATTATTTCTGTCCGTAACACGATAGCTCCTAAGCCGCATAAAATTTTTAGGTAAAATAGTGTTCAACACTTTAACGAGCTGATTAGATTTTGGACCATCTTATCAATATGCGGTTTTCGGAATATAATAGACTACAAACAAGTTTTCGTGGCTAATCGGGTGAAAAAATAGGGGTTTTTTGTTTCTCTAGTATTTTTCCGTGGGTAGCTCGAAAGCTTAACACCTAAAAGTGGGTATTGACTTGCAACAAAACACTACAAACACTCCAAACATTTTCGCCGAAAATGTTCGCTCAGTGAGTACGTGTCTATGCAATGCTTATGTAATTTTGCAATCTGGGAACACAGCGCGCATCAAACACTACAAACAGGACAAACATTTTCGGCGAAAATGCGCGGAGTGTGTGTGAGTGAATACGTGTACTTCAAAAGCACAGACCGCGCTGCAACAAATTTTGCAAGTCAATACGTCACGGCGAACGCGCAAAACATTTTCCGAGGCTTGTCGGTAAATCGGAATACCACAAAGAGATTTATTCCTTCTTGTTAGTTCAGTGGGTGCAGTGTTGTTTTTTTTTTACTTGGCAATTAAAAAATTGAATGGACCATCCATCTCCCGCACAACGCTCAAAAAGTATTGAACCTTCATATCCTTAATTTCAATACGCATCTGATTATTCAGCTGACAAAACATATGTAAACTACGACATTGAGGAAAATTTTTTAAATTAATTTATGCGGTTCGGTTCATTTAGTTTAGTTACTAAGTAAAATACTCTGCCAATCTATGGGCACCTAAGCTCACACTAGGTACTATAGTTATAGTGTGAGCTAATATAATCAAAAACTGAAATATATTTTATTCAACTCCAGACTCAATTACCTTTCGTTTGATACCACACAAGCCATGTTTTGACTTAAACTCAAATTTTTTTAATCTACCCCCACCTTTAAAAAAAAAACTAAAATGTATTTTGTTTAACTCCAGACTCAATTACCTTTCGTTTGATATCACAAACGCCATATTTTCACTTAAACTCTAATTTTTGACATCTACCCCCACCCTTTTTTGAAAAATAAACTAAAATTCATTTTTTTTAACTCCAGACTTAATTACCTTTCGTTTAATATCACACACGCCATATTTTCACATAAACTCTAATTTTTGGAATCTACCCCCACCCTTTTATTTGGCTTGCGTTCGGTGGATTTTGTTCATTTTTAAATGGGACCATCACGGCCCAAGACCCAACTTAGGTACCAAATTTCATTAAAATCGGACAAGCGGTTTTTGAGTTATGCGGGTTGGTCGTTACAGACAGACATACAGACAGACAGACAGACAGACAGACAGACAGACAGCAAAACAAAAAAGTTTCAAAATCATCTGAAACGTAAAGATATATAAAAATTTTTGAAATCGGAGCAACTTTTTTTTTCTCGAAAAAATTAGGATCACCATAGCTCACACTACTTATAGTAGTAGTGTGAGCTAAAAAACTTTACCACTAGTTAATATGTTTGAATAATAATAAATAAATATTAAACTTATTTATAAAAAAAATAAATAAAAAAAATACCAAACTGCTAGTTCTACTTGTGCCTACTATAGTCGCAGTTGAGTATAAAATTGATAGGTATCACAAACTGTAATAGATATACTTATAATGTACGATATTGTGCCTACTATAGTCGCAGTTGAGTATAAAATTGATAGGTATCACAAACTGTAATAGATATACTTATAATGTACGATATGCTTCAATCTTTAGTTAGTTTTGATGCCCAAAGCGCACTTACAAAATTATACAGTTTTGTATTTTCATGAATTAGGTTTTTGGGTAATTTTAGCAAGTAGATTTAGCAGTTGTTTTTTGTTAATTTATTTTTTATATCCATTTTTTAATTCTTATTCAGCCTTATAGAAAGAATGCATTTATCATTCATTTAGCATTACTCGTAGATAGGTGCGTTTCTACAAACATTGAGTCAAGGTGGGGGAGGGAGAGGGAGAGGGAAGTAGTAAAATGCTGTTGAAAAATTCTTAAACCGTGTGCAGAAAGAAGTTTTGAAATCGCTCCATATTTGTGAAAGTTATGCGAATATGGTTTTTGAAGAGGGTGAGGGGGAATGACAGGCGGCGAGATGGCTAGGACATGACATATTTTAAATAGAGACCCTGTATGTATGACATATTTAAAATATGTCATACATACAGGGTCTCTAGCTAGGACCAGGGAGGACTACAAAGTAATTACAGCAAATTTTGTATGCCTTAACTCCTACATCATGTGACAAAATATGTACCTCATATATATGTAAAAAGTGCCGTTTACAAACAACCAAAAGTTTTTTTAATTTTAGGGATTTGTGTCATATTGTTTTTGTATGTCTGAAGTTGTAGCTAGTGACAGAACAAAAAAGAAAACAATTGAATCAGCTCAAGATTTTTTAGTAGCACATTTATAAAAAGTGGGCAGTACCCGGTCTACCCTACCTTTGATTCTGTGTGCCATCTTGGAATTTGATAGCGGACAAAAAATATTTTTGGTCAAAACCCAGACCAATTCGTTCAAAAGCGATAATAAAAATCATTTCATGCCTTTTTTTTGGGCCACCCGGTATATTTACCTTTATTTCATGTTTCAATTTTTCAATAAGGGCATTGCAGGTCTCTATAACTATAAAACCAACTCGTTGTTTTGATACTTTAAATAGGTAGTGTAGACTAGTGAAAGAGTCCCCTGTTGCTAAAAAACGTAGAGCAATAGCTAAGCGATCTTGAACAGGTATAGCATGTCGAAGTTGGGTATCTTTCTTGAATATTTTAGGACCCACTAGACAAATTAAGTTTTTAAAATCCTCTGCAGATATTCTGGTAAAGTTTTTGAAATGTAATTAGTCCATATCTCGCAGTAAACTTAAATTTTGTCTTTGTAAATACAGATGTCTGGACCATTCTTTTCGCTGCTCTTTTTTATTTTTTCTTCTCAAACTCTCAATAATCAGAAGAGCGCCGGCCGCTACAACCGGGTCGTCATCGTCCATCACGGTTGACGGTGATACTGACTTAAAATAGCGAGAATACAGGACGCAGAGCAAATGCTATATACCAATTAAAACCGTAATTTCAGAAAAATGAGCCAATCACATTGCATCTGTACACCTGGTGCATTGCAGATTTTCACTCCACGTGGACTACGATAACCTACTTGCTATTAGGGAAGTGTTGAATTGATTAATAATCACTTTTCCTAATTTCCACTAAATTTGACTTGTGCAGCGTTAAAAATCAATCGGTGTGTGGGTAAGTTGAAATATTGTTTGCCACCATGTCATTTAAGAAAAGTAAACTACTAATCCGATTATAATGAGAATTTTAAAAATAGTAAATAAAGAAAAATAATCAAAAATAATTTGCAAATAAAATACTCTCCCAATTTTTGGGCACCTAAGCTAACACAATATATATATATATATATATATATATATATATATATATATATATATATATATATATATATATATATATATATATATATATATGTCTGGCCGGTGGAGGGGTCACAAGCCAGTGACACTCTCTGCTGCTACAGGTAACGACGTAAGACCTGTACAGCCAGCTTCGCCTGCAGGGGGGGCCGTAGGCCTTCGGGATTCGCATCCCCGCAGACCCCAGCAAACCAACTGGCGGGTTAGCACCCCGCGGGTTGAGAATTACCTGCTCTCGTTGAACCAAACGAAGCCTCGGAACCCGCCCCAGACGTCGGGAGTGCGTCTGTGGGAAGATCGTTACAGTCCCTAGCACAAGAAGGCGGAGCGAGTGGCGCCTCTGTGCGAAAAGGAACCACAAGGCCAAGCACCCCCAATCACGACACCCGGGGAAACAGCTTGGATCTGCAGGACGCAAGTCCACCGCAGGATCCCGCTGTAGCTCAAAGACGGGGAAGGCAGCATTGGACCAGGGAAATGAATCTCACACTGATGAATGCTTACTTCAAAGTCACTGAAGGGGAGACAAAGAAAACCAAGTACCGGGCAAGAATGGTTGAACTATGGAATGAAGCTTTTCCCGAAAAACAGTTCACATCGCAACACCTAGCGGCACAAATTACTAACATCAAAAAGCGTAAGTTGATATCTCCGGGTGAACTAGCTGCAATGAAGGCTGAAGCAACTGAAAACCGGAACAGGAGACCGCAACTGCTTAGGCAGTCACTAGCAAGGAGAAGCTTTTTACCAGCGGCCCCAGATGAAAGGACTGAACCAAACGATGAGCCACAACAAGAAGATGATCGACCAGTATCAGCCGAGATCAAGCTGCTCTTTCAAGAATTCCATCATAAATATGAAGGAGTAGAAATGCACGTAAGGCCAAAGCTATCACGCATTAAAATCACCTTAGAGGTCAAAAACACAATAGAAGCAATTAACACCACACTCAAAGGAGAGTTCACAAGATCTAATGACCTAGAAAACCTATGTCATAACGTATACTGCGCTGCTAGCGTTGCCACTAGCATACACGCGCAAACAAAAACCGCGCCTTCTACAACAACAAACGAAACCCAAAAGCAACCTCCATGGGAGAAAAGGCTTGAAGAAAAAATCTCTGCCTTCCGGCGGGAGATTGGTGTATTACACTCGTATCTTACGACCGATCAACCCAAAAAGAAGCTAGAGAAGAAAGTTTTAAGCTATGCTAAGAGCGCAAAAATAAAGAAAAATGATGCGCAGTATCGGGAAAAACTACTCCTTAGGGTCGAGGTGTTAAAGCAAAAGATAGCAGCACTGGGAAATAGGATAAAAAGGTATCATAAGAGAACGCTTAGGCGGAAACAAAATGACCTTTTTATCAATAACCAGAAATTGTTCTTCAGAAATCTTAACGAGGAGAACCAAGGCCAAAATACAAACACAATACCCTCTAAGAAAGAAATGACTGAATTCTGGTCGAGCATCTGGTCCCAGAGAGTTGAGCATGACTTCCAGGCACAATGGATCGCTGCTGAAAAAGAAAGCGCGGCAAATTACACAGAGATGCCAGAGGTTACTGTCTCTGAAACAGACGTTAAGGAGACAGTTAAGCGACTCAAAAACTGGACAGCGCCGGGACTTGACGGAATACACAATTATTGGTGGAAGGGATTCTCACACACACACAAGATCTTAGCGAGCCTGATTCAAAACGCATTAAGGAATCCACGCGAAATCCCCACATATCTCACGCTTGGGCAGACACACATGCTGCCTAAGAAAGGAAATTTACAACAGGCCAAAAACTATAGACCAATAACGTGTCTTCCGTCGGCTTACAAGATACTGACTTCCATCTTAGGGCACAAGCTTAATGGTCACCTTAAAGTGAACAAAATCCTAGCATGGGAACAGAACGGATGTAAGCAAAAAGCTAGAGGATGCAAGGAACTCTTGGTGATCGACAACGTCATAACCAAACAAGCAAAAAGACGCCAAAAAAATGTTTCCATGGCATGGATCGATTACCAAAAGGCGTATGACTCGGTACCACACTCATGGCTGATAGAAGTCCTTAAAATTTACAAGGTTGACCAAAATCTGATAGGTTTACTACAGCATTTAATGTCGACATGGAGGACGACTCTGACAGTCAGGGGGGGGACCAACTCATACAGCACAGAAGAGATATCTGTTCGCCGAGGAATATTCCAAGGCGACAGTTTTAGCCCACTGTGGTTTTGCCTAGCCCTTAACCCACTAAGCAACATGCTTAACAGAAGTTCATACGCATACACAATCGATGACCATGCAAAAATATCGCACGTCTTTTATATGGACGATCTCAAACTGTACGGAAGAGGACAACAACAGTTAGAGGGAGAGCTGGAGCTTGTTAGAAGCTTCAGTGAAGGCATACAAATGAAATTTGGACTTGACAAGTGTGCGGTCGTCCATGTAAGGAGAGGTAAACTGGTGGAGCAAGGCGATATCACACTGAGGGATGGAGGTCGGATCAAGGAACTAGGGACAGAAGCCACTTACAGGTATTTGGGTATCCAACAAACCTACGAGATACGACAAAAGGAAAACAAGGAAGGGGCAGAGCGCGAACTGATCCGGAGGGTACAGAAGATACTAAAAACGCAATTAAATGCTAAAAACAAGATAGCAGCAATAAATACCTGGGCAGTACCAGCTTTTACATACACCGCCGGAGTACTTTCATGGTCAAAAACTGACCTGGAAAGATTAGATCAGAGGATCAGAAAACTCCTCACTAAGAACGGATTACTGCACCCTAACTCAGCAATCGAACGACTGTACCTATCTCGTAGGGAAGGAGGGCGTGGACTGAGCAGTCTGCAAGCCTCAAATATCAAAGAAAGAAAAATGCTCAGAAAATACTTTAATAAACACAATCAGCCAGTACACAGAAGTATACGAAACTGGGATAAAAAGATCACTCCACTGAACCTGGCAAATCCGGAGGAGCCAGAGGAAGATAATCTTTCTGAGCAGCTTAAATCCAACTGGCAAAGAAAAGTGTTGCACGGGAGGTTCTACACAAGTCTGCATCAACCTGAAGTAGATATTGCCGCATCTAACTCCTACCTAACAACAGGGTACCTTTTCCCAGAGACCGAAGGAGCTCTCCTCGCGATCCAAGATCAGGTCGTTAAAACGAGAACATATACCCGACATATCCTCAAGCAGGAGGTAGAAACAACCAAGTGCAGACTTTGTAATATAGCTGAGGAAACCGTACAACACTTGGCATCGGGTTGCTCTGCCATTGCTAACACCAAATATCTGGAAAGACACAATAACATGGGTAAAGTGGTTCATCAGATGGTCAGTCTAAGTAAGGGTTTGCTGGAGAAATTCACTCCTCACCATATGTACAGTCCACAGCCACTGCTTGAAAATAATACCACGAAGATCTACTGGGACGTTACCGTAGAAACAGATAGAGCAGTGGAGCACAACCGACCGGATATGGTTGTGTGGAACAAAACGGGAAAAACGGCAATTATAATTGATTTTACTGTTCCGCAAGATTATAACTTGGCTAAAGCCTATGGAGAAAAAATAACGAAATATCAAGCATTGGCTCAGGAAGTAAAAACCATCTGGAACTTACAAAAGGTGACAATAATGCCAATAGTCATCAGCGCCAACGGCTTAGTACACAGAAAAACCATGCAACATATAACAGAGCTTAGCATGCCAAATAGTGCTATCACATGGATGCAGAAAGCCGTTGTACTTGGGACCGTTGGAATTATTCGACGGACTGTCTCGCCGTATTGACACTAGCAGTGTCCTTGGCGACAATGAGCGCCCGGACACTGTTAGCCAAAACCACGTATGTGTGAATTAAAAAAAAAAAAAAATAAAAAAAAAAAAAAAAATAAAAAAAATAAAAAAAAAAAAATATATATATATATATATATATATATATATGTCTGTATGTCTGTATGTCTGTATGTCTGTATGTCTGTATGTCTGTATGTCTGTCTGTCTGTCTGTCTGTCTGTCTGTCTGTCTGTCTGTCTGTCTGTCTGTCTGTGTGTCTGTATGTCTGTATATGTGTATGTCTGTATATGTGTATGTCTGTATGTCTGTATGTCTGTATGTCTGTATGTCTGTATGTCTGTATGTCTGTATGTCTGTATGTCTGTATGTCTGTTTGTCTGTATGTCTGTATGTCTGTATGTCTGTATGTCTGTATGTCTGTATGTCTGTATGTCTGTATGTCTGTATATGTGTATGTCTGTATATGTGTATGTCTGTATGTCTGTATGTCTGTATGTCTGTATGTCTGTATGTCTGTATGTCTGTATGTCTGTATGTCTGTATGTCTGTATGTCTGTATGTCTGTATGTCTGTTTGTCTGTATGTCTGTATGTCTGTATGTCTGTATGTCTGTATGTCTGTATGTCTGTATGTCTGTATGTCTGTATGTCTGTATGTCTGTATGTCTGTATGTCTGTATGTCTGTATGTCTGTATGTCTGTATGTCTGTATGTCTGTATGTCTGTATGTCTGTATGTCTGTATGTCTGTATGTCTGTATGTCTGTATGTCTGTATGTCTGTATGTCTGTATGTCTGTATGTCTGTATGTCTGTATGTCTGTATGTCTGTATGTCTGTATGTCTGTATGTCTGTATGTCTGTATGTCTGTATGTCTGTATGTCTGTATGTCTGTATGTCTGTATGTCTGTATGTCTGTATGTCTGTATGTCTGTATGTCTGTATGTCTGTATGTCTGTATGTCTGTATGTCTGTATGTCTGTATGTCTGTATATCTGTATGTCTGTATGTCTGTATGTCTGTATGTCTGTATGTCTGTATGTCTGTATGTCTGTATGTCTGTATGTCTGTATGTCTGTATGTCTGTATGTCTGTATGTCTGTATGTCTGTATGTCTGTATGTCTGTATGTCTGTATGTCTGTATGTCTGTATGTCTGTATGTCTGTATGTCTGTATGTCTGTATGTCTGTATGTCTGTATGTCTGTATGTCTGTATGTCTGTCTGTCTGTCTGTCTGTCTGTCTGTCTGTCTGTCTGTATGCATACATGTGAGCTAAAAATTAAAAAATATCAAAGTGCGAAAAATTATTTTTTTAAATTTTACGCAATTTTAAAAATCATATCGAAAAAAGTTTATTAAAGATTAACTTTATGTAAATCATCATTTCATATTCTACAGAAGCGCACCTTTTGAGGATATGCCCACATACAAGGATCCTGGAATTTCTGTTCGATTTATATTTACCTGTAGTTTATGTGATTTCCGCGAGGGAAGTGTTGGAAATCTTGTCTTCATTTCTTTTTAGTGACGTCGCGACCTACAAATACTTTGGTCGGACCCGAAAAGAGCCGCGGCTTTTTGTGTCGGTAGGGTTGAAATTATACCAGGAAGATTTTATATGAATTTGGATAACTTTTGAAGGGCAGAATCAAGCAAAATTTTACGAAATCGTTAGAACCCCGTATTAGGAGGTATTTCAAATGACCTTGCAAACACGACGATCTTTTGCGCGCGAATGTTTGTTGCATTCGGAGGAAAAAGATCGGAATGTTCGTAGTGTTTTGCGCGTTTGGAGTGATTTGTTGCAAGTCAGTACGCACCTTAATAAGTGTTGACAGTTAACTGCTTCGTCCTTATGGGGCTCCTCAGAACACTGCTTGGTCAATGTGACACCCTTCCTAAACTAAGTTTACGGCTTTGTCTCTCACCTTACCGAAGTACGAGAGAAACTAAAAACTAAAACAGCAGCAGGCGAGTAAAACTGCTATATCATCGATCGATGAAAGTATCGATTGAAAGAAAGAATCCATCACGTGACCTACGACACAAAAAGTTTAGAGTTTTTGATTGCTTCACTATAGTTACCTACCTAAACAAAAAAGCTGTTAGCCTCATAGTCTATTGGCAAAAGTAGGTTAAAACCCAAAACACAAAAACAAACCTTGTAATCATTCGTCCAATTCAATAAAACTCAATTTCGCTAATTGACTTTCAAGTTTCATTCGAATAAAATAGGTATAAGGCTTTATTTTTGTTTAAATTTTATATGTCGGTATAATATGGTCAATTTAGTTTATACTGGGGCCTCTTTTAGAAGCTGACGGTTTTAGTTCTACACGGATCATTTTGACACGGATCACCAAACAATTGGTCAGATCTCAGCAGTAAGAAAAATAAATGGATGGGAATGGAATGGGAATGAATATATTTTAACACTTCAGTGTGAATTGACGAAATTTGTAGAAGGCTATCCTTTAAAAAATAAAGAATCATATACTTTTGCAAAAAATGTTGTAGATAATTTTATTTTACGATTTGGCACACCAGAGACGGTTGCACCAGATCAAGGGACAGAGTTTATGTCATCTATTTTCAAAGATGTATGTAAAATTTTACAGGTAAAACAACTAAATTCAACTTCATACCATCATTAAAGTATGTGAGCTTTAGCAAACACACACAAAGATCTAGGTGCATATTTGAGAATTCAAACTGCAAATCACCCGAACTCTTGGAGCCAGTGGGTACCATTCTACTGTTTCATTTAATAACACAGAACACATAGAAACCAAGTACACTTTTTTTAAATTAGTTTTTGGGAAGAGATGCATTTTGCTATTGCATATTTGAGAATTCATTCATTCATATTACTATTATGCATATGAACCGAACATTACTTCTAAGTTAGATCCTTTATACTCTTTTGATAATTACCCGTTAGAACTAAAATTTTGTTTACAACAAGCATGGAATGTTGCAAAAAATAATTTGATATCTTCAAAACTAAATATGATTCTAAAAGTAATTCTTTGTCATATGAAAAGGAACCAAAAATTTTGCTAAAAAGTTAATCGGTAAATAAAATGGAAGATATATATAAAGGTCCATATGAGGTTTTTGAGGGCAAATCTCCAAATATTCTTATAAAGATAGGAAACAAAAATATTGAAGTTCACAAAAATAGAGTTAAACTATATCATGATAAGTAGACCAATAATTTTTATTTTTTTTTGTTTTCGTAGGAGGTGTAGTGGGGACAATTCGCCGCGGCCGATTCGCCGCAGCCGATTCGCCGCGGTACATTTCGCCGCCGGCCGATTTGCCGCGGGGACAATTTGCCGCGAAATTTTTTGTTTTATGATATTATACCATTGGCAATTATTTAAACAGTTTTATTTTGCTTGACTTCATATAATATATTTGTTTATTTGTTTGATCATACCTTTTTCAAACTTTTATTTGGTGGTTAGTACAATACAATTCAACATTTTTTTTTATTAGAAAAATAAATAAAATGGCGGATTTTCCTATTTATGAACCGATTTGCTTCAAACTTGGAACTTTGAGATCTTTCAGGTCGCTGATTATTATTTCTAGCCTAATTTTAAAAAATCAAAATGGCGCACTTTCTTATTTATAAACCGATTTGGCTCAAACTTAAAACATTGCGACGCTTAAGGTAACTTAATACAATTTTTTACCTAAATTTAAAAAAATTAAAATGGCAGTTCCACAATGGCGCACTTTCTTGTTTGTAAACTGATTTACCTCAAAATTGGGGGGGGGGGGCTGATGCCTCTGGGGGGCCGAAGCCTTATGATGGCGAATTTTATACTCTTTAGTTTTTTTATTTATGAAATATGTGAAAAATATCTAAAAAAATCTTAGGCTTGGGGGGCCTAGGCCCGAGGAATCCGCCATTTTCAGGTTTTAAAATTTAAGTCAAGAATTGTATTGAGTTACCTTATGGGCGCCCGGATGTTTCAAGTTTAGGGCAAATCGGTTTATTAATAAGAAAGTGCGCCATTGTGGATCCGCTATTTTGATTTTTTTAAGTTTATGTTAGAAATCATAATTAGCGACCTGAAACACCCCAAAGTTCAGAATATTATGCATATCGGTTCAGAAATGGGAAAATCCGCCATTTCGGATCCGCCATTTTGATTTTTTTAAATTTAAGTCAAAAATTGTATTAAGTTACTAAAGCGCCGCGATGTTTCAAGTTTGAGGCAAATCGGTTTATAAATGAGAAAGTGCGCCATT
This sequence comes from Aspidapion aeneum, assembly GCA_963576565.1. Lineage (NCBI taxonomy): Eukaryota > Metazoa > Arthropoda > Insecta > Coleoptera > Brentidae > Aspidapion > Aspidapion aeneum. The sequence goes on from OY755039.1 coordinate 130,875,189, forward strand.
GTGGAACCGCCATTTTGATTTTTTAAAAGTTTAAGTTAGAAATCATAATCAGGGAACTAAAACACCCCCAAAATTCCAAATTTAATGCATATTGGTTCATAAATGGGAAAATCCGCCATTTCGGATCCGCCATTTTGTTTTTTTTTAAGTTTAAGTTAGAAATCATAATTAGTGACTTGAAACACTCCAAAGCGCCGCGATGTTTCAAGTTTGAGGCAAATCGGTTTATATATGAGAAAGTGCGCCATTGTGGAACCGCCATTTTGATTTTTTTAAAGTTTAAGTTAGAAATCATAATCAGGAACCTACACCCCCAAAATTCCAAATTTAATGCATATCGGTTCATAAATGGGAAAATCCGACATTTTCGATCCGCATTTTATTTATTTTTCTAATAAAAAAAATACCTAGTTGGAAAACTTTCAAAAAAGTTATGATCAAACAAATTAACAAATATATTATATAAAGTCAAGCTAAATAAAACTGTTTAAGCAATTGCCAATGATAAAAGCATAAAATAAAAAATCTCGCGGCGAATTGTCCCCGCAGCGAATTGGCCGGCGGCGATTTGTCCCGCGGCGAATAGGCCGCGGCGAATCGGCTGCGGCGAATCGGCCGCGGCGAATTGTCCCCTACCCAGTGTAAGGATATTTTACAGGCATTTTAGAAATATCTAAAAATAGGTAAACTTGGTATTTTAAGGCATAACATTGGATTGTTATTAAGTATAGGTATTATGATTAGTAGCACGTATTTAGAATAATTAGGGTTTATTTTGTTTATGTTAAGTAACTATTGTTTTAAATTAAACTAAACCTCCAAACGTCACTAGCAGATGTCAAATAAAAACGGTGTAAGTCAGTGTCAGCTGTTCGCTATATTTTACATGTTAATTATTTAGACAAGTTAGCGATGATTAAACCCATTTTTAATTGTTTTGGTGGATTTGTTAAAGAAAACAAATTCTAATATATCTTGTGCTTGTTACAATATTTAAATATTAATACGTATTTAATATAGTAATGCATCGACAGATATACGATTAAATTATTTAGCTATGGAAATTTTTGTATAAAAGTTTTTTTATCGATCATGGATTATTTCCATAGTATTTCGAACTTTAGACCAGCCCTCAGTGGTCGTACCACAGGTAGCAAGGTCACGTTTTTTAAACGTCAAAAATAGGTAATTTTTAATGACCATTGACGTCTCTAATCTGACGTGTAAATGTCCTTTAAATGACGTTCAAAAGACACACCCAAAATGAAGTCATTTTTAAACGTTTTATCAGCAATATGACGTATTTGGGACCAAATCAGAACATTAGACACACACACAGACACAAACATATTTATGACTTTTTTTTAACTCGTCTGAATATATGAAATATTCCCTGCAGTTGAGAACACTGAAAGAAACTTAGACACAGCAGGTGACTCTTCTGTGACTTAGACCTGAAAGTACTGGAACAGGTACAACGGTGTTCGTCTGTGAGGTACAGATCAAAATTTTAAGAAAGAAGCCTCGAAGTTTGTCTTGATTTAATATTTAATTTATTTTACATACGTACCCCCACATTCCGTATAAATCCGGTCAAGTACTGACTGGGGCACCATCTATGTAAGTATGAGTGTATGTCCCTTGGACAAAGTGTGCAGTGTGGGTAGTGACCAATATATGACGTTTTTAAGACGTTAAAAACTACACTACGAAAAGACGTCAGGTAACTGACGCCTTAAAGACAACATTTTTTGGTAGATGACCTGCTGCTCATTCAAATGACCACTTTTCGACGAAAAAAAGACGTCATTTGATGACCCTTTGGTACCTGGGACTACAATTCGAGACTATTTTTAACAGGAATCCCATGATTGCACGTACTACTTTCCCAAAAAATTACATTTCGTTACAAGTTTTTTATGTAGTTTTTCTTTATTTTTAAAGTTAATTGCACGTTAGCGTAAAGTATTAAAATAACACACTTAAACTTAAACCATTTGGTATCAAGTTCATAGACTTTAGTCCTATTCTGTGGTTTAAGTGCTAAGTTTTTAGATCTTAGTAAATACTGGTGTTAAAGTTGATTAGCACTTCGCAAGACGCCGAACTAGGAAATGTTGTCATCTTATTGGTTAGGTGTGTGTTATAACAGCTGTAACAAAACGGCATTTGAATATAATATCATAAGTTTTTAAAGATTTTTAATTATATATTGTTTTTGACATCAACATGCATTAATTATATGCAAGACTAGGTTAAGATTAAGTAAAATTTATGGCAACTCCGGCGACTTGTTTTTTGGCATATTTTCGGGTTCGCTGTATTTTAATAAAAGTTTTATTCGGCTAATATGTCCTTTGAGCCACTAACATCAAAATAATGCATATTTTGTAACTGGAAACAAATTAGCTAAACTATTTTCAACTATTAAAAAACACACTGTGTAATTTTAACTTTATCGATTTTCTGAGTCCACGCATCTTTGAATTGCGGTGGTATTTTGTCTCTTTGTCTTTCTCGCCAATGCGAGAGAGCTTAAGTTTCAAACAACGGCAACGACAGGCCAAGAATGTCTTGGACAAGAAAACCGTTAAGGAAAGCTTAAATTTTAGACCAATCAGCTAGCGGCAAGCTAAGAACGCCTAGAGAGCAGAGTGACTGAAACTTTCGAAAGTCGTTGGAGCTGGAGCAAACACTCTTTAGTTGCGCTTCGCTTGGTTCGTTTCGGCTACGCTTTCGTTCACACTTCTTAAGGGGGGTTTTATTTCAAGTAGGGAAATTTATCAATTTTGTTAACTTTGAATAAAACTTTTAACTTTAATATTCATAATTATTTTAGTCTTTTCTTTTGGAGTTTATTAATTTTAAAGCTTTTAATTATTACTGTTTCCAGTGTTTTGAAATAATGATTTTAACTGTTTTATGGTTTTTTAACATCAAAATACAAACCATTCGTTGCCCTAAAATCGACATTTTTAATCAACAATATTCGCCTGTTACACAGCAAACTACACAGAACAAAAAACGTACGTGATACCAATGAATTTGTTTATTTATTTTATTGATTTTTATCCGATTCACAAACTACACCGATGAACAAACTACATTAATTTAATCTAAAATTAATTGAATCAATTACACCACATTTTGTTTTTTCTGGGTACGTCACGACCGGTTGGTGCATAAGAAAGCTACGCGTTGTCGCCCGTACGTATTTTAGCCAGCCCCGTAGGTACTGTACAAGCGTAGATTTAAAGGCGGGTAACGTGGTAATTACCCACCCTCTAGAAAAAAAAAATGCATTTTTTGTTATAAATATTTAATGAATTAATTAAAGAAGGATATTACATAAAAATATTTTTTTTGTCGACTATTTATTCCCCTAGATTTTGACATAGATCCGCGCTTGGCACTGACTGTATCCATCGCTCGTCTGACCAATCAAATTTCCAGATATACGACAACGATAACGCGATATGTAGTGCGTATATACTTTAAACACACAATTTAATCTTTTTTTTTGTTATCTAAAATGTAAAATGAAAAAATCTAGTTTATCCTAAATATTATATTTTTACAATATACGTTTTGTATAAGGCAGACGCTCGCTGAATTGTAGACTGAATAATAGAGCTCGTTTCGTTTAGAGCTGAATAGCGGAGAGATCGTTTTACCTATAAAGCATGACAGCATAGCATTAAAAGGCCTATCAAAAGCACCGATCTTTGTTTTGAATTTTCTCTCTTGCAAAATTAAATCAACGGAAAACACAAAGGCTGGTAAATTTTTTTGAGTTCTTTGGGTTTCGATCTCCCTTTAGCTTTGGGCTGGTTTCAGAAAACTTTTAAATTAACAGGCAAGGTCGTGTAAATTGTGCTACAGATTTTTAATTAAAAGAATGAATACCAAGGCCCTTTAACCGTAAAAGATTTTAAAAAATTCTCCTGATGACGTTATTTTTGTCGTCAAAACTGCAATGAAAAGAAAAGGTCTGCCTAGGTGTATGGCTCTCTGTGAGTGTGTCTTAATCATATAAGCTCCATAACTAGGTAGGTGTTTTACCCAATTGAACAAAATTTTTATGAACCCTAAGTAACAATTTATTGGTCATTAAATAACGTCCCTTTTCGTCACCCTCGGTATCTCTATAGCGCCAAAACGTGACCGATTTTTTGACGTGTCATATCTAACAACAGGCTAAATAGATCACTTATTACTCTTAATCTCGCTTTTCAGGTATTAAAGGTACATTCTGACATCATGAGACGATATTATTTTAAAAAGAAATTCTATCAGCAAGCTGCTTTTCAAACACTTTTGCATATGTTAAGGCGCGTACTCATTTGAGGTAAAATTCGCATGCCTCGCTGCTAGGCCGAACGCGTATACGTATGTGTACGTGCCTTGAAGGCGTGGCCAACAGCAGAAAGCATTAATACGCGGCATGCGACGCCATGCGATCAGAGTGGGAACTTCAAACGAACATAGAGTTGAATATTCTTCGTCTCCAGGCGCGTCACTTGAGGATGAATGCGAATGAGGCATTGGTTTGATCTCCCAGCGAGGCATGCGAATTCTGTATTTTCAATCTTATGTATTTTGATCTCTTTCTTTTGATCTTTTGTTTTTTGATCGTTTGTAGTTCCGATCTTTTGCCTTTAAATAAGTATTTTAATCTTGGTTAGTATTTTAATAAATAAAACTAGTCTTGCAAAAATATAGATTCTAAATTGCACAACCGCTCCACCCGTTTCGCCACATATTAAAAATAAAAGTGTGATGGAGTTCTGAATGAAACTGAAAATTTAAATATAATGATAGTTTATCTGGCCAACTTTATTCCAAATGACTAACGTAATGTTAATCATATAACAGGGTAATTAAGCCTATAAAATTTAGTATTGCATATTGCCCCTCTTTCCCCTAAGTCAAATGTATCATGGGCGTCTAACACCCGAATTTAATCGCTTGTATTTTTAATTGTGCTTGGACCTTAAACCAACTTTTTAACAGTTATCATGACAACCAGCATAGGCCAGCAAGTTGACATCCGTATTTAACCGTTCTTATTTAGTTCTTAAAGTAAAAAAAAAAGCTATAATAACAGCAAAAAACAGTCGAAAAATATACAATGACCAAGGCAAGTATTCAGTATCCTAAGGTCACACCTTATTTATTATTATTTTTCTATTTCAACGGCAGAGCCAGTTTACAATAATATTACAGACTAATTAATTAATAACAAGATAGCAAAAAAAAAGTTATAAAACTAATTAAAAAAAACAATAATAAGAAACTAGACATGAGTGTCTGGACGGGGTAAATTCAATGAGCCGTACGCCGCACAGTGCAAACTGCAAGTCTAAAATTATACATTTTAGTACCGATGTTGTTAGTAAACTATAAGCCATATTTTCCATTTCCATCCAGAATGTCTGGGGGAGGGAAAGGGGCCAAGGAGGCGGCAAAAATCATAACAATTTTTTTTGCCGTTTTTCATTAATGTGAAATCTGAAGTCAAGCAATACCTGCAAATGAAATACGCCTCAGCTGAAAGTTCTTCGAAAATAAAGTAATTTTTGTGAAAATTAAAAAAATTATAATTTAATAAGAAATTGTGGTATATCTAGATATTTTTTTACTAGAACTAAAAAATATAAGCTTTATGTCAAGGAGGGGGGGCCAACTCCCTTGCGCCCTCCCTGAGTCCGCTACTGGAGCTATAAAAAATTTTCTACCAGATTGCTTGGGCTGTCCTCTAAAAAAAAGGCATTTATATTTTTAGCATCTACTGTTCGCCTAAAAAATATATTTTTTTTATACTTGCGGTCATCTGCGGTACACCTAGTCCACGTTTTTAAAAAGCAAAATGCTTAGGAGCAATTCCACGCCAAGTCATCCAATTTACAAAAAAAGTGTTGCCCTGACATTTAATTTTTTTCTTTAATCAAGCTTACTAAATGAAACAGCTTATGCTTAACCACTTTTGCAAATTTTAGATTTTTTAATCCAATTAGTCTGTTGTACACGCAATTAAAAAGTCTAAAAACAGGCAAAATGGGACTTTAAAGAAAAAAATTATGCTCATAGTAAACAGCACCTAAAAAAAATTAACCTATAATTTTGAAAACATGCATAAAAGTAGTTTTCAAAAAAATGTGATGTTTAGCAAAATCTTTTATACTGGCTTAATTAGAGCAATTTAGAGAATATCCAAAAAACGCAGAAATTTTCGAAGTTTTCATATTTTTTTGGGGTAGAAATGTAATGTTTTCTTAAATTTTTGATACAGTGTTGGAAAGCTATACTCATGGACTATATCTTCCTTGTATAAAACATATTTAAAAAGTAGACGTTACCTTGGAGTTCCACAAAGAAGTTAAGAATGTCTGGGAAATCCCTTAACTTCAACATCAAAAATGACCCTGTCTATCGGGGTGCTGACGGTAATCAAGTAGGGTAAATTTTTCATCTGGGTGTGTAATCCTTAAGGTCACTACATTTTTTTGTTATTTTAATATTTTTAGTGATGTTAAATTGAATCACAAATTACCGGCCTGGATCTACGGGAGGGGATGCCCCCCCCAAATCTGAAACTTTACTCAGTTTTGACACACAGAATACACCTCCTGTCACAATGCAAAATAGTTTCGTGAAATATTTATTATGATATTTTTCCCCAAAATAAAGTTACTAGAGTCGCCCCTGCAAATTAAGGTTTATCAGAAGGTAATAGTTATTTACCTAACTAGTGCGGAAAGTGATACTTTTACGCATGCGACGGGAGTTGCCCGAACGACGCTTTGCGGAGTTCGGGCACGCCGTCAAGGGCGGAAAAGGCACTTTCCGCAAGAGTTAGGTACAAAATTTTTCCTAGTTGCATAAAAAGCTTGGTTTTACATTTTAATATATTTGGTATTTTTTACATTAAAACAGCAAAAAACAAATTCTGTTTTCATTTTTAATTTATTTGAGTTTATAAATGGGTCAATAAGTCTAATTAGGCCTCATTTTTAATTTAATTGAGTTTATAAATGGGTCAATAAGTCTAATTAGGCCTAAAATTCACGGCGTGCGGAAAGTTCAACTTTCCGCACGCAAATGCGTGCGTAAAAGTGCACTTACGCAAGTAGGAAAAGTTTATTTATATGAGCACTGATCAATAAATTATGATCTAAACTCTCTTCATAAGGTCACTACACAAATTTTTTTAAAGTTTATTTACTTTTTTAGTAGTTACCTACTGTTATATTTAAAATATCGGAAAAGAAGTTGAGTTCTATAATTTCAGAAACCGAACAAATTTTTTTTTCTGAGCTTGAAGTAAATTTAGCATCTATAGTTAAATCATCCAGAGGAGTGAAAGAATGGTGTCCAGTTGATGTTTGTTTGAGATTTTAATGTAAACCAAATCGTTTCACAGTACCTCCAAACGCATCACATGGGCTTTTACCATGCGTTAATTTTGTAGTTAGTTTTTTAATGCCCAGTGGCGTATTCAGAAATTTTCCAAGGGGGTTGGGAGAAGGGGCTTGAGAAAAAGCAAAGTCCTGGAAAATCATTTGATTCTTCTTTCAGAAAAATTCAATCTTTAGGAGAAGTTATTTAATGGCTTTAAAGATTAGGCCTCCAACCCTCCTCCCTCCTGCGTACGCCACTGTTAAACCTAAACCATTTCATTTACCAAAGAAACAAATTAATTAATGTCCGTGTCTCATCAAAAATGTATTCTTAAAACTAAACAAAAATTTCCGACAGTGTACGAAGATGGGACTTGAACCCACAAACTAGGATGTCACGCAAAACAGTATGTGGCTATAAATAAGATCCCCTGACGATGATTTTTATACACATTTTTTTTCCTTTTGCGACTCAATAAAAAAATTTGATTTTTTACATGCTTTAATCATTTTAAGAATAAAAAACAGGTTGCTGAATTGTCCAAGTAGTTCTAGGTCCTTTTGGTCTCTTGCAAAAGCCGTTGGATCAAACTTCACCAAGTCATCCATACCACCACTTACAGATAAAAATACTCACTTAGCCACAACATCAGAGGAAAAAGCCAATATGCTGGCCAAAATCTTTTCCTCCAACTCAAACCTAACAGTGCCAAATGGAAAAACTCCACCGTTCATTGAAAGGGTTTCCCACAGTATGCCAGAGGTACCCTTTTGTCACAGAGAAATACGAAAATCCCTTAAAAAGTTGGATACAAACAAAGCAATGGGTCCAGATGGCATTCCCGCGATAGTACTCAAAAATTGTGCTAGCGAACTCACCCCAACTTTCGCAAAATTATTCAATTTATCTTATAGGCAAGGAGTATATCCATCATCATGGAAGTCTGCCGCAGTACAACCCATTCCAAAGAAAGGAAAAAAGACAGATCCGTTAAACTATAGACCAATTGCTCTACTTCCGGTGATATCAAAAGTATTGGAAAGAGTTGTGAACAATCACCTAACCAAGTACTTGGAAAAGTACAAAATTATCAACGACAAGCAATACGGATTTCGAAAATATAGGTCAACCGGCGATTTACTTACATACGTCACTCACTTATGGCAAAAAGCGGTTGAGTTGCGAGGTGAAACAAGAACAATTGCCTTAGATATATCTAAAGCATTCGATAAAGTCTGGCATGAAAATCTGCTCAACAAGCCCAAAGCAACGGGATTGTCGCCGAGACTTTGCACTTGGTTTGAAAGTTACCTTAAGGATAGATCCATTTATGTTGCACTGGATGGCCGGAACTCCAACTCTTACCAAATAAATGCTGGTGTGCCACAGGGAGCAATCCTTTCGCCAACACTTTTTCTGATTTACATAAATGACCTCATAGATAAAACAGTAAATCCACTTTATTGCTTTGCAGATGATGGCAATGTAGTCTCCTCAGTCATACCACCCACATGTCTCTCCGCACGTGAATTCCATTACCTTAGACTAACTGAAATATCACAGATAAATAACGACTTGGAGATAATAGAGGACTGGGGCAACAAAAACCTTGTACAGTTCAACGCGCAGAAAACCGAAGCAGCCCTGTTTTCAAAAAAGACCAGCACCGGTGAGCCAAACATCATGCTATCTGGAAGTGCTGTCGCATTGTAGAGCCAGTTGAACATCTTAGGAGTCACTGCAGAGATCAACATGTCTTGGCACAGTCACATGGCAGATATAGCTAAAAGGGCGTCCCAAAAGCTTGGGGTGCTATTTCGTACAAGACATCTGTATACACCAAGCCAACTGCTGACACTCTACAAAGCCCAGATTCGACCAACTATGGAGTACTGCTCACATATATGGAGTACGGCACCCAAACATACCTTAATGCTTTTGAACACCGTGCAAAAACGAGCTATCAAGCTGATCAATGACCCCGCACTTACCCGTAGCTTGAATAGTCTCGAACATCGAAGAACTGTGGGCAATCTATCTCTCTTCTACAGGTATTATTACGGAAAATGCTCTGAAGAGTTGGCACGTATGATCCCCCCGGGAGTAGCACCTACTAGGCGAACACGTCAAACAGACGGTAACCATCAATTTATTGTCAAAATAGAGGCACCAAGAACCTCATTATATCAGAATTCATATCTCTGGAGAAAAGCATCGCTGTGGAATAAACTCTCTGCGACAGTTTTCCCTGCAGGTTGCAACCTGAACCGTTTCAAAACCAACACACACCAACATTTCCGCGCACTTGCCGCTTCTCGAGCGAGATAGGGATCTCCTTGCGAGTGCGCATACCCGTAAAAAAAAAACAAATAGCTTAAAAGTTGATGTTAAAATGACCCAGATTTTTTATTTTACTTTTATTTAGACGATACATTGTCAAGTAAAACAAGGCACAAGCGAAGTTTTAATAGACAGATAGACATAACAATTTTTTTAGGCAAAAGTTCCCAATTCTGAGGTTTTTGCGGTTTTTCCAATTTTAAAAAATTTAGTTTGCTCAAAGCAATAGACCTAGAAATTTTTCTTTTGCCTTGTATGATAGTCAAGCCACTGAGCTTTAATATGCGTATAGACTTTTTTTTGATGGACCATATTCCGCACCGGTGTAAATAATTAAAAATCGAGAAAATCATAAACTTTACTATTTTTTGAAAACTATTTTTGCCATGTCAAAAAAGTGAGGTTATTTTTTTTTTCTGTATAGGATTATCCCCAACCAATATTAAAGATTTCTTCCGATAAATTTGTTTTTACATAAGATTTAATACAATAGAAACAAAAAAAAATAAGGCCACAACTGATTTTCTTCTTTTTTTTTACTTTTAAAGTGGCCTGTAAAATACGGGAGGCGACATTAAAAATTAAAATTTGTTAATTTGGTATTCCTAAGGACACTAATACATGTTATCAAAATTTGGATTTTTTTCGTGGCATGGCAGCTACCCCCATTGGATGATTTGGCGTGGAATTACTCTTAGACAATATTATATAAAAAAAAACAAAACATTTCTTTTGGGCACTTTTTTTAAAATCTTAAATAAATAGCGCACAAAAAAATTATTATATTTAAAATTCAGCCGTTAAAAAATTAAGCCGCAATAAATGTTTGAGATGTTTATATTATTTCTTTTAATGAATGTAAATTGCTAACTTATATTTATCTTCTGTATAATAAAACACTTATTTTTAAACTTTTGCTTAAAATACTCCTTTGTTTTATACTTAATCAAAATCAACGCAACTGTTACACTAAATAGAGGTAAACAAACAAATTGCCTCGCAAAAATTCCGATACAAAATCCAGTGGCGCACCCAGGAATATGTCTTGGGGGGGACCCGAGGCCTCTTGAGGGGGGGGGGGGCCGAAGCCTCATAGTGTCGAATTTTAAGCTATTTTTTGTATTTCTTCATGAAATATGTGGAAAATATGTAAAAAAATCTAAGGCTTGGGGGGGACCCGGGCCCCGAGCCCCCCCCCCCTGGGTGCAAAATCAATTCAAATAAAAACTATTAAAAAATTTTATGGTGTAGACATTTCTTATCACATTGTCGTTCACAAAATCCTAAAGAGCGTGCCCGCAAACATCATTTTTTGCTACAGGATGGCCCATCGGTTTACAAGCGCGCTCTTGGCCCCGTCCAAACTATAATAGTATATTTTGTTTCACCTTTCGACAAATTGTGCAGCTCAATGTTCGTCGAAATGTTCAGGTCTGTACCAGAATAACTTTGTCTACCTACTACTGTAGCTTTAAAAACATACCCACTTTTCAGAAACTTTATGTTCATAAAATAAGTTTTCCATTTGGGCCGATTATCCTTTTTGATGCATAAGTTTTGAAATTCAAAGCGAAACAGATTATGTTCCACATGTATGCTCTTTTCGATGCGGCAAAGGTAAATGCATCGGGCAACATATATCTACTAAAAATGAGGTCAAAATAAAGTAAATGGAACATTTGGTAAAAAGCTTGTTTTAGACGTAAGCCGAGGATTACGGCGTGTTTTAAATGGCAAGCAGGCTTTACAGGTTAAGGACACTCATCGTAAAGGCAAGCTTTATAGGAAGCGAAGCTAACGTCAGGCTTTCTATTTTTTGGTTATTATTTTTGACATGTTTTCCTCGGTTTCGCATTGGCGGTTCTGTTTTATTTTGAAGATGTTGTTTTACACAGTATGAAGGTACCTAAACTATATATATTTATGTAATTAAAATTAAAAAGTTATGCTGCAAACTACCTTGAAACTGTATCATTATTAAATAAATATTTAGACTGTGTTGAAACCACATTTTTAAAATAACAACGAGCCAATGCGAAACCGAGGAAAACATGTCAAAAATTATAACCAAAAAATAGAAAATCAGAGTTAGGCTTCGCTACCTGTAAAGCTTGCTTGACGACGAGTGACCTTATTACAGGTAGCGAAGCCTTACTCTGATTTTCTATTTTTTGGTTATAATTTTTGACATGTTTTCCTCGCTTTCGCATTGGCGGCTCGTTGTTAGTTTAAAAATGTGATTTTAACACAGTCTAAAGATCTACTTAATAATGATACAGTTTCAAGATAGTTTGCAGCATAACTTTTTAATTCTAATTTCATAAATATATATATTGACTTGCAGAAAAGCACTCAAGGGAGAAATCGGTGGAAAAAGGTGCACAAAGAAAAAAGCGCACAGAGGAAAACATTAAACAATAATAACTCCGGCAAATAAAATACAGTAGTCTATACATCTTGATGCACCGAATCCAAATACCGGGTTTGTTTTGCCCGTACACCCCCAAACTTTTGAATAAATTGCAAAAAACTTGATCAAAATATTGTAATATTACTCGGTGAAGTGGCGAAAATGGTACATTTTTAAAGCCATCTTATCAATTTACTTCGGAGATCTTCTTTATAAAGCAACGTTGATATCATTCAAAAATGTTCTGTATTTTTTTAACGGTCTTCCCATTTTTTTGTGTCAGCGCAAAAAATTGCATAGTGTTTATATTATAAGGACCCCGGATAAGTAGGTTTGATCAATTATACAGATTACTTTTTATTTTATGTGCTGGTGTAAATATTACCTACGACCTTAAGGGTAAGAAAAAATATCTTACTCTAGGCCTACGACTTATTAATAATACTAGTCTAATGTCCTATGCTCTTAGGATAGTTATGAACCTAGACTTGAATCATAAGAGGTTTTAAATAAAATTAATTTCTAGTTACGAAAGTTTCAAATTTTTTCAACATTCTAAAAAAATTTCAAAATTTATATATGTACAGGGTATATAACTTAGGAGCCATAGTGAAGCAAGTGATAGAGGAGGTTATTTCTGATAAAAAATTTATATAACATAGGGGTCGATCAAGATTTATCTGTTTTTAAGATATAGGATTTTTAAAGTTAGAGGAGTGGGGGAAAAAAGGTTAACTAAAAAAAAATTCAGTCAAATGAATACTGCTATAATTGTGATCCAAAAATATTTTATTTACTTTTTTGATAAAATTAAAGTTAAGGAGATGTAGGCCGTCAAAATAGCCTTCACAAATGTATAAAAAATCAAAATCTTTAGTTTTTGCTTACTTATTTTTTTATAAAATATCAAGAAAAACATTGCGTTTAATATGGCATAATAAAGGTTTGTTTCAAAAAAATTGTTTTTCCTAAACAAAATTCACCGCATAATTTATTTTTCTCTCTACTTATTACTCTTGTTCTATACAAGACTTTTAAAAAAGAAAGTTGTCCTATGGCCCCTAAAGTTACACACGTTGTATACTACTCTATTTTTGTGAGCAAAATTAAGATGATCAAGTAACCTGTAACAATAGGTACCATTCTAAATCTTAAGATTTACATTTATTTCATAACGATTTTTTCATACCTCAAAACTTTTCCTTGTTTGATTTCCCTCTGTGCTGTTTTACTTTGCGCACTTTTTTAGTGTACGCTTCTTCTGTGTAGCGTTTTTTGCTGTGCGAATATTTATTTTTTGCTTTTTTTCTATTAGTTTATTTATGGTCACCGTTTCACCATTGCCCTCCCAGACTTTTGTTCCAGAACCGCCCTTGTGTAATTGTCAATGTAACTTTCGCAAGTAGGTTAGAAATTTGACATTTACGCTCTGGCATAAGAAGTGGCGTGATATTCTTTGGTGATCTAATGGTCCATTAAGGACGTAATGACCACTATACACTAACACACATTTTGTCAGAAACGTAGACCAAAACGCATTATTTATGTAGATTGCAAAATAGCGAAAATGGCATGATTCCGCGATCGGCGATAAGTGTCAAAGGAATTAACAAAATGTTGCACAAATGTGCACTTGGGATTGCTTATGAGGCGCGGTAAAATTGGGCCAGATCGGAAAAATTAAATTGCCTCGTTTTGAGGCTTTTCTCAACTCATGCGGGGCCCCATTTTCAACAATGTTTTAGTCATTACTTTGGAACTAGCCACAGCAAAGAGATCCTTTAGGTCCTGTCGTTTTTTGACTGTCAATTAATAATATCATCAGGTCAATTAAATAAAATAGCGTACAAACACCGTGATCAAAGTTTCATTTTATCTCATGATTTATTATATACTATTAGTGCTTATTATTTTTCTACAAAAAACTAAACTGACTAATAATATACCTACAATAAATATTCACAACCCAGAAACTCAACGAAAATATGTTTTATTTCTTAAGCTGTTTATTAAAACACTTTTTTTTTTCTCAGACTGTATAAAAATGAGTTTTTTTCACGAACGTCTATGGAAAAATGAGTGCCGTTTTGACACTCGTGTCGCTACCCCTGGGAGACGCCAGGCTTCCAGGATGCAGTGACCCTATAAGCATATAGGGTAACTCGATCACGAAAAACTGCGTCGCCAGGCTTCAGAATGCACTGAATGCAGTGACCTTACAAGCGTAGTATAACGTACCACCCGTAGAGGTCGCGGTGGCAAATAAGAAGTGACGCTGTGTGAAATATTTTTAATTGAAATCAGTTGCTCCAAATAATATTTTACCGTCAGTTTAGTTCAATTCCGCCTCCTTCTTAGACAAGGATCCTTTTTGCCTTGTTTAAGGCCGCATTTTAAATCGTGCCTGTCAAAGCTGGCCTTACTCGATCTGCTAAAAAATGGCGGATTTTTCGTTCTCCCCATTTTCTCTAGTCTGCGCACGTTTGATAAGCGTTTTATTTAGTTTTCTATTTCTATGGTTGTAAAAATTATTAATAATTGTACTTAATGTTCCGATCTGAGGTTCTCCTTACAATCTACTTCCACTACTACTACTATTTTTGTACACAAAACAATCCTTAACAAACCTAAAAAACCTTTTTCTGCCCTTCTTTGTTGAGCACTCTATGCTGTTGTTGTTTTTAAATTAACTTTCTCGTCCCCTACCCGATGACGATAACATGAGTTATCCATACGGAAAAATAAAATATTTAGTCGAAAACATAAACGTACTCAAATAATTGCCAATGCCCCAGCATAAAAAGAAGACAATATAAATTTTTGCCGAAACTTGGCTGGACCACAGAAAAATTATTTCTTTTTGGGTAGACTTCTCAAGAAAGACGCGTTGAAACTTATTTTTTCTGATACATTTATTTGAACGGACTTTCTAAAGTTTGTCAGTTCAGGACCCACATTCTGTGTAGGTACGATCGAGTTAAATGGCGAATTGTCGGTCGTCCTCTGTTTCTATATTTCGGAATCAGAAAGCAACATATCATATCCAATTTTCAAGGCAATGCTTTTTAACCCAACTGCAGCACGGCGAAAGGAAGGGTAATGTTTTTCGCTTCGGCTATGTATGTATGTAAATATGTATATTTGTGGCTAAACGGCTGAACCAATTTTGACAAAAAAGGTGTCACTGAATTGCTACTGATCCTAAAGCTGCTATAGGCTATATTTTTTTAAACAGGAATCAACATAGCGGTCATCAGACGCCATTTTGTTACATAATGTGGGGTTTAAGGCATACAAATTACCGAAATTTGAGGCGATTTCAATAGAATTCCTTTGATCACCCATTGCAAATTTCTTCGAATTTGCTGTAATTTCTTTGTAGTCCTCCTTGCTCCCACCCATCTCCCCTTCTGTTACCCCCCACCCTCTTCAAAACAATATTCGCATAACTTTCACAAATATAGAGCGATTTCAAAAATTCTTTCTGCACATGCTTTAAGATTCAATGCCATTTTACTAGTTCCACCCTCCCTCTTCCCTCCCCCACCTTCACTCAATATTTGTAGAAGCACACCTTTTGGGCAAATTTCAATGTTTGACACAAATGCATTGTTAAGGTTTTTTATCCAAAATTTGGGAGTATATTCTCAGTATTTTAACAATACCAAAACTGTCAATACCCAGTAGAAAAATAATAACATTGTCATCGGTTACAGAATAATAAATACATAAACACAGTATTAAATTAAAATACGACCAAAGAGCTAAAAACTGAGTTAGAAAACATTTTAACGTAAGCCGAACAACTGTTTATTCTATTAGCATATAAATAAAAGAACAGTCACTTGAATGGAAACAAGGATATTCTGACAGGCCAAAAGTAAGTCAAGTTCAGGAAGGGACCTATTGCAATAGTGCCAGGCACAAATTGTGCCGGGCACTATATTGACAGTTTCGCATTAGAAACTGACAGTTGATCTTTCAAAATTGACATACCAAAGTTGAATTTATAAATCCCGTCGTTTATTTTCCATTAATAGTGGCGTCACTATTAAATCCGGCTCGTATAATACACAAAGGCCTAATTTTGAAAGGACACAGCTGTTCTTATAATGAGAATATAGTGCCCGGCACAATTTGTGCCTGGCACTATTGCAATAGGTCCCTAATAAAGGTATTCAATTCAAAATTAAATTCAATTTAACAGACACAAGCACGTTATTTATAAAAACTTATGTTGTTAGCTAGTTTTTATCAAGTTTTATTTTATTTATTTTATTAATTTATAAACATGAAATAGGAAATAAGCAGTACTCTTATTGGACGTCATAACACTACTGTAAAATGTTAATATCAACCCAAGATAATTCCAGTTTTCCTTCCATTTGCACTGCAGGGCGTTCTTCCAGACATAGTCCAATCCATGTTATAATTAAGCGCGCATTAATTTCAGCAGAACACCCTGCAATTTTATAACCTCTAGGTATCTGTAGAAATGGTAATGATAAGAGGGCGGACGAAATGACGTTGATTCCAAGGAAGCGAGGAAAGCAGCTGATTTGGGACGTAACATGCAGCCATACCTTAGCAAAGTCATATTAAAACAAAACATCAAAAGAATCCAATCTCTTTTGATGTTTTGTCTGCTGCTGACCTTGCCGAGACAAGAAAACATTCGAAATACAGTGAAACCTCTCCTTGCGGACACCTCTATTAAGCGGACACTCCCTTTAGGCGGACAAATTTTTTGAAACCAAGCATTTCCCTATTTCTTTACATGTAAAATTCACTCCTATAACCGGACACTCTAATAACCGGACGCGGACAATTTTTTTTGGTTAAAAAATTCTGAAACCTCTCTTAACCGGACGCGAACTACTGACAACTGGACGGAGAGCTGCGGGACATGAGCATAATTATTCTGTAGTATGTTGGCAACAACGTACACTGCAGCCGGGGAATTACCTCTTTCCGTTTAAATACGGAGACCAAACACTTCTGTCGTATTTACAACACATTTTATTCGGCTGTGTTTTATTTTTATTGTTCAATTGGGTAGTAATAGATAGATAGATCTCTTTGAAATGGTGCCTAGTAAAAAACTTCTTAGTTTACTTGAAAAAATGAAAGTTGTTAACGTTTCGGAGAAGGAACAACTATCAGAACGAAAGATCTCTAAAAAATTTAATATCGGAAAAACTTAAGCAGCGGAAATTGTTACTAAATATATATTAAAATTTTGCAGTTGCCTCTCATAAGCGGACACCTCCAATAAGCGGACAAAATCGACGGAACCGTGAGTGTCCGCTTATGGGAGGTTTCACTTTATAAGGAACTGAAAGATCGATTTATTTTCATCCCATTCGCTATTGAAACATTAGAGCCTTGGGGTGCTAAAGCTAAAGGGGTTGATCCGAGAGATTCCATCGAAGATCTCTTAACTCTATTACACAAAAAATCAGTTTAGCTGTCCAAAAAGGTAATGCAGCGTCGGTGGTTGGGACTAGAGACCGTGTATGTATAACATATTTTTACTAAAATTATATTTAAAATATGTCATACATACAGGGTCTCTAGTTGGGACCATTTAGGAGGAGCAGGGTCTTGATGATATTTTTTATTTGTAAATTTTTTGGGTTATTTTTGTTTGTTTTTAAATATGTTGTTCTCTTTTTTTTTACATTTTTTACTTATTTTTAATTTTTATATTTTTGAATTTTAAATTTTATACTATGTTATTTGTGATTTTACAAATAATAATTATATAATAAAAGTAAACTGTGTTATTTAAAAAATCTTAGTCTTGGCGGGGGCCCGGGCGCCGAAGCCCCCCGTCCTCTGGTTGCGCCCTTGTCTCAGCTCCTGTCAACATTTTGTGGGGGCTATCGAATTTGTTACTTCTGTAGTTGTCGCCTGATCTTATCTAACCTAATTTGTGAGTTGTGGTTTAAGATGTCTATAAACATGCAAATATGCCGATTTTTTTAGAAAATTTTTCTGAGGAAAACTGCAACTTTTAATTGCAAATAAAAATGTGTGTAAACTCTCAGCTTCATTTGAAACGTTGTACGTAGAAAAAATTACTTAACTTTGGGTTTTTGAAAATTTATGTTTTGGGTTATTAATTGAATTTTAAATTATACCCACGCAACTGATAAAACGAAAACCATGTTTTATGTCCTAACCGGTTTGGATTTGACTTACCTAATGGAAAATTGTTTTCTGCTCCTAAGGGCAATCCTCTATTATATCTTTCAGTTAATCCTAAAGAACGCGGGAGGGTCCTTCTCTGCCAATCTTTACATCCCAGGATCTAATCCTGTATTAAAAATACTGACACGCTTCTAAAAAGTTCAACCTTTAAAAAAGCACTTTAAATTAATAGAAAAACAATAGAAAAACTATACTTAATTGTGTTTTAGCCATTAACCTTTTATGTACGGTTTGTATCATTAGGTATGATAAGCTGATTTTCCGGCCGTAATTGTTTTTGTGGTTTTGAATTACTGTGAATCAGTCAGCAAAACACTTCTCCTGATTTAGTATACCCTTTTCGACATCTAAAGTCGCTGTTTTTAACATTGATGAAAGTTGTTTCAATATTAATCTGTCCAAATGATGGAAAATTTCAGGCCAATTAAGTATAGGGGGCGTAACGTTCAGGACCTAAATATTACTCTTTCATCTGTCACCACTATACTACTTACTGATGGTTAATCCGACTAACCGCGGCATCATTACTAGTCATATATATATATATATATATATATATATATATATATATATATATATATATATATTACAGAACTGTGGGTGCTCTATATCTCTTCTACAGGTATTATCACGGAAAATGCTCTGAAGAGCTGTCACGTATGATCCCCGCGGGAGTAGCACCTACTAGGCGAACACGTCAAACAGACCGTAACCATCAATTTACTGTCAAAATAGAGGCACCAAGAACCTCATTATATCAGTATTCATATCTCTGGAGAACAGCATCGCTGTGGAATGGACTCCCTGCGACAGTTTTCCCTGCAGATTACAACCTGAACTGTTTCCAAACGAACATACACCAACATTTCCGCGCACTTGCCGCTTCTCGAGCGTGATAGGGATCTCCTTGCGAGTGCGCATAACCGTAAAAAAAAACAAAAAAAAAACTATTCACTATTGAGGGCATCTTAAGCCTTTTTTATCTATGTTATTCCATTTTTAGTTATATATTTTTTTTGACAAATTTATATATTTTTTGACAAGGATATTTTGCTCAAAAGTGGGTTCAAAGAAAAACTACATAGATTCTATGGCTTAATGCTTCACAAGGAGAAATTCTTTAGTTATATAAAAATTATTTTTTAAATTTTACTTTTGATAGCACACTTAAATTATTACACGAAATTGGAAAAGTCAAGAAATAAGTATTTTTAAATCACAAGAAATATTACAATTATATAACTACATAAAGGAAAAAAAGTGTTTCCAACCATAGAAATTGAAAAATAAATAGAACGCTTGTCAAAACACAGATTGAGCAAGGCCAACTTTGACAGGCGCAATTTAAAAGGCAGCAGCAATAAACTAAACTAAAGACCTCAATTAAAGATATTTGAAAGATATTATTTATAGGGGGTTATCTAAAGATGTGTCTTGTGTTAACAATTCATTCAATTCATGAGGTGATTCCTTGCATCATTGAAATACTTTTTTATTTTTTCATAAGTTTTTCAAAACTCGTGGTAAAATATCATATGGAGATATTTGGAAGTACATTTTGTGTTAACAATTCATTCAATTTATGAGGTGATTCCTTGCATCATTTTGCAGACTTTTATTTTCTGACAATTTTTTCAAAACTTTTTAGTTTTTTCTTAATTAATCCTGTATTTTTTTATATATGTAGTTCTGATACGCAGAGTACCCTTAAAAGGTCAGATGATTTAACTAACAGATTTTTTCTATTTACAGCTAATTTACGGATAATTAACGGAAAAATTTTGAGCATATAATTTTTATAAATATCCATTGTAGGTGGTAGACGCTTTTACTCATTGGGCGTCGACCGGTGAGATACCACCATGCCAGAACTGAGTAGCGCTAAGTGGTATCACCACGTTCCGCTACTGCGCTGGCAGTCCGGTTCCAACAATGAGTAACAGATAGCATGATGGCGCCTCCAGGATCAAAATATTCCGGAGGTAAAATACCCGACCACTCGGATCTCCGGGCGTCGGGTGATCCTGGGGGTCCTTCATGCAAAGATATTAAAAGAAGACCAAAAACTCAACTCAGAATTGATTTTAGCAATATAAGAGGATTAAGTATCAACATGAATTCAGTTCACCAACATCTTGAAGAACAAAGACCTGACATCCTTGTTCTCACTGAAACTAAAATCAGTTCTGCAACACCTATTGTGAACTATCTTTATCCCGGCTATGACCTACACCACCGATTTCGACATAATTTTGGGATCTGTGTGTACATTAAAAATGACCTTTCATGTCATCGAGAGGAGAAGCTAGAACCAGCGAACCTCGATATCATATGGCTGAAATTCATCGCAAATTCATCGACCAAGTTCATTTGCTGCCTCTACCGACCGCCAAGTAACACCGAGTATCAAAACTTTTTTGCGACATTATCCGAAAACTGTGATAGTATACAGTCTAACTATCCACATGCGGAAATTGTTTTTTTAGGCGATTTCAACGTCCACAATATACCCTGGCTAAAACACCACAACAAAACAGATAATGAAGGCAGGGAAGCAGAAGCTTTTGCCATAAGTTGTGGTCTAACGCAGCTTGTCGATGAACCTACCCGTATCTCTGAAAGGGGTGAATTTGCAGCGCTTTTAGACTTGTTCCTAACTACAAATTCTGACTTGTACACAATTCAAGTAGATCGTCCACTTGGTTCATCCGATCATAAACTTATAAGAACAAAGTGCGAAATGTTCATACCGCCAAGCCAACAATCACTTCCTCGTAAAATGTGGCACTATAAATCGGCAAAATGGAATGACCTTAAACAGTTTTACCTGGATTTTCCATGGCAAGAGGTTTGCTTTAAAACAGCTGATCCCACTATTTGCTGTAATGAAAGAACAAAAGTAATCTTATCTGGAATGGATGCATATATCCCACATACAATAAAACGCAGAGCTAATGCAAAACCTTGGTTCAACAGCCAGTGTCAAACGGCTGTAGAAAAAAAACACAGAGCATATAACCTTTGGAAACGACAACAAACCGCTCAAAACCACACAGAATTTATAGAAGCCAGAAATAGTTGCAAAATTACTATTGACGCCGCCAAAGAAACATACAATCAAAAATAAAAAACAGGTTGCTGAATTGTCCAAGTAGTTCTAGGTCCTTTTGGTCTCTTGCAAAAGCCGTTGGATCAAACTTCACCAAGTCATCCATACCACCACTTACAGATAAAAATACTCACTTAGCCACAACATCAGAGGAAAAAGCCAATATGCTGGCCAAAATCTTTTCCTCCAACTCAAACCTAACAGTGCCAAATGGAAAAACTCCACCGTTCATTGAAAGGGTTTCCCACAGTATGCCAGAGGTACCCTTTTGTCACAGAGAAATACGAAAATCCCTTAAAAAGTTGGATACAAACAAAGCAATGGGTCCAGATGGCATTCCCGCGATAGTACTCAAAAATTGTGCTAGCGAACTCACCCCAACTTTCGCAAAATTATTCAATTTATCTTATAGGCAAGGAGTATATCCATCATCATGGAAGTCTGCCGCAGTACAACCCATTCCAAAGAAAGGAAAAAAGACAGATCCGTTAAAATATAGACCAATTGCTCTACTTCCGGTGATATCAAAAGTAATGGAAAGAGTTGTGAACAATCACCTAACCAAGTACTTGGAAAAGTACAAAATTATCAACGGCAAGCAATACGGATTTCGAAAATATAGGTCAACTGGCGATTTACTTACATACGTCACTCACTTATGGCAAAAAGCGATTGAGTTGCGAGGTGAAACAAGAACAATTGCCTTAGATATATCTAAAGCATTCGATAAAGTCTGGCATGAAAATCTGCTCAACAAGCGCAAAGCAACGGGATTGTCGCCGAGACTTTGCACTTGGTTTGAAAGTTACCTTAAAGATAGATCCATTTATGTTGGACTGGATGCCCGGAACTCCAATTCTTACCAAATAAATGCTGGTGTGCCACAGGGAGCAATCCTTTCGCCAACACTTTTTCTGATTTACATAAATGACCTCATAGATAAAACAGTAAATCCACTTGATTGCTTTGCAGATGATGGCAATGTAGTCTCCTCAGTCAGTCATACCACCTACATGTCTCTCCGCACGTGAATTCCATTACCTTAGACTAACTGAAATATCACAGATAAATAACGACTTGGAGATAATAGAGGACTGGGGCAACAAAAACCTTGTACAGTTCAATGCGCAGAAAACCCAAGCAGCCCTGTTTTCAAAAAAGACCAGCACCGGTGAGCCAAACATCATGCTATCTGGAAGTGATGTCGCATTGCAGAGCCAGTTGAACATCTTAGGAGTCACTGCAGAGACCAACATGTCTTGGCACAGTCACGTGGCAGATATAGCTAAAAGGGCGTCCCAAAAGCTTGGGGTGCTATTTCGTACAAGACATCTGTATACACCAAGCCAACTGCTGACACTCTACAAAGCCCAGATTCGACCAACTATGGAGTACTGCTCACATATATGGAGTGCGGCACCCAAACATACCTTAATGCTTTTGAACACCGTGCAAAAACGAGCTATCAAGCTGATCAATGACCCCGCACTTACCCGTAGCTTGGATAGTCTCGAACATCGAAGAACTGTGGGCGATCTATCTCTCTTCTACAGGTATTATCACGAAAAATGCTCTGAAGAGGTGGCACGTATGATCCCCCCGGGAGTAGCACCTACTAGGCGAACACGTCAAACAGACGGTAACCATCAATTTACTGTCAAAATAGAGGCACCAAGAACCTCATTATATCAGAATTCATATCTCTGGAGAACATCATCGCTGTGGAATAAACTCCCTGCGACAGTTTTCCCTGCAGGATACAACCTGAACCGTTTCAAAACCAACACACACCAACATTTCCGCGCACTTGCCGCTTCTCGAGCGTGATAGGGATCTCCTTGCGAGTGCGCATACCCGTAAAAAAAAATATTTGAAGATAACAAGCAATTTACCAGTTTCAGGGGCAGAAATGAAAACATGACACAAACAAAAAATATCTCCCAGTAGATATTTGAAAGCGGTTAGCTTGTTAAATCATCTAACCTCTTACGGGTACTCTGCGTATTTGAGCTACATATATCAAAAACTACAGGAGTAATTAAGAAAAAACTCTAAAACGTCAATAGCTCAGTAACGAAACTTTTTGAAAAACTGGTCAAAAAATAAAAAAGTCTTGCGATGATGCAAGGAATCACCTCAGGAATCCAATTTCTTTATATAAAGTTAGCATTATTTAAAAAAAAACGGGCACTGAAAAATTGATGTTTTCACAACTAATTTACGGTTAATTAACGGCAAAACATAAGCATATAATTTTTTTAAATTTCCAAAGTTGTTCTGCTAACCTTATATACATGACTTATTTTCTAAATTTTATTTAAATCTTTTGCACTAAGAAAAAGAGATCATAAATATTATAAATAAATATCTCTAGCTGAGAATCAGCTAATCCAAAAATTGGACTGATTTTTTACCCTATTTTCTTAGTATTAGAATTGAACGTATAAACTGATGTTTATTAATATAACTACAAATAAGTATGGCAGATTTACAAAGGTTTAAAAATGCATTGTTGTGGTGTGGGCTTGGAAATCACTTTTACTTTTATGCGATAAATATATGACACCTGAGAAAATATCTTCCTGTAGATTATAATTATTATTTGAAATATCCAGTGACGTACGCCTTATGGCTTAATGTAGGTTTTAAATTTGAGCTAACTCTCTAAGGAGCTACAAAACTTATAAACGAAACAGAAACAAAAATAAACACTCCGTAGATTGAAAACCAGGCGTTTGCGGACCTATGTGCATTGAGACTTTTGATGATGATGATGATGATTCATATGTGAGTGGGCCTTGCAGCCCTTTCACTGCGACCACCAGTGGGTCTATTGTGGCTCACTTTTGAGTTGTTTCTCACCACTGTATACCTAATCCTCCAAAAAGGCCGGCTATCAGTTTGGGTGAGACATTGTTCAGATCTGAGGTTTACCGAAAGTATTCTGACGTAAATCTGCAATAGCCGGACATTCGCACAGTACATGTGTAACTGTTTCGTCATCCTGCATACAGAGTCTACATTCGGTGTCTTCTGTTAGTCCCATTTTGTGCATGGGTACTCTCAGTCGACAGTGACCCGTCACTATACGTATCTCCTGTCTGGTAAGTCCAATAATGTTCCTGGCTCTGTTTCTACAAGGTCCTTTAATGAACTCTTTAGAGTGAGCCAGTTCTGGCATATTTATCCAGTATTGTTGGAAGCTATTCTCCATATGTTTTAATATGGTTGATTTAGCAGCATTGTATGATATCCCCAGGGCTTGCTCGGGGCCGAAAAATTCGGCAGATGCCGCTTCCCTCACTGCTAGGTCTGCGACCTCATTTCCCCGACTTTTAGTCCCAGTATAAGCCAAATAATCGAATGTGCCAAACTGACAGGTATCAGATAAGTCTGGCAAGGCTTTGAGTCTTTCAAATAAAAGCCAGATTCTATTTTAACCTTTTGTTACAATACAACCTATCATCTCATACAATTTCAGACTTAAGAAAATAGTGGCAATCATTTCATGTTTTATTTACTTAACTTAAGAATACCATTTGCTGGTAAAACTATGTTTATTACTGTTGTAACAGGCGGCTGTGTGACAGTGGTACTGTCACCTCAAGTGGCCACGGCTTAAAAGTTGCGAGCTACCAATTTATGCAACTATTTGAAAATTGATAAAATTATTAAAAGTTACTATATGTTATTAAATTTACACGATCTCGAAAGGGAATTTGACGGTTCTTGGAGGAAGTTTTGTGCTATACACGTTTTTCTCAAATGTATAAACAATGTAGGAAAATCATACATACCTTTTCAATTTTCTTCCCGAAACTTCATATTATCACTTCTTATATTTACAAGTTGAATATCAAATTTTTTTGTACTATTAAACTTTTGTATTCAAATATTTACACTTCTTAGACTTTTAGGTTTTATAAACCTTTTGTATGTTTGTTGTAAATATATATATTTATCAACATTTTAATTTTTGATTAAATAGGTGAAACTTTTCAATCAACTGTTTAATTTACTTAATATTACTGTTTAGGTTTGGGATCTATTATTGAATAAAAATGCCGATTTTAGGGCAACGAATTTTGTATTTTGATGTTAAAAAAATCATAAAACAGTTAAAAACATTATTTCAAAACACTGGAAAGAGTAATAATTAAAAGCTTTAAAATTAATAAACTCCAAAAGAAAAGACTAAAATAATTATGAATAATAAAGTTAGAACAGTTTTATACAATGTTAAAATAATTGATAAATTTCCCCAGTTGAAATAAAACCCCCCTTAAGGAGTGTGAACGAAAGCGTAGCCGAAACGAACCAAGCGAAGGCCAACTAAAGAGTGTTTGCTCCAACGACTTTCGAAAGTTTCAGTCACTCTGCTCTCTAGGCGTTCTTAGCTTGCCGCTAGCTGATTGGTCTAAAATCTAAGCTTTCTTTAACGGTTTTCTTGTCCAAGACATTCTTGGACTCCGTTGCCGTGGTTTGAAACTTAAGCTCTCTCACATTGGCGAGAAAGACAAAGAGACAAAATACCACCGCAATTCAAAGATGCGTGGACTCAGAAAATCGATAAAGTTAAAATTACACAGTGTGTTTTTCAAAAGTTGAAAATAGTTTAGCTAATTTGTTTCCAGTTACAAAATATGAATTATTTTGATGTTAGTGGCTCAAAGGACATATTAGCCGAATACAACTTTTATTAAAATACAGCGAACCTGAAAATATGCCAAAAAACAAGTCGCCGGAGTTGCCATAAATTTTACTTAATCTTAACCTAGTCTTGCATATAATTAATGCTTGTTGAGGTCAAAAACAATATTTAATTAAAAATATTTAAAAACTTATAAATGGCAAAAATACCATTTCTATTCAAATCCCGTTTTGTTACACTGTTCCTCGTATTCATATTTTCTTTAGAATTTTGTGTCTAAACCCATCGGAGAACTCCCCTATATTCATATAAAAGTTTTTGTGCAGAATTGACCAGTGAACCATTCAATCTATGTTTGCTAAAGTTCCAAAAATTTTCATTACTCCCTCCCTTATTCTATTTTGTTATATATGAAGAACATAATTTACTGCATTTAATAATATATATGGTTTAATCAATATTTATTGTTTTGGGTGTATTTTATATTTTTAGTTGAATTCCTCTTCAGTCTTAAACTTGCAGGAAATGAAATAAATGAAAATTTAATTGATTACGCTCGGCTCTAAAAATATACCGGACAATCTGTAGATCAATAATGACCCAGATATATGTTCTGTTTAAGATGAGACGAGATGTCAGTCCAAAGTAAATTGCTTTTGGAAAATGCCAAGCTTACCTCAGCCTATTTAATTATAGGGAAACGATCGGGGTTTTCAATAAAAATATGGCTGCACAAAATGTGTTTGTAAACGCCTTTAGAATCCTAATAAAATACTTATCTGACAAAATGGAGTTTAAGAATAAAATAATACGGATTTTTTTTTGATAAGGCTCTTGTGTCAAAAACACAAAACACACAAGGTACATTTTTTTTAGTTTATAAGTTCGGAAGTCATACTTATTTAATGAACTGTCACCACTCAATTAATTTAAAGAAAGTTTGATAATATTTTTGTTTCATGTAAATGAATGAATGAAAAACGTCATTTAGCGATTTTTAAGATAGTGAATCCTATAGGACCAAATTTGCCAAATTTTTAAAATTCATATCTCCCAAACTATACATTTTATTAACAAAAGCACCGAGTTACTGTATGGTGGGGCCATAAAGATGCGAAAAAGCAGTGGCGCACCCAGGAATGTGTCTTGGGGGGGGCCCCGACAGCTACAAAGCGCGCCCTCAAAAAAGTGGCGGCCAAAAAAAAATGCACCCACCCAACCGGACCGAACCGCGCCGTAGAATTTTGAACCGCAGCACCGTCTCCAAAAAAAAAAAAAAAAAAAAAAAGGTCGTCTTGTCTTTTCGCAACTACGCCACAGCTTGGGCTTGGGGGGGGGGCCCGAAGCCTCCTGATGTCCAATTTTAAGGTATTTTTCATGTTTTATCATCCAATATGTGGAAAATATATTAAAAATCTAAGGCTTGGGGGGGGCCCGGACCCCGGGCCCCCCCCCCTGGGTGCGCCCTTGGAAAAAGCTACACCTTGCGTTGAGATTCTGAAAAACGTCATTTAGCGATTTTTAGGATGGGGAATCCCATAGGACCAAAATTGCCAAACTTTGAAAACTCATATCTCCCAAGCTATACATTTTATTAACAAAAGCACCGAGTTACTGTATGGTGGGGCCATAAAGATGCGAAAAAGCCACACCTTGAGTTGAGATTCTGAAAAACGTCATTTAGCGATTTTTAGGATGGGGAATCCCATAGGACCAAAATTGCCAAACTTTGAAAATTCATATCTGCCAAACTATACATTTTATTAACAAAAATACCGAGATAAAGTATGGTGGGACCATAAAGATGTGAAAAAGCCACACCTTGAGTTCAGATTCGGAAAAACGTCAATTAGCGATTGTTGGTGCAAGCAAGGAATTTCCTAATTTTCATTTTCTTTTCCTTTTCTGCGCGTTTAAAATAATTTAAATTTTCGCGCTCTAAAATATGCATATGGATTTTCACGGCACCGCACACGTGGAGGACAAGCAGCGCCGCGATGAGTGCGCAAACAACCACCGTCACAACAAGACACTAAAAAAATCACGTTCCTGAAAAAGTGAATTTTGAGGTGAAAAACTGGACGTTTAAACGTTGACTGGAGCCACAAGAGAGTCCGAGGTAGGTGCCTTTTCATATAAAATTCCATATGTACCTGTCGAAGGAAATTCCATTATTTTTCAGTACTTGCATGCACATTTAATGGTCCTTCTCTCCAAATTAATAGTTTTCCAAACTACCTATACTCCTGTGGTTCAGCACTTTCCTATAAAAATTCCAAATTTCTATATATTTTCAAAATTTATTTCCAATTTCAATTATTTCTACAATCAGTAATAAATCAAACAGACCATATTGATTTACGACCGGTTGGTGATATGTTCCTTCAAAGTTGATCGAAGTGTTTATTACCGTTCAAAAATAGCTATAGCCAATGCACATATTTCGTATAGTTTACTAGTTCATCAAAGTTGATCGCTTTGTTCATTACATTTTCAGTAAAAGTGGCGTCAATACGCCGAAAGTGAAATTTTAAGGCGGTTCTTCCATCTACATTCCTTTAATTATCGATTTTACAGGTGTCGCGTTAACGCGCAGGTGCAAGTGTCGCCGTCACCAGGGTCATCCCGCGCGTTGTTTCTTCGAATACCGACGTTTCTTAGAAACTTGTGGTAGACGCTTTTTACTCATTGGGCGTCGACCGGTGAGATACCACCATGCCAGAAGTGAGTAGCGCTAAGTGGTATCACCACGTTCCGCTACTGCGCTGGCAGTCCGGTTCCAACAATGAGTAACAGATAGCATGATGGCGCCTCCAGGATCAAAATATTCCGGAGGTAAAATACCCGACCACTCGGATCTCCGGGCGTCGGGTGGTCCTGGGGGTCCTTCATGCAAAGATATTAAAAAAGACCAAAAACTCAACTCAGAATTGATTTTAGCAATATAAGAGGATTAAGTACCAACATGAATTCAGTTCACCAACATCTTGAAGAACAAAGACCTGACATCCTTGTTCTCACCGAAACTAAAATCAGTTCTGCAACACCTATTGTGAACTATCTTTATCCCGGCTATGACCTACACCACCGATTTCGACATAATTTTGGGATTTGTGTGTACATTAAAAATGACCTTTCATGTCATCGAGAGGAGAAGCTAGAACCAGCGCAGCGAACCTCGATATCATATGGCTGAAATTCACCTCAAAGTCATCGACCAAGTTCATTTGCTGCCTCTACCGACCGCCAAGTAACACCGAGTATCAAAACTTTTTTGCGACATTATCCGAAAACTGTGATAGTATACAGTCTAACTATCCACATGCGGAAATTCTTTTTTAGGCGATTTCAACGTCCACAATATACCCTGGCTAAAACACCACAACAAAACAGATAATGAAGGCAAGGAAGCAGAAGCTTTTGCCATAAGTTGTGGTCTAACGCAGCTTGTCGATGAACCTACCCGTATCTCAGAAAGGGGTGAATTTGCAGCGCTTTTAGACTTGTTCCTAACTACAAATCCTGACTTGTACACAATTCAAGTAGATTCTCCACTTGGTTCATCCGATCATAAACTTATAAGAACAAAGTGCGAATTGTTCATACCGCCAAGCCAACAATCACTTCCTCGTAAAATGTGGCACTATAAATCGGCAAAATGGAATGACCTTAAACAGTTTTACCTGGATTTTCCATGGCAAGAGGTTTGCTTTAAAACAGCTGATCCCACTATTTGCTGTAATGAAATAACAAAGGTAATCTTATCTGGAATGGATGCATATATCCCACATACAATAAAACGCAGAGCTAATGCAAAACCTTGGTTCAACAGCCAGTGTCAAACGGCTGTACAGAAAAAACACAGAGCATATAACCTTTGGAAACGACAACAAACCGCTCAAAACCACACAGAATTTATAGAAGCCAGAAATAGTTGCAAAATTACTATTGACGCCGCCAAAAAAACATACAATCAAAGAATAAAAAACAGGTTGCTGAATTGTCCAAGTAGTTCTAGGTCCTTTTGGTCTCTTGCAAAAGCCGTTGGATCAAACTTCACCAAGTCATCCATACCACCACTTACAGATAAAAATACTCACTTAGCCACAACATCAGAGGAAAAAGCCAATATGCTGGCCAAAATCTTTTCCTCCAACTCAAACCTAACAGTGCCAAATGGAAAAACTCCACCGTTCATTGAAAGGGTTTCCCACAGTATGCCAGAGGTACCCTTTTGTCACAGAGAAATACGAAAATCCCTTAAAAAGTTGGATACAAACAAAGCAATGGGTCCAGATGGCATTCCCGCGATAGTACTCAAAAATTGTGCTAGCGAACTCACCCCAACTTTCGCAAAATTATTCAATTTATCTTATAGGCAAGGAGTATATCCATCATCATGGAAGTCTGCCGCAGTACAACCCATTCCAAAGAAAGGAAAAAAGACAGATCCGTTAAAATATAGACCAATTGCTCTACTTCCGGTGATATCAAAAGTAATGGAAAGAGTTGTGAACAATCAACAATGATATAGGTCAACTGGCGATTTACTTACATACGTCACTCACTTATGGCAAAAAGCGATTGAGTTGCGAGGTGAAACAAGAACAATTGCCTTAGATATATCTAAAGCATTCGATAAAGTCTGGCATGAAAATCTGCTCAACAAGCTCAAAGCAACGGGATTGTCGCCGAGACTTTGCACTTGGTTTGAAAGTTACCTTAAGGATAGATCCATTTATGTTGCACTGGATGGCCGGAACTCCAGCTCTTACCAAATAAATGCTGGTGTGCCACAGGGAGCAATCCTTTCGCCAACACTTTTTCTGATTTACATAAATGACCTCATAGATAAAACAGTAAATCCACTTTATTGCTTTGCAGATGATGGCAATGTAGTCTCCTCAGTCATACCACCCACTCAGTGTCTATCCGCACGTGAATTCCATCATCTTAGACTAACTCAAATATCGCAGATAAATAACGACCTGGAGATAATAGAGGACTGGGGCAACAAAAACCTTGTACAGTTCAACGCGCAGAAAACCCAAGCAGCCCTGTTTTCAAAAAAGACCAGCACCGGTGAGCCAAACATCATGCTATCTGGAAGTGCTGTCACATTGCAGAGCCAGTTGAACATCTTAGGAGTCACTGCAGAGACCAACATGTCTTGGCACAGTCACGTGGCAGATATAGCTAAAAGGGCGTCCCAAAAGCTTGGGGTGCTATTTCGTACAAGGCATCTGTATACACCAAGACAACTGCTGACACTCTACAAAGCCCAGATTCGACCAACTATGGAGTACTGCTCACATATATGGAGTGCGGCACCCAAACATACCTTAATGCTTTTGAACACCGTGCAAAAGCGAGCTATCAAGCTGATCAATGACCCCGCACTTACCCGTAGCTTGGATAGTCTCGAACATCGAAGAACTGTGGGCGATCTCTCTCTCTTCTACAGGTATTATCACGGAAAATGCTCTAAAGAGTTGGCACGTATGATCCCCCCGGGAGTAGCACCTACTAGGCGAGCACGTCAAACAGACGGTAACCATCAATTTACTGTCAAAATAGAGGCACCAAGAACCTCATTATATCAGAATTCATATCTCTGGAGAACAGCATCGCTGTGGAATAAACTCCCTGCGACAGTTTTCCCTGCAGGTTACAACCTGAACCGTTTCAAAACCAACACACACCAACATTTCCGCGCACTTGCCGCTTGTCGAGCGTGATAGGGATCTCCTTGCGAATGCGCATACCCGTAAAAAAAAAAAACTTTCAGACGGGACCGCTAGTCGTATGCACAGAGTGTGCGATTTGGAATCGAGAGGTGCGGGGTTCAATGCTTGGTGAGACATAACAGTTTTTTTTAAAGGATATGTTCAAATAATAACATACAGACAAACTTACAAACATTTCATTTCAAAATTTTCGAAAAAAGTTAATAAAATTAAAATAATAAAATTGTTTAATTTTTGCTAAAATTCGGGTTATATTTTAAGCTATATTTTAAGCATTTTTTTGGGTAATTGTAAAAACAAATTAACTTTCAAAAACAAAAATGTCTACGCAAAAACAGAAAAAACTTTGCGACAAAAGGCTTTTGAGCTTCAACCAAATGGCGGAAGCTCACGAGGTAGCTTTGAAAGCGAACTCGGATACAGCGTTTCACTTTTTGTTTAAATCCAGATATGAAGACGTCGAAGAATGTCATGCTCAATTCTATAATTTTCATAACCAAATTATTGGCTCTCTCGAAGAGTTTAAACTTTCATTTGACGAGCAGGATAAAACTAGAAAAGACTTTGACAACCTTTATTATGAATGTAAGGGTATTTACTACGACCTTTTTAGGGCCAACCCTGTCAATTACGTGAGCAACCCTAACCAACAAAATATTTTTCAGAGGTCAAATACAAGATCATTTCCACAACCAAGGTTGCCAATATTCGATGGTAATTATAAAAATTGGCAACACTGGTTTGACTTATTTAAAGTCATGGTACATCAAAATTCTGATTTAAGTGATATAGAGAAATTTCAACAATTGCGGAGTTCTGTTCTGAATGAAGCCCTTTCTCTAGTAAAAACCATTCCCCTCGCAGATAGCAATTATCACATTGCGTATGAAACCTTAGTAAAGAGGTATCAAAATAAACAAATTATTGCTACTACCGCTTTGAATGCTATTAACTTTCTTTCAACTAAGTCCAGTTCTGGGAAAGAATTACGTTCCATGTTGGATACATTTTCTGAGAATCTAGCCATCTTAAATGAGCTTGGTTTTCCTACAAAAGAATGGGACTTTCTTACTTTTAACATGATGCTCTCAAAACTTGAAGTCAAGATGAGGACTGATTTCGAACTTTACTATAGTAGAGAGAAAAACAATTCAGAAATTCCGTCCTACACTGATCTTTACACGTTTATAGAAAATCATTGCGTTGCGCTCGAATCTGCAGTGCAAATGCCCAGTTTTAGTAGGCAAAATCAAACCCCTAGACAACCTCAAACTACGCGTAATTCTCAACAGAACAGTTTTCAGAGAAACAGTTTTAATAATTTTAATTCACCTTCTGCTTTCAATACAACTATTTCAAATCAAAGTTCAAATTCAAGAAATCAACAAAATACTTTACAAAATAGCAATCAACGCAGCAACCCTCAAATACAAAATAATCAGAACAGAACTTTTAATCCAAAAATAAAATGTTACCTATGTTCTTCGAATCACGCATTATCGAAATGTATCGAATTTCAAAACAAAAGTCCACAGGAAAGGATGGGTTATGTTCGGCAGGTGAACCTATGTCAAAATTGCTTACATTTTGCTCACCAGACCGTGAATTGCCCCTCCTCCTACAACTGCTTTACGTGTGGAGCTAGGCACCACAGTCTTCTTCACGTTCCACAACCAGTAGCGCCCTCTGTGAGTGTTAATTCTTATCCTCCAGAGAACGCTAATATTCCACTTTCCAATTCCAATAGCACCCCTATGTCAGGAAGCCAAAAATTCCACTTTTCTACTTTCTACCGTTGTAGCTGACATGTTAGACTCAAGGGGACATTACCAACCAGTTCGTATCTTACTCGATTCTGCCTCAGAGGCAAACTTTATTTCAGAAAAATGTCTAAATCGTTTAGGTCTTTCGAAAAGCTTCTTTTCTACTTCTATTCAAGGCTTAAATCAAATGACATCTTCCAATACCAAAGGTAAGACGAAATGTCTTATCAAACCTCAAGGTCAAGCGGGACCTGCCTTTGATTTTGAGGCTTTAGTACTTCCAAAACTTTGTACAGAGATTCCTTCTTGCGCTGTCGACTCGAGCAAGTGGAATCACATTCGCAATATCAAACTTTCTGATCAAAACATCCATATACCAAGTTCCATTGATGTCCTAGTAGGTTGTGAACTTTTTCCGCATCTCTTACAAGAGGGAGTTATCCACGGAGAGCGTGGACAACCTAGTGCTTTTAATAGCATCTTTGGCTATGTGCTGATTGGTAAAGTTGAAACTTCAAAGCAACAAAATCCACAATCACTCATAAGCTGTTACACTTCCATCGAACCATCTCTGGATATCTGCCTAGAGCGCTTCTGGGAGATAGAGCAGGTTCCACATAAGGTTCATCACAGTCCTGAGGATATTATGTGCGAAAAATTATTTTCACAATCAGTTTCACGCAACGAATCAGGTAGATTCGTCGTTCCATTACCTTTCATAAACTTAGAACCCCAGTTGGGTGACACCTATCCAATCGCTTTAAAACGTTTCAAGCTTCAGGAAGCTAGACTTCTCAAAGACTCAGCTAATTATCAAGCTTACAAAGATTTTATGCAAGATTATTTAGACACTGGTCACATGATACCTATTCCTACGCCTCTATCTAAAGATGTCTTGGATAATTCCTACTTTATCCCTCATCACAGTGTCTGGAACACTGGGAAGATAAGAGTGGTCTTTGATGGGTCTCAACGTAGTCCCAGAGGTGTCTCACTCAACGAGACGTTGAGCGCAGGTCCTAAACTGCAAAATGATGTCCGTGAAATTCTACTTAATTTTCGAATTCATGCTGTAGCCTTTGTTACTGACATACTAAAAATGTTCCGACAGATTTTAATTATTCCTGAGCACACGCGTTATCAAAATATTCTATGGAGATTTTCTGAGGATGATCCTGTCCAAACCTACTCCTTAAGTACAGTTGTTTATGGACTTAAGTCATCACCTTACTTAGCTATTCGTACTATACAAGAACTAGCTAAACTATTGAGTCTGAAAGGTATCCTAATGCTTCCAAGGTGCTTCTTAAAGACATTTACGTCGACGACGTGCTCACTGGGCAGGATTCTGTGGCCTCTGCCAAAGAACTTCAGTCGGAGTTAATCTCCCTGTTGCGCCTAGGAGGGTTTGAACTTAAAAAATGGGCGAGCAACAGTCCGGAACTTCTCTCCTCTTTCTCAGAATCAGAAACACAAATGTCCATTCGTTTCGACAAATCCGAAACTAATTTTGTAAAAATATTGGGTCTCCAATGGAATCCTATCTCAGATTCGTTTACCTACTTGGTCGTACCAGAAGATAAACCATGCACCAAGCGAGGTATCTTATCTCAAATCATGAAAATTTTTGATCCCTTAGGTTTCTGTTCTCCCGTTTCTTTACTTGCTAAGCATCTCATGCAAGATCTGTGGAAGGAGAAGCTGGACTGGGATTCTCAACCTCCTCCGCATATCGTAAATGTTTGGAATCAATTTCGAACCGAACTTCCAAATCTTTCAAATATTCATTTACCTAGACGCCTTTCCATTGATCAACCACGTAGCATTGAACTTCACGGCTTTTCAGACGCCTCTATGATAGGTTACGCGGCTACGGTCTATTTCAGAATGGAGTCAGTTTCCGGAGAAATCCATACCTTTCTTGTAATGGCCAAATCTAAGGTCGCACCAGTGAAAACAGTCAGTC
The DNA here is from genome assembly GCA_963576565.1 of Aspidapion aeneum. NCBI lineage: Eukaryota > Metazoa > Arthropoda > Insecta > Coleoptera > Brentidae > Aspidapion > Aspidapion aeneum. Next base: position 130,910,789 of record OY755039.1, read on the forward strand.
TTCCGCGACTGGAGCTTCTTGGTGCCACTTTACTTTGCGACCTAATTTCCTTTATTCAAAACACTTATTCAGATATTCTTAACTTCAACCAAATCTGTGCATGGTGTGATTCCCAAGTGGTTCTATGCTGGTTGGCGGCTTCACCTCACAGGTTTAAAACGTTTGTGGCAAACCGTATCTGTCACATTCAAGAAACCATTTCTCCTACGGCCTGGAAATATATTCCATCAGCGCTAAATCCAGCCGACTGTGCTTCGCGCGGTCTTATGCCTAATCAACTTGTCAAACATGACTTGTATTGGGAAGGTCCTTGTTTTCTTAGGCTACCAAAAGAGAGCTGGCCTGATGATTTTCGCTGTCCAGACCCTCCGGAAAACGAGGTTATTCTGGAAGAACGAAAATCAGTATTTCAAACATGCACAGTTGAACCACACATGCTTGATACTTTTCTTTCTCGTTACTCTTCCCTAGAGAAAATTCAACGCATAAATTCCTATATTTTTCGCCTTACCGAAAAGAAATCTAAATATCCTAACGAAAATATTACCGAAGTAGAACTTCAACATTCTCTTATTGTTCTGGTTCGGCATGTTCAACGTTCCATCTTTGCTGATCTCATTTCACGTTTGAATGACGCAAAGCTACTTCCTAAACAATTTCGTAAACTTTCACTTTTTCTAGATACACAAGGCTGCTTAAGAGTGGGGGGTCGATTACCACATTCTTCCGAACTCTCTTATTCAGCAAAACACCCTTTACTTTTACCACGTTCTCACCGTCTTACTCAACTTGTCATTGAGTACACTCACAAAAGGTACTGTCATCCCGGTCAAAAAACGTTGCATTACCTCTTGAGACAACAATTTTGGATCCTTTCCCCTCGCTATGCAATCGAGAGTATAACTTCTCATTGCATTTTATGCTATCGATTAAATCCTAAACCTTCCGTACAAATCATGGGCAACTTGCCTGCTCAACGCATCTCTCAAGTAAAAGCATTTTCACATGTTGCCATAGATTATTGTGGTCCCTTTCCAATTACAATGGGAAAGTACCGAGGTGCAAAGGTATCCAAAGGTTATATTCTTGTCTTAGTCTGCTCCGCAACAAAGGCAGTTCACCTAGAACTTACCTCCGATATCTCCACCCCTACCTTTCTTGCGGCTTTTAAGAGATTTGTGGCAAGAAGAGGAAGAATTTCTGCCATTTACTCAGATTGTGGTAGCGCGTTCTTGGGAGCTGATCGTTTACTCAAACAGTACTCCCAGGAAGCATGTCACAGTCTAAAAATTACCTGGCATTTTTCAAGTCCTGGTAGTCCGCACCTAAACGGACTAGCCGAGGCAGGAGTTAAATCCACCAAGGCAAATTTAAAACGTGTAATAGGTGAGCAACGGTTAACCTATGAAGAGTTTTTTACTTTTTTGTGTCAGGTCGAATCCATACTAAACAGCCGGCCTCTGTATGCCCAAAGTATGGATCCGAATGACTTTCTTCCACTGACCCCTGGTCATTTTCTTACCCTGGAACCCTTGAATTCCGTACCAGAACCCGATTTTTCTGATTCCAAGTTGAACACCCTGTCCCGCTGGCAGCTGGTGCAAAGGCTCCAGTCCGATTTTTGGAAACGCTGGAACTTGGAGTACCTAAACACCTTGCAACAGCGTTCTAAATGGACAGAGGCTTCTAACAATATTAAACTAAATACTTTAGTCGTGGTAAAAAATGAACAAAAACCGCCATTGCAATGGGCTGTTGGGCGAATTGTCGACGTACACCCTGGCTCAGACGGTCATATTCGTGTTGTGACCGTTAAAACAGCTACAGGAACATATCGTCGACCAGTAGTGAAACTATGTCCTTTGCCTATGCCCGACGCATAAGGCAAAATTTTCTTTTTCTTTCTTAATTTTTTCTAAGTATTTTTTTCTTTTCTTTTAATTTTAATTTACATGCATAATTTAATGCATGTTTGGGTTAATGTTAAATTGTATCGTTTAATTGCTAATAGGCGAATATTATTTAATTTTTTTTTTCTTTCCTTTTCTTAACTAAGTAAAAACACACGTGTTTTGGCGGCCGGAAAATGTTGGTGCAAGCAAGGAATTTCCTAATTTTCATTTTCTTTTCCTTTTCTGCGCGTTTAAAATAATTTAAATTTTCGCGCTCTAAAATGGGTTTTCACGGCACCGCACACGTGGAGGACAAGCAGCGCCGCGATGAGTGCGCAAACAACCACCGTCACAACAAGACACTAGAAAAATCACGTTCCCGAAAAAGTGAATTTTGAGGTGAAAAACTGGACGTTTAAACGTTGACTGGAGCCACAAGAGAGTCCGAGGTAGGTGCCTTTTCATATAAAATTCCATATGTATCGTAACTTTCCATTTACAATCGTCAATACCGACAATTATTTTTAAATGTGCTTGTAAAGCCAAACCGGCGACCTGTCGAAGGAAATTCCATTATTTTTCAGTACTTGCATGCACAGCGATTTTTAAGATAGGTAATCCCATAGGACCAAAATTGCCAAACTTTGAAAATTCATATCTCCCAAACTATACATTTTATTAACAAAATCACCGGGTTACAGTATGCTGGGGCTATAAAGATGCGAAAAAGCCACACCTTGAGTTCAAATTCGGAAAAACGTCATTTAGCGATTTTTAAGATAGGGAATCCCATACGACCAAAATTACCAAACTTTGAACATCCATATCTCCCAAACTATACATTTCATTAACAAAAGCATCGAGTTACAGTATGGTGGGGCCATAAAGATGCGAAAAAGCCACACTTTCAGTTGAGATTCTAAAAAACGTCATTTAGCGATTTTTAGGATGGGGAATCCCATAAGACCAAAAGTGCCAAACTGAAAATTCATATCTCCCAAACTATACATTTTATTAACAAAAGCACCGAGTTACAGTATGGTGGGCCATAAAGATGAGAGAAAGCCACACCTTGAGTTCAGATTCGGAAAAACGTCATTTAGCGATTTTTAAGATAGGAAATCCCATAGGACTAAAATTGCCAAACTTTGAAAATTCATATCTCCCAAACTATACATTTTATTAACAAAAGCACCGAGTTACAGTATAATGGGGCCATAAAGATGCGAAAAAGCCACACCTTGAGTTCAGATTCGGAAAAACGTCAATTAGCGATTTTTAAGATAGGGAATCCCATAGGACCAAAATTGCCAAACTTTGAAAATTCATATCTCCCAAACTATACATTTTATTAACAAAAGCACCGAGTTACAGTAAGGTGGGGCCATAAAGATGCGAAAAAGCCACACTTTGAGTGCAGATTCGGAAAAACGTCATTTAGCGACTCTTAGGATAAGGAATCCCATAGAACCAAAATTGCCAAATTTTGAGAATTCATATCTCCCAAACTATACATTTTATTAACAAAAGCACCGAGTTACAGTATGGTGGGGCCATAAAGATGCGAAAAAGCCACACCTTGAGTTGAGATTCTGAAAAACGTCATTTAGCGATTTTTAAGATAGGAAATCCCATAGGACCAAAATTTCCAAACTTTGAAAATTCATATCTACCAAACTATACTTTTTATTCACAAAAGCACCGAGTTACAGATGAGGTCATAAAGATGCGAAAAAGCCACACCTTGCGTTTAGATTCGTAAAAACGTCATTTAGCAATTTTGAGGATAGGGAATCCCATAGGACCAAAATTGCCAAACTTTGAAAATTCATATCTACCAAACTATACATCTTAATAACAAAAGCACCGAGTTACAGTATGGTGGGGTCATCGAGATGCGAAAAAACCACACCTTGAGTTGAGATTCGGAAAAACGTCATTTAGCGATTTTTAGGATATGGAATCCCATGGGACCAAAATTGCCAAACTTTGAAAATTTATATCTCATAAACTACACATTTTATTAACAAAAGCACCGAGTTACAGTATGGTGGGGCCATAAAGATGCGAAAAAGCCACACCTTGAGTTCACATTCGGGTTAATCAAAATCTTGTAGCAACTTCAACTTGTTAAGTTAGAATTTTTTTAACATGGTGCATATAAATATCTATATGTTTTTACTTTGAACCCATTTTACTGATTGTTAGCCCCTAAAGCAAGAAACGCCGTATATGTTTTTCGATGTATGCCCCCCCCCTAAAGGCCTCCTTTTTTTAAAGTTTCTTAATACATCTAATACTACGTCATAATTTATTTTTATTTTGGGCTCCCTAATTTTTAAACCGTAGATCCGGCACTGTCTTTACCCAACCTAGGTTTGGAGATCAATTTGCCTTTGTTTTTACGATATGCTTTTATTTGAGCAAAACATATTAAGTTAAACTCGAGTTATAGCGATTTTTCATTTCCGAGCATTATTTGTTTGGTCCACTGCAAAATGTAAAGATGTAAAGATGAAGGTGCCGGGTAACTTCAGCCACATATTTGAAACTCCCAAAATGAACACCGGAAAGCGAATTTAGGGAAATGTTTGTCGAACAAATTTCCGTTTTAAGAAAATGCTATCGGACAAATTTTCCTTCGATGAAAATGGTTTCGAAGAAATTTCCGTTCGACGAAAATGTTTTCCATTTTCACGACCCCTGGATTTTTGCTGCGAAAAATAAAATAATCATATTTTTAGCAATGAATCAAGGAAAAAATTATTTCTGTTAAAAGGTCTTTCCAACAAGCCATAAATCATGGTTCTGGTGTAAGTAGTTTTTGGGATATTTGAGTTTTTTCTATAATGTTTCGGGCAAATCTGGAATTTAAAAAAAAATTGCTGATATTAAAACTAAAAAAATGAAAACTTCCCCGGTCAATTTACATACATTACTAGAAAAAAATTATTTTATGTCTTTTAAAAATAAATGTAGAATATATAAGTAGGGGGAGAATAATAGTAGCAAACGTTACGTAATTTTTTAGGGGGGGGTCAGAGGTATCGTTACAGAAAAAGACAGAAATTTCGGGATTTTTGCGTTACGTAATTTAAGTATTTTTCCTCACACTTGCGCACAGCGTCTTTTCTCTATGCCGGACCCAGAGGGTTAATTGAACTCTGCTTATCGTTTTGTCTAATTGCTTTTGCATGCAAGAAAGTAAAACACTTTGCGCACTTGTAGGTAAATAACTACTTTCTTTGGTAAGGAAATGAAAACTGCACTTTGGGGCTGTCGTCTTTGGTCACGACTCTTCTACTGTAACGCTCGCGCGATGGTAAATTGACGTGACATACTAGATGTGACTTTTGAAATGAAATTTGTTTTTGGTTTGAATATAATTTTTCATTTTAGTCCAACAGAAAATGTTCAAAGCATAGTTTTGTACTTTAATAAAATTTTGTCAAAACGGAAAAAAAATTCCTATTTTCAAAACACCATTGTTGCCAAAAATAAATTTTCTTATCCTACTCGATTCACTGACAAACCGATCATTGCCTTTGATCACATGAGCAATGCAATGCTGACGGACTAAAACACCCCGTGACATGGTGTGTCCTAGTTGAGTTGGGTGATTTAATATGATGAAACAATTACGCACTATTTTGTGTTCCGACATTTTTGCCTGCGATGGCGTCCTCGCCTTTTTCGTGCTGCACTGTTGTCAATTTTTATTAGATATTGTGTTTTTGACTGAGTTTTTTGGGAATTTGAGGTACGTATATCGTGAACTGCGTCTCCTAGATTAATTAGAGGTATTCTGTTATACGTTCTGTTTAGGTTTTGAGGCGCAAAGTTGGATTATATGTGCGGCAAAGACATGGGAAATATTGGCCCTGAGGTGTGTTGTCAACGCCACAAAATGGATAATGGTGGCGGGAAATTCAAATTGTTATTGATTGCAAAGAAAATAATATATATTTTTTTATTGTTTATATACTCTTGTATATAAAATGATAATAAGGATAATATGAATAAAAAATTTAAAACAAGTCATAAGTTAAAAGATCAAAAGAAAAAGTAAGTTTATGGATGAATCCTTAAAAGGTGGATACCACCCAGGAGTTTTGGCCTTGTTGGGCACTCCTCAATACGAGAGTAACCAGTGTTAAGGGACAATATGATGATGATGTCTGAAAAGGAAATATAAAACATGGACATTTTTACTGAAAACAGACCAACTGCGCTGAATTGCAGTATCAGTCACAGGTTGGAGAAAATTTGATGTCACTATGAAGACAGATGTAATCAGTCTCAGCAAATATGTCAAGCTCAGAGTTATACAATAATACCCTCATGAAATTACATGGGACTTTAACCTGACAACGGTTCAGTGGGTGGATAACCCACAGACAACCCTTAAGGCCACTTGACATGGTGCATGACACCCTGCAAGTAATTGCAAGCAAAAAATTTCACTCAAATTGTCTGCAAAAAATCTGCTTTTTGTTTGACATTGTCCATGGATTCCCCAGAATCTAGGTAAAAATTCCCCAGTTTGCATGCAAGTACAGTTCTGTATTCTGTATTTAATTCTGTATTTATTTATTCAACACAAAATTGCACATACTACATATCACATACAAAACTTAGTTCGCCAAATTTATTTATTTTCTTTAGTAGTGTTGAGCAGAGGAACTTAATCCTGTGTTGCTTGTACATTACAACAAGAAAATAAATTTACAGAAATTTAACTTAAAATAAATATAAATTTTATACAAAATTTAACTTAGTTACATTTTTGAAACATAGTTTTAGAACAAATACTAATCTTATTTAACCTAATCTGTGGAACAAATTATAGCCTAGATAAACTGAATAATACTAATTAATAGAAAAAATGGTTTACTTCTTACTTTGTATAGGTTGTTAATTTTTATCAAATGACAAAGAAATTTTAGTCAGTAAATGGTACATTAAAAGGTCTTGATAAAATATTAATATTCAGATTTTGAGTGATAAAAATTTTTAGGTTCTTAATGAAATTTTTTAGAGGTTTTATTTTAATAGAAAAGGGAAGTTCATTGTAAATCTTTGGTGCTAAATAGTAAAACATTCGTTGAGTGGCAGATAAATTTACTCTTGGTAAAAAGCATTTTATAGAGTTATTAATGTGTGTTATGTCAATATTATGTTTTTCTTTTGTTCTAATAAATTTACATATATTGAAGCAGTAAAGTTGACTTAGATTTAATATATTTAATTCTTTAAAGGCATTTACAGTATGGTCTCTATATCCTAGTCCTTGCACACAGCGTATGAAACTTTTTTGTAGAATTCTAAGAGGGTATAAATTAGTTTCATAAATTCCTCCCCACACCATTATCCCATAACTAAAAATTGATTGAACCGTTGCAAAATAAAACATTCTTTTTAATTTAATTGGTATAATATTTTTGATATAATAAAATTTAGAAAGTGTAAATTTTAGTTTTTTTGCAACAAATTGTATATGTTTTTTAAAGGTCAAGTGTTCATCAAAAATGATTCCAAGGTATTTTGTTTCTGAGCTTTGTTGTATCAAAGGGCAGTTACAATTGTCTGGATTTGATAAGATAGAATTAGGGCTACAAAAGTGAAATTTTAAAGGATTCTTAAAATTTATTTTACCTCTAAGTGAAAAATTTAAATAAGTAGTTTTATCTGCATTGATAAACATATCATTTAATGTGAACCAAGTTTTCAGTAATTCTAGGTCATGTTGCATAGTTAATTGATTTTCTTCCCATGATGAGTGTGAATAGGTAATAACTGTGTCGTCAGCAAAAGCAAATAAGATACCCTTAAAATCGGCCGAAAAAATTTCGTCAATATAAACAATGAAAAGTAGGGGCCCTAAGACAGAGCCTTGAGGCACCCCTGTTAGTATTTTGGTTTTTTTACTGATGATGTTATTTACTTTAGTTTATTGAGTTCTTTTAGTTAAGTAACTTATGAACCATTGTAGCACTACACCTCTTATTCCTGCTTGCTCTAATTTTTTTAGGATTTTTTTATGAGAAATTGTGTCGAAAGCCTTTTGAATATCAATGAATAATGAAGAATCCATACTGATCTTTAGAAAAATAATTGTGTTTAGATAAGAAATTAAGAAGTCTTTTTTGAACTAGCTTTTCAAATATTTTTGAACTTAAGGAGAGAAGTGCTACTGGTCTATAATTGCTTGGCAAGTGTTTTTCTTTTGCTTTGTAGATCGGTATTATTAGGGAATTTTTTAATGAATCAGGAAATATACCCTCAATGAATGACAAGTTAAAAAGATAGACTAAGATTGGTGTGATTTGATCATTTAATAATTTGATTACCTTGGGTTTAATGTTATCACTGCCTGCGGATTTGTTTGTGTTTAATTGTTTAATTATGCTTGAAACATCTTGGTTTGTAATGGGTGACCACTCCATTGACTGATAAATTTGCTTGGCATGTAGTTTATTTTCAAATGTCTTATTAATTTTAATATTTTTACATTTTGTAGCAATTTGAGGACCAACATTTGTGAAGAAGTCATTAAAGCATTCAGATATATCAGATTTGGAGTCAAGTGTTAAATTGTTTGATTTTAGAGTTTTGACATTGATTTCGGATTTGGGTTTTGTCCCACTCAGCTCTTTAAGTATTTTCCAGTGATGTTTGATATCTTTTGTGATTTTTATTTCTTTTTCATAATGTGAGACTTTTGTATTCCAGATTATTTTATTTAATTTATCTTTATAATTTAAGTATTCATTCTTAAAAGACAAATTATTTGGATTGTTTTTATGTTTGTTATATAATTTTTGTTTTTGTCTTACTGATCGTAGCAGTCCATCTGTCATCCAGGGTTTAAGTCTGTTCTGTTTAGGTTTAATTATTTTTTGTTCACTATTTTTGAGAATTAGTTCAGAGAGTCTATTTATAAAGTTTTGAAAAGCTAAGTTTACATTTGTACTTGCTTCATAAACATTTTTCCAATCTTCTTCTTGTACCTCATTAATTAATTTGGTATAGTTTATTTTATTAACTGTTATTTTTTTGTCGTTATTATATGTTGCTTTATTTTTAAGTTTTATTGTGACGTAGGTAATATAATGATCAGTAATTTTGAATTTTATTATTAAGGGTTGTATTTTATAATTATTTTGACATCTGAGCATGCAGTGATCCAAACAGGTCTTAGATATTGGTCGTGTTATTTCATTGATTATCGATAGAAAACCATTTTCGCTGCACAGATTAATATAATCATTATGTTCTTTTCTATTAAGGTCTAAAATATTAATATTTATGTCCCCTGAAATTATTATGTTTTTTGAATTTGTGTGTTGCAGAAATGTTTCAAGTTCTTTGTTAAAATCAGACTTTTTGGTGGATTGTGTTCTATAAAGTGCTAATATTGAAAATAATATATCCTCAGCTTTAAATTCTACAAAAAGGCTATCAGCTGTTGTAAAATTGCATATTTTGTGGTTTACAATGTCCAGAGATTTACTTAGAAAAACGGCAACTCCTCCAGCCCGGTATGAATCATTGCAAGAAAATAAACTGTTATAACCCGAAATTGAATATAAAGAAGTTTCAAAAGTACTAATCCAAATTTCTGTGCAGATAATAATTTTTGGTTTAGATTTAAATGATTCCAATATAAGAATAAACTCTGAAAAATTTTCTCTTAAGCTTCTTATGTTAATTGTTAGACAACTGATGTTTGCATGCAAAAGAATGGCACTGGACCGATAAAAATGGATTGCCTGCAACAATCAGCTGGATTTGTACTGTGCATGCACCTGGGCAAAATTTCATGCCATTTGCCTCCAAATTTTATTGTCATGCACCATGTCAAGCAATACACACTCAGATCCAAAAAATTTGACCCATTCACATTTTTTCATTTAAAATCAAAATGCTTTAATTGTTTATAAAAGTTCTTATATTTGTTTTATTAAAATATTGAATTTTTGAATTTATTTTATTTGAATACAGTCTTTTACATTTTACAAAAACTCTTCTATTCCTATTATTAATACTAATGATTATCAAAATAACAAAGCAAGGAAATGAATGAACCCTGAGTGCCTCATTAATTTAGTATTGCGTGAAATTAAGTATGAATGAAATTAAGAAAAACTGTAAACTAAAGGCCACTTGACATGGTGCATGACACGCTGCAAATATTTGCAAGCAAAAAATTTCGGTCAAATTGTTGCCTGCAAAAAATCTTCTTTTCGTTTGACATTGTGCATGACCATGCATGGATCTAAGTAAAAATTCCCCAGTTTGCATGCAAGTACAGTTTGCATGCAAAAAAATGGCACCGGACTGATAAAAGTGGATTGCCTGCAACAAACAGCTGGATATGTCCTGTGCATGCACCTGGGCAAAATTTCATGCATTTGCCTGCAAATTTTATTGTCATGCACCATGTCAAGTGGCCTTTAATAAAACAAAATCTGTAAGCTTAGACTATTGAGTATCTAATAATTTATCTTTAACAGTCAGATATTATAAGACATTATTACAATAGGAACAGATAAATAAATAGTATTGACCTAAATAATTAAAGTATTTCTTCAACAAAAACTAGGTATGCAATATAAGTTTTTAAAATACAATAAATATAAGTAGATAGACAGATTTAATTAAGTTAATATGAATACAGATAGATCCGAGTTAAAAATTAATAGTTTAAAGTAACAACACCAATCTTAAATAAAATTTAAACATATGTAGGTACAAAAATATATTATGTAATAACTAATATTATTTCAAAGTACCTATATTCTAATATTTTAAACAGGTTCTTTTCTAAACAGGTATATTTAGTTACTAATTCTATAACAGCATTCTATTTTTAAGGAAAGAGATAATTTTTAGAAAAGATAGTATAGTATCAAAGTATAGTATCGAAGTCTAGTGTCCAAAGTCTCATTACATATGGCATCATTTTTTGGGGCTCCTCATTCAAGGCATCGATTGTATTTAGAGCACAAAAGGGTATAATCAGAGCTTTTCTGGGACTCTCTCCTAGAACCTCTTGTAGGACTCATTTTGCAACTCTGGACATTTTGACGGTGACCCTGTATGATTTTAACTTTTAATGTTGAATTTGTCTATATTTTAACATATGTGTGTGTGTGTGTGTGTGTGTGAAATATAAAAATGAAAAAATATGAAAATATACTTCTTTTGTATGGATTCATAATGTAAGTGTCAATTTTTATATACTTAAAAAAAAATCAACTTAATTTTTTATCTAAAACTACTTTAATGATAGCATCAGGATGTTACAAATAATACAAAAGGATTGGTATTTTAAACATTTCTCTAAAATGTTATAAAAAAGAGATATCCTTTATGTTAGTCGTCTTTTTATTTTAATTTATGCTAGACCAAACATCACATTTTTTTAATTTTTATATAAATAAATCATTGGTTCGAATTTTTTGCACCTGAGTGTATAAACTTAAACACATCAAAGACCCTTAGAAATATCATGCATACTAAATTAGCTTATAAGTTGTTCTTTGTTTTTCCAGAATTTAAACTAATTCTAAGAATGGAGGCAGATGGCAGTCAAGAAGAATTGCTCGAAAATGTGGTTGTCACAGGTACTGAAGATGCCCCTCAGTACATTCGTCTTTCAGACAACTCTATCATCAGTGCTGATCTTTTGCAGCAGCAAGGACTCGTGGTCGACATTGGTGGAGAGCTGGTGCCAGTATCTTACACTTCTGAAGATATTTTATCTCAGGTTAATTTTAAAAATAACTTATAAAGAGAGAATAAGAAAATAAAATAATATTAAACTTTATGGAAAATAAAAGAAGATAAAATCATCTAGGTAACAGTTTTAAAGAAAAATAAAATTTTGTAGAATTAATTTTTACCTCAAACATTTTACAGGTACACTAAAGTAATTTTATTTGTTTATTGGTGAATGCTTTAATTTCAAAATAAATCAAGTAGCAATAGTTAAAATTTTAACATTAAAATCACACGTTTATAAACTCAGAGTTTTTAATAATTTAATCTGGTATTTTGCTTCAAAAATTACTTTTATATCTACTTAAGAAGGTTTAATACATAAAAATATTTTTTTAGGAGTTGACTGAAGAAGACAGAAATTTGGCAGCTGCACTTGTAGCTGTGCAACTGCAGCAACAACAGAAACATCAACAAAGCCATGATGGCTCCATTCCCCTTGTTGGTAAGTCAATGTATACAGTGGTGGCCAAAATCCCAAGAGTGTCCTGAAATTTTATGAGTATTTGATCCTCTACAACTATGAAGAGTAATTCCACGCCAAATCATCCAACGGGAGAAGCTGCTATGTCACGAAAAAATCTAAATTTTGATAACATGTATTAGTGTCCTTGGGAGTACCAAATTAATAAATTTAAATTTTTTATGTCATCTCCCGTATTTTACAGGCCACTTGTAAAGTAAAAAAAAGAAGAAAATCAGTTTTGGCTTTAATTTTTTTATTTCTATTGTATTAAATTTAATCTTAAAACAAATTTGACGGAAGAAATCCTTAATATTGGTTGGAAAATCCTATACAGAAAAAAAATTAACCTCACTTTTCTGACATGGCAAAAATAGTTTTAAAAAAATAGTAAATTTTATGATTTTCACGATTTTTAATTATTTACGCCGGTGCGGAATATGGTTACTCAAAAAAAAGTCTATACGCACATTAGAGCTCAGTGACTTGACTATCACACAAGGCAAAAGAAAAATTTCTAGGTCTATTGGTTTCAGCAAACTAAATTTTTAAAAATTGGAAAAACCGCAAAAACCTCAAAATTGGCAACTTTTGACTAAAAAAATTGGCATGTCTATCTGTCTATTGAACCTTCGCTTTTGCCTAAAATAAAAAATCTGGGTCTGTCATTTTAACATCAACTTTTAAGCTATTTGGTTAAAGCATGTAAAAAATTACATTTTTTTTCAAATCGCAAAAAGATAAAAATTATACATAAAAATCATTGTCAGGGGATCTTATTTATAGCCACATACTGTTCTGAAGCAAAGTGAATTAATCCGCCCTGTTCGTGCAGTGATATGTCTGGTATATGTCGTTTATTAGGGAATTTGCAATTTAAGAACACTGCGAACAGAGCAAACACTACAAACATCACGATCTTTTGCGCACGAGTGAAAGTGCGCGGAGCGTTTGGTTCGTTCGGCGTGTTTTGTTGCAAATGAATACCTTAACATATAAATTTTTGATGTCTTTTTACTAGTTGTTATTTCTGATTTGGACAATCACAACACACTCACATTCATACACATATAGACCCACATGGTAGGCAATTTTCTTTTCTCATGGAGGGTTTAATTTTGCCTGATGCTCTTTGTCGAACAGGGATCTTTATCGTGCTAGCGCCATCTACGCTCTTAACACGGGACCACCGGCTTAACGTGACTTCCGAACCACGGCCTTGAATTCATCAACTTTGCCTACTTCCGGTAAATCTGTATTCACAAACGGAGAGTAGGTTCGAGTTTGTAGTGGCAGGCATGGGATTCGAACAAAAATTTCTTTAACTGATTAATTACTGGTTAACTAACCCTATTAATGCATTTTTATTGGCTGAACAGATGGAAAACTTCTACACGAACAGCAGCTGATATTGGCACAAGACAAAAGTGACGGGCAAAGCTACTTGAGAATCGTCAATGGCGATGGCAGTGTGTATTTGGACCAGCAAGGCCTCAAACTGGTCGAAAACGTCCGCCTACCGGCCACGTCCATAGCAACGTCGGTGGTCCAGAGCGTTCACGACGCTCAGTACGAATTGGCCGAGATTCATCACCAACAACACATTATCGAGATACCAAAAATTGAAGCGGAAGATGAAGAAAAGGCATTTGATTCGGACCAAGAGTCGGTCAGGTAAATGGGTCATTTTAAAAAATTTACCACTTTTCATGGTAGAAAAAAGAAGATAGGTCAAAATAAACTAATCGAATTTTATAAAATACTGCTGTGGCATCAGAGATTTTGCCTTCCAGGTGAGTGTGCCACGAAAGATAGACGTTATTATTCAAAAATATTATTTTTATTTTTTTTAAATATTTTTATCTGGACTCAATTTTATAAGATAAATCAAAATAAACCTTGTAAATTCTCAAATAAAAAAAATAAAAAGATAAAAATTTTGACAGGAGAGTGACCTCACATACATTTATCTACTCCTCCTGGAGAAATCTTTCTTTTCTGGCATTAAAATGTCACAGTTGAGGGAGAAATACAGGAGATATAGAAAACAATACTTTTTGCTGTTTTCCTCTGTAAAATGACAAAGGAATGGGAAACCTAGCAACATATTACATTGATATCTAAGCTCAACTGTTACATCACAACTTTTTGTTTACCTTCTGTTTTCACAAATTGTTGTATACACACATACAGGAGGGATAAATATAATCAGTATATAGCTGGTTTCAGGGCGGGTAGATCGACTTCAGATCATCTCTTTTGTATAACCCAAGTTATTGAAAAAAAAATGGCATACGGACAAGAGCTGCATCTGCTTTACGTCGATTTGCAGAAGGCATATGATAGTATACCACTAAATCTACTTTGGAAAGCATTGGAAAACACAAACATAAGCGTACAACTTATTAAGGCCATCAAAGAGTTATACCGCAATAGTAAGGCAAAAGTTAAAATAAAAGTAAAACTAACCAAAGGCTTTCAAGTAAATAAAGGTCTTAAACAAGGTTGCTGTATCTCGCGTACGCTCTTCAAGATATACTTGGAACAAGTCCTTAAAGTATGGAAGAGAACATGCCAAAACATGGGAATTCCGTTGGACGAGACCACCTTGTATACTTTATGTTTCGCCGATGATGAGATAGTAGTGGCTCAGGATTATGACGACCTCGAATATATGACACGAAAACTAATAGAAGAGTACAATAAATGGGGACTAGAGGTTAATCTCAATAAGACAGAGTATATGTGTATCGGTGGAATCAAACAGGATCTAATCTTAAATACCGGGCAGCGAATTCAGTCCTGTGATGAGTATAAATACTTAGGTCTAAAAATTACAGCTGACGGAACACTAGACAAAGCTATAAAAGATCGAAACGTACAAGGAAGAAAAGCAATACCTTTATCAAATGGAATAATTTGGGACCAAAGTATATCAAAACATAACAAAAAGCTTATATATAACACCATTGTAGAAAGTATTATTACATACGGCTCAGAAGTATGGCTAATCAAGGATAGAACAGAAAAAATGCTTTCAGGAAGGAAATCAAAAAGAGAAAGAGTTACAAATCAAAGAATAAGAGAAATTATGACAGTGGGGGAACGTACTTTAGTGGATGATATAAGAACAAAGCAACTGCTGTGGTACGGACATGTACAAAGAATGAATGATGAAAGACTACCTAAACAAATACTACAATAGAAACGAACTGGCCGAAGAAAACGAGGACGGAGAAGCTGGAGAAAAGGCATAGACAGTGAAATAAGAATAAGAGGCCTAGATGATGAATTATGGGCAAACAGAAACGAGTGGAGATTGGGTATCGGAAGACGTAGAACGTTGTGAAACCGATAAATATATATATAGTATACCTTTCACAAAACTTAAATATTTTTCACTTAAAAACTATCGATTTTTTTCTGCAACACAATAACCACATGTGTATGTGTGTAGGTTGACAAATGAGCTGATATAGCGACACCTCTTGTCGTTTAATGTAAGTGAGGTTTTTAGTGTTTTTAAAAACTAGTAGCAAAAGTTGTAAGGGCTTTCACATTTGTAGAAAAGCTCTGCCTTGATTGTTTTTATTTGTATAAAAAAACAACAGTAGCTGGGTAATAATACAGTAACTATCATTATTGCTGTTACCAGTTAAAATTTTGACTAAAACTACTAATTTCTACTATCGTTATACTTTTTTGGAAAAGATATTAATTAGCTATGTTCAGTCTACAGAATTTAGGAAAATATTTCTATTTGTATTAAATTATGATAAAAATTAGTCTTAAATTATTATTCTTCTGGCATGTTCTATCAGTGTATAAATTCTTGAATGGATGAGAAGTACTCCCTCAAAATCGGGTGAAAGTCAAAATCTCACTTGATTTCCGCATCTCTATTGGTTTTGACGTGGGCAGATGCTCATTTTCACTTTCACCCGTTTCAAAAATCCATACACTGGGTATGTTTACATTTATAGACAGATTAAAAAAGAAATATATTAATATTTTTCATTTTTACTTTAAAAAACCCTGAATATCAGCAAATCAAAGTCAAAATATTTTACTTTTAAATTCCCCCAAAAAAAAAAAAAATTAATTTCTGTTACCACCTTTAGCGGTCATTACTCTGGTTTGCTTGAAATGTCTAAAATTTACTTTCCACTCCAGACCATACCTCTGGTGAGTGTATTTTGCTTATTTATTTTTTGGTTGCATTCATTGTTTAATTTAAGTACGAAATTATGATTTTCTCTTTCTGTGAACCAATTTGTAGGTTGGGATTTATTAGATTTTCTTTCCCGAAAGAAATAAACTAACAAACCATCATTCCTTTGGCTGGTTGAGATATCGTTGAGATTTTATTGACTACCTCAAATTATTGTTTTTGTGCGTTCCCATTGACAAAAAACGGCCAATACGATATGCGATTCTAAAATATTTATTTTTCCATTTTGCTCACAGTAGCATAAGGTGACTAGTACCATAAATACTTTTTAAATATATTTTTTTTAAATTTACTATCACCTATATAACCACCCGCCATCACCGAATAATAAGCCTCATACTTCTCCAGATTTAGTGCCATTTTTAACACTTTGCTGCCGCCATTTTTGACGTTGATGAGAGCTGTCACAATTTTATATTTGTCCAAATAGCGGCAAGACTGGTTTTAAGGGTATACCTAACGAGGCGAAGATGTGAGGCCTCTCAACGGGGGTGGCAACCAAATTATTAGGATTGAAATATATTATTTTAAAAAATACAGCACTCTTAGTAGCAGCCAGTAGCAAAAAATATTTATGCTACCTTTTTGCTAATTCATTGGACTAATATTTAGGATATATGCCAGACCTTGCAAATCTTTGCAATTTTTTATAACCTTAATAAAATTTAAAAAATATTTTTTTTTGTAAGCATAATAGTTTTAATTAAATTATTTTAAAAGCGAGACGTCAATTTGACAAAATTTTATTTAAACAAATAGCGTAAATGTATATCACTGTAATACTTAAAGAAAAAAGGAATTATATTGAAATGCAGATCCAGTAAAATTAATTTTCTGATAGGTATTTTATACGATTTTTGTGTACCTGTTTTAAAATAACGACTTTAACTATTTATTTTGTTCACTTTCGCAAGTGTGACTAAAAAGTAGGTTATGATTACAGATAAACTGGACATTTATCTATACTTTTGCAATATTAAAACTTTTAAAATTTAACCCCAGTTTTTCGAATATTGCCCACAGAAGTCCGCACTGTGAGACGGTCGTATTTCAAATTAAAAATTAAACAAAAAAATTATTTTTAAATTACTGTGGTAAAAATGATAGTTTCTGTATTATTACCCATTTATGTTACTGAAAACCATAAAACATAACTCCCAAATTGATACTAAGCTATGTACAATTTTTTAAAAGGCTAAACTCGTAGTAGTTTCATGTTAGAAGAGGTAGATTTTTGACATACTTAATATTTTTTGACAGGTTAGTTTTAATTTTAAAAAAAATTACATATACATTATACCTAAGGTTCTCTAAAAAACTTTTTATTTATTTTTCTTTCTTTAATTTCACTTGTTGTTTATAGGTTTAGGTCCTTGCATTATTTGCAATTTGGTATTTGAGAAGTTTAATTGATAGTTTAAGTTGTGCTACGTATTTATACGTAAGCATGAGATTTGACAGTTACGCAAGCGCACTTCGTCACACCGTCGTCAAGGTCACGTTAGGAGCTTACGTATTTACGTTAGCTTACGGCAGTCTGCGGACACCTTAACGTTACCCAAAAATAGAATTGGTTGATTGACCGATCGAAAAATGAGGCCTAGACGATAATTTCCGCTTCCAGTACAAACGATTCTTTGCAAATATATTCCTACTGTAGTTGAAAAGACAAAAAACAAAATTGTAACATCAAAAAAAACACAGTGCCGAATTCCATATTCTCTGCTATTAGTAGACTTGGTATGGTAACGTAAAAACATTCAACTTAAACTCAAATTTGGAATAAAACTTAGAGCGCTTAACGTGCAGTTTTACTTAAAAATACGTAGCACAACTGTCACAATAGTACATTATAATTCTAAAGTTTGTCGGACCGAAGGAAGGATATAATTCACTCAGAGATTAAAAGGAACTTTAGTCACGTGGTTTGTATACTATTTATTGCACGTTAGTATAGGAAAAGTAATTGAAAAGAAAAATTATGGAACGCTATTTAACAACATCCCGTACTAATTGCATTGAATGATATTCTAGATATAAAATGTCATCCTAGTGACAGTTTTTTATTGTTAGGGTTGATATTTCACTCATAATCTGGGTTTCCTCACTAGTAAGTTTTTAATTAATTAATTAAAAGGATCACTTTAGTCCCTAACACGTCATTCTAGTGACTGACAGTCTTTCATTGTTAGGGTTGATATTTCAATTTTAATATTATTTAAAGGGTCACTTTAGTTCCTAAAACTAGAAACTAAAATGGGTATTTAGAGGGTATTTTTATCCAGAAAAAAATAAAATTCGGATTTTGCTAATCAAAATAAACAATTTATTTTAAATAACTTTTTCAAGCTTTTATCAATTTTTTGATAATGGCAATAAGAGAGAAAAATTTACAAGCTGGCTACTGCATGTGTGTGATAAATTTAAATTAAAATAAAATACCTAAATTTAAAAAAACTTCACCGTTTTGATTCAACAATTTTTTTTAGGAACGACAATCGAGGTAAAAAGAATCTTCCTCACAAAAAGCGCATTTCTAAGAAACTACGCAAAAACGCTGCCATCGAAATAGCCAAGAAAGTCCACTGCGCAATCTGCGAAAAAGCATTTAACAATGACCTTGAATGCGCAGACCATGAGGTAAGATAACCACCAGTTTGACATTTCGTTCTCTGGTTTAGAAATGTCATGTGCTTGCCAACCGCTATTTGTGTCTAATCTACCTGTTCAGGGTTTTGAATGATGAATGAATGGAGTTTTGTGCCCTTGCTGGCCTGTTGTATCCCAACGATCCTAAACGCACAGGATTGCTTATTTCGATTTAACTCTATATTAGCGTCCCTCAAGCGAGACGAACACTGCCTACTTACGTCATCAGCGGACCAGTTGCTTTGTTTGTATTGAGAGTTCGTGTGTTTTTGAGGTTTTTATCTCCGTTTTTTTGCGTGTTTTCATTAATTTGACGGTGTGGTTGACTATTTAGGAGGTAAATAAACCTTTAGAAATGTGAATTAAGTGAATTTATATAAACAAAGCACATTAATTTATTGTTCAAATAAAAGCTTTTGTTTCCTCTTTCAGTGTAGAAATATAAATATATATACTTTTATTATGGGCGCACCCAGAGGGGGGGGCTGGGGGCCCGGGCCCCCCAAGCCTTGGATTTTTTTACATATTTTGCACATATTTCATGAAAAAACACAAAAAATAGCTTAAAATTCGACATCATGAGGCTTTGCCCCCCCCCCCAAGAGGCCTCGGCCCCCAATACATATTCCTGGGTGCGCCACTGCTTTTATTCTATTATATTTATATAAACTTTAAATTTTTTTTGGATTTTTGGAAACTCCTTGCTCATTAAATTAATCACATTGAAGAAAATTTGTAATTATGGCGCAACCGTACTTCTTTTATTAAACTGTTTCTTGTTTTTTTCTTAAGTTTTTTTAGTCTCTTTATAGAAGTTTTCAGAAACATGTTACAGGAGAAGGAGTGAAAACGGGCGCTGGGTGGGATAAAAACAACTCATAACACAAACAATGTAAATCATTTGAAAAAAAAACTTATGAAAATCTATTGATTTAAAGCATAAGACGTTGAAAAACACATCTTATTTGGCTGTTTTCTCCAAAAACTGAATGGTTTTTGACATAATAATATAATAAATATTGCAATTTTAGATCTTTAATATCAAATAAATACATTATACATCTAATGATTTAAATTGATTAAACTTTTAGAAAAAATCCTACTTCTATTCTAAAACTTTTTACTGTTTAAAAAAGAAACTCCAACATATCGTCTGGTAGGAAAATTCATCTCTCAGAGCAAACTCTTGATTTATCAAATCATTTGTTTTGAATGAATGAAATTATTAATTATATTTAGTAACACGAATAAAAAATTTGTTTGCAAATAAGCAAGAAAAAAGCGGGAAAAACTCACGATTGCAATGTGTATTACATGAAGCGCGCTGAGCAGAGGTCCACTAGTGACGTAAGCAAGGCGCCGCCTACCGCTGAAAGATTCGAGCTAATAGGCAATCCTGTGTGTTTATAATCGTTGGTTGTATCCTACTGTTCATTTTTTTAGCCCTGAAAACCCTCCGCCTTAGCAAAGAAGCAGATTTTTCTTGGTTGAAACTTTCTAATACCTCTCGGGCTAAGCACATAGCTTCCCAAATGCGACTGTCTTAAGGGGCGAGTGTCGGCCACTCGGTTAAAATATGTAGAGGAGATTCTTCATCCTACATACACCATCGACACTCCGAGTCTTTAACGATTCCCAGAATGCTAAGGTGTTTATTAAGGCGGCAGTGTCACTTCGTCGATCCAATGCCAAACTCACGAATGTGCATAATTGATGTTTTTGAGAAAAACGCGTTTTAAACATTGAAGATACATCGCGAGAAATAGAGATATCATTTTTTTAATTTTTAAAGGAGGGGGAGAGAGAGAGCAAACACCTGCGCGCTTTTGGCATTGAATACTATGAATAAAATTGTACATACCCAAGTAATATTATTACCACTCAAGGTTTTATTAATTTGGTTCCTAGGTTATTTAGAGGGTGCTGTTATGGGTTTTAGGATCAATTTGGCTACATAAAGGTAATTTATTTTGAAAAATTACCTAAAGGGGTGTTATACAACCAAAAAGTGATTTATAAAGGGAGTGTAATAAAACTGATATTTCTTCTGTTCCTTTTAAATACTTTTGGTTTTATTGATTTTTGATTTATAAAGATGGTCTTATAAAACCATGTTACCTGAAGTTTTTAAAAAGAAATAAATATAAACTTTGGTCATTTAGTTTTTTTCATTACTTTAGGTGATCACAAAAGTGTTTTATAATAGAGCTAAAAGGTTATCTTATATCCTTTTGTTTTTATAGTTACCAGTAGTTTAAAAGTAAATATGATTAGATAGACGGCCATATAGAACCTAGTTTCCTTAAGGTTTTTAAGACTGGTAAATATAAACTTTAGACTTTTGGTTTTTGTCATTACTTTTAGGCATTTTAAAAAGGTTTTATAGGAAGGCTTAAAGGTAATCTTAATTCTTTTGTATTTATAGTTACCCATAGCTGTATATTACATATTATTTATATAGGCGGCCATATAAAACCTTGTTTCCTTAAGGGTTCTAACAGAAGTAAGTAAATACTTTCGTGTTTTATTTTTTTAGGTATTTCTTGTAAAAATAGATATACCTAGGTACAGATTGGTACCTACCTATTGCAAGATTGATTAATTAAAGCCCAATAATTGATAATTGTTGAGTTTTCCGTCCTTCTGGCCTAGATAAGGCCTGTTTAGACGGCCAATATAAGAGGTTGCCCTCCAACCTGCAGGCACAACGAATATCATTGCACTGGCCCTCTAGATTGTGTCGAAATTGCACGATAAAAAACATTTAAGTGTTGAATTATACTATTTTAAACACTTTAAAAACAAATACAAAAAATTTAAGTGAGGTTATGTTGACTATGTTTACATTGTTCTTTTTTGTTGATTTCATAAGGGCACTAAAAATCCTTGCGATACAGTAACAAATAAAACCAAGTGACCACTATAAAACCATAATGGCGTATATAAATTTATTTAAAAAACATTGTAAAGAGAAAATATTTATCTAGTCGTTTTAGCAGTGTTTTTTACCAATAATTTTACTTTAATTTTGATTTATGTAAACAGACTTAATGGTGAATAGTGTAAATGATTTTTTTTTAATTTTAAATATTGCTTTTAGAACCTGGCATAATAGCTTTAGGCTCTAAAAGGTTCTATACTGGTGGAACCGCTAGAGGGCGAAGCTGGAGTTTATTTCTTATGGTTTTATAGTGAGTTTAATACATAGGTTGCCACCACCAATTGGGGAGTCCCATTTAGGAGGTCTAAGGGGTATATAAGGGTAATGGGAACGTGCCAGCGACCAAACATTGAAACTAATGGTTTTAAAGAAAGGCGCTGGCAACCTTTTAGCTTCGGCTATAAATAACGAAATGTTACTTGGGTACTGCTGTACATAGGCGAAAATTGCCAAATTTGCACATTCGTGATTTTGGCATTGGACCGACGATATTAAAAGCCTTGTCACCGGTCTCATATCTTTCCTTCCGAGTGTGAGAAACCCCGCCCTGGAGGCGCTCATCTCCCCGTTAAGGAGTTTGGCTTGCCTCATTCCTTCCGTGTCTTCCCACAGCGCCTATTTAAGTCACGTTTTAGGGTAGTCCTGGTAAAACACTCTTAATTATTAATTAATTGTCCATAGAGCTTATTCACGCGGATTTTTTTTGCAGGCTTTGATTGGCTCAAATTTTTAAACCATCCAATCAGAGCTGAAGAAAAAATAAATCCGCGCCGATAATAAGCTCTATGGACACCCAGCCTTAGAGTAGAAAAAGTTCAAGAATTTCTTTTTTAACAAAAACACAACAAAAAAAAATAACAACTGACATCCTTTTCCATTTTGACTAGGCCGCGATAAAATCGAAGTGTAGTAAGTTTGGCTAGGATGCCTAACGGGTTGCCTACGAGTGTCCTTTAATTACACCTAAATTTTTAGCTTTTCAATGGTAATGTCAAACGCTTAGCTTATAAACAGCATTTAAAGACATCAAACTACGTAACTGATCGAACTTTCGTAAAGGAATAATAAAAAATACCAAACAAGTTTCGTGGCTAATCGGGCAAAAAGAAGTTTTTGTTTCTCTCATATTTTTCCGTGGGTAGCTTGAAAGCTTAACCTCACGGGGGTCCAAGATCTAATGGATACCTAATAGGTGATTGACAGTTAACTGTTTCGTCCTTATGGGTCTCCTCAGAACACTGCTAGGTCAATGTGACAATTCTTGCGAAGTTAATTAGACGGTTTTGTCTCTAATCATAAGTAAATAGTAAGAAAACATCACAA
This sequence comes from Aspidapion aeneum, assembly GCA_963576565.1. Classification (NCBI taxonomy): domain Eukaryota; kingdom Metazoa; phylum Arthropoda; class Insecta; order Coleoptera; family Brentidae; genus Aspidapion; species Aspidapion aeneum. The sequence continues at coordinate 130,934,071 of OY755039.1, forward strand.
GAAACGCCATCTACCGAGATACGAGAGAAACAAAAAACAAAATTTTTACCCGTCATCAAGACACGTGAGCGTCAATCAACGGAATTTTTAAGCCAAATAATACTAACAAACGTTTGTGACAGAAGAGCTGTCGTAGGTCACGGACTATAGTTTGTTTTCTTTTATTTGTATTCAATCTTTTCCTTGATCGATATGTATAGCAGTTTTTCGCCTGCTTTTGTTTTTTGTTTCTCTCGTATCTCGGTAGATGGCGTTTCTTGCGATAGTTTTGTTACTATTTACTTATGATTAGAGACAAAACCGTCTAATTAAGTTTAAGAATTGTCACATTGACCTAGCAGTGTTCTGAGGAATCCCATAAGGACGAAACAGTTAACTGTCAACACTTATTAGGTGTCCATTAGATCTTGGACCCCCGTGAGGTTAAGCTTTCAAGCTACCCACGGAAAAATATGAGAGAAACAAAAACTTCTTTTTGCCCGATTAGCCACGAAACTTGTTTGATTTTTAAATTCGCGGGTACGAAATTCCACGTTTGTCAATAAAAAATACCTAATCAATAAAGTTTAAACGTCACACTGCAGTCGATTAAGGGCATTTTTTTTAATACAATGAGGAGTGAAGAACGGCAGCATTGCGCAATACATTTGTTTTTCTTTGACCCGGACAAATTTTCTGTCTGTCTATACGCGAACACACGTTTTGTACTATGTAAGATCTAGCCTTGGGAACCCTGTAAATGATTCTTTAAAGAAAAAAAAGACCTTAATAAAATAAATGAATCCATGACGGATCTGATACCTTCCTAGCTAGCCTATTAGCACACTTCAATTAAAGCCATGATATATCAGCCTTAAAAAGTTTTTTGTAAATATCTCAGCAACTAAAGCTCCTACGAAAGGTATAACATAAATGATTGAGCAAAATGTTATCTACTTTATTCCGGAAACTGCATAGTAATACAATGCTCTGTTAAAAAGTTAGCATTTTTAAAAAATTTTAATTGTCAAAAAACTGTCATTACCATTAATGGATTTTGAGATAAATCTAATCAGGTCGTTAGAGTGTCGAACACTATTTTGCCTGAAATTTTTATCAAAATCGGTTTAGGAGCTATCGTGTTACGGACAGACATAGACACACACATACACAGACATCACGACGATATTGCTAAAATAGGTCAAAATACAGCCAAATTACACATTTTCGGCGTTATCTAAAAAAAAAATTTCGTCGAGAATTATACCTTCTCTAGCCATTGCTGTGCGGGCTAGGAAGGTAAAAATATGGCTTGTTAAGAAATGTATGTCTAAATACAGTGTGTTTTACAACTTATCCCATAAACTTTAGCCACAAGTTCTGGGTCATATAAGAAGTAGATTCATATTTTTTTTTGTAGATAACAAACTTTTATAAGTAAAAGCTGTTAAAAATTGTTCAAAATTGGATTCGAAGCATCCATGCATGCATTCAAGTCAACGGGGACAATTTTCAACAACTTTTTTTTATCACATTTTCTGATGGACTTTTATTTAAAATAAATGGATCCATGATGGATCTGATACCTTCCTAGTCCATTTGCACACTCCAAGTAAACTCCATGCGATAACAACCTTGAAAACAGTTTTTTGTAAATATCGACGAAACGAAAGCCCCCTCGAAGTTTCGGTTATAACAAAAATTTTTAAGAAAAATGTGCGCTACTGTATTCTGAAAACCGCATATTCCTGCGACGCTCCGTTTAAAAGTTTTTTCATTAGCATTGATGAATTTTGACCAAAATCTAATCAGCCCGTTGCAGTGTCGAAGACTATTTAACCTGAAAATTTCATCAAAATCGGTTCTTCGGTTTAGGAGCTATCGTGTTACGGACAGATATACACACACACACAGACATCACGACAATATTGCCAGGATAGGTCAAAATACACCCAAATAACACATTGTTGGTGTTACCTCAAAAAAAAAAATCATCGGAAACAATACCTTCTCTAGCTATTGCTGCGCGGGCTAGGAAGGTAAAACATATTTATAAATCATCTTCCAATGTCACCGAGAACTTGTACGAGGGTGGATCAAATATAAACAAGCCTTTTAAACTTACAAACGGAAAAGTCATTCAAGATGAACGTGGCCGTTATAATTTTGAAGTAGGGATATTCAGCAGCATGTAGGCGGCTGGTAGTGCCGCGATGCTCATTTGGCCAGGAGCAATCGCAATGAGCGAGAAGAAGGTACACAGCAGTGTTGCGCAAAGAATAATCATTAAATTTCTTACACGCGAAAACCTTAAACCTGCTGAAATTCGATGCAGATTGCGAGCACAGTTCGGAAATAAGACGCTTTCGTGAGTACCTGTAATAACTTGGTGCAAAGAAATTAACGTCGTCCTTACCATCATTTCTGCAGTCAAAGTTTTAGCGACCGTTTTCTGGGACTGGAGAGGAGTTATGTTGGTCGATTTTTTGCACGAGCGAATAACAATAAACGCGGCTTACTACTGCAACGTACTCGATCAGGTAAAGCTTGATTATCGCCAAAAGAGGAGAGCACACCCCATCCAAGACGTGTTGCTCCTGCATGACAACGCTAGACCTAATACGGCAGTTTTAACACAGGCCAAAATCAATGAAATGCACTGGACTCTGCTGGAATACCCTCCATACAGTCCAGATTTGTCACCTTGCGATTTTCATATGTTTGGCCTACTCAAAGATTTATTGGGAGGCGAGCAATTTCAGACCAATGAAGAGGTGAAGGCATTCGTGCGCAACTGGTTAGATACCCGCCCAGCTTCCTTTTATGAAAACGGAATTAAGAAACTGTCAAACCGTTGGGAAAAGTGTATTAACAGAGAAGGGGGATGTGTAGAAAAGTAGAAAAAGTTTCTGTTTTGTGTCATGTTTTTAAATAACTAGTTTATAAACAAAGGCTTGTTTATATTTGATCCACCCTCGTAGTTAAAAGATCAATTTTTTTAATTTTTGGAGTTGGGTCTTTATGATTTTTGATCCTGTCAAATTTTTCACATGTGTTCTGGATGATTTAAAAATAATGTTTTATAATAGGCGACTTGTGGAGTCCAAGAAACCGGAACCGAAGTGGAAGAAATACAGGCCTCTGAACCGGTTAACCCTGCGGCACTACTTCGCTGTCAATTATGTAATATGCCGTTCAATGACCAGCTAAAGTAAGTACTACTACTATGTCGGTTTAGAACCTTTTTCTACGTTGTCCGACGCCTATTCTCTACCTCCTTCGATCCTGACAGTCATCTTCCGTCAGGTTTTTTTGAGTCATTGATCTTTGGATTGACTGTTGCCATTCCAGTTTTGGACGCCCTCTTTTTCTGCGCCCTATTGGTTGCCATTCTAGGACCTGCTTTGGTAATCTTTCGTCGCTCATCCGTTGTACATAGCCGTACCATATCAGTTGCCTTTTAGTGGTGTCATCAGTTATGCTTCCCTCGATTCCCATTCTTTCTTTTATGATCTCATTTCTTATATCAGTTCTGGATATTCTCATTGATCTTCTTATTGCATCCATTTCGACACTTTCCATTTTTGCTTTGTATTTTTCTGTTACGCGACAAGTCTCTATTCCATACAACAGCGTGCTTTTCACCATTGTTTCATATATGTTAAATTTTACATTCTTTTTTATCTCTCTGCTCCGTAAAATACTGTTAAGACAACCAATAACCTTTTTCGCTTTTACTATTCTTTTTTCCAGCTCTTTAGTCTGTTCCTGTCTTATCAAATGTGACACACAAGTATATATACTCATTCCATGGAGATATTGTTTGTCCATTTTCTAGTTCAATACATAAGTACTGTGTCTTGTCCACGTTCACTGTTAACCCCCACTTTTGGTATTCTTCCGTTAACTTTCTCATCAAATACTTCATGTCTTCTTTATCATTAGCTACAATTACTTGGTCGTCAGCAAACTGTAGTGTGTATAAGGTAAATCGGTCGTTAAGTTGTATTCCCATGCCGTGTACTTTGCGTTTCCAGTTTTTTAGAGCTACTGCGATATATATTTTAAAAAGAGTTGGAGAGATACAACATCCCTGTCTTAAGCCTTTCGTTACCAGGAATTCTTTTGAAAGTTGATTTCCATTAATTTTAGATGTTGACCCTTTGTATAGTTCTTTTATCGCTTTTATGTATGTATGATTGATATTAGTCTGCTCTAACACTGTCCATAATTTTTCTACTGGAACGGTATCATATGCTTTTTGTAGGCCCACAAAGGTAACATGAGTCTCTATATTTCTGGTGCTCCTTTTCTCAATTACTTATTTAAGACAAAAAACATTCTCACTACAAGATCTGCCTGCACGAAACCCACTTTGCTCTTCTTCTTCTTGTTCATGAAAATCGTTCTCTATTAGATCCCTAAGAATCCTACCGTACAATCTACTTAGGGTACTGGTTACTGAAATTCCTCTGTAATTGTTACAATCAAGCTGGATTCCGTTTTTATGTATTGAGGATATGAATGCAATTTTCCAATCATCAGGTACTGGATGTCCGTTTATGCATTGATTGATAATATATGTGAGGTTTTCGAGTAGTTTCTCTGATCCATATTTGAGCATTTCAGCATATATTCCCCCAGGTCCGCTAGCTTTTCCGGATTTAAGCTTGTTAATACTATTCTTTATCATTTCTTTTTCGATGATTACTTCCTCTCCATGTACTTCTATGTCTCTTCTCGGAGAGGCTGCCAGATATTCGGGTCAAGTAAATTACAAAAAAAGATAATTCATCTTTTGTCTACTTACCAATAATTAATCATACCACGATATACCCAAAAAAGTGTCGTTGAGCATATCCCCGCAATATCAATCACGATCATGATGTCACACGAAGAAAATTTTAAATCTTAAATTTATAATCAAAGCACAGCTTATACCACCAAAGATAAATTAATGAAAATTTGGTTAGTTTGGTGTGTATTAAGGTTATTTTGAAGAAATCGTCATGCCTGAGAAAAAACAAAGTGAAACTCAAAGGTTAAAGTTTATGAATGGTTTCCTATATTTCGGACACAAAAGGCAATAGAGATCCGAAATATGTATTTAAGTCCTACTATTAAAACAAGCCAAGCAAATTTTATTTTAAAATTTTTACTGGGGTTTGATAAAAAGGCAAAATGTCACTGTTCGCACTACCTTCCTTTTACCCTGTCTAAAGTGAAATTTTATAACACATTGAAATAATTTGACTGATACCCAAGCTGTCTACAAATAAAATTTTATCATAATCGGATATTTATAATTTATACGTAATTATAATGTGTTGATTCCTTTGATATCGGTGTAAAAGCAAAGAAAATATATCAACAAGAAGCGACAAAACCTGAAGGGCAGTAATGCAGTACTATTACACTCCAAGAAAAAATTGTGCAATTTTTGTTTTACACGAAAAAAAAAACAAATTCAAAACTTTACTAACAAAAATATTGTCAGGAATCCCTGTAATTTACTTTGTTTGAATGGTAACCTTATTTGTTTATTTGTATAATGGAATCACGTCCTATATACAGGGATGCATGTTTCACTTTGGCCTATAAATATATTTGTTATCCCTTTCACCTGGTCGATAAGTTCTATGAGTTCTAGGATGTAACGAGTTTTAAAGAGAATAAGGTTTGTACCGGTATTGATAAAGTGCGTCTTCAGCTCGCCACCAGCACGAGCCGCGGCTGACTCCAAAACATTTTATCCGACTAATCCATTTCTCTAGTGTCTAGTGGAAATTTTCTTTATGTTGACATAAAAGAATTGCATGTAGCAATTGAAGTTGAACCAGTTGAAGTTATCTGGCAAAAAAATGGCGATTGCCCCCGCCTGAGACCACCTAATTTATTTCTATATTAGTTAGAATTTGTTATGAATATAAAGTGACATTTAATGTTAAGCATGAATTAATTGAAATATAGTCAATTATAAATCCAACCTATGGGTTTTTTGATATTTATAAATATAATAGCTTTTGAGTAAGTACTTTAACATCTACATGTAGATTAGCATGTTTGTAGTTTTTATCTCGTTTTAAAAAAATTATTATTTACATGTTGGTCGTGTTTGTGCTGTTTTATACCGGTTTAAAAAAAATACGTACGATACACGACCGGAGACTATCTTTACAGGTCTAGTAACGTAAATAGCTATTAATTGCATTTTCTCCCAATTGTGGTTGGGTTCTTTCCTGTTTCTAAAACAATAAAAACATATAACTGAGATTCAAAACGTTTTATAAAAATCTCTACTTTAACAAAATGTGTTTTATTGTCAATCCCCTTTTTTTTCCTTTTTCTCAAAATTTTTAAATTTAAAATGGCCGGAAAGAATCTTTAAACAATATAATATTACTTAGATTTTTATAAATATCACAATAATTATTGTTTATTTTTTAGTTATTATTATTTCATTCCGTAACCGATTTTTCTCGATAAAAATATATAACCGTTTTTGCAAACAATCAAATAAAAAGTTAAAAAGGGTCGATTTTCTATGACCACAGTTTTATAATTATATAGGTGTAATGTCCCTCTTAATTTGATTTTTTTCATCGTGTAATGAAAATGCACAACAAACCACAGTCAAAGAAGATCCACAGTTACATAAAATTTTTCTCAGTGTAATATAACTGCATTAGTATCATTTGGTCCAAGCGTGACGTCACATATTTGTTTCTCATATGAACAATGCTTTGAGTGACAGTATTTCGCTTCTTGTTGATATATCTTCTTTGATAAAAGGCTTATTTTCGCCGAAAGTTCTTAACTGATTTTTACCGAGTATAGCTAGGGACACAAAAAAAAACCGCATTAGGTATTTAAGTTGCTAAACCGGAAATGTGCCCTTTACAAGTTTAATTGGCCATTTTTCAATTTGGACTTAATCTTCAAAATTTTTACTTTTGTATTGTAGAATTTAGATTATTTTATTATAAATGTCGAGCCTATCAAAATAAACACAGTTTTAAACTGTCAACAGAGGTCGTGACCTGTTAAGAATAGAAAGTTTTCTGAAAGGACCTGCCTGTAAAGTGAAAAAATTGCACGAAAAGTGCTTGTTTTCCGGTCGGCTTAAAACAAATCGCTTTACAGTTTCGAGCTCTACATGTGCATAAACGAACAGGCACACACAAACCCCACTGATATTTCACTGTTAATAAATAATAACAGAATACAATAATCTCTAGTCATGAACACTCGTTAAAAGCAAAATAAAACCCTAGATACACAAATACTACCGCGAGATAAAAAAATCACAACTATAATGGAAACTTCTTTACAACAATATTTATGCCCAAACAAAAAATTGTTTACCGCGTATGTTTATCGTGAGCCAGGTTGATTCCCATTATTGGTTTTCAGTTTCTTCGAGCATTTAAAAGGTCACTATGAACAACAGGCTAAGGCCGCCGTAGTAAAGGAGCCTACACCACCCCCTCAACCTACTCCTCGGCCTAGGAGGCCCACAATCAAACACACGCCGATGAGGACGACTCCCCTTAAGAAAGCTCCGGTCAAACAGATGCACCCAGTTAAGCAGACTCCCGTTCTTGCGAAGTCGACTGTTACCCCTAAAAAAGAGACTAGTAAAAAGGAGACTGCCAAAAAAGAAACCAGCAAAAAAGAGACGGCTAAAAAGGAGAAGGAGAAACCGATAAATCCTTTAGAGGTATTTTTAAGGAATAGACTAGACTTTCATGAATTTGTTAGTCATTTGGCCTGTACAGGCTGTCCCAAATTCAATGTTTTTCGGGACTTTCATGACTTTCTAGGGAGGTGAAACTTGCCCTCACTTGCGAGGCGGGATTTTTAGATGATTAACGATCTTCCTTAGGAATGAAACCCCCAAAAGCTTCGAATTTGGGACACTGTACTTATATACAGATATGTTTTAGTAATTGTATAAATGCAAAAAGCACTTATTTTTTTCTAACCTTCGTTCTGAAATGTAATTATTTTATTTGAGGAATTAGGTATTTGATGCGCTTTAAGTAATTATTAACACATTCTGTTTAACTGTTTGATTTATGTGAACAACTGTACTTTGTACAGAGTGATTCACCATATTTTGTACCTCCGGTTACCGCTATTATTGATGATATAAAAAAAGTGTAAATATACATTTTTATAGTTTGTCAAAAGCCTTTTAACCTATATTACAAATGTCATTCTATATTTCAAAATTTAACATCAACTTTCTTATATTAAATAAAACACCCTGTAGATGATTTCATTTTTATATCCGCCTTTTGTTTCTGATTTTAAAAATTAACTTAATACTTAAAAGAGATTGTCATTTGTGATATGTCAATGTTGTCAGTATATTTTTGATTTGAAAACAGGATGCGTTGCTTGTAAAAAAAAGTAGTAATGAATTTATAAGGAAATAAATGCAGGCATGATTGACAAGGCAGTCGTATAATATGCAAAACAATGTTTGAAACAAAAATATATTTTTTTAGAACCACTGAACCGATTTTGCTTATTCGTAGCTTGTTGTGCGTGGCAAGAATGCAGCATTTTTACTGATTTAAAAAAATAATTAAAACATGTTCCCAACACAAGAATTAACGAGCATCTTTGAAGGATACATTTTAATTTTGTCCGCCATCTTGGATTTTGAGATGGCAGACAAAAGGACATATTTATTCAAAACTCTAATTAATTCTCTGACAAGTGCAGTTTGTCCCATTAAAATCGATGAAATAGTTCAAAAGTTATAATTTAAAAGAATATATCCGGTTTTTTTTGGCCCACCAGGTATATATATAGAAATCATTAATGGGAAAATAATGCGTTATATCTCATCAAATGTTTATCGCGGTATAGGTATATTATACATTTTTAAAATCAGAAAGAAAAGGCTGGTTTGAAAATGAAATAATGTACAGGGTGTTCCATTTAATATAAAAAAGTTATTGTCGAATTTTGACTTATAGAATGACATTTGATATGGGTTGAAAGGCTTTTAATAAACTATAAAACTTTTATATTTAAACTTTTTTTCATTCATATTAAAGGCGCTGACCGGGGTTTCAAAATATGGTGAACCACCCTGTACATTATTTAACAAAATTGAACATAAAAAAATTATTCTTTTAAAAAATAACTAATTCAAAATTTATACCGGGTGTCCCAAATAAAAGTAACTACATGGGTATTTCGGAAACGGCAATACACACAATTTTTGTTAAATGATAAAAAAGTTGTGTTATTCCAAGCCCATGCTGTATAGAAATTAAAAATATCTACAGGGGTTTTCGAAATATCTAAAAAAAACTCAAAATAGTGTTTTTACAAACAAGATATCGCCATCTTACGGCCAATCGAATGACGTTAAGAATTTTTTCTATGACTTCTAGTTTTTTTTGAAACCTTAGTCAACTTTCTTATTTCTTATAGCCGCTGTATTGGATTTATTCATCAGTAAATAGAGCATAAACAGAGCTTTTTAACCACGTATAACAAACCCATCTTTGGATCACGGAAAATATGAATTTATTTAAAAAAAGTTTTTTGCTCAGTTGGCTGTGAAACAAATACCATTTGTTGTCATACCTACGCAACTATCTGTAAAAATTTGCCATTTCTTTAATTAATAGATGTTGCTTAATATATTGAAAACCCCTGCCTGATTGAGTTTGAAATAGCACAATTTTTTTCTCATTTAACCAATATTGTATCTCTTACCGTTTTCGAAATACGCATGTAGTTAATTTTTTTTGTGACGCCCTGTCATATATAGGGCTTTCCACGTCAATCCGGCCACCTTGTGCACTAAAAAATTTTGATTTTATTAAAAATTTATTTTTTGGTTCCTCTATGGATACCGACACTGAGATAAGAAATTTGCTAAAGTATTGCGATTCCTTAAATCTACAGGGTCTTTTATCTTTATTCTTACACAACAGGAGGAGCTGCAGCCACCTCAAGAAACTCTCCTATCAAGTCTTTTGAGTCTCACTTGTCTTGACTGTAATAAAACGTTCAGGCGACAAAAAACTTTCGAGGCCCACATGAGAGATTTTCACACGGAAGATAAAAAACCTGACCTGGATGAGTTTAGTGAACCTGAGGATATGATGGCAGGTATGTTCAGGTCTGGAAGTTACCCAAAGCAACTTGGTATATCCTTGAGGTATATTTATTCAGTAACACACTTACTACAAACGATATTTTAATTGATTTGACAAACTTTGCTGACTTTGCAAACCATTCAGACTTAGGAACTCCACAGGGTAGTGTTCTAGGCCCATTAATTTTGTTGTTATTTATTAATAATTTACCAGAATACATTACCTGCGGAATTGTCTTTATGTTTGCTGATGATACCTCCATAGTTATCTCAGCAATAAACGAAGCAATTCTTCTTGAAAAAATTAATTTAACTTTGCAAGAATTTTCAAACTGGTGTAAAAAAGATAAGCTTATTATAAATTTATCAAAAACCGTTCTCATGGAATTCAGAACTAAACTGCGTAAGCCACTAAACATCAATATTACCTTTAACGACACGCCTCTTTCGCTTAGCGACAGCTCAAAGTTTTTGGGAATAATGATAATGACACTTTTTTTGAGTGGAATAATCATATAGATGCAGTCTGCTCTAAGCTAAATAAGTGCTATTATATGATAAAATCACTAAAAAACTCCATGAGTCTATCAAATCTGATTACAGTTTATTACGCTAATGCATATTCCGCACTATCATACGGAGTGGCTGTTTGGGGTAGGGCTCAGGTCTTTGATAGAGTACTAGTAACACAAAAGAGAATCATAAGATTAATTTTCAACCTGCCATTTAACTCAACATGTAGAGAAGTTTTTAAACAGAATAAAATTTTGACTGCTACAAGCATATACAGGGTGTTCCAAAACTAATGGTACATAGTTAAACTGTAGATTCCCTGGGTCAAAATATTACGATTTAGCCATACTTACCTTAGTCCAAAAGTTTGTACTAACCAAGATACAGGGTGTTAAACTTTATTTTTTCAATTAGATTTTCTTTAATAACTTTTTTAATAATTAATATTTTTGCAAAACCTAACCAGCATGTAAGTTTTTTTAAAATTTGCAAGACGATTCCGTAGAAAAATTTGATGTACAATGTACAGGGTCTCCCTTAGAACACTACCATTGCATAAAAATCCGTGTATTTTTGTTGTGCCTCGGTGTATACCAGTTTTTATGTAAAATAAAAAATAATAGTTTTCCCATTCTTTTTATGTAAAAAAGTTATACTGTTTCAAAGTCGCTCAGAGCAACGGTTTTTGAGATTTTTGCATTTAAAGTTTTTATTGCACGTGAGTGATATATATCTTCTTTGGTGATATGCCTAATTTATGTATGATACTTTCTTCAATTCTTTCTACTAATTAATAATTTTGCACATAAAATTCGGTTTGGTGGTTTTTGGGCATGGTACGGTACGGTTACATTAAAATAGGTCTTTAGAGGTATTTTTAACTTTTTTGTTCCTCGGTGTATACAAGATTCTATTAAAAACATTAATTTTTTAATTTTATTTAAGTAAGAAAGTTAATGTCGCTTAGAAGAACGGTTTTCAAGATATTTAAATTAGAAGTTTTTAATGTATGCGTAAAAGATTTTTGATTAAATTCTTACCTACTTCATACATATTAGCTATAATCAATACTTTTTTATAGCATTCTAAGATTGCATGTTTTCTTAAGAAATATTAAGTTAAAAAATATACAGGGTGGTTCTTGAATTATCATAAGTGTGTTATCATTGTTCGTTATTGCAACTGTGTAGGGCTTTGTTTTTAATGAGGAATAAAAACCTCTTCGTATTAGTTTTTTTAAAAATGGTAAGTACATATACTTTATTAATTCAAGTATTTTTTTATTGTTTTGAAAGAAAATTTTAATTATTAATAACATTAATATTTTATTATTTATTTTAAAAAATATAAAATTTCCGCTCCGGTCTCAGCAACTAAGTTAAAATTTTTAAATTGACAAATAGTAAATCAAACTTAAAACTGTTTATTATTGTAGGCTAGATAAATACCCGAGAAAAACTATTTCAAAAAGTTCAAAATGCTGGAGAGGCGTTCAGAAATGCAAATCTTTATTTTAAAATCAGACGTTCGTATAATAAGCGAATAAACAAATGTATTCAGGTTAACGGTGGCCATTTTGAACATTTATTGTAGATTTTTTTTGTTTTTCTGTCTAAAAATTTATTGTTGCAATAAAATATGTAATAATTATTTAATAATTAAAATAATATTCTGTTTAAAAGCCTGCGTAACTATACACCGAGGCACAAAAAATACACTGATGATTTTAATGAAATGGTAGTGGTCCAAAGAAAACCCTGTACATTGTACATCAAATTTTTCAACGGAATCGTCTTGAAAATTTCAGAGAAACCTACATGCTGGTTAGTTTTTGCAAAAATATTAATTAGTAGCATGAATTGAAAAAAGTATTATACATATCACTCACATGCAATAAAAACTTTAAATGCAAAAATTTCAAAAACCGTTGCTCTGACCGACTTTAAAACAGTATAACTTTTTTACATAAAAAGGATGGGAAAACCATTATTTTACATAAAAACTGGTATACACCGAGGCACAAAAAAAGTCACTGATTTTAATGCAATGCTAGTGGTCCAGGGAACACCCTGTACTTCAAAATTTTTAACGGAATCGTCTAGCCAATTTTAAAAATACTTACACGCTGGTTATTTTTTGCAAAAATATGAATTAGTAAAAAAGTTATTAAAGAAAATCGAATTAAAAAAATAAAGTTTAACACCCTGTATCTGGATTAGTACGAACTTTTGGACTAAGGTAAGTGTGGCTAAATCGTAATATTTTAACCTAGGGAATCTACAGTTTAACTATGTACCATTAGTTCTGGGACACCCTGTATATTTATAAACTCTTAGTATATATCTATCAGCACCAAGATAACTTTAATTTAAATAGTTTTTATCATTCCTATCCTACAAGAAATAAAGAAAAAATTAGCATAGGCAAACACAATCACGAATATATGAAAAAAACTTGTCATTATCTTGGTTGCCGATTATTTAATGCATTACCAAAAAATATAAAAGAACTCCAAACTCAAAATCTTTTTAAAAAATAAAGAAAAGGCATACTTGTGCATAAAACTTTTTACACCGTAACGGAGTTTGAAAACTATCTGCTAGGCGAAAGGTAGAATTTTGTTTTATTTTTTAAAAAATATTTCATTAAAAAAAATGAACTTTGTTTTGTGTCTCAGCTTTAGTCTTAAATGTGAAGTGTATTTTGTGTTAGTCTTTTTACAATCAGAGTATGAACGTTTGTATATTTCTTTTTACTTTATATGTAATTTTAGAAAAGTTTTTATTATTTATAACAAAAAATGGTTGGTTCTTGAAACCATAAGCAATATTTTTTGTATACTATACTTTGGTACCCGTAATTTAAAAAAATCAAAAAATGTTCGTGACTAATAGGGTAAAGAAACGTCTTGCTTCACTTTTGCTCACCGAAAAATGAAAAAGACCGCCAGTGTTCAAAGTCATCAAACTTCAAGTAACCTTGCAATAACAGTATAACACAATATTTCACATTTTTTAAAATTTGGTAGAAATAATAAAATGGTTCAGTTCAAGAATATTAATTAAAAATGACTCAACTCTTAAGGGTTTTAAATGGCGACATCAACAATTTGTTTTTTCAAACTTTGTATAATAATAATAAAGTGTAAACAACAAGTGAAATTAAAGAAAGAAAAATAAGAAAAAGTTTTCTGCTTCGGCCGGGGATCGAACCCGGGTCTCTTGCTATCTAGGCAAACATTCTTACCACTGAACCACCGAAGCCATACATAAATTTTTCGGAAAACTTCCATACATGCAGGCTGCGGTGTCTCAATACAAGAACGAGAAACTCTCAGGGTATTAACTCGACCAAGTCATCCAACTAATCTCTTTAATTCTTCTTTCCCACCGTCAAAGGTATGATAACTCAACTTAGACGTAAAGAATCAACATCTGAAAGCATGAGATCACCTTTCCGTGTGTTAAAATCTCTGATCGCAAAATGGGCGATTGCCAATATAATTATCAAATACCAAATTGCAAATAATGCAAGGACCTAAAACTATAAACAACAAGTGAAATTTGTTTGCCTAGATAGCAAGAGACCCGGGTTCGATCCCCGGCCGAAGCAGAAAACTTTTTTCTTATTTTTCTTTCTTTAATTTCACTTGTTGTTTATAGTTTTAGGTCCTTGCATTATTTGCAATTTGGTATTTGATAATAATAAAGTGTGTAGCCGGTTTTTAACAAGCGCGGATTTGAGGGTAGTAATTAACCCCCCCTTGAAAAAAAACGTAAGGAACCCCATAATTACCACCGCCTTCCCCAGAAAAAAAAAACATAATTACAGAAGTAGTACCCTTTCCCGTCCCCTAGATTTTGACCCAGATCCGCGATTGGCTTTGAAACAGTTGTGAATGCATAATATTTAGTCGATATTACACCTTAAAAAATCTAAAACGATTTTTTCGTGTCTTTTTTACACCTTTGTGCTTGTTTAGGTATTGAAATGCCAGACGACCCTATAGACGATACTTTTGATGATCCGGAAGACTCCAAAGCGTGGTATCAAGGCCACATCACTGGTGAGTCATTGCAACAGACCGAAGAAGACCTGAGAGCCATTGAAAATGACGAACATGTGTGTCACCTGTGTAAACAACCTTTTCCCTTACGTGCCATCCTCCTGCAGCATTTGGTCACGTGCAGAATTCTATCAGGGAACACAGGTAATATATCCATACATAATTTACAACAAAATAAAACTAAATAAAAAAGTTCAACTATCCTTTCCAACGCATCTTTGTTACGCGTTACAGGAGGAGCGCAATTTAACCTTAAACAACCCCAAGTCAAAGAAGATATATCAACAAGAAGCGAAATACTGTCACTCAAAGCATTGTTCATATGGGAAACAAATATATGACGTCACGCTTGCACCAAATGACACTAATGCAGTTATATTACACTGAGAAAAATTTTGTGTAACTGTGGTTTGTGGTGCATTTTTATTACACGAAGAAAAAAATCAAATTGAAAGGGACATTACACCTATATAATCATATAACTGTGATCATAGAAAATCGACCCTTTTTAACTTTTTATTTGATTGTTTGCAAGAACGGTTATACAGGGTGTTTCAAAATTCAATAAGATAATTTTAGTGCTGAATTCCTTAAGTGATTATAAGACAAACTTCATATAAACATAGGCCCGCAAAAGCTTAGTTTTCGAGATACAGGGTAATAAAATCTCTTTTTTTTTAAATTTTTTGTTTATAGCTAATGCTAGAGAGATATTTAGCTCAAATTTCGCGCGTAATTTAGCTATAGGCGCTAAACTATTAGACATGCTAAATAATAGTAAAAATCTACAGGATGATAATTTTTCAGGGGTTTTGTCGACTTTTCCCCAGATTTTTTTTTGTAGTAAGCCACTGGTTGATTTTAAAACAACAAGTAAAATCCTTATTTTATTTACAAACTTTTTTCCTCCTGCGATTGTTTCGCATCTATAACCGTTATAGAGAATTGCCGTTTTGCACCAAAGGCTACTATCATCAAAATAAAAAATGCAGTATGGTATATGGCAAACTATATCAAAATAAACAAAAAAACATTACCTATGTTTATGGGAACTTTTTCTCGTGAAATCACTTAAGGAATTTAACATTAAAATTATTTTATTGAATTTTGAAATACCCTGTATATTTTTATGGAGAAAAATCGGTTACGGAATTAATAATAACTAAAAAATAAACAATAATTATTATAATATTTATAAAAATCTAAGTAATATTATATTGTTTAAAGATTTTTTCGGGCCATTTTAAATTGAAAAATTATGAGCAAAATGAAAAAAAGGGGATTGACAATAAAACAAATTTTGTTAGAGATTTTTATAAAACGTTTTGAATCTTCGTTATATGTTTTTATTACTTTAGAAACAGGAACTATTTACATTACTAGACCTGTAAAGATAGTTTCCGGTCGTGTATCGTACGTTTTTTTTTAACCGGTATAAAACAACACAAACACAACCAACATGTAAATAATATTTTTTTTAAACGAGATGAAACACTACAAACATGCTACTCTACTTGTAGATATTAAAGTACTTACTCAAATGCTATTATATTTATAAATATCAAAAAACCCATAGGTTGCATTTATAATTGACTATATCTCAATTAATTCATGCTTAATTTTAAATTTCACCTTATATTTTAGATCATTTTTAAAAAAAGGACCGTAAAAATAGATTTTCCGGTCTCTGTTCATTTTCCGTGCCTTTTGAAAACGGAAAATTTTCCAAAAAGAAAAAAATATACGCAAAGTACTTGTTATTAATTTATTACAGGTAAAATATGCGAAAAAATTGTGTTTATAAAACAAATTTTAACTAATATAGAAATAAATTAGGTGGTCTTAGGCGGGGGCAATCGCCATTTTTTTCCAGAGAACTTCAAAAATAAAATGCACATACTAGTGTGTACACACCCACGTGCAATTCTTTTATGTCAACATAAATAAAATTTCCACTAGACACTAGAGAAATGGATTAGTAGGATAAAATGTTTTGGAGTCAGCCGCGTCTCGTGTCGGTGGCGAGCTGAAGACGCACATTATAAATACCGGTACAAACCTTATTTCCTTGTAAAACTCGTTACATCCTGGAACTCATAGAATATGCTAGACCCGTTGAAAGGGATAACAAATATATTTATAGGCCAAAGTGAAACATGCATCCCTGTATACAGGACATGGTGCCATTATACAAATAAACAAATAAGGTTACCATTCAAACAAAGTAAATTACAGGGATTCCTGACAATATTTTTGCAAGTAAAGTTTTTAATGTCTTTTTTTCGTGTAAAACCAAAATTGCACAATTTTTTCTTTGAGTGTAATAGTACTGCATTACTGTCATTCAGCTTTTGTCGCTTCTTGTTGATATATTTTCTTTGCCCAAGTACCAAGTTTGACACAAATCGGTTTATAAATAGGATAGAGATTTTGGATCCGCCATGCTAAATTTTTTTTATTGGTAATCAATAAACAGAAAGTACTGATAGCGTTGAAAGATAGATGTCACCACAAATTTTGTCACAAATTCAATATAGTTAATTTTTGTTCATTTTTTACACTCTGTGGCTATTTTTGACGATGGTCTGTATAAAAAACAATATTTTTAGAACCAACTCCGGCCCTAATAGTCCGCAAGAAAAACAAAAAACAAAGCGACATGAAAAAAGATAAACTCTACTGCATTGAGTGTGACAGAACATTTAAACACCGAAATTCATTGGTTTACCATATGAGAAGTCACACCGGAATCAGGCCGCACCAGTGTGAACTTTGTGGAAAAAGTTTCTTCGCCAGTAGTGCGCTCAAAGTACATCTTCGATTGCATTCAGGTAAGGTTGGAAGAACAGTTAGTATCAACCATCGTATATACAAACCGCAGCCAACGATAAAGACCGGCCATGGCGCGTTATAAGCAAGTCGGCGGTCACGTGATCTTAGGAGTCCCAGGATTCTTATTGTATTGCTTAATATATTATATGTTTTTACACAATTTAAATAAATTAACAAAAAATTTTTGTTCTTTTATAGGCAAAAATTGAAAAAAATATTTTGCTGATGTGTTTATTATGAATAAAAGAACTGAATCTATAAAATAAAAAATTATAGAAAATTTGCACTCTAATATCTTCAGGTACATATATTAGGTACATAATATCGTTAGTAACTTCAAATCTATACAAGTCTTTCAAAATTCGACATATCAAACCTAAGCTTTGAGTTTTTTAATTTTTCTTTGAGTGTCATCATCTCTGTCTGAGTTCTTATTCATAGATTTATTATCAGACTCTAAATCATTGTGCTTTTTAATTAAATTATTTAAAAAAACTTTACATGCTCTTAAACTAATTTTTTCAAGCTTTGACAATAGTTCTTCTCCACAAAAACACTCGCTAGAGTTATCTGAAGAAAAATTTTCTATATAAAACATTTCACAAGAATTGATTAAAAAGAAACAAGTGATTTTGTGAATAAGTGAGATGGTTTTCACATTCAATGAACTGAATGTGAGTCGTCAATAATTTTTTTAAAAATTACCCAGCACAAAGTTTAATATATATTTCATTAAAGTGTAAGTTAACTACCAACTCATGTTCTTTTAAAAGCTGTATCTTACTTTTTAAATATTTCACACTACCAGAGAGATTACTATCTGTTAACAATATTTTACAAATCAGTTTTTTTTAATATTGCGAGGGTGCGGAAGACATATTACCTTAGAATTGTAAATTGACGTGTATGCACTGGATGACTGGATAAACAAAGATGAAGCCAACATTAAAATGTATCCACCATATCTTCGATTCTCAAGTTAGCTTTTCAAGAGACCTAATTGTTCAATAAGAAATGACAACTGAACACATTTTTCACTCTCACTATCGAAAATGTCACTAAGGATGTCTATTACTTGATCAATCTTATCCACGATCTTATCTTTTACCACTTCTTTCCCGTTTGCAACATATTAGGTTTCAGTTTTATAGTTGGACCGACAAGGAACAACACTAATTACACGTTCGCGGCATTGTTTATCTTATAGGTATTTTCTTTATAATTTACTCATTAGCCATTAATTATTTTAACGCAGCCCACTACAGTTTTTTTCGTGGGCTGCCTTATTTTAATAACTTTGATAAAATTCACATAAAATTCGTGCCCGAATTAAAAAAAAAATCGACGTAAACAAACATACCAAAACTGAAAACACACATGTTTTATAATGACAGCGGGCCGTGAGGCGTTTTTTTGTGAGCCTCCTACGGTCACGTGATATTTCCGCGCCCGGGCCGATCTTTCTCGTGGGCTGCGATACAAACACACATATTCAAATTTCACAGTTATAGAAGAAAGTATATTGATTAGTTATATACAGGGTGTTAAACGTGATGACATACAGTGCGGACCTAAATACCCCCCCTTCTAACTTTTGAACAAGAAAATATATCGTTTTCTTCTAAAAAGTTTTTTTAATGGGACTTTTTTGAAGGATATTTGAGCTAAGTGACAGTTGGCAAACTAACCAAATGTCAAGAATTTGACTTAATATCAAAATTTTTAAATTGGAAGGGGAGCATGTAATACCTCTTCCGAAAGGTATTTTGATTCTCTATACAACACATTTAAAAATTTTAAAATTTAAATAGAAAAACGTGCTGTGTGATAATTCTTTCAAAACTTTATTGTTTATTTTAAATTTAATCATAAATAAATAGATCCATGACGGATTTGATACCTCCCTAGTAAACTTATTTTTAGGTTCTGACATAACTAAGAAGCGTAAAAATTCCTTTTATGATAAGATAAATTAATTTAAATTATTTTTTTTTCTTGATGCAAAATTTCTTTATTTTAGTCGACTGTGAAGAAAAATAAACATGGCAACGAAACCGATTTTAAAAAATTTTAATGTGTTGTATAAAGAATGTAAATAAATTTCGAAATGCCTCCCTTCCAATTTAAAATTTTGATGTTATGTCAAATTTTTGACATTAGGTTAGCTTGACATAACTGCTACTTAGCTCAAATATCCCCAAACGTTAGAAGGGGGTCTAATAGAAACTGTGTAGCTAATTCCACCCAAGAATTACCTCCTTTAATATTAGCATGTTATTCACCCTAATGTGCAATATGATAGTAAGCATTTCTCAGTGAGTTTCATCTCATATAAATTCAAATTAACTTTAGAACTAAAGAAAAACCACATAAACATTTTGTAACCAAATGTCATTTTTTGGCAACTTAGTCCGTGCAGTCGTAGGATTACCGTTAAGAATAGTCTTAAATTGTAGTACCACCCCTGAGGGGTGGTTTAAAGTTCGAAAACAATACAAATAATCCATGATTGACAAAAAAATTTACATACAAATATATTCAAAGCTAAATAATACATAAATAACTTAAAACTATATCTGTAGATGCATTACCGTATTAAATACGTATCAGTATTTAAATACTGTAAAAAGCACAAGATATATTAGAATCTCTTTTCAATTACTCATTCACTAGAACAATCGACCATCGGTTGAACCGTCGCTAACTTGTCTAAAAAATTAACATGTAAAATATAGCGGATAGCTGACACTGACTTACACCGTTTTTATTCGACATTTCCTAGTGACATTTGGAGGTTTAAATATGGCTACCATTGTTAAACCAAAATATTTGATTATTTTTATTTATTTATAACCTTTATGTGGAAAATAATGTCTTTGTTACAACGAAAAAAGATGACCCATATAGCAAGGTATTTATGAACAATTTTTATAAATATTAAAAACGATTGCATTTACGGGAAAAATGAGTTAAACCTTCAACCAAAATGTAGACTTTTAAACCTAGGATTGTAGACTAGCACCCTTTAGTAAATACTGGTGTAAGTGATTTTATATTTAGGGGATAAACCATACGACTGTGAGCACTGCGGAAGAAAATTCCGTCAATGGGGCGACCTAAAGTACCACATGACGTCTATTCATAGCGACACCAAAGACTACCAGTGCGAGTATTGTGGAAAGGAGTTTGCCAGAAAGTACTCTTTGGTAGTTCATAGAAGGATACATACAGGTAAAGACAATTACTTTGGTTACGATTCTTTTGTGGTAGGGAAACTGATGCTGCATCTAATTAGCTTGTCTAAAGAACTGTCACGATCAGCTGTTTTTCGATCCAAGATGGTTGCCATAGGACAAACAAAGCGTTTTCCCATAAGCCGCAATGTTAACAAAAACGTAATTTAAAAAAAAAAGTGAAACGATTTAAGTTACAACAAAGATGCTGTTTTAAGTATTGATCCTTTGTACACATGGGAAAAAAGCGTTTTTCTTAAAAAAAAAACAATTAAAGCCAGTAAATCTCAAATAAAAGGGACCATGTTTTGTTCAAAAAGTCAGGTTATGTTTTTATTTACTTTTGTTTTTTTTTTAATTTTTTTCTAGTTTTTTACTCAGTTTGAATAATTATTATTAGTTTCTGTGCTGTTATGAATTTTGGCAGCTGGGGAGATCTTGATAATGTTAGTTTTGATGGAATGCCAAGTATTTTGACCTTAAAAAATCATCTTGATTTAAATGAACTAGGTATCAGCTCAAAGAAGGGAAAAGAAAGTGGATAAGTGCTCTATTACCTGACTTAACAGAGGATAAATTGAAATATTCGAAAGTTTTTTGTCAGGTTTGTTTTGGATAAATATGTAACTGCCATTTTGGCAACATTTTCTATTGGGATCTTTTTTTGTGCTCGAGTGGACTTTTTGCAGAAGTGTAACATAGAATTGTGTTAAACTGTAAGAAATACTTCACTATGATTTTTTTGCTATTCTAGGCAAGTAACTTTCAAAACTAGAATACAGCAATGATCCTGACTGGGTCTCTCCTGAATGGATTATTGTTTCAAAACAGTTGAAAAATTAAAAAAATTATGGTTGAAAAAAGGGTCTAGAGAAAAAAGAAAAGGAAAACAATATGATTAAGTGGGTAATGAGCTGAACCAAATTTGTACACCATCCTACAGAACTCTTAAATATACTCTTGGTAGTGTAGCGTTTTCTTTAATAAATATTTATTTTACAGACCTCAAAACAGTTTAGAATAAACTGGTGAATTTGACAATCTCCCTTACTCAAACCTCTTTTTATCTTAAACTATTTTGGTGCAAATTTTCCTTTATTTCCATGCTTTTTGACACCTGAAACTCATACACCGTAAAATTTGTATAGCATCTGACTGGACCTACTATGAGTCCTGTTGTGAAATTTCTACGGTATTGTTCTGAGCTTATTAGCAAAAAAATTTTTTTATGGCATCAAAAAATAGACTGAAAAAAAAGTCATCTTTGTTGACTTTGATGACCACAAGAAAAACAAATAAGTTATCTCAGATTTTTTTTTCAATTTCTCTTAAAACAACTTGGGTCCTAGTGGGTCATATGCTGTTACGCCCAATTGTAGATACATAATTGAGCAAATATTGTTACAAAAAAACAGTAATAAAAGTAATAGTAACAGTAGTAATACAACAGCGAATATTGTACTGTTGTAAAATTTGAACAGTACTGTTGTGAGCTGATGAACCTTAGGTTTGACTGTACTTAAGCCCTATGTATTATAGTTCATGGAAAATCATATGGTGATGTACATTGTGTGAGGCCAATGACAAGGAAAAACTGTATTTTAATTTTGCAAGTTTTTTTTATATAATGTTTACTTTTTAAATAAACATATTTTGTAAAGTACTTATTAGAAGTTTGGTTGACCAACCTCGGTTGGAACTCATATGTGCATATTGATCTGTTGGACTGACCTACTTATAAGTTGTGCCTCTTTTTCATGTCACTACTGGAGGGTTAACACAATTAAACTTTGTCTAAACCGAAAAATCATAGTGAAATATTTTTCACAGTTAAACGCTATAGAAGGCCTATTACTTAGCAAAAGGTTTAGTCAAGTACAACAAAAGATCCAAATAGAAAACCTGAATCTGATGAGAAAAGTTTAGTCTATTTCCATTTCGTCTCTGTTAAGTGAGCCTTGAAGTGAGCTCTTTGAATAGAACTACATATCCACTTTTACCCACCTTGGGCTGATAGTTCATTGATTCATTGGTCAAAAAACTTCAAATTTAATGAAAACTAACATTATCATTACTTCCTCCGCTGCCACAATTCACAACAGCAAAAAAACTTGACATAATAATCAGTGGTGCACCCAGAAATATGTCTTGGGGGGGACCCGAAACCTTTGGGGGCCTGATATCTTTGGGCTTTATACTATTTTTTCTGTTTATTCATGAAATATATGGAAAATATCTAAAAAAATATGTGGTTTGGGGGGGGTCCGGGCCCCTAGCCCTCCGCCCCCTTGGTGCGCCCATGTAATAATTCAAAATAAGTAAAAAAACTTAAAAAAAAAGTTTCAAAAAAACAAAATAAACAAAAACATAACCTACTTTTTTGAAGAAAACATGGTCCCTTTTATTTCAGATTTTCTCGCTTTAGTTTAATATTTTTAAGAAAAACGCATTTTTCCCATATGCACAAAGGATCCGTTCTTAAAACTGATTAATTTTTGAGACTAAAGCTCTTGTCGTTTTTGTGAAATTTACGTTTTTGTTAACATTACGGCTTATGGGAAATCGGTTTGTTTGTCCTATGGAAGACATCTTGGATTTGATCATATGTTTTGTTAGACAGCCCTATTGCTAGATTTTGCAATACTAACTTGACACGCGCAGAACTTAAAAACTTTCTTTTATTAAAACCTAAAAACACTTAGATCTTGTGCTAAAGACTACGGTTTATATACCTAGTACTAACCGTTTTTTTCTGTACGTTGATACAAGTATAACTTGTTCCATGATTAAAAATTTTACTTGTATATTTTTTAGGAGAAAGAAACTACAAATGCGAATACTGCGGGAAAACATTCCGTGCCTCGTCGTATCTTCAAAATCACAGAAAAATTCACACTGGAGAAAAACCGCACAGTTGCTCCATATGTGCGAAACCCTTCAGAGTGAGGTCTGACATGAAGCGTCACGAAAAGACTCATGGCAAAGGTATAGTAGGAGTTTTTGGAATGGTTATTTCATTCCGTGTTGGTAATTAACCAGTACGCCGCACAGTGCGGACAAAAATAGGGTTTTTGGACAATAATCAATATCTTTGTTGTTTTAAAAAAAAAAAAATATTTTTTATAGGGTATGTGATAAAGCGTAGTCTAAAGGTTAAAATAAGTAAAACTTTTTAAAATATATATATGTCATTTTATTTAAAATATTAAAAAAATAAATTAAAGTACATTCAATTTAACCTACAGTTACGTTAAAAATAAAAATCAATTTACTTTTTTGTTAGAAATTAAACTAAATTTTTTTTTATTCGGATTCATGGGCGTAGTTAGGAAGGCTTGGGGGGGCTAAGTCCCTTCCAGAAAAATTAAATTAACAACCCTAAAATAATTATTTTTACCATACACACACACATTGCACCCTCAGTTTTTTGTTCTTAAAGATGATTCTAAGAAAGCCATTTTAGACCGTCCACGACTCGGTCCGGGTACGGCCTCTGTTTCCAAATCTGTATTTTTTGATTTTTCTGAATCCGTTTTATAACAAAATTTCTCTTACATAATATCTTTATTTAACCATTCGAAATAACGGTTTTGAAAATAAATTTTGTTTCGTCCCGATAGCTTCCATTTGAGACTGAGACTTTTGCAAAAATTGAATGATTCCTTATTTAAAATTTGGTTATTTTTGTCAGAACATTTTTCTAAACCCAACAAGGGTTGAATTTTTTTGAAAATATTTAACACCTTCAGATTTTCGTGAGAGGCCACTCATTTAACAAGTCTGAATGTTGTATGCTTATGCGTTCTAAAAGTAAAAAAAAGTGATAAAATAGTATAATATCTTCTTAGGGACTTAAGTGGCACTTTTATCCCGAGAAGAAAAAATTGTATGTAGCTACAGTTCGCCGAGTACTTAAAAGATACTTTAGTCATTTTTGGGCCCCGTTTTTATTAAAATTATTTTGCAAGAAAAACAGACTTCCCATTTTTACGTTTTATCTTTGAACGTCACTTTTTATTCACGGGATAAAAAGTGATACTTTATCCCTAAAATTTGTGATAAAAAGCGCACTTTTGATCTCTAAAGTGCAAAAAAACTATTTTTTTAAAAATATTCGCCCACATAAACACCAGAATAATTTTTGGCATATATATTTTAAGACTGCAGTATTTTTATAATTTTATTGACTACCTCAAATTATTTTAGCTCACACATATACTATACTATAGTAGTGTGAGCTATGGTGATCCTAATTTTTTCGAGAAAAAAAAAGTTGCTCCGATTTCAAAATTTTTTATATATCTTTGCGTTTCAGATGATTTTGAAACTTTTTTGTCGCGCCGTCTGTCTGTCGGTCTGTCTGTCTGTCTGTATGTCTGTCTGTAACGACCAACGCGCATAACTCAAAAACCGCTAGGCCGATTTTAATGAAATTTGGTACCTAGGCTGGGTCTTGGGTCGAGATGGTCCCGTTTAAAAATGAATAAAATCCACCCAACACAAGCCAAATAAAAGGGTGGGGGAAGATTTCAAAAATTAGAATTTATGTGAAAATATGGCGTGTGTGATATCAAACGAAAGGTAATTGAGTATGGAGTTAAACAAAATACATTTTAGTTTTTTTTCTTCAAAAAGGGTGGGGGTAGATTAATTAGAGTTTACGTGAAAATATGGCGTGTGTGATATCAAACGAAAGGTAATTAAGTCCGGAGTTAAACAAAATACATTTTAGTTTTTGTTTTTTTAAGGGTGGGGGTAGATTTCAAAAATTTAAGCTTAAGTCAAAACATGGCTTGTGTAGTATCAAACAAAAGGTAATTTAGTCTGGAGTTGAATAAGATATATTTCAGGTTTTAGTTTTATTAGCTCGCACGTACACTATAACTATAGTACCTAGTGTGAACTTAGGGGCCCATATATTGGCAGAGTATTTTTTAAATATTCGCTCACATAAACACCAGAATAATTTTTGGCATATATATTTTAAGACTGATTTTCCATTTTGCTCACAGTAATATAAGGTGACTTAGGGTCCATCTCACCAACTTTTTTTTCGTTACTTAGCTTAAAGCGCTTCTTAATATAATCAAAATATGACGAAATAAGGAACACTTAAGGCTAAGTAACGAAACAAAAAGTCGGTGCGATGGGCTATTAGCACCATAAATATTTTGGGAATTTTTTTAAAATTTATTATCACCTATAACCACTCGCCATCACCGAATAATAAACCTCATATCTTCTCCAGATTTAGTGCCATTTTTAACGTCTTGCTGCCGCCATTTTTGAGGTTGATGAGAGCGGTCACAAATTTATATTTGTCCAAATGGCGCCAAGTCTGGTTACCTACACAGGAGATGATGTGAGGCCTCTGAACTGGGGTGGTAACCAATGTGTTATAAACTATTAGGATTGAAATATATTATTTAAAAAGATACAGCACCCTTAATAGCAGCCAGTAGCAAAAAATATTTATGCTACCTTTTTGCTAATTCATTGGACTAATATTTAGGATATATGCCAGACCTTGCAAACCTTTGAAATTTTTTATAACCTTAATAAAATTTAAAAAAATTTTTTTTTTGTAAGCATAACAGTTTTAATTAAATTATTTTAAAAGCGAGACGTCAATTTGACAAAATTTTATTTAAACAAATAGCGTAATTATATAACACTGTAATACTTAAAGAAAATTTTTTTTATATTTAAATGCAGAACCAGTAAAATTAATTTTCTGATAGGAATTTTATACGATTTTTTTGTACCTGTTTTAAAATAACGACTTTAACTATTTATTTTGTTCACTTTCGCAAGTGTGACTAAAAAATAGGTTTACAGATAAACTGGACATTTATCTATACTTTTGCAATATTAAAACTTTTAAAATGTAACCTCAGTTTTTCGAATATTGCCCACAGGAGTCCGCACTGTGCGCCGTAAGCCCTTTCGTTGTGGTAGTGGAAAGTTTTTATTGTTGGTTTTTATTAAAATAATCACCCGTTCTTCACATTCATAACATTTATTTTGTAAAATAAGGCTAAAAACAAATGTTAGGCTTAGTGGAGTTAGGAGTGAAATTAAAAAATATGCCACCGTGCTCAAACTTAGTAGGTACGTGGGCACCCATAAGTGTCCAGGTGCATGGAGGTCCAGTAGGGCCTGCCACCACTTGTATACAATACAATACAAAAGGTTAGGTTTTGATATTTTGACTTTATCATGTAACGATGTTAAATGCGTTTCAAAAACTCTTGGAGGAGCGGCCCGTGGTAGCGTTATTGGTTGTTAAACACTATCACAAAGGCTGACAAAGTTGTTAAAATTTGAAGCGTTCCGAAAACTATTATCTTACATCTTCACTCGCTCATTGTCGAGCGGTTGTCATTTTACAGGGTTTACACTCACAATAGTTCCAAATTCCAGAGTTTTTCCAGGTTTTTTTTTTAGGTCTTGCAGAAACATATTTGCCAGAATATTTAAACTTTTTATTTATTCCAAAGTAATATTCAGGGGGTTTCACCGAAACCTGTAAATTGCTTTTATTTTCAAGGGGACACTTTTTGCCTATCTTGAAATTTTTGTAGCACGCACCTCCTTCAAGGGGTATACTTTACCCCTATATTTTGAATAGAGAAAGTGGATCTAGTAATACCTTGTTTTGAAGGTCTCTTGAATATCTTTACAACCGTGTTAAAATTTCAAAAGTCTATCGAATAGTTTCTGAGGTATTTGCCTTCAAAGTTTCAAATTTGGACTGATAAAATAAAAATTTAATCGGAATTTTATATTTTTCAGATTTAATTTTTATTTTATTTTTCCTTGGTAAATTTGAATATTTAAAAGCAAATATCTTAAAAACTAATCGATGGATTTTCAAAGGTATTACTAGACCCACTTACCCTATACAAAATTTAAGGGTTTAAGTATACCTCCCGAAGTGCATGCTACAAAAACTTCAAGCCCACTCGCAAACAAAATCGACGTGTCCGGGGGTTTTTCCAAATTCATTATCGTTTTTAAGATATACGCCATTGACTGTTTAAAAGTTATAATTCCATGGTTTTTTTAGGTTTATTTTTTTCAGAAATATTGGTACCAGAGTGGTTTCAAGTTGATGTTTACAAGATTATTTAAATATTTTTCTATTTGAAAGTAACAAAACTTTTTTTATTTATTTCAAAATATTAGTCGCAGGGTTTTTCCAGTATCTCCCTTCTCTCACTTTTATTGTTGACCAAATTCCAGAGATTGATTGATGATTTAAGTGGATATTTCCAAGAATATTTAATTCTTTTTAGCTCACACATATACTATACTATAGTAGTGTGAGCTATGGTGATCCTAATTTTTTCGAGAAAAAAAAAGTTGCTCCGATTTCAAAATTTTTTATATATCTTTGCGTTTCAGATGATTTTGAAACTTTTTTGTTGCGCCGTCTGTCTGTCTGTCTGTCTGTCTGTATGTCTGTAACGACGAACGCTCAAAAACCGCTTAGCCGATTTTAATGAAATTTGGTACCTAGGCTGGGACTTGGGTCGAGATGGTCCCATTTAAAAATGAAGAAAATCCACCGAACACAAACCAAATAAAAGGGTGGGGGTAGATTTCAAAAATTAGAGTTTATGTGAAAATATGGCGTGTGTGATATCAAACGAAAGGGAATTGAGTTTGCATTTAAACAAAATACATTTTAACTTATTTAAAAAAAAGGGTGGGGGTATATTTTAAAAATTAGAGTTTAAGTGAAAATATGGCGTGTGTGATATCAAACGAAAGGTAATTGAGTCCGGAGTTTAACAAAATACATTTTAGTTTTTTGTTATTTTTAAGGGTGGGGGTAGATTTCAAAATTTTGAGTTTGAGTCAAAACATGGCTTGTGTGGTATCAAACAAAAGGTAATTTAGTGTGGAGTTGAATAAAATATATTTCAGTTTTTAGTTATATTAGCTCACACGTACACTATAACTATAGTACCTAGTGTGAGCTTAGGGGCCCATATATTGGCAGAGTATTTTATTTGTTTCCAGAGTTTTGAGACTTAAAAATCCAGGATATTTCTAGGTTTTTTAGTTGAGTGTGAACCATCTATATTAAGACTAGCTTTGGTTATAAATAATAGTTAATAGTAATTATTAATCTTTCATAATTATTCACAGGTATCGTTCCAAGAACTACAAGACGAGCTGTGGTTCAGAAAATAGACCCATTGGTTCAAGAGGCCGCTGATACTGCTGAGGCGACAGCTTCTATTACAACTCAACTTATAAAGGTTCAGAAGGAGGTATGTATGTAGGTCTCTTTTTAATCCAATAAAAATATGTAATTTTTTCTCTCTCTGGGCAAACTTCACCAAATGTAGAGCAAGCTAGTAAATTTTTTGATGAAAACACAATTTCGCCTGTCGAGCATGGGAATAGAAAAACAACTGACTAAAATGTGATAGTCTAGTTAACTTTATTTGATTGCGTTGAGTTAAATAATAAATTTTCTAGTTGTCACATTTTTAATTATAATTAAAATTCATTGCAACACACAAATTTTGGATATAATTGCTTTCCTTGTTTCAAGAAACAAAGAGTTTGGATTACTTGTAATTTTTTATCTCTAATATGCTGTGGAAGGATCAAACAGTTGAAGAAACGCCATCAAATGAACCAACTGCAAACCTCTATGTTTTTGTCTTATAGGAAATTGAGGATAATGAGGAGGAGTCAAACGAGCTTCATATCGGTGAGGAGGAAGAGGCGGCTGAACACATTCTTGGTGTGGAAGAGTACACACAACAGGTGCCCATTGAAAATCTGGCCGGAATGGGACTATCCAAACGAAATTTGTAAGTAATTGGCATATATATGGTCATGAAAAAAGGTGTAATCTATATTTCTGATATTTCTTCTTAAAGTGACACAAGACAAGTAAAGTTCTTAGAGTAACAGTCATTTAAACCACGTTATTTCGTCGGTACATTTCTGCTGCTACCACGGATTTCTTTTCTTCTGACATATTTTGCTGAAAAGTTTAAAAATCAAAAACAAAAAATCGAGTATTTTCGATTTTTCTCATAAAATTTTAGGTTATGTAAAAAAATTGTTTTTGCAAAAGTTGTAGACCTTTTTATTACCTATAAATGTTGTCTTTAACTTCTTTCGATAGGAAGTGTGGTATTGCTATAGTAAAAACCGTTACCACCCCTGAAAGTTCACCCCATTTCACAGTAATAACTCGGATCAAGTCTAATTTATATTTCCTGTCGCCTGCAATATATTTTCTTTAATTTTCAATAGTTTCATGCTGTTACTATTTTTTTTCCTTTTTTGCCTTTGTAAAAAGTATATGAACTTGTCTACAGAATGGTTATTTAATCTTAAGTTAAAATAATATATTTTAGTGCTTTTCTGAATGGACTATCAGTAATTTACGCTTTCGCAGAGTATTTTAAAAGTAACTTTTTCATTTTCAGGTACACTAATGGCCATGAATTGTTTTTGGTTACGTATCCCAACGACATTCAAACAACCGAAAGGGAGGTGACTGCCAATTGGATCGAACCAGCACAGTCGTAATAAAACTGTAAGTTTGTTTTTACTATTGACTTTATGATCATTTGCTTTAATTAACAAGTTATAGTTGGAGGAGAAAAGGGTTCAGTACAGTTGACCAAATTAACCATAAAAATCCTAATAGAACAAGCCAACGAATACAACATTTCACTATATATTGCGTTTAGACTTTGAAAAAGCATTCGATGGCATCAAACTGGGCAGTAAAAGCAGCTTTCATTATTAGCCGAATATATATAGAAAAGCAACAACATCAATCAAAATCCACAAAGGAACCAAGCGGATCCACATAAGAAGACACACACAATATCCCCTAAACGATTTACCCAGGCCCTAGAAGATGTTTTTAAAAACTTAGAAATGCTGATGATATAGCCTTAATAACAGAAAAGAAAGAAGAACTGATAAAAATGCTGGAAGAACTGGATACAGCAGCTAAAAATATAGGCTTAAGATCAATGGAAAGACAAATGTTACATGTAAAGCTAACAAATAGAAAAAAGGAATGGATGTATAAGAAATAAAACAAAAGTAAGGGATGTCAGAGGAGAAGTAGCAAAATTTGTCGGTCATAATATCAGACAGAAAGACGATCGATGGAACAAATGTATTGTAAACTGGAGACCTTGGGAAAATAAAAGAAGTAGGGGAAGACACCAAATGAGAGGCCTATGTCCAAAGATAGATCAAAGAAGGCTAAATAGATAGATAAATAGATAGTTGAGAAAAATCTCTTACATGGAAAATGCCAATATTTCGAAACCCTATAGCACAGAGTGCAGGAGCGGCTCCTATATAGGTATTCAATATAAACAAATAGGTAAATTTTATTATTTTCCTATGACAGCATCTTTTGGATCGTCCCTCATATTGGACACGTAATTCGCGCTTTCTGGTCAAAGCGAAACGAAGCCCATATTTTGTCTCTGTCCAAGCCCTTGCGGTTTTGATATTTCCCTTTCTGTCAAATTCTGTTTATAAGAGAATACGGAAATTAACACGCAAAATATCGGCAACGTTCGTGAAACTTTCGATATTGCCGGTCAAAAGCCCAGTATTTACGCTACCCATATGAATCAGCCTAATGTACGAGAAAATATTTACTGGCTTGCTTATTTGAGATGTTTTTCTAGGAAGGGCGAAAAAATATCGAAACACAAAATATCGAAAAACACAATATCGAATTAAAATATCGAAAGTACATAATATCGAAACTACAAAATATCGAATAACAAAATATCGAAACTACAAAATATCGAAAATACAAAATATCGAAACAACAAAATATCGAAAATACAAAATATCGAAAACACAAAATATCGAATAACAAAATATCGAAAATACAAAATATCGAAAATACAAAATATCGAAACAACAAAATATCGAAACAACAAAATATCGAAAATACAAAATATCGAAAACACAAAATATCGAAAATACAATATATCGAAACAACAAAATATCGAAAATCAAAAACAGAAAATTTCGGAACCTTCACCTAACCTGACCCTGACCTAATCTAACGTACCCTAATCTGATATAACCACACAAAAATAGATAGTTTCAAAAACCTAACCTAACGAAACCTAATGAAATCTAACCGAACCGAATAAAACCAAACCAAAGCAAACTAAACCAACAATTTAAAAAAAAAAAAAAAACTTTCCTGAATTCTTTCCCGGGATCCTAGAAGGTGTGAATTCGAACCGAACCGAACCGAATTGAACCGAACCAAACCTAATTAGCAGTGTTGTAGTTTAGATTGGTTAGGTTAGGTTTGATTCGGTTCAGTTACGTTCGGTTTGGTTCGGTTCGGTACGGTTCGGTTCGTATTCACACCCTCTAGGATCCCTGGAAACAAGTCAGGAAAGTTTTTTTTTTAAATTGTTGGTTCAGTTTGCTTTGGTTCGGTTCGTTTCGGCTAGATTTGATTAGGTTTTGTCAGGTTAGATTTTTGAAACTTTCGATTTTTATGAAGTTAGGTCAGATTAGGTTTAGTTAGATTACGTTAGGTCAGGGTCGGGTTATGTTAAGGTTTCGAAATTTTCTATTTTTGATTTCGAAAATTTGTTAATTTCGATATTTTGTATGTTCGATATTTTGTGATTCGATAATTTGTATTTTCGATATTTTGTATTTTCGATATTTTGTATTTTCGATATTTTATATTTTCGATATTTTGTAGTTTCGATATTTTGTGGTTTCGATATTTTGTAGTTTCGATATTTTGTATGTTTTGGATATTTTGTATTTTCGATATTTTGTGTTTTCGATATTTTGTGTTTCGATATTTTTTCGCCCTTCCGTTTTTCTAGTTTTATATAAATGTAAAAAATTTGTAATAACTGTAAGTTTTGTGTTATCGCCTCGGATGTTTTAAACAAAAATTTATTGTGATGGAAAAAATGCCTAAAATGGAAAAAAATAACTTTTTTCATTATGTTTTTTTTTTTAACTACTATTTAAATTTAGCTATTTAATAGAATTCACTAAAATATGATGCCAAAGGTTTACTATGCATTTTTGCATAGGTAATTATGCAAAAATATTAAATCAAGAAATTTTTATTTTTGGCATATCAAAACATCAACATTTTTAACAAATATCCATTTTTAAAGTCTTTAGGCTATCCCTTTTAATATTTGTTTTGAGGGGGACGGCATTTTACCATTTTGCCCGAGGCGGCGAAACTGCTCTGCCGCTGTTAGTTAAAAGGCCGCAATTTTGCCGTCTTAACTAACGGGGGCAGTGCTAGCAGCAGCTCTGACAGGTGTAGAGGCATACTTTTGCTAATTAATTGTAATAGATTTTTAGATCATTCTTTTTTTTTAGAAATGGGAATAGCTGAAAGTTTTGAGTTTCGTTGTGATATGTCGAGGTGTTTTTCGTCTCCGAAAAGCTTTAAGAAAACCACTGCTGCAGATTTTATTGATTAACCTTTTTGTTTTGGAAATTAGTATTCAATTTTTTTTAAATTAAAAACTCTTGCTATATTGGCCGAGTTGTCACTCCTTTATAACTTTTTCCAATATTCAATTATGTGTATGCTTTTATAGTCTTAAACTGGGTACTTTAAGGGGGGAGCAACATTTTTTTAAATGCATTGAAGTGTTATGCTGTAGCATTAAAAAACACCCCCACAAGGCCTAGTTTGGGACACGGTACCCTATTAACAATTACTTAGATAGGTATGTGCCGTTGTATAATTTTGTAGATGTATGTTAAGTAATATTTTTAGTAATATAATATCAAAGAATGTGGAAAATGTATAATTGTTAATTTTTTATCTGCAGTCAGATGATAACAATAAATAATTCATTAGTAGGAGAAGGTATAGGTATAGGGGCTCCAAATGATTCTGACTTTCATTCACAACTGTGTTGAACAACCCCATTATTGTTACAAGTTATGCGATGCTTAATTCTTAATGTATACCTTTTTAGGATAAACGAAACTTTGTTTACCACACATGCAATAGTTTCAGTTGTTTTCGAACATACTCGGTCCTAGAGACCCTGTATATGTATGACTTGTTTTAAAGAAATAAATATGTCATACTACTCGGTCCCAAGTTACCACATAACTTGATAAATCGGCTGTCCCAAGGACAGGCACAGTGATTGACATGATCTTTTCTTATTTATAAACTTCTCATTGTCGATTTACTCAATGCAAAATCTATATCAAGTAGACCAAGTAATTTTCAAACAAGCATGGTATAGAGATTTGGTAGGTATACTTGGCTATACCTCGATAAAAATTTTACATTTGTAAATAGACAATGAAAAGTTTATGCTATGATTTTTTCTTAATGTTACTGTGTTTTTTCTTGAGACAGCCGGAATTGTCAAAAATACCAGAGGTTATGTCTATTATCTTTGTAAACATTAGTTGATTTGGTACGGGACTTGAAACGGTATTCCGGCTCCAGTTTTAAAAGCAATCGCGGGCATTTGTGCATTTTTAATATAATGTTACGGGTTCACAACGACAAATTAAAACTCGCAATTGTTGAAAACGATACGTCAATTTATTTCGACAAATTATGTACAAAAATACGCACTTAAACTTACTAATAACTTGCGAATAATTCACTACTTTAATCCGCCTATTAACTTCGCGATCACTAGCATTGGTTATCTCTGACTGACTGCCTGGTGCGCGACCCCGGCCCTATATATATATAGGATCGTCCATCTCTCTCGAACTTTCCGGCAGCCTTCGACGTCCGGAAAGTTCTCGTATTATTACGACCGCAAGTCACAGATAACGCAACTAAAACCTAGACTAAGAATACAACCTTAAGATAAATCAACCTAATACTACACTAAACCTAAATAAATTCCAATTATAAAATTTAAATAACTTAAATTTGTAACACTATCCTCCTCTTCAGGTTTGATCGTCTCGATCAACATTTCCCAGGTAAGGTTTTAGTCTGTCTAGATGAACAACTTTCATCTTGGACTTCGGGCTTCTCTGGATTCGGTAGACTACATCATTAATTCTCTTAACAACTTTATAAGGCCCTTCCCATGGTGGTGTCAACTTAGGTGATCTTCCTTTCTTGCGTTGAGGATTGTATAGCCAGACTTGATCATTCTCTTTGAACCCTGAAGAGTTTGCTTTCAGGTCATATCTCGCTTTCATGCGGTCACTGGCTATTTCTATTCGCTCTCTAACCACTTCATGGATATCGTGCAGCTTTTGCCTTAAACGTTCGACATAGTCATTAACCTCTAAGTGTTCTTCTTCAGGTGAACCAAACATGATATCACATGGTAAACGCAGTTCTCTACCAAACAGGATACTAGATGGAGTAGCTCCTGTCGTATTATGAATGGCGGTTCTATAGGCCATCAAAAACAATGGAATATATTGGTCCCAATCTGTTTGGTGCTCATCAACAACTTTGCACAGATGTTCTTCTATTGTTTTATTAAATCTTTCAACCATGCCATCTGACTGCGGATGTAAAGCCGTAGTCCGTGTTTTATGTATTCCTAAAAGGTCACAGAGATTCTGGAAGAGCTTTGATTCAAAGTTTCTTCCTTGATCTGAATGTAGTTCCAAAGGAATGCCAAATCGGCTGAAAACATCATTTACCAGAACATCTGCAACTGTAGCGGCCTCTTGGTTAGGCAAAGCAAAAACTTCTGGCCATTTGCTAAAGTAATCCATGACAACAAGGATGTATTTGTTGCCCTTTTTAGTTTCTGGAAATGGTCCGGCCACATCAATAGCAATGCGTTCGAATGGCAGACCTACGTTATATTGTTTCATTTGACCTCTGGACCTTGTTTTGGGACCTTGGCTGGCTGCACAAGTCGAACATCGGCGGCACCAGTTTTTCACATCTTGAAAGTAATTGACCCAATAAAATCGGTTTCGAATTTTGTCCATGGTTTTATTGATGCCTAGGTGCGCGCCTGATTTTCCACCATGGCATTCGGCCACTATATTGTCTACCATGCTCCTAGGAACCACTACTTGATTAACCACAGTAAGGCCATCGGCACTTTCCCAGGCACGTTTAAGGATGTTTTCCTCTACTATCAGTGAATCCCATTGTGCCCACAGTGATTTGAATATCACTCCTTGGTTTGCGATATCTTGCCATGATGGTCGTGGCTTGTTATCTTCTTTCAATCGCAAGATAGGTCCTACATCTTTGTCGTTAAGTTGTGTGGTTCTAATCGAAGCCGTCATCCATTCTTCATCTGGTTCTAACTTTATCTGGCGCACGTAGGTAATTCCTTCTTTCTGGTCAATTTTCCTGCAATGTTTACAATCCTCAGGGCAAGGTCTTCTGGACAATGCATCCGCATTATTATGCACCCTTCCCGCTCGGTGCTTAATTTGATAATGGTATTGTTGTAGCTTTTCTATCCATCTCGCGACTTGCCCCTCAGGTTGTTTCATTTTCATGAGCCACTGTAACGCAGCATGATCCGTTCTAATCAGAAACTCTTGTCCATAGAGATATTTGTGAAAGTGATCTACGGATTTAATGATGGCTAGGAGCTCCTTTCTGGTAACACAATAATTTCTCTCTGGTTTGGATAGCTTTTTGCTGAAAAATTCGATGACCCGTTCTTCTCCATCTTGTACTTGGGAGAGTACTGCTCCTATGCCATCGTTGCTCGCATCAGTATCTAATATGAATTTACCTTTGGGAATGGGATATGCAAGAATCGGACTAGAACATAATGCTGCCTTTAGTCTTCTAAATGCTTGGTCACATTCAGTATTCCATCTGTAAGAAGCTTTATCTTCTGTAAGTCTATGTAATGGAGACGCTATTTTGGCGAATCCTTCTACAAATCGTCTGTAGTATGTACACAGACCCAAAAAGCTTC
Source organism: Aspidapion aeneum (assembly GCA_963576565.1). Lineage (NCBI taxonomy): Eukaryota > Metazoa > Arthropoda > Insecta > Coleoptera > Brentidae > Aspidapion > Aspidapion aeneum. The sequence goes on from OY755039.1 coordinate 130,970,740, forward strand.
TCAATTCATGTTTGTCACGAGGTTGAGGCCATTCTTTTATTGCTTGTAACTTCTTTTCGTCGGTATGGATGCCTTTTCGGGAAACGACGTGACCCAGGAACTTAACTTTTTCTTGGAACAGAAAACATTTCTTTGAGTTCAATTTAAGATTTGCGTTCCTGATTCTTGAGAATACTTCTCGTAAATTATCTAGATGATCTTGAAATGATTTCCCCATTACTATGACATCATCCAAATAGACTAGGCAGGTTTTCCAAGTAAGGCCTCGTAGAACGACTTCCATTAGTCTTTCAAATGTAGCTGGGGCATTGCACAGGCCAAATGGCATCACATTAAACTGATAAAGTCCACTTCCAGCAGAGAATGCAGTCTTCTCTTTATCTCCTTCAAAGATTCCTACTTGCCAATACCCACTTTTCAGGTCAAGAGTAGAAAACCAATATGATCCTGCCAACGTTGTTAATGTGTCGTCTATTCTTGGCAGTGGGTAACTATCTTTCTTGGTCACATCGTTAAGTTTCCTGTAGTCGACACAAAATCTAGTACTTCCATCCTTTTTAGTGACAAACACCACAGGAGATGACCAAGGTTGATGACTCTTCAATAACACCGTCGCTGAGCATTTTATTAATGAGATTGTGAACTTCTTCTTGCTTGGCCATTGGTAGTCTTCTTGGGGGCTGTCTTATCGGTTGGGCATCGCCAGTGTTGATAGCATGTTGAATAAGGTTTGTGCGTCCCGAACTACTCCTAGTTTCGAAGATATTACTTTGTTCTTCTATAAACTCTCTCGCTTTACTAAATTCTTCTGGAGTGAGATGTTACCAAGTTGTCTCAAATTGCTGAAGTACCTCCATTGGTAACTTGCTTGTATCCTCGGAAGTTGGCTCTTCACATCTTGTTACTATCTGTACTGGTTCAAATAATGCTACCACCTCCCCCTTATTAATTTTGACACTATTTGGGAAAATATTGGCGACTCTAATCGGGATGTCTTTATCGGTTTTAACTAGTGATTTTGCAACGAGGTAGGTGTTGGGTGTGTTTTGTTGGCTTATGAGTCCGACGCAGCTTGATGTTTTACTTTCTAGCCTCCCAAAAATTATGGTCTCACTGTTACCGACTAGTCTTGTTGTGCATACTGCCACCACCTTTATTGGTTCTTTATTGATGTGACTATTTGACAAAATGAACTCTTCGTTCCCAAATCTTAGGGTATTAAGTTTATTATCAAACGCAAATCCATGTTTACTTATCAGGTCCATTCCCAAGATAAATTCGTCTTCTATGTCTGCAACTAATACCGAGTGGCGAATCTTCAACCTCCCCAGCTGTAGGTCTATGTCTGTCTGCCCCAACACGTCGGCGGATTCTCCAGTCACAGTCTTAAGTGTTATTTTCTTTTCTGTTGGTCGAATTTTATATCTCGTTGCAATTTTGAACTTAAGCAATGATATGGCAGCACCAGTGTCTACTGTTATATTAACTTTTCTTCCATTAATAAGTCCGTCGATGTTAAGACTGTCAGCAGTATGTTTTAAGCTCTTGATAGAGTAAATTTTGGGGGCTAAATTCCCATTAGCCAACACCAGCCCCTCTGCGTTGACTAGTTTTTGTTTTCCTGATCTCTTCTTCGGTACTCTGTCCCGCTAGATGGCGAGCGAGACCTTATTAGGACGCGACAATCGCGTTGAATATGCCCTGTACGTCCGCATCTGAAACACTTTACATTTGGAGGGGATCGTCTGCTTTCTTTCAAAGAATCAATCTTCTCTATCAGTGACTGAAACAGTTGGTTTAGCGTTTTTAAGTTGACCTCCTCTCCAGTGCTCATTTCTTCTCCCTCCTGAATTGAAACAGCTCTTTTGGCCTGGACATATTATTTGATGATTCAATTTCAAGGGCTCGAATCAACACTTCACTGCTGTTATGGAAGCGTTCTCGACGAAGTAACTTTGCTAAGTCCGTGTCTCGCAAGCCGTTAATAAAGCGATCTACCGTAAAGGGATCTCTGTAATTTTCTGGCATTTCTGGGTAAGCCAAGTACATCAGCCTCCTGATATCCGCTTCATACTCTTGTAATGACTCCCCTGCTCTTTGTTGGCGAATATTTAATTCTAACCAATGCAAATTTCGTAAATGTTCATCTCCATATCTTCTTTCTAACGCTGCCACTAAAGCGTTATAATTCTGTTTTTGTTCGACTGGAATGGACCGTAAAAGTCCCAGAGCAGGTTCTCGTAGAGCTACTAACAATGCTCTAGCTTTTTCCTCATCATCCCAACCATTTGCAGCGGCGGCAGCTTCAAATTGTTGTTTGTAGGTAGACCAGGAAGACGTACCATCAAAATTTGGAGGCTTAATGTTTTGGTTGGAATTCACAACACATCCCTGAGCTTTCATTTTGTTGTGTTCTTTTTGGAGCTGTATAAGCTGTTTTGACACGTCCTGGAATTTTTCTTCCATGGTTTGAAAAACTTCTTCTCTAAAATTCTGTAGTTTGGTCTCCACTTTTTCTTCTACATTCTGCATTCTATGAGTTATGTCTTCCTTAAGGTCTTCGGTTGCTATCTTGAACTCCTCTCTCAGCTGTTCAGAGTTGCTCTTTATTTGATCGAAGTTTTCTTGAATGCCATCTAATCTTTGTTGAAATGTCTGTTTCATGTCGTTCTGGTTTTGTTCCATGGTCTGCTTCATGTCGTCCATGGTCCATTTCATATCGCCCTGGTTTTGTTCAATGGTCTGTCTCATATTGTCCTGATTTTGCTCAATGGTCTGTCTTATATCGTTCTGGTTTTGAGCCATTTGAGTTGCTAGAGCCTGCATCATTTTAGTTAGATCTTCCATCTTTGCCGATCCTTGTCTAGTAAGCATCAACTTCCTGATAAATCACTTAAAACGTCTATTTTAGGGCTATAAAGCGAATGTCGAAGTCGGTTTTTCAATATCTCTTCAAATTCTTAAATAGAACCTAATGGAATGTTCTGGAATATACTGGTGAATGCTACTCTTTCTGCTACTAGGCAAATGTAGAAGTCACTTTTTGATTATCTCTTTTGGTTCTCGAATAAACCGTCGTAGAATGTTATGGAATATTCTAGAAATAATTTATAATTCTTACTTTTAAAATAACTAAGCTACTGTCGAAGTCAGTATTTGTATATCTCTTCTAGTTTTTGAATAGAACGTCGTAGAATGTTATGGAATCTTCTAGAAATTCTTTTTAGTTCTTACTTTTGAAATTACTAAGCTAATGTCGAAGTCTCTTTTTGGATGTCTTCTGGTTTTCGAATAGAGCGTCGTAGAAAGTGATGGAATGTTCTAGAAATTCTTTCTGATTCTTACTTTTAAAATTACTAATCTAATGTCGAAGTCGGTATTTGTATATCTCTTCTAGTTTTTGAATAGAACGTCGTAGAATGTTATAGAATATTCTAGAAAATCTCTCTAATTATCAATTTTTGGACTGTAAAGTTAATGTCGAAGTCGGTTCTTAAATATCTCTTTTAGTTTTTGAATAAAACAATATCGAACTTCTTCGAATATTCTGGAAAAATCACTTACTGTTTTTCTGTCCAATTGTCCTATCCGGTGGTAATATGTAAGTATAGTCTTTGCACTATTCAGTTCCGAATATTCTGGCAAAATCACTTACTGTTCTTCTTTTTAATTGTCCTAGCCGGTGGTACTGTGTAAGGATAGTCTTTGCACTATTTATTTCTTTTAATCCCACTTCTGACACCAATTGTTACGGGTTCACAACGACAAATTAAAACTCGCAATTGTTGAAAACGATACGTCAATTTATTTCGACAAATTATGTACAAAAATACGCACTTAAACTTACTAATAACTTGCGAATAATTCACTACTTTAATCCGCCTATTAACTTCGCGATCACTACCATTGGTTATCTCTGACTGACTGCCTGGTGCGCGACCCCGGCCCTATATATATAGGATCGTCCATCTCTCTCGAACTTTCCGGCAGCCTTCGACGTCCGGAAAGTTCTCGTATTATTACGACCGCAAGTCACAGATAACGCAACTAAAACCTAGACTAAGAATACAACCTTAAGATTAATCAACCTAATACTACACTAAACCTAAATAAATTCCAATTATAAAATTTAAATAACTTAAATTTGTAACAATAAGATATTGTTTTACCGTATAAATTTTATTACAAAAGCATGGCCGAGCGTATTTAGAACCTTAATCTGATAGGTACTATCCATAAATGTCCAACCTAATTTCCTAGAGTTTCTCGGCTTTTTCTAGTTTTTTTAAAGATATAAGACAAAATATAAACAAACAGAAAGCATGACTTCGATCACAGAATGACGTCGACACCAGTGTTGTTATGTTGTTAAAATCCGTTAAGTTAACTGTAATTTTCCGTCAAAAATTCGTTAAATTGTCTTTTCCCGTCACTAGTTTCCGTTAGAATAACAAATTCGCTAAACAAGTAAATTTACTTACTTAATTTCTTTTTTTTTATGGTCACAAATTTTTTCAAGGGCGCCCTTTTCAGCCTTCGACCTTTTTGGCTTTTTAAATTTTCTATGCTTTAAGGTTTTAAAGTTTTGTGGATGGTACCCCTAAAAACAACCTCAAAGTAGGTAGTTCCTTAAAATGTTCAAAACATTTTAAAAAAAGTAATTTTTTAACGAAAGAACGCATCTTAGCAAAAACATGAAATATACTTTTTTATAGTACCCTTAAGTCTGCTTCTTTTGATGTATCAGCATTCTAGCTTTGATAGGTAGTTTTCCAAGCCAGCTAAAAGTTACAATTTTGCAAAATTTCGATGTTTGGGCTATAAAAACTGATTTTTTTCTCAACATTTGTGCAAGATATGACAAACAATCAAACAAAATAGCATTTTTTTTGGGCAATAAAATTTTGAGGTAAATACTGCTAAAATAGCTACATAGTGGTTACAGTAATAAGGCTCTTAGCAATGGCTGAATGTAAAACGATTTTTAAATTATGTTACAACAAAATGTTTAGGGGTGTTTCTGTCCTAAACTCTAGGAAAAAATTAATAAGTTCATTGCGTAGCTCAGGTAACCTGCTTTCAAATGGTGTAATTTCTAGCTAACTAGGTGTTATGGTAGGGGAGCTAGGAAGCTTATTATGAAATATAGCGCTATTCGGTGTTTGTTATTGATTATATTTAAAAAATTTGTTGTCAGATGTCATAACTATCAAATTTTTACCTGTGAAATATCAGCTGTCACATTATTGGGGGTACCATTAATTCGTGCATATATCTCGCTATTTAGTATCAGCTGTTAATAAATTTTAAATGGCCACTTTATTGTTTTGCCACATTGGGTAAATTTAAAAATCAATTCAGACAGAGAATTTTGACAAATGAGACAAGTACTTCATGAGTTATGGTTACAAAAAAAAGGTAGCAGGCTCACCCACAAACACATATCCACCAATCTTTTTTGTTTCTAGTATGACGCACAACGCTAAAATTTAACGCAAATAGTCGGGTTTGGTGTAGGTATTTGATTTTTGGTTCCCTTTAAAGCTTTATCAAAACAAAAAATAGTAACCCCCATTAATGTGACAGTTGCCATGTAAAAGTTGAATAACATCTGACAGGTGACAAATGACAATTTTTTCAACTATAAGTCAACAACAAACACATAACCAATACATTTTTTGCAAAAGTCTCCACAGAATTGTTTTTCTTTTTTTTTTTTTATTGATTGATCGGTCGCAAAACAAGAACTTTCTAGAACAAACAAATAATTACATTTCAGTTTAGAATCTGCCCTGCCTATCCGAAATCTTATGGGAAGAAAATAATAATTACTATCATTTATCATAATGACATAAGATGTCTGTCTATAAAGTTAGCAGAACAACTTGGGAAATTGAAAAAAATTATATGCTCATAATTTGCCGTTAATTATCCGTAAATTAGTTGTAAACACAAAAAATTTGCCGTGTCCGTTTTTTTTTGTGTTCTGCTAACTGTGTAAAAAAATTTTGTGCACAATTGCCGTTAATTATCCGTAAATTATTTGTGAAAACAAAAATTTAGAGGGCCCGTTAAAAAAAATACTCTGCCAATATATGGGCCCCTAAGCTCACACTAGGTACTATAGTTATAGTGTACGTGTAAGCGAATATAACTAAAAATTTAAATATATTTTATTCAACTCCAGACTAAATTACCTTTCGTTTGATACCACACAAGCCATGTTTTGACTTAAACCCAAATTTTTGAAATATACCCCCACCCTTAAAAAAACAAAAACTAAAATGTATTTTGTTTAACTCCGGACTCAATTACCTTTCGCTTGATTTGAGTGCACAATTTGCGGTTAATTATCCGTAAATTAGTTGTGAAAACAAAAAATTTGCCATGCCCGTTTAAAAAAAAAAATGGTGTTTTGCTAACTTTAAATAAAGTTAATATTGAATTTATCCAAAAAAAATTTAGTGCACAATTTGCCGTTAATGTTCCGTAAATTAGTGGTGAAAACAAAAACTTTGCGGTGCCCGTTTAAAAAAAAATGGTGTTCAAGTTACCAGGACACCATTTTTTTTAAAAAAACGGGCACGGCAAATTTTTGGTTTTCTCAACTAATTAACGGCAAATTGTGCTATATGCCGTGCCCGTTTTTTTTAATGGTGTTTTGCTAACTTTATATAAAGTTGCCAGAACACCAGAAATATTGGATTTATCAAAAAAAAATTTAGTGCAAAATTTGCCGTTAATTATCCGTAAATTAGTTGTGAAAACAAAAAATTTTATTTCTTTAAATAAAGTTAGCAGAACACCTATAGAAATATTGAATTTCTCCAAAAAAATTTAGTGCAAAATTTGCCGTTAATTATCCGTAAATTAGTTGTGAAAACAAAAAAATTTATTTCTTTAAATAAAGTTAGCAGAACACCTATAGAAATATTGAATTTATCCAAAAAAAATTTAATGCACAATTTGCCGTTAATTTTCCGTAAGTTAGTGGTGAAAACAAAAACTTTGCGGTGCCCGTTTAAAAAGAAATGGTGTTCAAGTTACCAGAGAACACCATTTTTTTTTAAAAAAACGTTACTGCAAATTTTTGGTTTTTGACAACTAATTTACGGATAATTAACGGCAAATTGTGAACAATTTTTTTTTGGATAAATCCATTCTAACGCCATTTTTAAAAAAATACGGGCACGGTAAATTTTTTGTTTTCACTTTCACTCAACTTAATATACTGCTGCTTAAGCTAGGTTTTGCAGTAATTATCTACCTTAATTATAGTATGGTGATGGAATTTTGTCAATCAAAAGGCATTTATAGAAGACCAGGGGTATATTATGAATTAACTTAAATTAAAGTCCAAATTATTACAATTTACAACTTGAGCTTGGTTCTGCGCCAGTGTCTCCTCTTAGCATTGTACCTAAAACAAAGGTTTAGCAGTTAGGAACATAACTAAAGCCCCATATTATTGCAAGTAACTTGTGCAAGATCTTCAGCAAGTTCTTGTTAGCTTTTTTAAATTGACAAATAGTACACTTTATTTTTAACAGAAATGTACATTCTTGTTGACAAAGCCAAGCTAAGTTAATTGCAGTTAGTTTGCCAGGATCTCAAAAGTTCACAGATATAAAGGGTAAAATCATGTAATGTTTTTTTTGTCTAGTCAAAGATTTATTTATTTCAAGTTGTATAACTAAAGATGATCCTACGTAGAGACCCTAATGTATGACATATTTTTACAAAAGAGAGACGCGACAAACCTATCACAAGACACTGAAATTAATATTTTTTGGTTATTTTATTTTCTTGCCAAGTTCATTGACGCCTCACTAAAATAATTTAAATTGTCAGCGGTGAGTGACATCAATCATAGTGCAACAACAAACAGGTTTGTCTGTCACCCTCAGTATATGTTTTGTTGAAAATCGTGTATTTTTATTTTCCGGCGCTTATGAATTAACAAGGACAGAAGGTGCTTTCACTAAACATCGCTAGAGTATAGAGAATCGATATTTTCATCCTTTGATTTTGACTTAAATAAATTTGACTTTGAAGTGTTTGTGGCGTCTCTATTTCTTTAAAATATATCATACATGTCGGGTCTCTAATCCTACCCGGGGCGTGCAATGGCGAAGCGTCCATGTAACCACTGTTACCATTGGTAACAGTTAAAAATCTTGAAAACAAATATGTTATGACTACTGTGAAATAATTCTGTAATTTTTTTCCCAACTAAAATATATAACAGTAATTCATGAAATAATACGCTCTATACTGTCCGGGTTATGCGTTTATAACGCTCCTCAACTCGGCTTCGTCTCGTGCATGAATTCACAGTGCGAAAGCGTGGGCGCGTCACGATATTATATACGCTTATTACCATTTTTGGTTTTGGTTACCCGTTAGCAGTCGCTAGGATGGATTCTCCTTATATAATTTTGAAGAAAAAAAAATCATTGAAAATGGAAGACCAATAAAATAAACTTTTTTTTAAACAAGATTTTTTACATCTGGTTTTGGTAACACTTTAGAAAAACTCACGCGTCGTTACTGAAGGCGTCACAAATTCGATGTTTTTGAGAGGTTATAGGTGTAGGGGTGATGGAAAAAGTCTGGCCCACACTTACAGGACTTAATTGTCAAGGGCAGATTAAAGATAAAAGCTGCATCTTGATTTAGTAAGCTGTTTTTAAGCTACAGAAAGTTTTTGAAAGGTTTGTGGTGTAAAATACTTTTATAGTTTTTTTTAATGAATTTTATCTGTGGCTTTGAGATATTACATACAATTTTTTTAAATATTTTTTGATTTTTGAATACAGTGTACTCCAGTTATAACCTACCTGGGTTATAACATATGTATATATTATGTACCTTTTATACCTTCTACTTCAGTTATAATGTACCATATTTTGACTAATTCCATTATAATATTCCGGTTGTAATGTATGAGTGTACATTAAAACCACTTATAAAGTAAACATTTTCTGATCCCTTGAGGGTACATTATAATCAGAGTACACTGTATTGAATTTTTTGTATTAAATTTTAAATATTTTTAAATTAAAAAAATAATTAAAATAAAACAGGTAACCAAAAAATTTGAAGGTAAAAAATACCAAATTTAAAAAAAAAATTAAATATTGAGTGTGATACATTTTAAAACACTCTACACTGATTTTAAAAACCAAATAAAAAGAGGATCATTTCATAAGAAAAATATCAACTTTATTGGACTATAAAAAAAAACTATAAAAAAGCAATTTTCCCAAGAGAAAAAAAGCTACATTTTGGTACAAAAAAATAATTAATTAGCTTTTTAAATAAGATTTACAGAAAGTCATCAGAACTATTTCAGGATTCAAATATAGAAAAGTAGAAATAAATTTAAAGAAATGTTAGAAAGGTAAAGTTTAATATGAATTTTAATTTACAACCATACTTCAACTTAATTTGAACTAGCCCTTTTTATTAATTTAATAAAATATAACCTTATTGAGACCTTTATTTAGGTCACCACCTATAAGGTACTCATAAAACACCAAAAGTTACTAATAATGTACAGGGTGTCCCAAATTGGGCAGTTTTAGGGGGTTTACAGGTACTTCTAGGGGAGACAGAGAAAAACTGACCACACATTGCGAGGCTCAAATTTCAAGAGAAGACTTATAGTGAAAACCGCATTTTAAAATATCGTCTCGTCTTTGAGCTACAGGGGCTTTTTGAAAAGTCTGCATTTTGGAAGGGGGTCGATAACTTCGTTATTAATGGAAATTTTGATTTAGAGTAAATTGCAATTTTATAGACTTTTTCACGAGGAATTCACCCGCTAAATTAAATTTTAACTGTCACTTTTAGTTTTTGAGATATGACATAAAGTTGCATTTTTTCTTATGGAATGTATATTTTAATTCATTTTCGAATCAACTATGACATATGATACATCATTTTAAAAAGAATTCAATGACAAATTCGAAAATTAATTAAAATATAGGCCATTCCATAAGAAAAAATGCAACTTTATGTCATATCTCAAAGTGACAGTTAAAATTTAATTTAATGGGTGAATTCCTCGTTACAAAGTATATAAAACTGCAATTTACTCTAAATCAAAATTTCCATTAATAACGAAGTTATAGACCCCCTTCCAAAATGCAGACTTTTCAAAAAGCCCCCGTAGCTCAAAGACGAGACGATATTTCAAAATGCGGTTTTCACTATAAGTCTTCTCTTGAAATTTGATCCTCGCAATGTGTGGTCAGTTTTTCTCTGTCTCCCTTAGAAGTACCTTAAACCCCTAAAAGTGCCCAATTTGGGACACCCTGTACAGGGTGACACAAGAAAATTTTGCACTATTGCAAACTTTATTTTAAAAAATCTTATGAAGCTTGTATAGTAGGTCAAATTACAAGAAAAAATAGGTACCAACAGATATTTTCATACTGGCATATATACAGGGTGTTCCAAGTTAAGTGTCCACCATTGCTAACTCTGTTATTATTAGAGATAGAAAAAAGGTTAAATTGGCAAACTAGTAGAATTTTGGACACTCTTTAAGATGGTCAAATGAAAAAAAAACATCAAGCATTGCATTTTCAAGTTTTTTTAGAAAAAATATTTGTTTTTAAATTGAACACCCTTTAAGTTTAAGCTTTTTTTTATCTGTAATAATAACAAAGTTACCAACTTAACTTGGAAAACCCCATACACCTATATGCCAGTACAAAAATATCTGTAGCTACCTATTTGTTCTTGTAATTTGACCTACCCTTACAAGCTTCATAGTTTTAAAATAAGTTTGCAAAATGTTTCTGGGTACCCTTTAAGGCCGCTTGACATGGTGCATGATGTGCTGCAAATATTTGCAAGCAAAAAATTTCGGTCAAATTGTTGCCTGCAAAAAATCTTCTTTTCGTTTGACATTGTGCATGGCCATGCATAGATTCTCCAGAATCTAGGTAAAGGCCGCTTGACATGGTGCATGACGCGCTGCAAATATTTGCAAACAAAAAATTTCAGTCAAATTGTTGCCTGCAAAAAATCTCCTTTTCATTTGACATTGTGCATGGCCATGCATTGATTCCCCAGAATCTAGGTAAAGGCCGCTTGACATGGTGCATGACGCGCTGCAAATATTTGCAAGCAAAAAATTTCGGTCAAATTGTTGCCTGCAAAAAATCTTCTTTTCTTTTGACATTGTGCATGGCCATGCATTGATTCCCCAGAATCTAGGTAAAAATTCCCCAGTTTGCATGCAAGTACAGTTTGCCTGCAAAAAAATGGCACCGGACCGATAAAAATGGATTGCCTGCAACAATCAGCTGGATTTGTACTGCGCATGCACCTGGGCAAAATTTCATGCATTTGCCTGCAAATTTTATTGTCATGCACCATGTCAAGCGGCCTTTAAACTTCCCCAGTTTGCATGCAAGTACAGTTTGCATGCAAAAAAATGGCACCAGACCGATAAAAATGGATTGCCTGCAACAATCAGCTGGATTTGTACTGCACATGCACCTGGGCAAAATTTCATGCATTTGCCTGCAAATTTTATTGTTATGCACCATGTCAAGCGGCCTTTACTGTATTTTTCTAACTCAAAGCTTTGAATTAATTAAAAAAAAGATGTTTCCCATACAACAAAATGTATTTTTGTCCAGACTAGCCCCATCTCACTCTGGAATCAAGTTTTGAGTATGAGGCCCATTCCATTTGTATAATAGGTTTATGGGTGAGCCAATACAGCAATTTTTGTATTCTTTTGTAAAAACTGCAAATTTTTGTATTCATTGCACTCAGCGCACACTTTTCGCCACGGACTTTCCAAGCTTGTGTTGGACTAGTGCAGTTTTATGTTCTTCTGAAAATGCACTGGGGCAATTTTTTGATGGTACTGAAACAGTGTCAGTAGATCAAATGCCACACAACTTTAGTATTTAGTATTAACTTTCTCAAAAGAATTTATTTTACATACTCTTTTTAATAAAACTTTATTTATTTGGAAGTAACTGCTTACCTAATGGTATTGCCTGTCCTCATCCTGACCCATTGTGGAATAGGCCTGTTTTGTTTCAGTTTCTTCGCGAGTTTCCTCTTGATGATAAACGTCTTGTGAGCCGACTAAAAAAATAAATATTCATAAATTAGTGAAATGCATTACCTGTCCCAAATAATAAACTTATAAAATTGATGAAATATTTAAGGATTATTAAGAAATTTTTAAAATTAGCAAATAAAAACATAAAAACCTACCATTTTGCAGCCGACTTTCAAGAAAGAAGAACGAAAATTTATAAAAGAGAGATAAAATAGATTATGTCTACGAGAAGATAGCTACGAAAGATCGTAAATAAGTCTGTAACATTTGTCACGTTTTTGGAGAACGTTCACATATCGCGTTAGACAGTTATATTTTATTTGAATTGATTAATTTTTGACACAACTGCATTTTTATATTATTTGCCAAAGGAGAGAAAATATGAACAAAAATCCACGGTATATTTTCAAGACCGCGCAAAAAATCTGCCTACCTAAAAACAAAAAAGGTAAGCACAACTAATCAAATTACACATTAGTATATTTTTGTGTGTTTATTTGTATTTTTGTATTTAGTTTCACAAAAATTATTACTAGATCAGCTCTATCTAAATATTTCGGAAATTGTTTTTAGTACAAATAAATCAATCTTGTGTGTACTAGCTTATATTTGCAAACATAAAAACTATGTAAACTATTATTTTACAGATGCTAATTTTTCCTTGATCTTCTATAGTCACTGAACAAAAAAAAATAATAGAATAAAATGTACCCTATACTTAACTACTAATACAAGTTATAGGTACCTAATCAAGCTTTATAAAGAAAAAAATAAACTAGTACAAGTTAGAGGAAATAAAATAAGGCACAAAAAAAGTACAACATTAATATACGAGGATGGGATGAAAAGTGTCCGGCCTAGCCTATCGCAGGCCCGATTTGCTTTTTTGTTCCAACGTGTTTGAGTAACCTTGCTTGTGATCACTATACGCTCGAAGTTTAAAGTGAGTAGTGCGTCAAGTAGTTTGTGTACTGCTTATTTTGAAAGTTTATAAAGTGTGTCAATTTTAAAAGATGGAAAAAACGAGATAAGATAAGAGCCGTGATAAAATATTTTCATATCAAAGGGTTATCGCCGATAAATAAAATAAAAGCTGAACTAGATGCTACACTAGGGGAATCTGCTCCTTCCTATACCACAGTAAAAACCTGGGTATCGGACTTTAAACGTGGTCGTACTAGCACTAATGATGCTCCGCGTTCTGGCAGGCCAAAAATGGCAACTTCTGAAGAAATGGCACAAACCATTCACAAACTAATTCTAAAAGATCGCACATTAAGACTATGGAAGAGGTAGCTGAGGCTCTGGGCATTCAAAAGAAGCGAGTTCACCATATTTTATGTGAAGTTTTAGGTATGAGAAAGCTATCCGCCCGATAGGTGCCGCGTTTGCTCATGCCAGATCAAAAGCTCGTGCTTCAACCATTTTAGAGGAGAATTTGGCACTGTTTAGACGTGATTCAGGGGACTTTTTGCGTAGATTTATTACGGTTGATGAAACATGGGTTTATCAATGTACCCCTGAAACTAAGCAACAGTCCAAACAATGGACGGCAAAGGACGAACCAGTTCCAAAGAAGGCAAAGGCAGTACCGTCTGCTGGAAAGGTCATTGTGGCAACGGTCTTTTGGGACGCTTAAGGGATACTCCTCATAGATTATCTCGAAAAAGGAAGAACAATAAATTCAGAGTACTACAGCGACTTACTGGACCAGCTCAAGCAGAATGTAAGCGAAAAAGAAAATTTTTCATCAGGACAATGCACCTTGCCACAAATCCGCTCTTATAATGGCTACAATCCATCAGCTAGGCCTTGAACTGTTACCTTATTCGCCAGACCTAGCCCCGTCAGACTTTTATTTGTTTCCAAACCTAAAAAAATTTCTTGCTGGAAAAAAATTTTCCTCAGATTTAGAAGTCATTGCAGCTACCAAAGCCTATTTTGACGAGTTGGATAAATCAGACTTCAGTGATGGCATCATATCAGTTGAACATCGTTGGGACAAATGTATTACCTTACAAGGAGACTATGTAGAAAAATAAATTGTTATTTAGTCACTATGGTGTTGCGTTCTATGTTAGGTTAGGCCGGTAACTTTTCATCCCATCCTCGTACTGGATCCTAAATATTTAAGAATTTAGTAATATAGGTAATTTAAAACATTCACAAAATAAGTTTGTATTTTATGTATAAACCAGGTGACAATAACGCGAATTGCTGGTTTAAAATTCGGCGCTGGGTCAATAACGCGCAGGTCATTTATGCGCGCGGAATAATTGCTCGTGGACAAATGCGCGCAACCAATATTACGCGCAACTATTACAGCGCGCATACAAAATGCGCGTATCCTAACATGGCCTGGTTATAGGTTATTAGTATATCAAAAAAAAGTTTCCCAACCAAATCAGGATAGCTTATTTTGTATAATAACCTAACCGGTTCAGGTTAAAATACTGACCTATAACTGCAGGGTAAACTTTTATCAACTATCCTCGGCTCCTGGACTTGGTAATAGGTTGGTTAGGATTATTCTATTTCAAATACCTAGGTACGTGCAAGGCGCGGTTTTTGCGCGCTAATTGTTGCACGCATTTGTCCGCATTTCGCCGCACGTATTTGTCTCCGCGTATGGTCGTTGCGCGCTAGACGGTTGCGCGCAATTGTCCCGCACGCTAACATCATGTGCGATATTGACCTAGCATCTAAAATTCATTGCAGGATACTATCGGGTGTCCTTTAAGCGTATTATCAGCGCGGATTTTTTTCCTTCGGATCTGATTGGTTGATTTAAAAATTTGAGCCAATAAAAGTCTGAGAAATAAAAATCCGCGCGGATAATACGCGCAATGGACAGCTGGCTTATTAGAGTATGAACAAATTTTCGAGTAGGAGGATACAAGATTTGCGCAAATTGGGAAATAGCAAAAACACTCAAGGGTCGTCAACCAAAACACGTGACTTTATTCAAGGAAAAAAAATAGAAAGGCTGTAAACAAAACACAGCTGATAATGACACTGACAAATCATAAATTTTTCGATGCACAGATTTTTTCTTGAAAAAATTAGGGGTTGTTCCTGTTTTATAAATTTTTAGATCATAAAAATTAAAAAAATTCTTTTGTAGTTAAATAAATTCGACATTAATGAAGTAGGACATACTTGTCACTTACATAAGATATTCATTTGCGTCATAAGAAAAAATATAAACTAGGTAGCTAAAGTCCCTTTTATTTAACCCACACACCAGTCTCATTTCATAAAAAGTCCGCCTTAATGTAATTTATTCAAAACCAATAAATATGAGGTGGATAGCTCATATTGAGGGTGGCCCTAAGAGGGTTAATCATGCTGCAGTGGCTGTTAATCATAAGATTTATTCCTTTGGAGGGTAAGTTTCCAGTGAATTTATAGTACTAAAAGCAAAATTATAATCTGTAGCTGCTTTATTATGCAAAAATTTTGCAAAGTCTGGATTTATTAAAATTGTGGCATAATCTCAGGTAAAATGGTGACAAATGAAATTGGGTGGACTTGAATAGATTCTTTAGATAAGGGCAAATATGTAGCCATGGTCAGTGTTGCCAAAACTCACGATTAATCGTGAGATTACACGATTTTGGAAAGTATCTTACGATTTCACGAATTACTTAGCGTTACTCACAATTTTTGTATTTTACATCAAATTTAAATAAAAAAAATTTTATTCATAACCAATGTCACAAATATATCAGGCTAAGTGTTCCGACTCTTGCTGCTACTCTACTGGATTATTTTCATTGCATTGAAATTCAGGGAAGTCCTGAACTTCTAACATTGCTGGATCAGAAATCGCGATCGCGCGGGCAGTACTTATTTGTTTCAAAATAGTTTTACCGATTAGGCAAGTGCTTTTGTTTGCAGTTAGTTCATATTTCGGTCTTTGTCTGATAGTAGTGATAGTGAAGAATCTGTTCATGAATCTGAATCCCTCCGTCATAAAAAGAAAAACATATGTTAGGTATGAAACATTATTATCTCTACAGTTTTTCAGCTTTTTGAAATAAATTTTTTGCTTTTTATAAACTTTTATTTATTCCTTCTCTATTTTGATCTCTTTTTATGACTTTCTAAAATCTCATGATTTCTCATGATTTTTAATATAAAATTATCGAATTATCTTGGAACATTTTGGCAACACTGGCCATTGTTGATTTGTGTAGGGCTTTTGAGACTATTAATAGAAAAAGATTAGTTAAAACAACTAGAAAAATATGGGATAAAAGGTATATTGATTATGTTTATAAAAATTTATTTAATTATTATTTAAGTACAGTTAAAGAAACAAAAAACAAAAATTTTGGAATGTCGAAGTAGATATTTATGAGATTGAGGGGTGCCTCAGCACCATGCAAAATAAAATTGTTTGCTGATTGATGATACTTTGATTTTTATAGTTGGAAAAAACTTGAATAAAAAGATAGACATATTTATTTAGACATTTAATATGTCTATGTTTTCATTCAAGTTTTTTCAAATACAATAAATATTAATGTACTTAAAAAGGGACAATTTGAATTACTAAATGACTTAAAGTGTTTGGGGGTTATTATTGATAAAAAACGTTTTAAAAGTCAATTATTTTGCAAAAAAAATTGGGGTTAAAGAGTAAACAAATTTATTAGCAAACAAACAGCATTACCTAATAGTTTACAATATGTATATAGTCCTGATCATCAGTCCTTACTAGTCCTGATCATTAGTCCTTACTAGTCCTGATCATCAGTCCTTACTAGTCCTGATCATCAGTCCTTACTAGTTCTGATCATCAGTTTGTTTGTTTGTTTGTTTGTTTAATCTTTATTGCCATCAAATCATTTTTACAAATGCAAGAGCAACGTCAAAAATTGTTAGATCTAAGATCCTTAAAATACATATTCATAATGAGTTAAAGCTGCATAAAACTTACAATACCTATTTACATACACACCCATCTATTTTTGTTTTAAAAAAGAAAATGAAAAGAGTAATATTGTTTTTCTAATAAATAGTTATTTACTGCCTTTTTGAAACCTACAATACTTAGTATTTCCCTGATTGTTTTGGGGAGCATCTGATATGTTTTCACAGCTCGATAATAGGGGCCTCTTTCAAAAAAACTGGAGCTGTGTGAAGGTATGGCAAGTTCATCTCTGGTTCTTGTGGTCATGGCTGTTACAGATGCATTGTCTCAATTTATTGTAAATAATGCAGGATGTTTTTTAACAAATGTGACTAGACATTTGAAATAAAGTGAAGGAGCTGTGAGAAGATTAAGGGTTTTAAAATGTGATCTACATGAAGCTCTTGGGTGCAATTTTAACATGCAACATATTACTCGTTTTTGTGCTTTGAAAACTTTCTCTGCATCCGACGCCGCTCCCCAGAAAAGCACTCCATAACATATGACAGATTGGACTGAAGCATAATAGAAGGTCTTAAGACTATCCAGAGATAAGATTTCTCTTAATCTCCGAATAGCAGCACAGTGGCTATTTATTCTACCTGCGGTGAACTGTATATGTGCACTCCAGCTTAAGGTCGAATCAACTATAAGTCCTAGGAATTTACTGTCATTGGTTTGTTCTATGGTTTTGCCATTCAAGGGAACATAGAGAGAGACGTCAGAGAAACCCATCTTTCTAAAGCTTATAAGTTTTGTTTTTAACACGTTGAGTTTTAAGTGATTGCATTCACTCCAATATTTCATTCGTTCTGCTGCTATCGAGCAACCTGCCGATAGGGCCGACACCGATTCTGCAGTTACGATTGCGCCTGTGTCATCAGCAAATTGAGACACAAGATCTGCATCCACCACTGCCGACAGGCCGTCGACGTACAGCAGAAAGAGAACCGGACCCAATATCGAACCCTGTGGGACACCCTGCTTTATTTCGGTGGTCTTTGAGAAGCAATCGGAACCATTCTGCCTCACATTCACAGTCTGCTTCCGGTCGCTCAAATAAGACTGTAGAAGTTTTGTTGCAAACACCTCCAATTCCAAAACTGTTTAGCTTATTTAACAGCAGCTCATGGTCTACGGTGTCAAAGGCCTTTGAGAGGTCAAAGAAAAGCCCTGACACAGCTTGTCTTTTATCTAGCTCCTCGACTATGAATGTAATGGTTTTGAAGATTGCCAATTGTGTCGATTTGTTAGGCAGAAATCCAAACTGTGTCTCAGATAGGAGCTTATTTGAGACTACATACTCCAGAATTCTTCTGTATATCACCCTTTCAAAAACCTTCGACACAGCAGGCAGAATGGAGATTGGCCGATAATTATTTATGTTTGTTTTTTCGCTGTTTTTATAAACGGGAGTAATCTTTCCAAGTTTGAGCTTATCCGGAAACATTCCTGAGATGAGACAGTGGTTTATGGTATTGCATAGTGGGTTCACTATCTGCTTAGCTACATGCTTTAATAGAAATATCGGTACTTCATCAATTCCTGCTGATGTTTTTTGAGGTAGGGCTTTTAAAATGTCATCAATCTCTTTAGTATTGCATGGCCGCCATGCTAGAAGTGAATGTGTTTGTGTTTCGTTAGGAAAATTTGTTTCGTTCATAAGGTTTGTTTGGTAAGTGTTATTTTTGGGGCTTATGGGTACATCGAAGAATGCTCCGAACATATCAGCAATTGTTTGTGGGTCTTTTGTGATAACACTATTGTTTGTTTTAAGGTAAATTTCATTCTTACAATTTTTGTTTGTTTGTTGGTTTATTATACTCCAAACACTCTTAACCTTGTTCCTACTATTTGCAATTATGTTTTCCTTAATGGATTTTTTGTATTTAGAGAGAAACTTCTTGTATTGCTTTCTTTCATACTTATATTTTTTTAACATTTCTGCACTATTTGTTCTTTTCGCAAGTATATAGAGATCCTTTATTTTTTCGGAGCATTCTTTGATCTCCCTAGTTACCCAGCGTTTTTTTCGCTGTTTAATTCTACAGGGCGATAAAGGAAAGCAAGTGTCAAAATAATATTTAAATATAGAATCAAATTTTTCATATTTTGTATTAACCTGATTTTCTGAATACACTTCATCCCAGTGTTCATTAGATAGTTGATTTTTGAAGTTTTCTATGTTTGTGTTTGTGAAAAACCTTTTTTTACTTGTTTGCCTTTTGTTTTTTTGGTTGATTTTTACATCCAAGCACTGTCCATAGTGGTCAGATATTTTTGTCTTGTCAATCATACCATTCACAAGCTCACAGTTGAGGTTGCTTAGCATGTTGTCTAGTTGGTTTTGTGACGAGGGTCTTGTTATACCATTGATGTGCGCTGTAAGATCAAAGCTAGAAAATAGTTGAAGCATGTTAGTTGCATTTTCTGTTTTTTTATTAAAATGAAAGTTAAAGTCACCACATGCAATCAGTGGCCTTGCTGTATTGTAGGTTTCTTCAAGGAGATCTGTAACTATGTTGAAAAGCTCATGTTCATTTCCATTGGGAGACCTATAAATACATAAAATTGTTAAAAACTGCTTATAAAGATATACATTTATAGATGAGAATTCACAGTCTTTATCCACCGACATAGTCTTTGTTTGTTTCTCGGTTGCTTCAATACTAGTCTTGACATATATCGCTGTGCCTCCCCTCTTGCATGTTGTTCTAAGAGAGCAGTTTATGAGTTTGTAGTTGCTTATATGGACTTGCTGCAGCTCATCCAAATCAAGGAACCAGTGTTCAGTAATACACAATACATCTGGATCTGCAGAGTCAAGTAGTACTTCGAGTTCAAGTATTTTAGAATTAAGACCTTCAATGTTAATGTGAAGGACTCTAATGTCCTCTAAATTTCGAGTTGCTGGCCTTGGTTTTTGGTAGCTGATGGGTTTGACCGCGTTTTGTTTAGAAAATTTGTTCCTTTCGCAAAGTTGAAGCGACTAAAAACTACTCCTTTTGGCCAGAAATCCTGTTCGTAAACATTGTCTTTATGGTCAGGCTTGACACCCACCATAAATAGTTTTGTGTCTGTCCCCTCATTCTTCGGTGAACATTCCTGAACACTGATATTTTCAATATCATCGTTACATTTGTCAGCGATGTATTGTTTTATTATGTTTTCGGTTACTGTCTGTTTTACTCTGGATAGAAACAGCCATATCTTCTTGTCCTTTTCATCTTCATGTTTAATTGATTCAAAACAAAATTCATTTTGCTCATTTGTGCCCACTTTTTTTGTGTTTCTAGTGGTTTTAATTTTTCCTTCTGAGGTAAGCTGCTGTGTTGGGGGTTTCTTCCATACTTTGTTTCGCCTACGCTGAACTTCCCAGTAATTATCATTTTGACCGTTCTCTTGTGGTGGGTGTGTGTTGTCCCGTTCAATAATAATAAGGTCGCTCATCACTTGACGCTGCTGTATTTCTAGCGCAGGATCAACCGCATTATAACGGTGCGCTGTTGAATGGAACTGCTTGCCTCCCTTGTTCTCATTTTCCTTGTTTTTTGGTATTTTTGACTCCTCTGCTATCAGAGGTTTTTTACTTTCTTCAATTTTTGTCTCTAACAATTTGAGCGAGCGGTCTGTGTGGTCCTTGTAATTTGTTAGTTGATTACTCAACTTTTGTACTTCCTGTGTTAGTTTATTTATGTCACTATTTATTATTTCTTCCTTGTTTGTCTTTTTTGCTTCCTCCTCCTCAGAGATGGTTTTCTTAAGTTCTTGGTGTATTCTTTGTTCATTTTTGAGCTTCTCCTCAAGTTTTAAGTTCATTGCTTCAGCGTTTTTTCTGGATTTGCGTTCTGCGTTTGATTTTTCTGTGTCCTTACTAGTCCTGATCATCAGTCCTTACTAGTCCTTACTAGTCCTGATCATCAGTCCTTACTAGTCCTGATCATCAGTCCTTACTAGTCTTGATCATCAGTCCTTACTAGTCTTGATCATCAGTCCTTACTAGTTGAATTGAATTGAATAAATCTTTATTAGCAGATTATGCTATTTCATAATACAAACATTATTATAAAAAAATACATTTAAATGTTAATGTTAATAAAACATAATAATTCCAAACATGAGACTAATAACTATTTACTTATTATGTAGGTATATTTATAAACTAGGCATAATACCGTGAAAAATCTAAAAACAAACAAGCATTCCTTTTATTCTGAACAGAACTAAATATACCTACCTACTAAAAGAATATTAGCAACACACAGTTTCATCAGGTACTAACACTGTGTACTTTAAAATACAATTTAATCTTAGCCTAAGAAAATAACAAACTAGTCCAGATCATCAGTCCTTACTAGTCCTCATCATCAGTCCTTACTAGTCCTGATCATCAGTCCTTACTAGTCCTGATCATCAGTCCTTACTAGTCCTGATCATCAGTCCTTACTAGTCTTGATCATCAGTCCTTACTAGTCCTGATCATCAGTCCTTACTAGTCCTGATCATCAGTCCTTAGTAGTCCTGATCATCAGTCCTTACTAGTCCTGATCATGAGTCCTTACTAGTCCTGATCATCAGTCCTTACTAGTCCTGATCATCAGTCCTTACTAGTCTTGATCATCAGTCCTTACTAGTCCTGATCATCAGTCCTTACTAGTCCTGATCAGCCCTTACTAGTCCTGATCCGTCCTTACTAATCCTAAGCAGTCCTGATCAGTCCTTACTACTCCTGATCAGTCCTTAACAATTCTTACTATTATTAGTTAAAAAAGGACCATTGGTGCCAAGAGTTTCTTATCGCACCCACTTCTCTGCTCAGGTATGAAGTTAAAAAAGTGACTTTTAAAACCTAACTTCAAAAACAAATGCCTAACGAATTCGCTACATCATAGCTGTGATGTCAAATTAGTTCAGATGGAATTAGACTATAAGACCAATTTTTATATTTAGTTCCTACCAAGTCCATATGGGTGTTGTCAGGTCCTGTCAAGTTCTTATGGGTCTTGTCCGGTCCAAATTCTTACTGGTCCTAATCACTCCTTACAGGTCTTTATTATAAGTTCTGAGTAATCCTTACTGATCCTAAAAAAATCTATCAATACTTTATACAGGTCCTAATATAATTTGATTGATTGATTTGATAAAAAAGTTCCAAGTTTTAACCTACCTTAACCTAACCTTGCGGAACCCCCCTAATATGCATTTTATAACTTATCTCGCTTTATCTTTAACCAAAATATTTTACCCCATTTTGATGGCACCCTGTATGTTCTAAAAATATTAATTTCTTTTTTATTAGGTATTCTAAAAATATATCTAAGGAGCGGTTAAAAGTTGAAGTTATTATGTAGGTACTCAAAATAAATAATATAAAACTTATTATTATTTTTTATAGATACTCAACAGGAGAAAATTGCAGAGGTTACACCTCAATGGATGTCCACATTTTTAACACTACCACCAATAGGTGGACAAAGCATCCTGTTAGCGATCTGCCATACTATGAAAATGATGACATCTTACCTTATAGAAGGTTAGCTACTAAGAATTTAGCATACAGCACAAGCCGCTAGGATTTTAAAATAGGCTGGTGTATTACTTTTATCTGTTAATGTTTTAAGCATAAACATCTTTCTTTTGTTTACTTTTGGAGTAAGAGAAACAGAAATTGCCATACAAAGCCTTAGTTCTTTAAATTTGTGACTACTATTACTATAACATAAAACCAAGTCTAGGCGCAGGCAATAGCTATCCCGTTATACATAGTTAAAACATTGTCAAAATGGCACCGCCGCACAGTGTGACGAAATTGAAAAAAATGGACATCAATTATTTTAAATTAGCAAATGTTTGTATTGATATAATAATCATGAATATTGATAAAATTGAGCGAAAATATTTGTTTTATAGTATATTTTTAATTTATTTTTACACAGATTGTGGTATAATTTTGTTTGGAAACAAAAAAAAAATCCAGATTTAAGGCCTACTAAAAATAAAACAGCATTTCTTTACCTAGTTCTAAATAATGTTAATCCGAATCATTATACTCATCCCCTCCTTCCATATTCATATCATCTAATAATTCCTGTGCTTCTGGATATAGTGAAACATTTTAGCTCACACTACTACTATACTATAGTAGTGTAAGGTATGGTGATCCTAATTTTTTCGAGAAAAAAAGTTGCTCCAATTTCAAATTTTTTTATATATCTTTGCGTTTCAGATGATTTTGAAACTTTTTTGTCGCGTTGTCTGTCTGTCTGTAACGACCAACGCGCATAACCCAAAAACCGCTTGCTCGATTTGAATGAAATTCGGTACCTTGGGTAGGTCTTGGGTCGAGATGGTCCCATTTAAAAATGAACAAAATCCACCAAACACAAGCCAAGTAAAAGGGTGGGGGTAGATTTCAAAAATTAGAGTTTAAGTGAAAATATGGCGTGTGTGATATTAAACGAAAGGTACTTGAGTCTGGAGTTAAACAAAATACATTTTAGTTTTTTTTTTAAAGGGTGAGGGTAGATTTCAAAAATTAGAGGCCAAAACATGGCTTCTGTGGTATCAAACGAAAGGAAATTGAGTCTGGAATTGAATAAAGTATGTTTCAGTTTTTAGTTATATTAGCCCATCACACATACACTATAACTATAATCTGTAGTGTAAGCTTAGGTGCCCATATATTGGCAGAGTATTTTTTCCAACTGTATTTTTGTCGAATCGATGAAAATAATGGGTCTGACGAAATTAACAAATTATGCAAAATATCTTTCATGTTTTGTTTTCTGCCAATTTTTCTGTATATATCACAATGCTATAAATAAATTCTTATCTTGATTCAAGCCAAGACAGTGAAATGTGTATAAAAATTATAATTGTTTATTTACCTTGTTTTGAATCCCTAAGCTCACACTAGGTGCTATAGTTATATTGTACGTGTGAGGTAATTAAACTAAAAACAAACTGAAATATATTTTATTCAACTCCAGATTCAATTACCTTTTGTTTGATACCACACAAGCTATGTTTTGACTTAAACTCTAATTTTTGAAATCTACCTCCACCGTTTTTTAACTAAAATGTATTTTGTTTAACTCCAGACTCAAATACCTTTCGTTTTATATCACACACGCCATATTTTCACTTAAACTTTAATTTTTGAAAGCAAGCTTTTTTCTCAAATAAATTAAATGTAGTTTTTTAAACTCCAGACTCAATTACCTTTCGTTTGATATCACACACGCCTTATTTTCATATAAACTCTAATTTTGGAAATGTACCCCCACTCTTTTATTTGGCTTGCGTTCAAAGGATTTTGTTCATTTTTAAATGGGACGATCTCGATCCAAGACCCAGGCTAGGTACCAAATTTCATTCAAATCGGGCAAGCGGTTTTTGTGTTATGCGTTGGTCGTTACAGACAGACAGACAACGCGACAAAAAAGTTTCAAAATCATCTGAAACGCAAAGATATATAACAAAATTTGAAATTGGAGCAACTTTTTTTCTGGAAAAAATTAGGATCACCATACCTTACACTACTATAGTATAGTAGTAGTGTGAGCTAAAATGTTTTACTATCTATACTACAAAAAAAAATAAAAATCCATGTTAGGGCTTTTACTATGTTTACTAAAAATCCAATATTGATTGCTCCTAGTCTTGCGTTTATGTTTTTGAAAACTATTTAAAAAAATAGTATCTCTAATCGGCGGACTAATGGGTTAACCAAAAAAGTTGGTAACCATAATATTTTTACAATTTTAATTTGTCTTCTATTTCATAGATATGGTCATGCAGCTGTAGTGTACAAAGAGAACATCTACATTTGGGGAGGTCGGAACGACCGATCTTCATGCAATACCCTCTTTAAATTTGACACTTTTTGGCATTGCTGGACAGCGCCAAAGACTACAGGACCTACACCGTCAGCCAGGTGAATAAACATTTTAAATCCACTTTCACACTTTTTTGCATTTTTGTTATTTCAATTCAATTTTGCCCTTGCCTTGCTTATACTAATATGAATAAAAGGAAAATGCAATCCTTTAATTATGCCTACCCATCAAATTCTGTAAACTTAATAGTTTGCAGAGATTTGTGCATTGTTAATTATTCAAAGGTATTTATGTAAACCTCGAAAAGACGGAGTAACGCCAGAAATATTTAAGTACAGTGGTAAAGCTATACTGCCGTCATAAGCAAAAACACAGTAAGTAAATTTGATATCTCACAGTCTAGGGTAACACTCTATTCAAAATATATTATCTCAGATTGACTGTGAAATATCAAATATACTTACTGTGTTTTTGCTTATGACGGCAGTATAGTTAATACCCTCCATATGAACCGAACCGAACCAAACAACTGGAAAGAATCCATAACCATTATTCTACACAAGAAATGCGATAGAGCAGACCTAAAAAATTATGGACCTATAATACCAGTCCTAAATGTAATTTATAAGCCTCTTACCAAAATATTAACAGATAGACTAACAACAAAATTTGACGGATATCAATCAAAAGAACAAGCATTAACCATGAAAATCCTAGTAGAACGAGCCAACAAATACAACATTCCACTGTATATGGCGTTTATATACTTTAAAGTAGCTTTAGATAGCATTGAGCACTGGGCAGTAAAAGCATCTTTAATTAATAACGGAATACTTAGATCACAGATACACAGACTTGAATGAATGAATTTATCAATATATACATATTCATACTTCAAGAAAACGTGCTTTTTATTTACCTACAGTTTAT
Source organism: Aspidapion aeneum (assembly GCA_963576565.1). NCBI lineage: Eukaryota > Metazoa > Arthropoda > Insecta > Coleoptera > Brentidae > Aspidapion > Aspidapion aeneum. The sequence goes on from OY755039.1 coordinate 130,996,520, forward strand.
ATGAGATTAGATGAGACCTACAGTAGGTTACAATCAGGTTTGCCCATAAAAAGGTTAATTTATGAAAAATTATCTTTGCACGCCCCTGATTGTGCTCAGTGGTTATCTAGGGTACAATGCTGTACAAGGTTCGAAAGAGTCATTATCTGGCTAGCCTCTTACGAAATTTGGTGGCTATAGGTCGAATCGGGTAGTAGTCAAAAAAATCATATGTCAGAAACTCAAAGAAAAATTTTAAAAAATGAGAAATAACTTTTTTTGGCTGTAGCTGACTGTCATTTAATCTATTTTATTGAGGATTAAAGACCACCCATATAAAATACGCAAAGAGCAATTTCGAAGTCATAGACTACAGTGTGTCAACAACCGATACTTTGATGAATGAAACGATGTAGTAAACGCGCGCAACATAATAATTTTCAAAAAAAAGGTGGACTCATATTTAAATACAAACTCAACATAAAAACTTATCAGTTCTTTCTTTATCACTGCTTAAATTGTAGACATTGGGTTTTGAAAAAAATTGTTTATTTTGGTTATATTTTCATTTTACTTCTTAAGCTTAAGAATCTATATTTTTTTAATTTACGATGCTCTTGTAATAATTTTTTATTTTGTGCTGTAATAGGATTTATTCCTCTGCACATAATTAAATTGTAATAATAATACTAATAATTTTTTATACATGCTACCACTATGAACAATTTGAATTTAAACTTCTTCCTATGAATCAACGCCTAAGTAAAATATAAGTAAAATATATATAGGTTGGAAAAACATTATTTAACATTAGCCAGAGGCGCCATCTACCGAGATACGAGAGAAACAAAAAATCAAAAGCAGGCAAAAACACTGCTATACGATATCGATCAATGAAAAGATCGAATGCAAATAAAAGAAAACAACTATAGTCCGTGACCTACGACAGCTCTTTGTCTTTCAGGCCGGATCAACACAGATTGCATTTTTACCCGTCTTCAAGACAGTGAGCGTCAATCAACGGAATTTTTAAGCCAAATAATACTAACAAACGTGGAATTTCGTACCCGTGAATTTAAAAATCAAACAAGTTTCGTGGTTAATCGGGCAAAAAGGAGTTTTTTTGTTTCCCTTATATTTTTCCGTGGGTAGCCTGAAAGCTTAACCTCACGGGGGTCCAAGATCTAATGGACACTTAATAAGTGTTGACAGTTAACCGTTTCGTCCTTATGGGACTCCTCAGAACACTGCTTCCGTTGATTGACGCTCACTGTCTTGAAGACGGGTAAAAATGCAATCTGTGTTGATCCGGCCTGAAAGACAAAGAGCTGTCGTAGGTCACGGACTATAGTTATTTTCTTTTATTTGCATTCGATCTTTTCATTGATCGATATCGTATAGCAGTGTTTTTGCCTGCTTTTGATTTTTTGTTTCTCTCGTATCTCGGTAGATGGCGCCTCTTGCTATAGTTCGCTTACTAATTACATTCAATTAGAGACAAAACCGTCTGATTATTTAACATTATTCATTTTTAGGGATGGGCATACCGCTTGTGTTTGGAAACACTACATGTTCATATTTGGCGGATATGAAGAAGAAACGGACTTGTTTGCTAAAGCTGTATTTTATCTTGATTTGGAAAAAATGCATTGGTCCTATATTGATTGTAGCGGTAATAACAACTTTATTTATTTGGATTATTTTAATTTGATTTTATTGCAATATTTTCACGAAGCTCACAGCCTCAAGCGATCAAAAGGCGCTTAAAGGCGATTGAAAGCGATCTCACGAGTGTATGAATTCTTAAATGAGTGAGCAGTACTCCCTAAAAATGGGGTGAAACTCGAACTGCGCATGCGATCACACTAGATTTCCGTGTATCCATTGGTCCTGGACTGAATTCTCATTCTCACCAATTTAAAGAATTAATACCCATGTCACGAATAAGGGGCATTACCTCAAAAAAACTTCCATCTTTGGAATCTAAGGTAACAAGCTGAATTTTTGCAAAGACCTTTGTTTTACTGTTCTAATAAAATACCAAAAAATCTCATATGCTCATACGTGTGTGTCTTGAGATATCGTACGTCAAAGGTTTAATTTTCGTACGATCAACCGTTTAAGTTATGAAGATAACTGGCATTACCGGGACGCGTATTTACGTTTCCGTGCTCATTTCACGTCGGCGCGGTTTTGAATTAGACACGGAAATGTTACAATATATTTGGGTTTAAATACGTATTGATTTTAAGAGTTTTGATCTCGAAATGAGCATGGATCTGTAAGAGAACATCGCTAAATTAAACTATTACAAAAGCGTATTCAACTGTCAGGTTAAAACGCTAACATAACGAAAGCTAATCAATCAAATCTAACCGAACCGAACCAAAGCAAACCGAACCAATAATTTTTTTCAAAAAAAAAACTTCTTTCCCGGGATCCTAGGGGGTGTGAATAGTGTTGTATTTTAGTTTGGTTAGGTTAGGTTTGGTTCGGTTTAGTTAGGATCGGTTCGGTTCGGATTCACGTCCTCTAGGATCCCGGGTAGGAACTCAGGAAAGTTTTTTTTTTTTAAATAATTATTGGTTCAGTTTGCTTTGGTTCGGTTCGGTTAGATTTGATTGAATAGCTTTCGTTAGGTTATGTTTTTGAAACTTTCTATTTTCATGTGGTTAGAAATCAAGTGAAAATCATTTAAATCATTAAAATTTATTAATAACAGAACAACATCTGTCGTCGTAGTTGCCGGTGTAAGACAATGAACACTGAACTTTGCAGGTATAGTTAATGGAAGAGTGTTCTTCAAATGACAAAGAATTTCAAAATCTTGAGTAATATTAGTATAAATACTTTTAAACTGCTCCATAATTTTCATATTAACAAACATATAACCTCAAAATCAAACTAATAAACAACGTGAATCCAAATTTAAGTTTCAAATGTGCACTAATAAGTAAACCCGTGCGCTGCGTAATTCAATACAAATCCGTGCCTTGTTCGAGCCTCGGCGCCTTAAAATCAACACGCATTTGTAACCAAATATGTTGCAACATTTCCTTGTCTACTTCAAAACAGCGCTGCCGTGAAATCAGCACGGAAACGTAAATACGCTACCGGGACTAACCTGGACTGCAGGACTAACTTAAGAATCCGGTTGATGCCACTCTGGCACCCTTGAGCATTTTGAAATATTCAAGATAGCGGCTAATTAAAGATAAAAAATAGAAAACAAAAAAGTTTTTCAAAATATAAAAACAATAGCTATTATTTGAAATGAATCTTAAGGAAAATCGTCCTCACATCACAAATTTCTGATAGGTTGAGAAATAAAAAGCATAGTTCGGATTAAATTATGCTTAATTTATTTGTAAAAACCATCAACCCGACGCGTTTCGGCTTTACTAGCCATTTTCAAGGGTTATAGAAGTTTCTAAAACCAAAATTTTGGAAAACAAACAAACACTTATTATAATGCCACCATTATCCTATTATCCAGATTCATTTCAAATTGAAAAATGCTCCACGTAGGAGAGTTGGAATCACAATCAATAGCTATTATGGTTCTATTAAACAAAGCTCCGACCCCTCTCCCCTCAGGAACATTGTCAAAAAAATACTGACTTTTTGAGAAAATATGTTGAAATAGAATTTAAACCCCATGAAAAGATCTCTCAAATAAGATATTTCCGAGCTACGTACGTACTACTCTTCTAGACATACGTACCCTTAGAGATTCTCAATATACACATTTCAATCAAACTAAATACACCAACATTTTTAAATTTAACCAATTTTCTCAGAAACAAAGACTTTTAGAAAGAAAATTATAAAAAACTGTTTTGTAATTAATTAAATTTTCATTTAAAATGTGTATCACTCAGTGCAGTTTAGATTGTGAGTAATGCTCCATTGGCGTCCATAAATTAAAAACATATTTAACAAAATACATTATTTGTTTATTGCGGTTCTCGCAGAAAGTAAGCATTTCTATGTATTTTATTTTAGATACTTAAATTTTCTGTCGAATGATGTATTCCGAAATGGCCATTAAGCCCCTCTTCATAGTTGATATCCTAAGGCTGGATGCCCCTTGTGGACAATGCCGGGATATGCCGCATGCGTTTTAGACATAATCCCGTCAATTTTTTTTTTGACGTGGTTAAGCAAGTGTGACTGGAGTGTTTTTAGTGTGTGTTTCGCTACCTTTATATCTATATTAACTTATCTTTTTTTACCAATATTGTTCTAAAGGGGATGGGACAATTCGCCGCGGCCGATTCGCCGCGAGACAATTTGCCGCGGCTGATTCACCGTGGGACAATTCGCCGCGAGATTTTTTTAAATGATATTACCATTGGCAATTGTTTAAACAGTTTTATTTAGCTTGACTTCATATAATATATTTGTTTATTTGTTTGATCATAACTTTTTCAAACTTTATCAACTAGTTATTTGGTGGTTAGTATAATACAATTCAACATTTTTTTTATTAGAAAAATAAATAAAATAGTGGATTTTCCTATTTATGAACCGATTTGCCTCAAACTTGAAACATCGCGGCGCTTAAGGTAACTTAATACAATTTTTGACTTAAATTTAAAAAAATGAAAATGGTGGATCCAAAATGGCGGATTTTCCCATTTATAAACCGATTTGCATTAAACTCGGAACTTTGAGATCTTTCAGCTCGCTGATTATTATTTTTAACTAAAATTTACAAAAAATCAAAATGGCAGTTCCACAATGGCGCACTTTCTTCTTTATAAATCGATTTGCCTCAAAATTGGGGGGGGGGGCTGATTTCTCTGGGGGAGGGGGCGAAGCATGATGGCGAATTTTATACTCTTTAATCTTTTTATTCATGAAATATGTGAAAAATATCTAAAAAAGTCTTAGGCTTGGGGGGGGCCTAGGCCCCGAGGAATCCGCCATTTTCAGGTTTTGAAATTTAGATTAAAAATTGTATTGAGTTACCTTGCTTTAAGTTTGAGGCAAATCGGTTTATAAATAAGATAGTGCGCCATTGTGGAACCGCCATTTTGATTTTTTAAAATTAAGTTAAAAATAATAATCAGCGACCTGAAAGATCTTAAAGTTTCGAGTTTGATGCAAATCGGTTCATAAATGGGAAAATCCGCCATTTTGGATCCGCCATTTTATTTATTTTTCTAAGAGAAAAAATTGTTGAATTGTATACTAACCCCAAATACCTAGTTGGAAAAGTTTCAAAAAAGTTATGATCAAACAAATCAACAAATATATTATATGAAGTCAAGCTAAATAAAACTGTTTAAACAATTGCCAATGGTAACATCATAAAATAAAAAATCTCGCGGCGAATTGTCCCCGCGGCGAATCGGCCGGCGGCGAATTGTCCCGCGGCGAATCAACCGCGGCGAAACGGCCGCGGCGAATTGTCCCCTACCCGTTCTAAAACATACCATGTATTGAAATTTTTAGGGGAAGAAACGCCCGGATACGAACCCACCTTAAGAGATTTCCATACGACAGTGTGTATAAAGGATAGAATCTATTTGTTTGGTGGCAGAGGCACAGCGGTACATATGGATATGCTTGGCAATTCGACTATAGAGACATATTGCAACAAGGTTAGTTATTTTATTTTACTGAATAGTTGCTTGTTACTCCTGTGAGGTAATCACATTGCAATTTTATATTAAGTTTAGGGTTATTTGTAAACAAATTTTTAAAGAGCAACGGTACACTTAGAGTCTGTTTAGATACGCGAGATTTGAATAAAGTGGTTCTCGAAATGGTACACAGGGATCTTTATCAAAAACCACTTAGTATAAATTTATACATCTCTACTTCTTACGGTAAATATCAGTTTCTTAGGTTTCCTTTTGGGATCATCTAATGCACCAGGAGTTTTTCAACGGCATTTCAAATAATTTTTTAATATATATGTGGATACACTGATTAATTTTTGGGATCCTCAAAGCTAGAACTAAAAGCGTTTTAGATTTTGGGGGCTGAGTGGAACAGCGTGCTTCGGTAACTGGCAGGCACCGTGAACTCTGACCTTTGCCACAGTTTTTAGTGTCAGATAACAGTGTGGCGACTTTAAAAGGAATACTGTCTCTAGCTGGTTAATATTTGGTTTTTTGGAGAAAACAAAAATGTTTTTTAAAATTTCGATGACTTTTTAAAATGCTGGTATTTGCTTCTTTATTTTTTTGAACTTAAAGAATACTTAAGGTAATAAAATATTCCTTCATTTTAAGAGCTTACGTCATAAAATTTTATTTCAAAAGGCCATAAAAAGTAATCTTTTTTTTCCGAAGTTATAAAATTTTGAAAAATTGGTCAGAAAATTTTACAAAAAAATCGACTTCTGTTGTTGGTAAAATTTGAAAAAAAAATATGAATGTGTTTTTTTGTTTTTTTTTTGTTTAATTTTATGTTAGGAAAATTCCAGATTTATTAAATTTCAATATTTTTAAATTAAAATTAAAGTTTTTACTAACCACTTTCACCCTAGACCATTGTCATGTATACTCTTTTCAAGAATTTCTAGGTACACTTGACATCATCTTGACGCTTATTTAATTTTAGTAGGTATAAATTACGAACCTTTTTGAAGTGTTTATCATAACATTAACCTCACTTTGTAATATATCATTTAAAAAGAAATTGTCTTATCCTCAATAAAGAATAAAGGCACATTTTTTTTCTGAAAATCTTAGAAAAGATATTTAAATATGCAAGAGAAACTGATTATTTCAGTTATTTTTGAAAATAAGTTTATATTAGTACGCCCCTGAAGCCTTAAATATGGCAACAACCCGACATTTTAATAAAGTTTTTAAAAGAAAATGTTATCTTCTACAATAAAGTATACTACATATTTTTTCCTAAAAAGTGTAGTTTTTGAGAAAATTTTGAAAAACCTATAATAAACATGTTTTTTCTAAATAATCCCAATTTACGTAAGCCACTGAAGAGCTACTTGCTTTTCCTAACCTTATTGACCAATACATTGTTGGAAAGGGAATTTTATTCTCCACAAAAAACTGTTCTTTGCAATTTTTGATAAAAAGGTTAGTTTTCGAGAAAATTGCATAAAACTGAAAGAAAAACAAGTTTTTGGGGGTTTGGGGGGGATTTTCTCCGTCCCTATCGATTTTTCGAGTTGGCAACAGAGATATTCGGATTCAGCGGGGTTAAATTAGGGGGAAATGGTCTGTTGCCAAAAAGTAATATGATTTGCTTCTAGACCGAAAACGGAAAGCCTTTTAAAATAATATGCTCTGACTATATATATATTTAAATAAAAACATTATTTCATTTCTTTCGGTGCAATTTGGAGTTGTTTTAATTTCTTTAACTATAATTTTTATTTTTATTAAATCCTTCTCAAAAATGTGTTCTAGTAAGCATAAATAATATTGAAATACTTTATTAATTTTTAAAGGATATGGCATTGGGCCCATTATTCTTGGCGTCCATCAGATTTCGTTTATATTACAATATGCTATTCTCCTTTCTTAAACAAGCATTTTTTCTAAATTATATTTTTGTGTCAGTCTTCTGAGAAAACCAGAAATTCGATTTCAAAGTATTAACATTTTTGATAAATAGATCAGTATATATACATATATAGATCATATGTGGTTAACTTAACACAAACACAAAACTGAGGACACAATACTAAAAAAATTAAAGCTTTAAAGAATACAATTTTTAAGTGAATGTTAGTAAAAGTAAAAAAAACTTAAATATTATACAGTGTTCAACCTTTACTCTATTTTTTTAGCGAGCAGTATATAATTTAGTCAATGACACAGAATGTCCCATATTTGGGATAATTTAACAAAATTTATTATGAACATTTTTATAATGTTATAAAAGATTTTGTAAATTTTCGTGGTAGTTTTTTGAAAATGGTACGTTTTAGGTTTGGTATCTAAATATGCACACCTTCACATGGCACTGCTGTCAAGCGAAAGGAGATATTCCAGTTGGAAGAAGAAGTAACTCGGCCTGTAAGTACACACATTCGTTTTTGGTTGATAAATATTATGTAATATTATTAGCCATTTATAGGATTCAGTATAAAATAGTATCAAATTTTAGTACACCGCCCCTGAGAGAAAAAATTATGAATACAAATCAAATAATACATAATAACTTAAAACTATCTTTGTAGATGCATTACAAGATGCTCAATCTCTTAAAATTGTGTACTATGCCAACTTTACGTCAATAATGAGATATGGGATAGTTTTCTGGGGTGCTAAATCTGATATTCAACAAGTCTTTGTCGGACAAAAACGTATAATTAGGGTTATGAATAACATAAAATAAAATGACAGCTGCCGAGGAGTTTTTAAAGCTCCGAATCTAATAACTATTTATGGAATTTCCATCTGAGTGTCTTATGTTCCTTTTTAACAACAAAGATCAATTTGACAACTTAAATACTAACCATGAATATCCGACTAAAACTAGTCTACTATATACTCGAATCTATTGTCACATTATTTGCTGGATTTTAGTATGGTTTTTTGAAGTACCCTGAATTTGTTGAAGATTGTGGGGGTGGCTCAACAATTTTTTTGTTTTTTCTTTTTGACAAAATTTCGTTGTATGTTTCTTTTACAGGTACATGTAGAGACATATTTTTGAAATAAAGCTTTGTTCTATTCTATTCTATACCGTAGTAAATACGAATCAATATTTAAATATTAGCAAACCGCAACTTAAATTGGAATCTGTTACACTCGGTCAACACCAACTTCTCTAAATAATTAACATATAATATATAACGAAAAGCTGTCAAATGGTGTAAACTGACTTACTCCAATTTTATTCGATATTCTCTAGTGCCTTGTGGAGGTTTAAATATGGATGCCATTTTTAAACCAAAACTTATTTTCTTTTTTATTTATTTGTAAGTTTTGTGTAGATATTGTAACAACAAAAAAAAAAAAGATTTGAGAAATAAACATTTTAAAAATTATTCATTTAAGTAATAAATAAGTGAAACCTTCAACCAAAATGTAGACTGGTCAAGACTATGTATGTTAGTAGGGCGATTCCACAGAAAGTGCGGATATGTTTTAAACATTTTTATAGGTTATCAAAATTAGTCTTAAATTAAAGCCAACACTTCTTAGCTTATGATCTTGAGTAAGGATATCATATAGTTTTTCTATTTTCCCAAAAAATCCGAAGAAAAAAGCATTAAAGTAATTTATATAAAAATATCCATTATTTTAGCTTAAAGATAAACATCTCAAAAAACTGTTTTTCCTTAAGCTTTTGATATTAAACAATAAATTAACCATATCGTAGTACCATATACAACAAATGTACCAATTTTCATGCCAAAGTTCGCTTGTTTGTACTTGGTTTAGCCTAAAAATGCATGGCATGATAAACTGTTGTCACACACGTAACGAAAACAGAAATAAAAATGAATAACTCGGAAAATAGGCATTAATTAAATGCAATTTTTCTTGTCAAAAGCCAACACATTTATGAGATACCAGAAACAAAATTTAAAAAAATTGCATGATTTTTTTCATCACACACGTAACGAATATTTTAACTTTTGCAATAAAATGCAATATTTTCTAAGTAATAATTTTGTTTATTCAGTTTTCGCCTTAAATGTCTATTCTTTGAGTAATTCTAAAAGGAATGGTTTGTATAGTCATTGGCGTAAATAAAAAACAACATAATTATATTATTCGTTGTGTTCATCTGCGGAATGCTCCTAGACCTAATAATGTTATTCCAGTTAGGCCTAAATTGGCCCTTACTTCTACAAATAACAGTGTCGAATTTCAACAAAGTTGTGTAAAATTTACTTAGTACATGGTAACATTCTTATGAAAAAATTATATTTACAAAAAGGTTTGACGTATCTTGAAATCTATTTTAGACCTATGTTTATAAGAACCTCTCTTATAAGAGAAAACTTTTTGATATGCTCGGACATAAAAGAAAAGACTAAAAATACTATATTTGTATTTCTTAATTCTTAATAAGTTGTTTGAGATAATTTTTACAGAAGGTCAAAAGGAAGATGTGATAACTTTTAGTGATGGACCATCATCGGAATTCAAAAATGAATACTTACTTCCATTTTTAAAAGACAAATTTTAAGTTAATTTTACATGGAAGTATTTTTGCACAAACCGCGGCAAAGGTGTAGTAGACGGTATAGGAGGACGCGTAGAATCTTTGGTTTGGCAACTATCTTAATCTAAAGATGAAAAATTGGTAGTCCAAAATTTGCTCGACTTTTATAAAGCTGCATCAAGTGTTTAAAATCAACTTCTTTATGAAGACAACAACAGCAGATTACCATTTATAAAACTAAATAGGCCTAACCCAAAAAATTTGAGTAAGAAGTTATTTGGTCAAGTAATTATGAAGTTTTTGTCTAGTTATAGTTCTTTTTAAAAATAAAATACTATTAGCTGTTACTTTCTGTATTTTTTCATTAGTCACACACGTAACACGTTGTTGTCACACACGTAACTCACTTTTAATTTTATAAATAAAATAATAAAATGCATAAAGGGGTATTTAAATATAAATCTTATTGTACAAAATATTACCAAGTATTAATTAAAAAATAAAAGTTGAATAAAGTATTTGGCAGTTCGCAGAAAATTTGTAAAATAACAAAAATACATTATTCTGTTAAGAAATGTCACACACGTAACGAATTTTTATAATCTTATAATAAATTAATATTTTTCAATCAGTGATTTTTTGGCGTTAACGTAAGCAAAACTAACAACTTAACCCAGCAAAATTATATTTAATAATTACGATGTGTTTTTGTTGGGTTTAAAAGCAACAATTCTAAAAAAAATAAGTCTGAATGTCACATACGTAACGGTGGAATCACCCAGTACATAGCACCCTTAAATACACACTGCTGTGAAGTTTTTCTAAAATTTACATTTTAAAACTGATTTTCTCAGGTGTAGACTATTAGATACATCCAAACTTAAGTACTAAAAGGGAATAATTGCATTGGAGTTAGTTGGACATCTGACAGTGATTAAATAAAAAAGCGCTATTCAGTGTGGCTTATTTGGGAGCTACCTGAAAGTGGTCCTTTTCCAGAAACAGTTATGCAACTGACGAAATGCTTGGTATTTAAAACTTATCTGTAGATCCACAGTTTCTATTGCTCCCATATTTTATTATTTACAAGGGATCAAAAACCGTCCTCTTATTGCAAAATTACTAGTATTCTGAGTGGGTCGAAAATTGACAACTATTTTCAGCACTTCTCTAAAATATTTTCTCCAACTTTGTTTGAAAATTGAAAAACAAATTTGTCATTTTTTGCATCCCAAAACATTCCTAGAACTCTCCGAATTAATTTGTCATGGCCAAGATTAAGGTCTTTCTGAATATCTTTATCAACTTCCAACATGTCCATTAGTTCTTTGCATGAAGTAGTCCAGCTAATTCAAAACCGGCTTGTTTTTGGAATTGACGCACTTCTGTGATAATTTAGGCTGCTTATTTTGGATCGTCGCGTCGATAAAATCCAGATAGTCATCTACATATTGCTTTCTTGTTATTGCTTCTATAATTCTGGTTGATTTTCCGTTGATCTTTGAACTCATATTTTTTACATTCTGCGCACATGTAGGAGAGCAGATTGAACCGAAAGTCATTACTTCCATTCTCTAGACTGAGAATGGTTTATCGGTTTTTCCTTCTCGCCATAAAAATCTTTGTTAGTCTTGATCTTCATTTCTAACTTTGACTTGGAGGAACATTTCACGTAAATCTGGACCAGTCAGAAGGTTATCGTTTAGGCTAACACCGTTCCATTTGGCGGCAAAATCAGAAACTAGTCTTAGTTTGTCTTGTTTATTTGGGTTTTTGTCTCCAAAGTGTAGCAAATGTTCTAGGAGCTTCAACTCTAGCTTCGTCAGCTGTCAATTTCTTGGCATAATTTTTATAAGTAGTACTTTTGCACAATACTTTTCTTTAAAATGAGTGTCATTCTGCATCTGTTTCTCTAGAATTTAAAGACGTTTGATAGCAACGTTTTTGTTTTCGGGGAGAACTAGGTTGTCAGATTTTCAAAGTAGTTTTTGGTTTTAGGATTCGGTGTGATTCTGTAAGCATTAAGTGTAAAAGTATTTTTTACTATTCTGTGTAGATCATCATCTGTAATTTCATTTCCCAAAACATGTAAGGTTAGACATTGCTTTGATATCGAGTTGCTGCTTTTTCTATCTATAGTCCGTCCCAGATTTGTTTTGCTTGTCATGGGTGTATTTTCGAGGCCTTTTTTTGAAGCTGTCAATTTGGCCTTATCTTGTCCAATTAGAGTCATCGGTCGATGCTTTATGTCAAATATCGGGAGACGATAATAAATGTGGGAGATGTTTCCATTTATCATACGAAATAATTTGGAGTGGTCCAAATTTTTGTAGATCTGACATTTCTCATGGTGTACTCTGCAGCGCCTCGATAATCTCTTGTATTAGTATTAAGTATTTTGAATTTTTATGAAATGTGGACCTCATTTGTTCGCTGCAGTTAGATTAACGGTTGAACATTCGTCGCAAAATGCTGTTGGATTTACTATTCTAAGAAGAACATTATTATCCTCATTTTGACCCAGATCATTAAAAGTTTGATGTTAAAATATTTTTCCTGAAATACCAGGTTCATCTGTTATATTTTCTTGATTCGTTTCTATTTGTGTTTCTCTTTGTTGAATTCTTTGTTGAATGATTTGCGTTTTGCAGTAATCTTCTCCTTCTTTATGAAGGTGTTTATTTTTGTGTCTTTGTCTACAATCTTTAGTTTGGTGAGAGGTTGTTGACATTTAGATAAGCCGTTTTTGAGTTATATTGGTTAAAGTCCACTAATCATAATCCATTTGGCCCAAGGTTCCGTATACTTCAATGTATTTTAATAACTTAACTAGATTTTAACAAACCATATGTTTTTAAAATCAGGGAAAATACGTCTTTCTTTCTGACAGAAAATATACAGGTTCCCTTTAACTTAAGAAAACATTAACCCCTAATAAGGGCCACGCAAATATAACCAATGACCCTGTACATGGGCTTTTTTTAAATTTACTATAATAATAATTAACTTGTTGAAGTCATTCAACAATTCTGTATTTTATTACATTTTTAGATTCCTGATTAGAGAGTAGTAGTAGATTAGAAACACATGTCAAAAATTTGACGAGATTTATCTATATTCTATTATTGTTGCTATTCCGAATCTGACGATTATGTAGTTTAATGTGTTCATGTTGTATTTTAGTTGTTCACAACGATAAAATGTACATATTTGGTGGCTACAACTCGAACCGTGCCCAACATTACAACGATTTGTGCATGTTTGATCCGGAGACCTGCACCTGGACGAAACTGAACTTTCAGGGTAAAGCGCCGTGCGAAAGGAGACGACAAGGATGTGCGAAAGTCGGAGACCGGGTATATATTTTCGGTGGTACTAGGTACGTACTTGAAGAAACATAAAAACTCATTCATACAACTTTCTAAAATTCATAAGATCATATTTTTTTTAAAGTTGTATTGTCATCGGACCACTATGTGAATACCAAATTTCATCCAAATCGGATAACGGGAAGTGTGTCAAAAACAAATTTTTCTATGGAAGGGGGTTCATATTTTTTTCTTATTGTTGTATTATCATCGGACCACTATGTGCATACCAAATTTTATCCAAATCGGATAACGGGAAGTGTGTCAAAAACACATTTTTCTATAGAAGGGGTGGGGGTAGGGGTAGGAGGATATTTTTTTCTTAATGTTGTATTGTCTTGGGACCACTATGTGTGTACCAAATTTCATCCAAATCGAATAATGGGAAGTGTGTCAAAAACGCTTCACAAGATTTGATAGATAGTTAGCTAGATAGTTAGATAGTTAGACAGAACATCTGAAGCTAAATAAAAGCTTGTAAAAAGTTTTACCTATTACGTTAAGAAAAAATATAAAATTGCAAAAACTTTTTGTATTTAGAATTTTTTCTCTAAAATGTCTATATTGTGTATTTTTTTCAATAAAATTATTTTCCTACTATTTAAAAAAAAAACTATTTGGCATTTTTCAACCCCATTATGGGTGGAAAGTACGTAACAAAAATTATCAAAATCGGTCAGATGATCTGCTAAACCTCCATTTTTTTTTGGTTGATTTCATATGAATGATCCCATTTATTGCATTGTGTTTTTATTTTAGTCCGAATTCAAATCCAGGCACCATTGAACAAGAAATTGGAGATGGGCTACTAGATCATAGCGACATGCACATTCTAGATTTAAACCCCTCTTTGAAAACCCTGTGTATGATCAAAGTAAAGGACTACGAATTAAATGAGTCCGAACTTCCTTACAATTTACGGTAAGTTGTTATTATTCTCTTCAGATGGCAGGTGTATTTTTATTTTTAATGAGTTTCTTCCAACCAAAATATTATATTTTGGCTGGGTTTTTTGTTTTTAAAAACTGTCAAATTTTTACATTTGGAGTACTTCTCTAGTCACTTAAAGGCCTTCATCCAATTTTGTCTTATTACAAATTGGACTCCAGAGATTGTAAGTAGGAACACAATTCCACTTATTGAACATCTCTGCCAAATACAAGATGAAAACTCAAAAATGAAAAATAGGACAATTTTGAAAAAATCAAACTTTTTCATTTGTCAACCAATTTTTTCAAACGAATTTTATTTTATTTGAATTATAGCGCAATTTTATTAATACTATTCAATCAGTCTCAATTTTTGATGTTTAAGTTTCTAAAAAAAAACTCTTCAACATAATTTTTTTTAGGCTCTGGAACGAAATAGCGATAAACAAAATAGCGAGTATTATAATAGATCGAAATAGCGACAATCAAAATAGCGATGTAATGAAAGGGCGACTATCAAAATAGCGATGTAACAAAATAGCAATTGTAACAAAATAGCGATGTAACAAAATAGTGATGTAACAAAATAGCGACTATCAAAATAGCGATGTAACAAAATAGCGACTATCAAAATAGCGATGTAGCAAAATAGCGACTATCAAAATAGCGATATTTCGGTTCCGTTTTGACATATAGTTCGTCTAAATGGTTTCATTTTTAGAAATTTTTTCAAGAAAAAAAAAATTTCCTGACTTCTTTCCCGGGATCCTAGAGGGTGTGAATCCGAACCGAACCAGCATATTTTTTCAAAAAAAAACTCTCCAGACTTCTTGTCCGGAATCCTAGAGAGTGTGAATCCGAACCGAACCGAATTCGGTTCAGATCAGTTCGGTTCGGATTCAAACCCTCTAGGATCCCAGAAAAGAATCAGGGAAGTTTTTTTTTTGAAAAAATAAGCTGGTATAGTCAAAATACCAAAGGATATAATAGCGCATTTCGGTTCGTTTCGGTTTGGATTGGTTTGATTTGATTCGGTTTGGTTTGATTCGGTATTTTGATACATCGCTATTTTGATTGTCGCTATTTTGATATATCGCTATTTTGATTGTCGCTATTTTGATACATCGCTATTTTGATATGTCGCTGTTTTGTTACAAACGCTATTTTGATACATCGCTATTTTGATAGTCGCTCTTTCATTACATCGCTATTTTGATAGTCGCTATTTCATTACTCGCTATTTCGTACGTCGCTATTTTGTACATCGCTATTTCGTTCCAGAGCCACGGCTTACAAATGACGGACCCGCGATTTTGTTTACCGACTACTTTTTATCCAGGACAACCTCTAGGAGCTTAAAAGGCACATCGGTGAAAAGGTAATTTGAAGCTCTCAAAAAAAACCATTTTCTTCTAGAATTACAGCTTTGTAAACCCTGTGTATGATTTAAAAAAATTAAAAACGTCATTTATTATAATACCAATTTGACTCCAGAGTTTAAAAGCTTTTTCCTTTGTATGTAACCCTATATGGTTTGTTTAAGTTTAATTTTTTATATTAAATCGTTTATACGAGACATATACCGTGTTTTATTTTTAAAAAATCAAAAATTAAAAAATATATGTTATCTAAGAACCAGTTTAAATAAAATATAATTTTTTTCATTTTAGAATTGAGATCTCAAACATGTACAGCCCGAACAAAATCACCTTAAATAGGCCTTGTAATTCAGCAGGATGAACAAACCCAAACTCCTCTTTTTGATTTAGGAATAAGGTTTGTATAATATTGTAAAAAAAAAATCGTTAAATTAAGAATTTAAATTTTTGGAATTTTTAATACAATTTTGAGTGATTGCCATAATAGAAAAATCCTTCATGAATTTTTAAGAATTTGGGGTTACTATATGCCGGCGTTTCGTTAGACTTTTCACAAAAAGACGTATTTTACTATAAGGCACACAACCAAACTGACCATTTGGTTAAAAATAATGATAAAATGTGATCCATGCTTGTGAATTAGGTAGTTTAAGATGTATTTTGCTGAAACTTGCAAGGTTGGGTTGGTAGTCCAAAGTAAAAGGCTATTTTTGTAGAGATTGCCAACAGTTTGAACTTTTGTGAAGAGCTCAGTTTTAACTAGACTAGACGAACCCGTAAAAACTCTTGAAAATGGAAATAAATGTTAATTTGTGCATATTATTTGGGGTAACAAAATTTCAAGCATACGATTTACAAAAAATCACTTATTTGTTCCATATACCTAATAGTCTAAAATACTGAAGAAGCGAACTTAAAAAGTGAAGCAATCACAAGTAAAAACAACGGAAAATTTCACCGTGATAATTACTATTTGAAGTCCGCTGCGTGTGTTTACGTACAAAGGAAATGAAATTTCGGACTTCCATTGTCTTTATTTATTTTAAAACACGACGTTTCGGTTAGTAAGTATCTCTAACCGTTATCAAGTTAACTGTTAATAACGGTTAGAGATACTTACTAACCGAAACGTCGTGTTTTAAAATAAATAAAGACAATGGAAGTCCGAAATTTCATTTCTACACAATCATTGTCTACGAGTTTCAAACAAAGAGTACAAAGGAAATGTTCGTGACCGTGAGTTGTAATGCCGGTATTTTAAACTATGTACGGTGGGCGAGGGCCAAAACATCGAAACACAAAATGTCGAAAGTACAAAATATCGAAAACAAAATATCGAAATTTAAAATGTCGAAACTACAAAATGTCGAAATTACAAAATGTCGAAATTACAAAATGTCAAAGTTACAAAATGTCGAAATTACAAAATGTCGAAATTACAAAATGTCGAAATCACAAAATGTCGAAATTACAAAATGTCGAAATTACAAAATGTCGAAATGCAAAATGTCGAAATTGCAAAATATCGAAATTACAAAATGGCGAATTACAAAATGTCGAAATTACAAAAAATTTGCAGTGTTGTAGGTTAGTTTGGTTAGGTTAGGTTAGGTTCGGTTTGGTTCGGTTCAGTTCGGTTTAGTTCGGTTCGGTTCGGATTCACACCCTCTAGGATCCCGGGAAAGAAGTCAGGAAAGTTTATTTTTAAAAAAAATTGTTGGTTCAGTTTGCTTTGGTTCGGTTCGGTTCGGCTAGATTTGATTAGGTTTCGACAGGTTAGGTTTTTGAAACTTTCTATTTTCATGTGGTTAGGTCAGATTAGGTTTAGTTAGATTAGGTTAGGTAACGTCAGGGTCGGGTTAGGTTAAGGTTTGGAAATTTTCTATTTTTGATTTTCGATATTCGTTAATTTCGATATTTTGTGTGTTCGACATTTTGTAATTTCGACATTTTATAATTTCGACATTTTGCAATTTCGACAGGTTGTAATTTCGACATTTTGTAATTTCGACATTTTGCTTTTCAACATTTTGTAATTTTGACATTTTGTAATTTCGACATTTTGTAATTTCGATATTTTGTAACTTCGACATTTTGCCTTTCGACATTTTGTTACTTCGACATTTTGTAATTTCGACATTTTGTTTTTTCGACATTCTGTCTTTCGATGTTTCGTCCGCCGCCCAGCTCCTGAGCATTCTACACCAACTTAGCTACAAATTAAGGGAAGGGGGTTTTATTTGCTCCAAAAGTAATGTGGAAGAAAGCATATAGGAGAGGCTTGTATTTTCGGCTATTAGGTCAATGCACAGCCCTCTCAAATTAAGCCCGATCCCTCTTTGAAATAAAACACTGTTGAAGGCTGGCATTATTTTCTTGTCAGCCTATATTTTTTTAACGAAAAAGTTTCACGGGCAAGTCCTCAGAGGTAAAGGTAGCTTGGGGACGCGTTTGGGGCTCATTCAGCCCGAGCATAACCATACAATGGAAGATGTGGGTATCTAAAAAAGAAATATGGTGTTTACTGAGGAGACATAAACTGTCAATTTGAAGCTTCGGCCAGGGTTGCCTCGGTTTTGAGGCTAATTTTGATGTAGCGACGGAGACAGATATAATCTTAACATCCTAAGTCCTGGACTTTTTAAAATTTGAAGGAAGTTCACAAGGTAAAAAGTCTTAACGAAAAAGTTTCACGGCAAGTCCTCAGAGGTGAAGGTAGCTCGAAGACGCGTTTCGGCCTCACTTAGCCCGAGCATAACCATAAAATGGAAGGAGATGAAATGATAATGTGGGTATCCAAATAAGAAATATGGTGTTTACTAAGGAGAGACCAACTGTGAATTTGCAGCTTCGGTCAGGGTTGCCTCGGTTTTGAGGCTAATTTTGACGTTGTGACGGAGAAAGATATAATCTGCTCCCAGTAAATATCCTAAGCCCTGGATTTTTTAAAATTGAAGGAAGTTCACGAGGAAAAAGTCTTAACGAAAAAGTTTCACGGACAAGTCCTCAGAGGTGAAGGTATCTCGGGGACGCGTTTCGGCCTCACTTAGCCCGAGCATAACCATAAAATGGAAGGAGATGAAATGATGATGTGGGTATCCAAAAAAGAAATATAGTGTTTACTAAGGAGAGACCAACTGTCAATTTGCAGCTTCGGTCAGGGTTGCCTCGGTTTTGAGGCTAATTTTGACGTTCCTAAGCCCTGGATTTTTTAAAATTGAAGGAAGGTCACGAGGTAAAGGAGTTTTAACGAAAAAGTTTCACGGGCAAGTCCTCAGAACTAAAGGAGCTCGGGGACGCGTTTCGACCTCATTTACCTCTGAGGAGTTGCCCGTAAAACTTTTTCGTCAAGACGTTTTCAAAATAGTCAAAATTTTAGATCTGTCAGCCCTCAAAACTGTTGCCATTCAAAGTAGAATCAGGTTTGTATAAAAGGGGCTGTGGTCAATGTTGTTTTATAAAAAATGGGTTGTGTTACTACTTCTGGACTGTGATGACAACCCCGGCCTATGTCCGTGTCTTTTCCTCTTATTGAATTTTCTGCCTCTCGGCACCTAACAACCCTCTATAATAAACTTGTTTGCATTCAAGGTAAGAAATAAGTTAAACATCCAACTAAAAACTGTAGTAGTTGGACTATGCATAAACTTAACTACCTTTAGTAAATACTGCTGTATAATTGTTGTAAAAAGGCATAAACAAAATAATTTTCAGTCTAAGATTTAAAATACTTTGGTTGTTTCTTCTTTTTGTTAAGAAATATTGTTTTTGTTATTAAACTTAGTATAGAGCATAACTTATAAAGCAGAAAATGTTATTTTATTAAAAATAAAGCATCGAAGAAATTTGTATTGATTTAATTTTCCTTCTAACAGATTAAAAGCTTTGTTTTAAAACTGTAATAGAAAAATAGGTTCCTATTTATAAACTATTAATACTTAACTCTATAATTTACGTATTTATCGTACTATATTATATCCGTACCGGTTCGGCAATATATTGATAATGTTGGGGAAGGTGTCTTTCTCCAATGAAGGGAAGGGGTGATAAACAAAATTTTGAAAAATCTTTTTAAAAATGTTTGCACTTAAGTACTTCTGAAATAAATAAAAACCAAACAAACAATATTACATATAAGTTATTATATATAACCTTTAATACTAAAAAATAGTGATAAATAAATTGGCATTAATCCCACCAAATCACCCCTAATACAACTTATTTGGATTTAAATTTACTTTGCATTTGCTTCCTAGGCGTCGGTTGTCTTTGCCTGGCCAAAAAAGATTGACCTTGACCAGCAGTTAAAGCAGCTAGTCGTTCGTCCATCGCTTCCCTGTGTAAACTAAGGCTCAGTTTATAAAACGCTGAAGACACCAACCTTTCTTCAAGTTCTTTCATTTTGGTTACGTTATGTGAAGGCGATTCTGCGTTACTTTTAGAATCTAACATTTGCGCAACTTCTCGGGCTTTCTCCAAGTTTCTCTGATATTTGGCTTGGGCAATTTGAAGTTCGTTTTCTTTACTTGTTAAGGATTCTTGTAAACTTGCGATTTTTTGTTTGTATTCTTTTATTACAGAACCACTAGAACTTGATTCAGGACAGTTTTTGGATTCTTCGATTTGTGCCTCTAGTTTTATTATGGTTTGATTCAAAGTTCTGTTTTGTTGTTGTAGTTTTTCCAATCGACTTAAATTGTTTTCCAAGTTTGACTGTTTTCCTTCCAATTCTTGATTGCTATTTTTTAAGATTTTATTTTCTTTTTCCAAAAACCTTACTCTTTCTTTTAAGTCTTGTGGGGTTAGTTCTTTTAATACATCATTTGCTGTTTCATTCTTCACTTTCCCAAGTTTGAGGTCATCATTTTCTTCCCGTAAAGAGTCTCTTTCTAAAATGAGTCTTTCTTTCTCACTTTGCAATGCAGACAATTTAGATTCTAACTTTTCTATAGTAAACTGAGCCTTGTCTGATTTTTGCAATTCATCATCTAGTTTTTGCTGGAGTTCCACTACTTGATTTTTGTAAGTTTCACATTGATTTCTCCAGTTATTTGATTTTGACTGTTCCTCTTCCAGCTCCATGATTTTTTGATGATATTCAGAGTTTTGTTCTTCTAATTTTGTTACTTGCTTTTTCAAATCTTGATAGTTTTCTAATCGCTTCTTGTATGAAGCAATAGTTTGTTCCAAATCTTTGACTTTACCAGCAGATTCAGTTAGAGCATCCACTTCATCTTTTAGCCTTGAAGAGTCTTGCACCTGAAGTTGCAATTCAGCGATTTTTTGCTGGTAATCCAACATTTGTTTTTCTTGTTCAAGGAGTTTTGCCTTGAAGTCATCCTGTATGACTTCAGCTTTGAATATTTCATCCTTAAGGATTTCAATTTGTTTTCTTGTATCTGGGCTTCTGAAAAAAATAATATTGCCAAAATGTAACTTACCTTGGTGGTTTAGTTAGGGTAGAGTCCCTGTATGTTGACATATATCTGTCAACATACAGGGGCCCTAGTTTGGTTCGGTTTTGTTGAGAGTAAAACCACTTTGGAGAAATACTGGTAAATTCATTAAGAAAAAACCAGAAAAAAGTTTGCAGTAATTTTAATATGATACAAAAAAAAAATACTCGGCAAAATGAGCACGCACTATTGTTTCCTCACTTTTTTCTAGAGCCAAAACCCAACCTAGGTACCAAATTTCAATAAAATCTGGAAAGCACTTTTTCATTAATGCGCGTTGGTCATTACTAACAGACAGACAGACAGACGCGGCGACAAAAATATTTCAAAATCATCTGAAACGCAAAAATTATCAAAAAATTTAAATCAGAGCAACTTTTTTTTTCTATTTGTGACACGAGCACTATAGCCCACACTACTATAGTTATAATATATATATATGAGCTAAAATTCATATATCTACAGTGAATCATTAAAATTTCGACCCTATGTTAACTTTTGTCCTGCATCTAATTGAATATTGTGTATTATGAATTCCCTTTAATCTAATAAACATTTGCTTTTATTAAGCTTGTAAAACATAATTTAAAAAATTATTATTTCATAATTAAAAAAATACAGTTTTTGAATAGTCCTCATAATAAAAATATTGAGTAAACCTAAACATGCCAAGACATTGCTAACAAAAATAAACACAAGCCCAAAAAATATTCAAAAATACAAGGGTTGATTCAAATCAATAAAAAGTTTAAAAAATTTCTGTTACAGTTGAAACAGAGTTTTGGTAACAAAAACAATCATTAAGCATGAAGCTAGGACTCGTTTCTATCTGCAAACAAATTTATAACTCCCCACTTGAAACTTTTGAAATTTTAACATGTAGGTGAATTCCTATAATGCATAATAAAAAGGTATTGTATATGGCTACAATATTTGTAAAATAAACATACCTAGTTTCCTTGTCCATCAAAGCTTGGTTTTGCATATGCAGCTGTTGATTTTCTTCTGTTAAATTTTGAATTTGCTGCTCCAAATGTTGACACTGACGCCCTAATGCCTCTTTTGCTTCAGAAATTGCCTCTAAATCAGCCACAAGTTTGTGCACTTTTTGATCATTGTCAAAAACTAAAAGACTTAAGCCAGAACGTCCTGGACAACCTGTTAAAAACATAGAAATAGTAGTGTGTCTCACCCAACAGGGTCGCCGTAGAGCGGAGGAGCAGACGATTTTACGGGCGGCCGAAGGCTGCCTTCTAGTTTTGATAAAAATAAGATCATTTTCATGCGGCCGCCATACATACTTTCGATTTAGATTTAATAAGTAGTTTAAAGGTCACTAAGTCCACGAATATAAGCGTTCTAGGTGTGTCTGCAGGTATAAATGATCGCAAGAGTACATAAACAGTGCGAGCGAGTCGTTTTCTTCGAGATTCCAGCCTAACGGCAGAGTCATAAAATTTGGTTATAGACATTGCCATAATAAATTAAAATGCACTCTTGCCATAAATTTAGATGCAATTTACAAGCGTCAATAATTAAATTAAAAAAATAAAAATAAATCTAATGAACTGAGGTATCTTATATCAACAGATAAACCTGACATAATGTTTATTAATGAAAGCAATCTCAAGCCGAGAGAAAGATTAATAATCCCAGGTTATACAGTAATTAGATTGGATAAACAGAATGGTAGAGGAGGTTTAGCTACATTGATAAATAAGAATATTCCTTTCCAAGTAGTACAACATAATTTAAGATTACCTAATCAGATGCATTTAATAATAGTTGAAATTAAGGGTTATAAAATGATAAATTCTTACTGTTCTCCAAATCAAGCTATTAGTCAAAATTTATTAAATTCGATCGTGGACTTAAGTGACATTAAATTTTCATTGATGGGAGATTTAAATGGACAACACAACTACTGAGGTTCTGGAAGAAAAAATGCAATGGGCTTAAGAATTATGGATGCTATCGAAACATGCAACAAATTAATACTGAATGACGGAACTAGAACAAGGTTAATTCCTCCAGGACAAGCAAAAAGTTGCCCAGACATAACAGTTATTAGTCCGGATTTGCAACTGTTTTCCAGTTGGTCAGTTCCTGAAGATACATATGGAAGTGATCACGTTCCCACTACAACAGAAATAAATTTAAATATTCCTCAACAATTGACTTCCTTCTTACCTTTGAACCGATGGAAAATTAAAAATCCAGACTAGGTTAAGAGAGACACCAGAAGATTGAATAAGTTTGAAAAATCAAATTTATTCTGCTGCAGATGAAACCTTTCAACAAACTAAAATAAAGAAAACTAATAATTTATTCAAAATGAAGCCAAGCTGGTGGAATCAGGAATGTGTCAATGTTAGTGAATTAAGGAAAAATGCAATTAAAAGGTATAAACAACAAATGACAATAGAAAATTTTTTAGAATGTAAAAGAATCTCAGCAAAAGCAAGAAAGACAATTAAGAATACTAAAAAAGTTAGCTTTAGGGAATTCACGGAAACTCTAAATCGAGAAACTCCAATAAAAACAGTGTGGAAAATTGTTAAAAAATTTGCCAATTCGGATAAACAAAGTTACCACAGAAGAAATGATGAGTTATGGTTAGAAGATTTACTAAATGAAATCGCTCGTCTATTTGTGCAACAAGATCTCCCTAATTTAGTGATAGATATAAATGAATCTAAATTTTTTTAAATTAATGAATTAAAACAAATCCTTTATTGTAAGAAAGACACTACACCGGGTCAAGACAATATTACATTTAAAAATTTACCGGATAATCAATTTATGTCTTTTCTAAATATCCTTAATAAAATATTGTCTAACGAAATTGATATACCATATGATTGGAAAGATATAACCATTTTGCCAATATTAAAACCAGGAAAAAATGGAGAATCTGCAAAGGACTATAGACCGATTGCTTTATCAAATAACTTATTAAAAATATTTGAAACTGCCGGGAAACAAAGATTAGAGTATATCTTGGAAACAAAAAATGTAAATATTGATCAGAAATATGGTTTTAAAAAAGGTAGAGGTACCAATTAATGTTTTGTGAGCTTGACTATGGAAATATATTCAGCTTTTACTACAAATAACGTAACAATTTGTGTATTTTTAGACATCTCAGCAGCCTTTGATAATGTTGACATCAATAAACTGATGGAAGTCTTACAGAATATTCAGATGGATCCTTATATAATCAGTGCAATTCAGAAGTCATTGAAGAATAAGAAAATGTACATAAGATCACCTAATTCTGATCAATTAGTGGGTCCAAAAATTAGTTATAAAGGATTCAAACAAGGTTCGCCGTTAAGTCCGGACTTGTTTAATATTTATACTAGAACTTTTGTTTCTAATTTATATTCTGATACTCAGTTTAAACAATTTGTAGATGATTTTGTAATCCATGCCTCTGGAGATCTTAATGAATGCATTATTAAAATGCAGAGAACTCTTAATAATATAGTAAACTGGTTAAAATAATTCAATTTTGAGTTGTCCATTAAGAGGACTAAGGCTGTAATGTTTACAAAAAGAAAAAGAGATAAGCCGCCGCAGTTTAGATTTGGTAATAGTTTAATTGAATGGACAAGTAACTATAAATGAGAATATGGATTGGAAGCAGAATTTTAATGAAAGGTGTCAAAAGGCAGAAAAAGGAATAAAAGTTATGCAATCTATAACAAGAGTATGGTGGGGTTCAGATCCGAAAATTCTCACTAATGTTTATAAAGGATTAGTTTTGTCTCATTTAGAATATGGAATACCTTCGGTGTGAAACCCACAACCTAAAAATAAATAATGGTTTTTTTAGGCATAAGGATATTCATCAATATACCTGGAATCAGCCAACAAGAAATCTTAAATCAATCATTGATTATGCTATAGGTGGACAATACTCACAATTAAAGTGGTATGATGTGCGAGCACTTCGTGGTGTTACCTGTGGATCTGACCACCATCTGGTAAAAGCAAAAATATTATTCCCTTCGGACAAAAGTATTGGAGAAAATGAAAACCTAGAATGCATCGAAGACAATCAAAAATACAACTTTAGAAGTCTAGAAATCGAAAGTACTCAAAGATTGTATCAGAACCGATTAGATAAAAAATTAATAAACACAGAACACTCATTTGAAGAGATATATACAAACATAATAAAAAGCTTGAAGGAAGCAAGCATCGAAGCTGTTGGATACCAAGATAATAGAAATAGCAGGAAGATGTGGTGGACGGAAAAAATACAGGATATGGTCAAAGAGAAAAAATGCACATACTTGAAATGGCTCAGTACTAAAGATCAAAGAGACCTAGAAATCTACAGGGAAACCAGAAGACAGCTAAGAAATTCGATACGCACAGAAAAAAATTAAATGTTCGAGCGCAAATGCCACGATATAAATACACACGTAGGAGGTAGGCAGAGTTCTGAAGTATGGAAATTCATTTCTACAGTAAAAAACCCAACAAAAGAAAAAGTAAACATCCAGATCATCAAACCAGAACAATGGACAGAACAGTACAAGGGACTGCTGCAGGAAACGAGACCCAAATATCTGGCAGCCTCTCCGAGGAGAGACATAGAAGTACACGGAGAGGAAGTAATCATCGAAAAAGAAATGATAAAAAATAGTATTAAAAAGCTTAAATCCGGAAAAGCTAGCGGACCTGGAGGAATATATGCTGAAATGCTCAAATATGGATCAGAGAAACTAATCGAAAATCTCACATATATTATCAATCACTGCATAAACGGACATCCAGTACCTGATGATTGGAAAATTGCATTCATATCCTCAATACATAAAAAAGGAAACAAGCTGGATTGCAATAATTACAGAGGAATTTCAGTAACCAGTACTCTAAGTAGATTGTACGGTAGGATTCTTAGAGATCTAATAGAGAATGATTTTCATGAGCAAGAAGAAGAAGAGCAAAGTGGGTTTCGTGCAGGCAGATCTTGTAGTGATAATGTTTTTTGTCTTAAACAAGTAATTGAGAAATTAAGCGCCAGAAATATAGAGACTCATGTTACCTTTGTGGACCTACAACAAGCATATGATACCGTTCCAGTAGAAAAACTATGGACAGTGTTAGAGCAGACTAATATCAACCATACATACATAAAAGCGATAAAAGAACTATACAAAGGGTCAAACTCTAAAATTAAAATTGGAAGTCGACTTTCAAAAGAATTTCTGGTAACAAAAGGCTTAAGACAGGGATGTTGTATCTCTCCAACTCTTTTTAAAATATATATCGCAGTAGCTCTAAAAAACTGGAAACGGAAAGTGCACGGCATGGGAATACAACTTAACGCCCGATTTTCCATATACACACCACAGTTTGCTGACGACCAAGTAATTGTAGCTAATGATAAAGAAGACATGGAGTATATGATGAGAAAGTTAATGGAAGAATACCAAAAGTGGGGATTAACAGTGAACATGGACAAGACACAGTACTTATGTATTGGAAACGAATCCAATGAGTTAGAACTAGACAATGGACAAGTAATATCTCCATACAATGAGTATGTATACTTGGGTTTCACATTTGATAAGACAGGAACAGACTGTAAAGAACTGGAAAAAAGAATAGTAAAAGCAAAACAGGTTATTGGATGTCTTAACAGTATTTTATGGAGCAGAGAGATAAAAAAGAATGTTAGATTTAACATATATGAAACAATGGTGAAAAGCACGCTGTTGTATGGAATAGAGACTTGTCGCGTAACAGAAAAATACAAAACAAAAATGGAATGTGTCGAAATGGATGCAATAAGAAGATCAATGAGAATATCTAGAACAGATCACATAAGAAATGAGATGATAAAAGAAAGAATGGGAATCGAAGGAAGCATAACGGATGACATCACTAAAAGACAACTGATATGGTACGGCCATGTACAACGGATGAACGACGAAAGATTACCAAAGCAGGTCCTGGAATGGCAACCAATAGGGCGCAGAAAAAAAGGGCGTCCTAAACTAGAATGGCAACAGTCAATCCAAAGATCAATGAGTCAAAAAAATCGGACAGAAGATGATTGTCAAGATCGAAGGAGGTGGAGAATAGGCGTCGGACAACGTAGAAAAACGTTCTAAACCGACTAAATAATAAAATACCTTCGGTACTGTACACAACTAAGGCAAATTGGAAAAATCTGGATAAAATGCAATTTAAAGCATTAAGAATTATACCAGGCGCTATGAGAAGTTCTCCTACTAATAGTCTATTAGCAGTGAATGCTGAATTGCCCTTACGTTATAGGCGATTACTGTTATCTATAAAGTATGTTTCTAAACAGTTACAAATCTATAACAATAATACAGGTTTAGTGCTTATAAACTTTTATGAATTATATGCCGGTAGATCAACTTATTGGAATAATACCTCCTCCAGCAATAGTGGAGAGTTTTGAAATAGTAACTAATGACATCAATTATATGCAAACATTCCAAAAATTGCCTATATACACATATAATTATGATACAATATTTGAAGAACTGAAGTTTATTGACACAAAAATTAAGAAAACAGCTTCATCGGCACCTAGGGAATTCTACAATTTTATTAAAGATTACACGGATTATGTTCAATTTTTTATGGATGCGTCGGTTGAAAAAAATCCACCTTCTTGCGGAATAGGAATATTTAGTAATTATAATAACATTAAAATTACTAGAAAATTAAATAATAACACAAATATTTGTTCGGCGGAAATAATGGCTATACATCAAGCGTTATTGCAAGTTAAGAAAATAAATAATAAAGATAAATTCATAATTCTCTTAGACTCTAAAAGCGATCTTCAAAAAATACAAAAATTTGGACAAGACATACACACGAATATTGTCTGTTTGGAAATTAAAAAGATTATTGTCCAATTAAAAAATGAAGGAAAAGTGATAGAACTTGCTTGGATTCCCATTGCAGTATAGAGGGTAATGAGGAGGCGGATCATTTAGCTAATGACGGAATAACTTCTATTCACATAATTAATAACTCAATACAATATAGTGAGTGATCTTTTTCTCTATTCACATAATTAATAACTCAATACAATATAGTGATCTTTTTCCTCACTATAAAAATCATTCACATAATTAATAACTCAATACAATATAGTGAGTGATCTTTTTCTCTATTTCTATCTTCCAACTAGAAAAAATGCATTTTTGGATAAAACACTATGATTAATACACACAAATTATACCATATTCATATTCCCTGAATAATTCTGCATAATTTGGACCCCTCGCGTGTACCTCTGTGTCACTTCCCCACCGGGAGGCATTAAAAATGTCACCTTTTATTGAACAATTAATTACTCCTCATGGGTAACTAAACCTGATTCTATTATTTATTTGGCCTATTAAGAGAAGCCTAAAAAATGCAAATCCTCTTGGCTTTTTGTTTGAGTGTGTATTTTTTCGGAAGAGGAAATTTTTAAAAAATATAAAAACTTAAATTTCTTTAAAAATTTAGATACAAACATATGGATATTTTTACTTAAAGTGGTTGAACGCTATTAATTTAAAATAATATTGAAATTCGTAGTTCAATATTTGACTTAGTTTTCAAGATATTTATAAAAACGTTTTGTGTGTGTATTATGTGGTGACACGGGACCTTATTTTACATTATTTTAATATCACACTTGTTATAATTTAAAGAATGGTTGAAAGGTTGTCAGTGCCAAAGTTTTGTTTTTTTCTTAACGTTATTTTGTACTTTTTAAAAATGCCATACACAAATGCGGAGGCGATGGATATGTTGGCTGTGTACCATGAGTGCTACCAAAATGCAGCACTTGCGGCGAGATGGTATGCTTTAAGATACCCTGCTAGATATCATCCAGCAAGAAGAGTTATTCAAAGGCTAGTGCGCCGTCTTGACCTCCATGGTCAAATCCAACCCATACGACACCCACGCAGAAGACGTCGAGCTCGAAACGAAGAAAATACCATAAACGTGTTTGGGTATTTCATTGCAAATCCTAGACTAAGCACCAGGAGAGTTTCCATAGATCTTGGAATCACCCGAAGCACGATTTTGAGAATACTAAAAGAGCAGAATTTCCATCCTTATAAAATTAAATTAGTACAGGAGCTGAAAGAAAATGATTATGATAAACGGCTTGACCACTGCAACTGGTGTCTCGGCATGTTGGAAGACAATCCAGATTTTCTTAAGGAAGTACTGTGGTCTGCATCCATTCATAAAAACGGTGAAGTAAATACTCACAACATGAGATACTGGTCCCAGGAAAATCCACATTTGATTAGAGAAGACCATACTCAACACCAGTGGAAAGTTAATGTCTGGTGTGGCATATTTGCGGGTAAAATATTAGGACCAGTCTTCCTTCCCAATACACTAAACGGAGACAGTTATTTAGAACTTCTGCGAGAATACCTGCCTACCCTGTTTGATGATATTTTATTAGCAAACCGACAAGCAATGTGGTATCAGCACGATGGTTGTCCAGCTCATTACACCAGAGAAGTAAGACAGGAGATGGATAGACAGTTCCCAAATAGGTGGATTGGGCGAGGAAGTGTGTTTCCGTGGCCAGCACGTTCACCATATCTGACTTGCTTGGATTTTTATCTGTGGGGCCGTATTAAAGATATTGTGTATCAAATGCCACCAACAACTAGAGAGGATATGATGCTAAGAATAAGAGATGCTATTCTTAGTTTGTCAGTTGCCGAAATTGAGGCAGCTGTTGCCACTACGGTCTTAAGAATGCGCCTTTGCATTGAAAATGACGGCAAGCATTTTGAACAATTATTGTAAGACATCGATGGACTTTCAAAACGTGTATTTTTTTGTAGTTTTTTAGCTTAGACCTATGTATGTTTTAAAAGTTTTTTTTCTGTTAAATTGTTATCTGATTAGTTTTTAGTTTCAGTTTTTTATAATGGGTGTTAGGTATTTCAGTAGATATTGTAAATAGCAGATCATTCTTTGAAATAAATAACCTACATAAAAATTTTTAAATGTTTTTATTATCACAAATCTCAACGAATCCAGAAAAAGGATACTGACATAGATCATTTTGTACCAAAGTTATAGCTTTTTGGTTTAGCCTAGTTATAAAATTAGAGCCCTTATAAGACAAATGAGGTGGCCACCCATAAAAATACAGAGGAGTAAAACTAAAATGCAATCAAGCATAGTAAGGTCACGTTTAGAAAACTTATTTCTTAAATATCTTTCAAACTAAGTTAAAACTTAAAATGCGGGTTTCAGCAACTTAATAAATAAATATTACTTAATAAACCCAAGTAAAAATATTTATATGTTTGTATCTAAATTTTTAAAGAAATTTAAATTTCCTCTTTTGAAAAAATACAAACTCAAACGAAAAGCCAAGAAGATTTGCATTTTTTAGGCTTCTCTTAATAAGCCAAATAAATAATAAGATCAGGTTTAGTTACTCATTATGAGTAATTAATTTTTTAATAAACAGTGATATTTTTATTGTGGGGAAGTGACACAGAGGTACAGGCGAGCGGTCCAAATTATGCAAAATTGTTCAGGGAATATGAATATGGTATAATTTGTGTGTGTTAATCATAGTGTTTTATCCAAAAATGCAATTTTTCCAGTTGGACGATGTGATTACTGCCCCCTAGCGGGGAGCTACAGAAACAAAAACATTTTAGGTGAACGCGCAAGACACGATTTTATACTAACAATCAATTTTTTTCTCAAAGTCATAGTGATAGTAGTTTCGGAGATAAATCTGGTGGTCAGCCTTATTGGACCACCCTGTATAAGGTATAATTATACACTCAAGGATCTGGTGATTGACAGTTTTTTGCTCAGCATGCCTGTCAAAACCCATCAAAATTTCGCAATGTCAAAGATACATTAAAAGTCACATTTTATGAAGTCATTTTGGTATTGAAGTGCTTGACACTTGAATAGATACTCTAATAATAATATAATCTAACAAATTGTGTCAAAACATTTTTGGTCTCTTGTAAATTGTGTCTTTATATTGTCAAAAACCTACAACAGTCAAATGCAATGTTTTAACAAATTATGTCAAGAGTACATTTCAATGTATTTTGCCAATTGCCAATGTTTACAAATGTACCAAATTTTATGGCTCTGCATTAAGTTTACTAAGCTCACACTGGTTATGTACAATGTAATCATTTCTACCTGCACACACATCTGCAGCACTTATTTTTAAACTTTAAAAATTTTAAATTTTTCAATAAAATAAGATTGCCTAAGAATTGTTTTTTTAACATCAAAAATTACCCAAGTGTTTTTATGTCCCTCATTTTCTTAAATTTTTTGACCCTTTTTTAAAATGTTTTTCTATTCTGCCTACAATTTCTTTAACTATGTCAGGTAATACAAAAGAATTCACAAAATGTCTATTAGTTTTTGAAATATTAAGCCTAAACATAAATTGTCTTAGTAACTTTAACACACATTTTAAATCTTTGAATGAAAAGTAACTGCAGAGGGCACCACATAGCGGTTGCCTACAAAATTGGCTGCCAGCAGCAGGTAGACCCATGAGATTGCCCGAGGGGTGAACAGCTCTCACAATCGGTGTACAGATTTCTCACAATCTTTACACAATCCCTCCCAATCACTCACAATCTTACCACAATCTTTACACAATCCATCCCAATCACTCACAATCTTTTACAATCCTTCATCCCACAATCCTTCACAATGTTTACACAGTCTGTCCCAATCTTACAATCTTACCACAACCCCTCACAATCTTACCACAGTCCTTCACAATCCCTCGCAAAGGAAACTATAGACATGATGACCTTTTTTTTTTTTGGTTGGTTGCAAGAAGTTTTGATGGGCTGTCTCCTCCGCTCCTTCAGACATGCGACACCACTGCACAGTCCTCCACAATCCCTCACAATCTTTACATAATCTTAGCAAAACATTGTGTATTATCACAATCGGTGTACACATTTTGGGTTAGCTGTTCACCCCTCGAGATTGCCTTTTCTGACATTACATTTTGTTAAAGAAATGTACATTTTGTACTTCTGTAATGTTTGTTGGCAATAAAAGATATTCTATTCTATCCCATTGCAATAACCCTAATACTAAAAAGTTTTTTTTATTTTTACCTGTAACTTCCTCCAACTGCTGAATTGCTTGCATAATGTTCTGCTGAACTGACTCCTCCATTTCCATTATGAGCTCAATGTAGTCTTGCTTTCTGTCACAGTAAATAGCACATCCCAGAATGAGACGCAAAAGTTTTGCCAGCTGTATTGAATCATTGTTCTCACCAATTTTGTTGACATCTGGTTTACCCACTTCTAAAATTTGTTGACCTGCAAAAACATATAATCATTTTAGAAATAAGTATCTTGAAATATCACTTTCTTCTGAAACTACCTACTTATTCTTTTAAAAAGCTTTCAGCCATCCATACATACCCAAGGTATCTTGATAATATTCTACCACTGTTTCAACAATTTTCTTTAAATTGCTAACTCGTAATCTCCAGTTGGAACCAGCATCCCTCTTAATTTTTGGCTCTAGTTTACTGAAATGCTCAGGAACAATTTGTAACAAGGCTTCCAACATTGCCACACCATCACAAATCTCCATGATATTCCTGGAACGGTTAGGAGAGATCTTTTGAAGCCATTTAATCAAGCTTTTGCACATTTCATCTGTGGGGTCCATATTTGCTAGATTTCAAATACCTATATCAGACACTAATGAGGTTTATTTAGTTTATAAATATTTAAAATCCAATTTTTAATTGCTTACTGTTCACCTACTTATACTAAAAAATATTGCACAAAATCTAATTAGATTTAGAACAATAATTGTTCTTAAATTTATATTTATTCTTTATTATTTTGGTTTTTATTTTTGACGTTTTGTTGGCTGATTTGGAACAAGAAAAAACAATAAAAATAACCTCACTTTCTGAGCTGTTTGAGGCTTATGGTAAAATCCCTTTGGTGTTCTGTGTGGTAAAAGAAAGACGAACGCTACGGATCAGTGCACTAAAATAGCTTAATTTGGGGTCGTTCACAAATTAGGCATGAAAGTAAAGAATTAGCGTTCGACAGTCTTGTAATTCATAGAACAGGCTTATTAATTTGAGGGGGCTGTGTTTTATCTTAAAGAGAATGCTAATACCAATAAATATGGTATCCCTAACTCAAAACATGAAAAATTTGAGATTGCCACCTTTGATTCTACACCCCTCAACTATCCGTTATATCTTATATCGAAACCCTGTTTTTTTACGTGCCTAGCTCCGGGCCTGTTCTTGGTTTCCTAGGTAACGTTTTTCTTTTGTTTAATAATATTCTGGAATGTTGCTGTCAGTGACGGTGACGCGCTTTCTAGCGGATTTTCAATTGCAACAGGAAATGTGAAATTTTTTTACATGTTTTTTTGATATCCGTGAAACTAGCTCCATGGAGCCAGCTCCACAAAATTACAGTGGACCAGATAAACGGTACTGGAACAATAAAAATATTAAGAACTCGTTTATTTTTTGTAATTTTGACTTGTAACTTGAACCACTTGTAAAGAAACCACCCTTCTATCGGCACTATATATTATCATTTTGTTACAAACGTCAGTGGCGGAGGTAGGAATTTAATTTTATTAAAGTGAATTTGTAGCTAGGGCCGTACTTACGTCATTTTGACAGATTTTGCCTAAATACTTGCACATATTAAGGGATCACCCCTCTATCGCCGCTATATTTCAGAATTTTGTTACAAACGCCAGTGGCGGAGTTATGAATTTTTAAATTTTTATTGAAGTAAATTTGGAGCTGGGTCCCTAATTACGTCATTTTGACAGATTTTGCCGAATAACTTGCACACATTATAAAGGGATCACCCCTCTATCGCTGCTATATTTCACTATTTTGTTACAAACGTCAGTGGTGGAGATAGGAATTTTTAAATTTTATTGAGGTAAATTTGGAGCTGGGTCCCTAATTACGTCATTTTGACAGATTTTGCCTAAAAACTCGCACACATTATAAAGGGATCGCCCTTCCATAGCTTTTATATTTCACTATTTTGTTACAAACGTCAGTGGCGGAGATAGGAATTTTTAAATTTTATTAAAGTTAATTTGGAGCTGGGTTTCTAATTACGTCATTTTGATAGTTTTTGCCTAAATACTTGCACATATTATAAAGGCATCACCCCTCTATCGCTGATATATTTCAGAATTTTGTTACAAACGTCAGTGGCGGAGTTATGAATTTTTAAATTTTTATTGAAGTGAATTTGGAGCTAGGTCCCTAATTACGTCATTTCGACAGTTTTTGCCTAAATACTTGCACATATTATAAAGGGATCACCCCTCTATTGCTGCCATATTTCATTATTTTGTTACAAACGTCAGTGGCGGAGTTATCAGTTTTTAAATTTTTATTGAAGTGAATTTGGAGCTAGGTCCCTAATTACGTCATTTCGACAGATTTTGCCTAAATACTTGCACATGTTATAAAGGGATCACCCCTTTATCGCTGCTATATTTCAGAATTTTGTTACAAACGTCAGTGGCGGAGTTTTGAATTTTTAAATTTTTATTGAAGTGAATTTGGAACTGGGTCCCTAATTACGTCATTTCGACAGATTTTGCCTAAATACTTGCACATATTATAAAGGGATCACCCCTCTATCGCTGATATATATCAGAATTTTGTTACAAACGTCAGTGGCGGAGTTATGATTTTTTAAATTTTTATTGAAGTGAATTTGGAGCTGGGTCCCTAATTACGTCATTTCGACAGATTTTGCCTAAATACTTGCACATGTTATAAAGGGATCACCCCTCTATCGCTGATATATATCAGAATTTTGTTACAAACGTCGGTGGCGGAGTTATGAATTTTTAAATTTTTATTGAAGTGAATTTGGAACTGGGTCCCTAATTACGTCATTTCGACAGATTTTGCCTAAATACTTGCACATGTTATAAAGGGATCACCCCTCTATCGCTGATATATATCAGAATTTTGTTACAAACGTCAGTGGCGGAGTTATGATTTTTTAAATTTTTATTGAAGTGAATTTGGAGCTAGGTCCCTAATTACGTCATTTCGACAGATTTTGTATAAATACTTGCACATACTATAAAGGGATCACCCCTCTATCGCCGCTATATTTCAGAATTTTGTTACAAATGTCAGTGGCGGAGGTAGGATTTTTTAAATTTTATTGAAGTTAATTTGGAGCTGGGTTTCTAATTACGTCATTTTGACAGATTTTGCGTTAAAACTTGCACACGTTGTAAAGGGATCACCCCTCTACCGTTGCTGTATTTTACCATTTTGTTACAAACGTCAGTGGCGGAGTTATGAATTTTTAAATTTTTATTGAGGTAAATTTGGAGCTGGGTCCTTAATTACGTCATTTCGACAGATTTTGCCTAAATACTTGCACATGTTATAAAGGGATCACCCCTCCATAGCTTTTATATTTCAGTATTTTGTAACAAACGTCAGTGGCGGAGATAGGAATTTTTAAATTTTTATTGAAGTGAATTTGGAGCTAGGTCTCTAATTACGTCATTTTGTCACTTTTTGCCGAATAACTTGCACATATTATAAAGGGATCACCCCTCTATCGCTGCCATATTTCATTATTTTGTTACAAAGGTCAGTGGCGGAGTTATCAATTTTTAAATTTTTATTGAAGTGAATTTGGAGCTAGGTCCCTAATTACGTCATTTCGACAGATTTTGCCTAAGAGCTCACACACATTATAAAGGGATCACCCCTCTATCGCTGCTATATTTTAGAATTTTGTTACAAACGTCAGCGGCGGAGTTATGAATTTTTAAATTTTTATTGAAGTGAATTTGGAGCTAGGTCCCTAATTAAGTCATTTCGACAGATTTTGCCTAAGAGCTCACACACATTATAAAGGGATCACCCCTCTATCGCTCCAAAAAACTGTTTTTAAGGTTGATATAACGTGGAGTGTGCTAATGGGCTTGGAAGGTATCAGATCCGTCATGGATCTATTTATTTAATTCCAAGACGCTTGTTTTCCTTAAGGTGTGGTTTCACATAGAAAAACTACAAAACTACTAAATACTTAGAGAAAATTAAAACAATCCTATGAAATTTTCGTTTGAATGGTTAATAGTGCTAAAACTACAAAACTACTAAATACTTAGAGAAAATTAAAACAATCCTATGAAATTTTCGTTTAAATGGTTAATAGTGCTTCAACAAATAGAATATCCTTAATACCGGTTAAAACTGTTGGAACAATGACTAATAGTTAATCGTCCTCTACAATAGGAAAAAGGATTCCCTTTTTACCTGGGGATATAGTTCAAGTAGCTCAAAACGAAACCCGGCCCTGCTAACACGAAATCCGTAATATGATGTCATACACCTGTTGCCACGTCCTGAAAAAATTGTGGGAAAAGAGGCCGTTCATAAATTATGTTGTCTTAATGAGTTTTTATCGCAGATTGTAATAAGAAATACACAGTATAAAACGACGCGACGCGGGCTAATAAGCGCATGACAAACTATCGCACGGTTTGAATAGCCTAACCAACTCAAAGCACTATATATTTTGGTAAGGTAAGAAGTTGAACCTTACTTATTATTTATAAAATTTTACAGAGGCAGAGGAGGCGGCAACAGCGGAAAAGCTACATTGTTTACCAACAAATGAATGAATTACCGGCGAAACCGGGGCTACTACTTCTCTTTATATGTTATTACTCTGAGATCGTAAAGAAAATTTTATCGTCTAATTAAAGCGCGTAAAACTTTTTTCCTAAAGGGCTTTGTTTTAAAACGAATTGGATAAAAACCTAAAAATTCAGTAATTTTCGACGATTTCTGTAAATCACCCACATATATGGATGCCACTGGGCCGCTAGGAATAAAGTTATTCCTACTAAGTGATACATAGTTAAAATGGAAATTTTATTGTCTAAGAAAATTGGTTAAAGTTAAAAATTTTGCTGTATTTCCTTTGAATAAAATGTGCAAGAATTCAGCATATTACGTACAGCTGATTTTAAAAAAATCTGATACCACTGGAAAAACTCGGTTTCTATTTTAAGCAGTATATATTGTTACGGGTTCACAACGACAAATTAAAACTCGCAAATGTCAAAAAAAACGATTTATCAATTTATTTCGATAAATTATGTACAAAAACACGCACCTAAACTTACTAATAACTTGCTAATAATTCACTACTTTAATCCGCCTATTAACTTCGCGTTAACATCTAGCGATCACTACCGTTGGTTATCTTTGACTGCTCGATGCACGACGTCCGGCCCTATATATAAGGGTCTGCCTACTATTCGAGAATTTTCCATCCTTGTTCGATTCAGGATTATTCCACCCTTTTCTAGAACGCGGACCGTTCGCACACCAGTTTGCCACAGATAACGCCACTAAAACCTAGACTAAGAATACAACAATAAAATACGTCAACCTAATACTACACTAAACCTAAATCAATTCTAACTATAAAATTTAAATAACTTAAATTTGTAACAATATTATATTATATAGGGTTGACATTTACATTTTATAGTAATGTTATGACCGTTTATTGTCTTTTGCATGTTTATAAAATAAATAAAATACAACTTGATAAAAACTAGAGACCCTGTATGTGTGACATATTGTAAAAATATGTCATACATACAGGGTCTCCAATAAAAACCAGCTAGAAATATATTTTTGGTCGTTTTTAGAAATAACGTGCTAAAAAAGTAAGTTCGGCCTTTGTTGCTGCAGTTCGGCACCTGAGGTTTGATGATTGAATTCTACGGCATACGGTGCTTGGCTGCCTGGAAACTGTGAAAAAATTATTGCATTCTTTTCTCTCTCGAAAGGGTCATTTTGAGTACTCGAAGTAGCGCCTAATCTTCCCGAACTTGACCTACTTTTGGCCTGCCAGATTGTCCTTGTTTCCTTTCAAGTAATTTTTCTTTTATCTACTTTTTATTTATAGAACAAACTGTGGTTCGGCTTACGTTAAAATGCTGGGCTACCGCTGTAAACGACCTACCGTTTTCTAACTCAATAACAATTTTTGGCTTTAAGCTCTTTGGTCGTATGTAACGCCATTTTAGGATTAAATACCATGTTTATCTATTTATTTTTCTGAAACTGACGACAATGTTATTATTTTTTTACTTGTCATTAACAGTTTTGATATTTGTTAAAATACTGGGGTTCTGATAAAGCTGATGGTGGCTTAGAATCCACTATTCAAATTTTGGAAAAAGTCGTATCAGATCTTTGCAACGGTAGTGCTTAGGTACCTCGCAGATATCTCCTTCGATAGGTCTTTTAAAGAGCTTTATATTTTCTCTCCACAGATTTTCTCAAAAGTAAGTAATTTCTGAGTAAAAGGCTATTAAAGGAAAAAATAGTCAAAAATCCAAGATGGCGGCGCCATTTTGACCATGTTCCTGAGGGGAAGGGGGTCGGGGCTTTTACTATATTTAATGGGACTCCAACAGCTACTGAATACGCCCAGCGTTGGATTTATATTTTTTTAAACAATTTTTTTAAAATTTTTTATTCCCTAATCGGCCGCCATCTTGAATATCTCAAAATGCTTAAGGGTGCCAGAGTGGCATCAACTGGATCTTTAAAGATGAGTTCTTGGGCTATAAGAATCAGCAATAAAATCCAGGTCCTTTGAAAATCTTCCTAACTATTGTAGGTCAACAATAATATGAAAATATCGACCGTAGATCATGATAACTATGTAAGGGCGTACTTCAAAAAATCATATCTTTTATAATGTAAGGTCAAATGTAACGAATCAAGAATCAGTTTACTTAGAAAACCTTACTCTTATAGAAAAAATATACCAGAATTGTTTGGTAGCCATACTTGTTTTAATCCGCGACTAAATTCTGATTTTGTTAAAATTTGCAAACTACCCCCCAACTAAAGTAAGGCAAAAAACTATTCGTCGAAGCGAAAGAATGCATAAAACCAAAGTTGTGGGCAATTTTGTTCTCCACATATTTTATTTAAACTTTTTTTATATGCTGGTTTCCTCCAAGCGCCGCGAGTTTTCATCCCCCCCCCTCGAGCGGCTACCCCCCGAGGTATATATGTTTACCATCCCACCAAATGTCTACCATCCCACCAAATTTCATTTCTGTTCGACCTTTTGCAAATAGAATCCGATAATTTGTACCCAACGCTTGGCCTAATATTTGTTTGGTGTTCTTAGAAATCTTAGATTTAATGTGGTCACAGATTTTTCCTTTATAGGAATTGCAACCAACAGGCGTAGCAAACTCGCGCGTATCTTCAAGAGTAATTAGTGTAAAAGGGTTTTCCTTACCTAGAAACATTTATTTAAATTGATAGGGGGTTCCTTTCAAATAATCAATAAAGTATGTTTAAATAGATTTCTCAGTAATAAAATTATCAAAAAAAAAATTGCACAATAAATAAATTTTCTAAACTTATATAAGTGAACCTTTCTACCCCCCCCCCCCTATTTAAAAAATGAGAAAAGTTTGAAATCTGCCAGAATTAATGTTTACAAAAAATTATTCAAATCCATATTTAGCTCAATAAAATTTAAAAATTCATAACTCCGCTACTGACGTTTGTAACAAAATGGTAAAATACAGCAACGATAAAGGAGCGATCCCATTATAACGTATGCAAGTGTTAACGCAAAATCTGTCAAAATTACGTTATTACTGAAGTAGCTCCATATTTACATCAATTAAATAAAAAAATCCTACCTCCGTCACTGACGTTTGTAACAAAATTCTGAAATAGCAGCGAATATAATATGTGCAAGTATATAGGCAAAATCTGTCAAAATTACATAATTAGGGACCCAGCTCCAAATTCACTTCAATAAAATTTAAAAATCTCCGCCACTGACGTTTGTAACAAAATTCGGAAATATAGCGGCGATAGAGGGGTGATCCCTTTATAATGTGTGCGAGTTTTTAGGCAAAATCTGTCAAAATGACGTAATTAGGGACCCAGCTCCAAATTTACTTCAATAAAAATGTTAAAATTCATAACTCCGCCACTGACGTTTGTAACAAAATTCTGAAATACGGCGGCGATA
Organism: Aspidapion aeneum; assembly: GCA_963576565.1. Classification (NCBI taxonomy): domain Eukaryota; kingdom Metazoa; phylum Arthropoda; class Insecta; order Coleoptera; family Brentidae; genus Aspidapion; species Aspidapion aeneum. Next base: position 131,036,865 of record OY755039.1, read on the forward strand.
GAGGGGTGATTATTTTATAATGTGTGCGAGTTATTAGGCAAAATCTGTCAAAATGACTTAATTAGGGACCCAGCTCCAAATTTACTTCAATAAAAATGTAAAAATTCATAACTCCGCCACTGACGTCTACAACAAAATTCTGAAATATAGCAGCGATAGAGAGGTGATCCTTTTATAACGTGTGTGAGTTTTTAGGGAAAATCTGTCAAAATGACGCAATTAGGGACCCAGCTCCAAAATCACTTCAATAAAATTTAAAAGTTCCTATCTCCGCCCAAGTAACACAAACTGGACAATATAGTTTAAAAGCAAAAACTCTGCTGTGAAAGTGTTGTCAGAGCTTAGTTTTTGCTGTAAAACAGCTAGCTGTGGTTTAGAAATTATTTTAGCTATAGAACCTCTCTGATAGCAGGTGTTTATGGATAAAATAGCTATTGATGTAATATTACCCAGGACTTCCTCTTTTAAAGTTAAATAATTGCTAATAAGCATGCTAAAATTTAGCTAGCTAAATAACATAAATTTTAAGCTCTTATTCCTATTATTTAGCTACAAAAAGCGGCAATTTAGCAATTTTGTATTTTAAGCTGTTTATTACAAAACTTTTGAACAGCCCCTAACAATGCTTGGCCAGAAGACCAGTGCGATTATGACTGTCGAAAAAAGGAGGATTTATTGTCAAATTGTGTCAGGCCTGATCCAAGGTTCGTAAAGAAACCGGTTGTGTAGTAAAGGCCTTCACACACACAATTTACGTAATCCGTAGCATGGCGCATAGCGGGCTTTCAACCAATCAGCGATCGAATAGCAGCGGCCATATTGGATTTACGTAAGAAAAGTCCATAAGGTTGAACTTCTTACGCGTTATGTTTTTTTGTGTGTGATCGGCTTAACTCCCAGCCAATGACGCGGCATTTTGCCTGCTCCACGGTCAACAAAGAAAGACCTATATGTTACATTATGAGAGAAATAAAGATAGGTCTATTTAAAAGCAGGAAAAATACCAAAATTTATTAAAAAATTAAATAATTTATGATAAAAATTCCAATAGTTTTATAAATATCAGATTCAGGACACGATTATAAATACTTTTGCTACTCTCTTGTTCAATTTAATTAAATTTTTACGCCGAACTCTAAAGCAAACTAGCCACATATTATTGGTTTTTTTTGGTGGGTAGGAAATAACTAAAACTAGATTTTTTTGTGTAAAATGTAATCAAATTTTTTTTTAAAAAGGATGTTAAAATGACTAGTCAATAAGGCAGTAAGGGAACATTCATAAATAACATAACGCAAAGATTCAGGATTTTTGATCACCTCTTCTTAACGCATTTTCAAGAAATATCATAAAAAATACATCGACTGTAACGCAAGGCTAATATTACTTCACTCCTGCTTGAGCGTTATACAAAGTGTTCCAAGTTAAGTGTCCACCATTGCTAACTTTTTTATTATTAAAGATAGCAAAAAGTTTAAATTGGCAAATTAGTAGAATTTTTAATGCTGTTTAAGATACTTAAATTTAAAAAAAAAATAGAGCATCGCTTTTTGGAGTTTTTGAGTTTTTCAAAAAACATTTTAAAAAATTTATATACCCTGTATTTAATTTTTTTTTTTTTTGATAGGCCATTTAACTCTAAACAATTTTTTTCAAAAAAATTTTTGCCTAAAGTTTAAAATAATAACGAAGACATTTTAAATTCAAAATTACGTAAGTATTTTAATTTTAGTTGGTAGAAAGTAGTCTAAGCCTAATTTTGAATTGGGAATATTTTCGTTATTTTTAACTTTAGGAAAATAAATCAAATATTTAAATTAAATTAACAGCAATATTATTTTCCTCAATTTTTAAGAAATATTAAAATTACTTTTTTTTAAGTTTAATTTTTTTCCAAGAAAAGGTAGGTATGCTGTGTAATAGGTACATCATTTAAGAACTATTTTTAGTAGGCGCCTTAAAAGCAGCCAACAACATTGATTATTTTTTAAACTATTAGTAATTTTCTATGTGCATGTAAAGTTCATTTCATAATCTTTGTCCTGGCCTATACTGATTGTGATGATAACTATCAAAAAGTTATCTTAAACATTATGTGTTGGTTGCAGATATCAGATGCAGTATAGAGAGAAAACTCATTCCCCCCAAGGTCTATTTTCCAGCTCCCCTTGTAAACTTGTATGACCCACATTGTATGGGTAGGAAACAACCGACACAGAAAAATTTGTGTTTGTTAAAATTTAAATTATAATTAAAAACCTCACCAGTTCTTTTACTTAGTTTTTAATACATTTATAGTAAGCACGTAACAGGTATTTAAACACTTACAAGACGAAAACACCCAAAAATTTCAAAATTTCCTCGCAAAAGATGAAATTTCGATATAAACAGCGTTTGACTGCTGATTTCTAGGAAAACTGTGACGTAGCCCTGACGTCACGACCCGGCCGCCTAAACACCGAGTTACGCAACCGGTTTCTTTACGGACCGTGCCTTCTGTTTGTTGTTTTCTTTTCTAACCTAAACTGACTGTGGTTGTGTTTTTTTTTAAACAAGCAATTTGGTGTTTGTTTAAACAAATGTCCACTCACAGCCATAAAGGATAGTTTATTTGCCCATCTTTAGAGTATCCCTTTATCTTTGAGAGGGAACTAAAGTTGGGTAAACAGTGACTGGTTCCTTGAAACCCTGGTGGGATGCCTTGTCAGGGAGCGCACAATGGGGCCAATCAAGGTGTCCCTGCCTGGTACTTATCAGTCCTGAGTGAACCTTAAAAGTGCTGTCAAAATTTTTTCATCAGTCTGTCTGTTTTTTGGTGTAACTCAAGGGTTGGTTTATATAACACCATAATGCACCATGGCCAAACATAATGCTTGATTTTGGTACATCGGTCCTTCATTTTTCTGCCTGCTTAGCATTAAAAGATGATATATAATTAAGCACTAACTTTGTCACCATTGTGCACTATGTGAGCAGCCGACAATTAATCAGCAAGTGTACAAATACTAGTAGAGTACTGTAGACTTGGTTTACCTTAGCACATAATCAGGCCAGGCTCACAAATAAGGTATGGACCCACTTGTTTAACCCATTGTATTAGGCCCTCTAAGGTGTTGCACCCTGGGCATTAAGAACCCAGTTTATCAATTGAATAACTAAATAAATAAATTTCTTGTTTTTTATTTACCTAGCTACCTTAAAAACAAAAATTTCCTCTACCTATTCCTACTAAGGTCTGCCTTACCAGTGGTGATACCAGAGAGGATGGAGGCTATCACCTCCCCCCACCTGTTTCTAGAGAACTTTAAATACAAAGGCACATTCTGGTGTATTACCTATGTAACTGAGTAAAAAAACTATTTTGCTAATACTTATTGTGTAATAAATATGGTTTCTCAAGAATTTCCATTTATTTTAAAGTAGGTATTTAGAAAATTTTAGAGGTAAAAAACTTTTGGCATGTTAGAAAAAAAACATTTTTTTATAAAATAAAATCATATACTGCCGAATTAATTTTTTAAGTCTATACAATGTATGTTCAAAAAATCTAAATTGTCCTCCTTTTTGTTGTGTCTCTGGAACCCCTCTGTTGGACCACTCACCAATGTAATACACATTTTTTTAAAATAGTAAAATAGTAAAAATTTATTGGTGTTTTACATATAACAATGTTTACACAAGTCAGTTTTTTTTTCTTTATCTCTCTAAATATTAAGTAATAAAATAGTGGTAAAATTTGTTTAAATTAAAATCCTAACAGTACACTTAACATTCAAATAACACTAAACATTCAAGTTTCAAATTTATGATTTAAAAATTCTTCAAACGAGTAGAAGGCATTCTGGAGCAATATTTGTTTTACTTTGACTTTAAACGATTTTAGTTGTAAATTTCTTATTGTTTGAGGAAGCACATTCAGAAAACAGACACACCAGTACTTTGTTGAATTTTGGCATCTTTTTAATCTATTATAGATTGATCTTACATTATTTTTGCCTCGCGTATTTTAATTATGAGTATTGATGTGTGTTTCATATAAGTTCAAATTAGACTTCATATAGCAAAGGCAGTGAAAAATATAGAGTGAGGGAAACGTTAAAATTTTTTGATTTCTGATTGCATATCTACAATCCTCTTTATACTTTAGACCACCCATCACCCTTACCGCCCTTCTTTGAACCCTGAACACCTCGATAGCCCCAGCTGCATGACCCCAAACCATTAGAGCATATTCAATTCTACTCTGGCACAGAGCAAAATAGGCTTGTCTAAGTACCCTTTCTGTGACACAATTAGCCAAGTTTCTCAAAACAAACACATTAATATTTAGTTTTTTGCAAACAGATTGAATGTGGCTCCTCCACAGCAGCTTGCGGTCAAGAAGAACTCCTAAATATTTTACTGGTTCATTATCATCTTTTGGCATGTTTTTTAATGAAAAAGTAACATTTTGTGTTTTTGTTTTATTTAACACCAAGTCGTTTGCCGCAAACCAATCTTCCGCCCTCTTCTGTGCGTCACACGACATCATCATGGCATTCTCTAGTGAAGAATCCTTTACAGTAGTAACTACATCGTCAGCAAAAAGTGCTGCATGAATCAAGTCAAGGTTAACTGGTAGATCAGCAATGTATATTAGGAAAAATAGTGGGCCCAATATGGATCCCTGAGGAACCCCAAAAGAGCTTGTACTTGCTTCTGCTGACGATTCTGACCCCATCTTCACTATTTGCATACCCCCATCTAAGTATGATTTTATAAGGGCTATACTATTTGAATCAAAGTTATATACTGCAAGTTTTTTTAGAAAGATGTCATGTGGCACACAGTCGAAAGCCTTTGTAAGATCGCAGAAAGTTGAAGCAGCATATTTCTCGATATTTCCCCTCCTGGAAAGAGGCCATCAAAACCTCAACTAGATCTAGGATAGCCATGGTTGTGTTTTTGTTTTTCCTGAAGCCATACTGGTTTTTACCAAGGAGATCATTTGCTTCAACAAATTCTGTTATTTGAAGGGCTAAAACTTTCTCCAAAACTTTCGAAAGAACAGGCAATAAGGAAGAGGGTCGGTAGTTTGGTAGTTCATTTATGTCCCCTTTTTTAAACACAGGACTTACAACCGCTCGACGTAAGATGTTTGGAAAAATGCTTTCTGTTATACATTGATTTACAAGATCAGTTAGTGGACAAACTATCACATCCTTAATTACTTTTAAAAGTTCTGTAGTAAAACCATAGATATCTTTTGATTTTTTATTTTTAAGTCCGTCAATAACATCTCTGATTTCTTTTTGTGTTACCGTTCTGAATTTAAACAAATTTTTTGGTATATTTTTTACTTTTAGTGCATACAATATCGCGGTATTTTCATTGGGTTTATTGCCATTTGTAGTAATTTTAGCTGTATTTATAAAATGATGGTTGTACTCATCAGGGGTTATATTTGATTTGCAATTTTCATTATTCTTCTGGCCTCTATACCGATTTACAATTTCCCACATAGTTTTTATGGGGTTATTTGAAGAATTTATGAGTTGATCATTTGCTTGTATTTTAGCTTTTTTTATTTTTTGCCGATATTTTTGCTTAAAAGTTTTGATTTTGTCTTGCAGATTGATGGATGGGTAAATTTTGTTGAAATCAACAAGAAAATGAAGAACTCTGCGTAGATTTCTAAGTTCCTCATTAAACCAATTCACTGTGTGTTCATAACTTGTTTTATTTTGATATGTTTGTAATGGAAATGCATTTTCATATGCCAATATTAATTTGTCGAATAAACTTCTGAATTTTTTATCTGAGTCAAGATGTTTATTATTGATAAATTCAAAGTCGATTTGTTGAACAGATTTAAAAAATAGGTTTTTACCCTTTTCTGTTATGGGTCTGCATATTTTTGATTTAGGTTTTTCAATACATTGCAGAGCATAAAAGATCTCCAAGTACTGCCCTCTATGATCAGACATACACGTTTCTATTGTTTCAGTATTATATGTTTGTAATTCAAAATTCAAAAATATGTTATCTAGACACTTTAACTTCCTTGTATACTCAGTAAAATAATATTTAAGACCAAAAGAACCCATTACATCGCATAGTTTAGAGACCCGTATATCGTCTGTACCAAAGTAGACATTGAAATCCCCACACATACATATTTTAGTTGTTGTATCAACTTTTTCTAAAACTTTTACTAAGACTTTTTCAATTTGAGTTATAAAAATATCAAAGTTTCCCTTGGGGGGCCTATATAGTGAAATAAAGCAAACTCTGTGAGTTTTTAGGTAGGTACATACACAATGGTGTATTCATGGGGGTTGGAGAGGCAAGAGGGGCCCCTTTCTTATCAGATTTTTTTAGATTATGAATATGCATAATATCACCAAGGTAATCCCCAGGCCTGTCGTAAGAGCTAACTAAAGAAGCCTTGACCCATGGGTAGTCTAGTAATGGACAAGCTTTGACAAGTATGTAAAAAAATATAGATATGAGGGGGGTGGGTTAATCTGGTGATTCTCTGAATGGATTTGGTGACCTGGCCATTCAGGAAATCACCACATACAGGGTATATGGAGTCTATTTGGAACTAACAGCTAGTGCAGGCACATTGTGGCTCTCTGTACCCTGTTGATTATGTCAAAAGGTATATGACCCACCAGTGGTCTAAGGCTATAACTATGGCATTATGGACTAAGTTTCAGGCCTTAAATATAATTTGAAGTCTACTGGGTTCTATTTACTAGATAGAATTTAAATTGTTATCCGAGTCATACACAATACGTACATTTGTGCACAATATATCCAGAAACGCATGTCTACGTGCCAGGTTAGATCCTTTAAGGGTGCTAATCGCCACTACCATTCATTCGTGGTATTAAAGCAAAGATGTTTAATTTCCTGTACATTATATAATTTAATTTTAATAATTATAAAAATAATTTTGTAAAATGTGTTGGAGTCAATTGCAAGCAGACCCCCTTTTTGGCTGCTTTCTAAAATTAAAAAATGTAAATAAAACTTTTTTAACTAAAAATTAAAAAAACCAAGGCAATGTAACATGCTTTTTTAATTTTTTCTTACTTGGCACAAGTGAAAATTGGTAGTCAAGAGTGTGTTTAGTAAAAAACAGTCAAATCAGAATGTTCAAAAAAAAATTGTGTTTCTTAATGACAAATTATGAAAACCTGTCATTCAGGGCACAATGTTTGAATCCATCAGATCAAAAAATATTTTTTTTATCTCATTGGTTTGAATGACCCTCGGTTTCTGTTTTTTTTTTACTTCAAGTCAAGAGTAGTAGTTAGTAGTCAGTTTATTTAGACTCGCCTGATTCCAAGCAAAGTGCACCAGAGTCAATTGCCAGCACCGACCACTTTGGGAATTCTCCCCTTGCAATTACCAATTACTGAGAGTGTGTGGGGCCTCATTTAAAGTACTTGGGCCAAGCTTGTATGTTATGTCATGTTATATTTTTTGTATACACAGCCTTACGGTTTCCTTCTGTAATGATATCTTATGTCATGCTATGTCTTATGTTATGCTATGTTTCTGTATAAACCCAACTTAAGGGTTTCTGAAGGCGGTGGCCAAAATAATATGTTTTTTGCTTCCCACTGGTGATAGGGCATGTAATAACTTTATCTTGTAACGTTTGCACAATTTTTAATTGAGATATTTGTTTATTTTGTTATTGTGACAGCGCCCAAGATGACAGGTAACATCTGTGACTCTTCTTTTCTTTCTCGTATTACATAATGGGCCAATTGTTAGAACGCAAGTTAGCTATACAAATCAACATTATTTAGGCTTAAGTATTAAAAAATAGCTTGTCTAGAGTTAAACTGCTGAAACCAATGAGACGGCCGAGGCGGCCATGATAGTTTTCCTATTTATTTTTCTTTAAATTTATGGACTAAAAAAATATTCATTTCCAGGTGATCCCGGGCCTAAATAAATTCTAGAAAGTGCTAAATTCAATAAAATATGATTTATAGGGTATTTTGAGGATAATGGTAATAAAATAATTTCTAACCTAAAAACAAACACCGAAAAAAAACGTTTATTATTCTGAATTTTCGAGGCGCTTGCGTTTTGACAAGCTATCTTGACCTGTTTTATCAGAAAAGTTAACCTGCCAAACATTTTGACGATGAGAACCGCCTTTTTTACGCGATTATATCACAGTAGTGTAGAACATAACAAGTTTTTCGTCAGCCATTTGAGTAAAAGTCTCTGTCCATTACAGGAAATAGCTATTTTGCAATAGTTGCCATTGTTTCTTATTTATTTCTAGACAAAATTACTTTAATGTTAACGTGCTATATTTTGGAGCTGTCATGGACACTGTGAGAGCTAAATAAAGATTGCCTAATCAGCAACGACAACACTTTAGAAGCTGCTTAGCAGTGAAACAAAAAAAAGTTATGTGTCTTCGAACGCACAAGTGGTGGCAGTCTGAGTAAAAGTGAGCCAAAAAATACCCGTTTTTCGAAAATAAAAACGCGAATCAAACGATAAAATCATTACGTAAGTGAGCAACAATATTAGGAGTGTGATTAAAAATAAAAAATCCGACCAAAAACGCAAGGAATAATTAAAAAACACCGTTTTTAAAATAGCCACACCCAAAAATTGAGGTTAGAAAACAAAAAGTAGAACGTTCGCGAACTCAAGGCTTTCCTGTTTTGCATTGTTTTTATCAACAAACCATTTATTTCTATGCTGAAATCAAACAGCTGATCCCACTGTCAAAAAAAAAAAAAACAGCTGATTCTGAAATTTCTGGAAATAAAATAATAAATATTTAGCAGAGTTCCGGTTGAACCGAGTAAATTGGACTCTGCATTATAAATCTTACAAAGAACCAGCAAAAAAACCATCTGTTGATAAAAATGGGAAGTAATAGATCCCCCAGAAATAGAACCTCACTAACATGTGGTAAGTGCAATACCATACTGAACCCCAAAATGCCAGACATACTGCAATGTAATCAGAGCTCAGACTGCTGTGCGAAATATTACCATCTGGCCTGCACAGAAATGAAAACAATTGACTACCAAGTTATGCAAAAGACAAACCAAAAATTTGCATGCAAAACTTGCTTTAAAGGAAAACAAAAATTAAGTACACCCAGCACAACCAGAAAAGACACAAAAACAAGCCTATCCTTGGAGGATGTTATGATATTTCTTCAAGAAATGCGAACTGAAGTGAGGGAATTCAAGAGGGATCTTGAATTCTATGCCAATGGATTTGAGCAACAAAAAGTTAAAAACTCAATGTATGAGGAAGAAATAAGCAAGTTAAAACAAGAAAACGAAATCATAAAGAATGAAATCATGAAAATAAAATCCAAATTTGAAAAAAATGAAAATGAAAACAGAGAAAACAATCTGATAATTGTAGGAATTAAATACGAACTAGATGGTGGTAAAGCAAAAATAGAAGAAGTAAAGAAGAATGCTGTCAAAGCAATAAAATATGTGAACCCAACCATACCTGAAGAAAGCTATGAAATACAACTAACAAACCCTAGGAAAGCCAACTCACCGGTACTACTGATGTTCAAAAGCCTAGCGGGTAAAAATACCTTTAAAGAATGTCGCCAACAAAAAGGAAAAATAAACACATTACAATGTGGTATCTCAAGCGAAGAAGATGGAATATACTTCAACGAGGATATGTCTAAAGAGCAAAAGATATTGTTTGGTAAAGCAAGAAAGTTAAAAGGTGAAGGATACTCTTTTGTCTGGGCAAAGGGAGGTAACATCTACGCACGAGAGAAAGAAGATAGTAAGGTTATCAGGATAAGAACAGAGGGAGACATAAACAAATTGCAAAACTAATAAATTAAAATGTATTAACTGAATCAGAACTTAGTTTATTGTTATATTTTTTTTTTTTTTTTTTTAGCAAACTCTCATGGAGCCTAATGATCTTTATGATGACTTTCAGAATATTGTTGCTGCATCCTGTGACCACCTCGGTGGCATGGATCTTACAACCACTGGGTCTAGGCTGAACCTTATTCATTTCAATATTTCAAGTCTCAACGCACACTTCGATGGTTTAATTGCATACCTAAAAACAGGTAACATTGATTTTGACATAATAATTCTGTCAGAAACAAATAAAATAAATAACTTGAACGACTTCAAACTTGACACTTATGAATTATTCTATAATGAAAGTGTTTTGAACAAGTGTGATGGTACAGTCATTTACATAAAAACTTCATTACTGCCTAACGCAGAAGTAATCAATATTGGTTTCTCAAGATTCTTAAGGGTCACTCTCACTAAATATGATGTTAAGATGGGACTTACTGCAATCTATAACTCACCCAGTTTAAATAAACTCGACTCTATCGACAACCTAAAACAACTTTTTACTCAAAACTATGAGAAGCACCTTGTTGAAGTGTTCTGCGGGGATACCAACATACACATGTTAGGTGAAAGATTAACAAACTATGCATCAGAATACTTAAACTGCTTAAACCAATCAGGTTATGTAAGCCAAATAAATACATTTACACGCATACAAGGAAATTCAAAAAGTTGCATAGACCATTTCTTTTTAAAAAATAATAAAGCAGGAATCGAAGCAAACCCCTATGTCATAAAATGTGGTCTTACTGACCATTTTCCCATAGTTTTGTCACTGAAATTCAAAAACAACAAAACATCCACAAGCATAAAAGAACCAATAATAAAAAAAAGCCTTGATTATAATAAAATAACACACTCACTCAAAAATTACAACTGGGAAGAGATTGTAGGTTGCGGGGACCCTAATCTTAGCACAAATAAATTTATTAAAATACTTAACGATATAATAGAAAATGCCACAGAATACAAAACCATAGCCAAAATTAACAAAAAAAAAGAATGGATAACCCCTGCAATAATAAATTCAATAAAAACCCGAGACAGATTGAAAAAAGAAACAATACAAGATCCTCTTAATCAAATAAAACTAATCCGGTTTAGAAATTATCGAAATCAACTAACAAAAATTATTAAAAAAACTAAATGTATGTATTACAAACAAAAAATAGACAACAACAAAAATGATTCAAGAAAAATATGGGAAATAATCAGAGAAGCTTCTAATGACAAAAATGAAAAAAAGTCAATAAAATCCTTGATTGAAAATAATAGTAAAGTAACAGACCCCCAAAATATATCTAACTTATTTCTTAAATATTACAGTCAGGTAGGAGAAAACTTAAGCAAAAAAATACCAAAAAACTACTACAAATTTAAAGAACCCCGCATACAAAACACTGCCAAGTTTGAACTATTAACAGAAAATGAACTAATATGTCAAATTAACTCTCTAAAAAATAAGGCCACACATTCAATTGACAATATATCAGCCCAAATCATTAAAGATAATCACACCACGCTCTTAAAACCCCTGCTTCATATCATTAACACAACTATTACTACTGGCATTTACCCCAAAGATCTAAAAAATTCAATAATTACTCCAGTATTTAAAAATGGAGACTTAGAGAAAAAAGAAAACTACAGACCTATCGCAGTTACAAGCACAATCAATAAACTAGTTGAAAAATGCATAAAATTAAGATTTAACACATACCTTGAGGAAAACAATCTCCTTTCTGAAACTCAATATGGTTTTCGCAAAAATTTAAGTACTGAAGATGCAATTCATCAAATGACAGAAAAAGTTACTAGGAATTTTAACAGTGGTTACAAAACCATAGGTATTTTTATTGATTTAGCAAGGGCTTTTGATACTGTGGCACACCAAATTCTATTACGTAAACTTGAGCAAATAGGCATAAGAGGTACCGAATTAAAATTATTCCAATCATATCTTGATCACGAAAGAACACAACAAGTAAAAATCGGAAAACAAACCAGTGAAAAAGAAAAAGTAGAATTTGGCGTGCCACAGGGCACAGTTCTTGCACCAGTATTATTTTCAGTATATATAGATTATATAACAAAAATTATACCACAAGACAGAGGATGGGTCATCTGTTACGCTGACGATTCGGTTATATTAATCAGAGCTAAAACATGGCAAGAAGCACAAAGCATGGCTGAAAAGTATATTACAATAATCAAATTCTGGTTAGATGAAAACTTATTAACATTAAATGATACAAAAACATTCTTTATTTCTTTTAGCATGAATAACAAAGAGACTTTTAAAATCCCTAATATAAAAATACACAACTATAAATGTTTTAGTAAAATTGAATCCTGCAATTGTCAAATGAATATAAAAGAAGTACAAAATATAAAGTACCTAGGAGTGATTATTGATAGAAATCTTAAATATGATACACACATAGAATACATCACCAAAAAAATTAGAAAAACAATATATCGTTTTTATCTTCTACGTGAATTCCTATCAAAAAAACTTTTGAAAATAGTCTATCAAGCATTAATAGAATCAGTTTTAAATTATGGAATAGGAGTCTGGGGTAGTGCCAGTGGTACAGTTTTAAACAATCTGATAATAGCTCAAAAATACATTCTCAAAATTATAAACAAAAAGCCAAAAAGATACCCAACTAATGAATTATTTAAAGAGAGCAAAGTTTTAAAAATAAGAGAACTCTATGTAAAAAATATTCTTAAACACATGAAAAATAATCAAAAATACAAAAATCAACATGTCCAGCGCACTGTAGAAACGAGATCTGTTACTCAGGAGCATTTGATTCTAGAAAGGGTTAATTTCTCAGCCTGTCAAAGGCATATTTCTTATGTAGGCCCAAGACTTTATAACTTAATACCATATTCAATCAAACATATCGCCAATAAAAAAACTTATGCCCTATCCGTGACCAGATGGATTCTTGAAAACACTGATAAAATCATACAAAAACTACCACTCCTAACCTAACTAGGGAAATTTATAATAAAACAGAACATATTAATATTTGTATATATTTTATTTGTTTAATTTCTTGCAATTATTACCCTTCATTACTACAATATATACTATTAAAAATATAGTGACAGTTGTAGCTTCACATTTTTCAAAAATATAAATATTATAAAAACATAATTATGGTGAATGGGTTCAGTCGGACTCAGGGGATGCCTGGCTATGGAGGTGGTGGGGATGGCAGGGTTCGTATTCTGTTACCATGTAGTTTCTTATCCCTTTTTTAGTTGGATTTCCATTGCAGACAGAAATTCAATATGTATGTGTATGTGACTGTCTATGCCTATTCATGGGCAAGTTTCTTTAACTAGATTTAAAAAATAAGATTAAATATATTAGTAGATCATTTTTATATAACCTATGAAATAAAATTAAGCTAATATAATGTGATAATATTTAGATTACATATAAAATAATATTAAGCTAATGTGATAATTTAAGACTGACAAGGACCCACCTCCCGACGAGCCAATTAATGGCTCAGGGAGGGTGATCCAATTTAAATTGTAAAAATCTGTAACATGAACGAAATATGTAATAAATTGAAATTGAATTGAATTGAAACGACATACAGCTGTAATAGCTATTTTACTTTCAGTTTTGCTGTTAAAGTGTTTTGGTAGCTGTTTTTTAGCAATTTGTGTTACTTGGGGCGCCGCTGACGTTTGTAACAAAATGGTGAAATACAGCCACGGTAGAGGATCCCTTTACAACAAGTGCAAGTTTTAACGCAAAATCTGTCCAAATGACGTAATTAGAAACCCAGCTCCAAATTAACTTCAATAAAATTTAAAAATTCATAACTCCGTCACTGACGTTTGTAACAAAATGGTAAAATACAGCCACGGTAGAGGGGTGATCCCTTTACAACGTGTGCAAGTTTCAACGCAAAGTCTGTCTAAATGACGTAATTAGGGAGCCAGCTCCAAATTAATTTTTATAAAATTTAAAAATTCCTATCTCCGCCACTGACGTTTGTAACAAAATAATGAAATAAAGCGGCTATAGAGGTGTGATTCCTTTATATTGTGTGCAAGTTTTTAGGCAAATTCTGTCAAAATAACGTAATTACGGACCTAGCTCCAAATTCACTTTAATTAAATTTAAAAATTCCTACCTCCGCCACTGACTTTTGTCATAAAACGATAATGTATAGCGCCGATAGAAGGGTGGTTTCTTTACAACTGGTTCAAGTTGCAAGTGAAAATTCCAAAAAATAAACGAGTTCTTAATATTTTTATTGTTCCAGTATGGTTTATCTGGTCCACTGTAATTTTGTGTATGGAGCTGGCTCCATGGAGCTAATTTCACAAAGGTTTTTTTTTGTGATTTTTTGCGGAAAAAAGTTTGCAATTAGTTAGAGAACACTGCAAGGAACATTTTGAAAGTGATTTTTTGAACAATTTGCCTGAAAATACAGATTTTGGAGGGTTTAAAAAACGTGGGTTTTTTAAATTCTCCCGGAGGTTTCAATGAGTGCGTTCGAGTAGGCAACCCGGGCGCCCCGAGGTTCATTTTTCCGTTCGAGTTGACGCTCGGAGCACGCCCTTTTGCGTTCGAGATGACACCCAGCGAAACCTCGGGGCACGCTCGATATGACCCGACCTTGAGGATGGAGAAAAGCGGGCGTATTACATAACCCTACTTTTTTAGACTTTTAAACTTTTGTTTACATTTTTTACGACCGTTTTCTTACTGTTTTTTTGTCAAATAAAATACATGGACGCAGTTCAGTTTGCTGTAGAATTATGTTTCCAAGATTCTGAGGAGAAAGAAGAAGAAAGACTACCAGGGTGCTCCAAATTTGCCGCGATGCGGAGCGCTAAGAATTATCCGTGATAATTCTAACCAAATTCTGGTGGGTAATGGCAAAGCGGCGACTATAAATAAGGGTACAGGAAAAAATCGCGTAGGAAAAAAGCACACAGAAAATATCCACACAAGAAAAGAGCACACACATAAAAAACCACACACACTAAAAGAGCGCACATGAAAATTATACCTAAAGTGAGAAGCTTTGGCTAATAAAAAAATCATGAATTAAAATAAAATAAAATAAATAAATTGTCTCAACTTTGCCCATAAAAAGAGGGGACTGTATTGACTATTTCCTTTAAAAAAATATTGACCAATAAAATCAATGTGACTGGCAGATTTGGATGAAAAGGGACAGAATTACAGTGATAATTTGCACTAGAGCAAAACCAGGGCGTTCTGTCCATGACATCACTACTCCCAGCTCGCTCGACGGGTTTTCTACTCGAACTCACTCAATGTACGTGAAGCTGTTAATATCATTCGTTGAAGACTCGACAGATTAGTGCAGAAAAAATTTTAGTTGACAAAGTTTTATATTTTTTTCTTGTGCAAAACTGTAAAACGAAATATGGGATTAAATAAGGAAGATGACTTGAATCAGCCAGGTAACAATCTTTTTCTTTCAGCAGGCCCTTCTGGAGGAATATTCTTCCAGTAAATTCAAAGTTTTTATTAGATTTTTATTATTTTTAGGAATAGACTCCATAAACCTATACCTAATAAATGGCCTGAGCCTCATGCTCGAAAATTGATTCCAGACTAAGATGGGGCCAGTGAGGGCAAAACACAGACAAAAACACATTATATTGTATGGGAAACACCTGTTTTTGGTATTATTTGGAAGCTGGAGAAAAACAACTTTATAGAAAGTAAAGAAGTTTTTGCAATTGCTACAGAATCTAGAAAGGTAAAGTTTAATACAAATTTTCACTTAAAAGTATACCTAAACTTAATTTAAACTAGTATTAGCTCACACATATACTATACTATAGTAGTGTGAGCTATGGTGATCCTATTTTTTTTGAGAAAAAAAAGTTCCTCCGATTTCAAATTTTTTTCTATATCTTTGCTTTTCAGATGATTTTGAAACTTTTTTGTTGCGCCGTCTGTCTGTCTGTCTGTCTGTATGTCTGTCTGTCTGTCTGTCTGTATGTCTGTCTGTAACGACCAACGCGCATAACTCAAAAACCGCTTGGCCGATTTTAATGAAATTTGGTACCTAGGCTGGGTCTTGGGTCGAGATGGTCCCATTTAAAAATGAACAAAATCCACCAAACACAAACCAAATAAAAGGGTGGGGGTAGATTTCAAAAATTAGAGTTTATGTGTAAATATGGCGTGTGTGATATCAAACGAAAGGTAATTGAGTCTGCAGTTAAACAAAATACATTTAAATTTATTTAAAAAAAAAGGTGGGGGTATATTTTAAAAATTATAGTTTAAGTGAAAATATGGCTTGTGTGATATCAAACGAAAGGTAATTGAGTCCGGAGTTTAACAAAATACATTTTAGTTTTTGTTTTTTTTAAGGGTGTGGGTAGATTTCAAAAATTTGAGTTTAAGTCAAAACATGGCTTGTGTGGTATCAAAAAGAAGGTAATTTAGTCTGGAGTTGAATAAAATATATTTCAGTTTTTAGTTATATTAGCTCACACATACACTATAACTATAGTACCTAGTGTGAGCTTAGGGGCCCATATATTGGCAGAGTATTTTTTTTTAATTTAATAAAATATAACTAGGACATTTAGGTTACATGTCTGAAATGCCTAGCTTGAGACCTTTATTTGGGTCACCACCTATAAAGTACCCACCGAGGTACCCACAAAAACCCAAAAAGTTACTATGAACCGACACAGGAAAATTTTGCATTGCAAACTTTATTTTGAAAATCTTATAAAGCTTGTTTACAAGAAAAAATATTGGTGTGAAACTAGCTGCCACTGTACAGCAGCCACAGTGTGAAGTTAACGGCCACTTACAGCAGCCAAAATCTGAAGTTGGCAGCCAAATTTAGCAACCAAACAAAAAGTATATTTTAAAAAATTAATACATTTAGAAGTTGCAAAAACATTGGAAAATAACTTTTTTTTATTAAGAAATGGAGAATTTGAGAAATTTGGAAATAAAAGAAAAAATTCCAAAAAAATGCAAAAATCATTGTTATGTATTAAAAATATCCATTTTTAAATATTTAAATAAGCTCACAAGTGCATGCATAGTTTCACTTGGACATGACAAGGAAAGATATATTTTCTCTCTCTTAGCTTCCCTCATTAAAACATAGTAAATGTGCTCTAGTCAATTCCAAGTAAAATGATAAATAAAGTCTTAATTAAATAGCAATAATTAGTTGTAAGAAAAGTACTGTGATGTAGTGATAATTTGTAACTGTGATAACAAGATATAACAAAGTTATAATAAAGGAAACAACAACCTAATAATTGAATATAGTTTATTTCCATCTCCATCTTGTCAAGGACAAAATAACATCTAATAACTAAAACAATCAAAGTACAGTCAATGTACAAAACTATAATAAAACTTAATAATAATAATAATATATAAAAATGAATATATAAAAATCTTTAAAAATATAGTTACACAATGAAACTTGGTAGGCTGTTTAAGTAACATACAGCTAGTCATTCGTGCAAGCGACTGCTCCTTGTTCCCGGTTTAACATGGACAAATGGAAAAAAATCCTCCTTGGTCCAGGTTTAACATGGACAAATGGAAAAAAATGTTGAAAACCAAAAAAAATACTCTGCCAATATATGGGCCCCTAAGCTCACACTAGGTACTATAGTTATAGTGTACGTGTGAGCTAATATAACTAAAAACTAAAATATATTTTATTCAACTCCAGACTAAATTACCTTTTGTTTGATACCACACAAGCCATGTTTTGACTTAAACTCAAATTTTTGAAATCTACCCCCACCCTTAAAAAAAACAAAAACTAAAATGTATTTTGTTAAACTCCGGACTCAATTACCTTTCGTTTGATATCACACACGCCATATTTTCACTTAAACTCTAATTTTTGAAATATACCCCCACCCTTTTTTTTAAATAAATTAAAATGTATTTTGTTTAACTCCAGACTCAATTACCTTTCGTTTGATATCACACACGCCATATTTTCACTTAAACTCTAATTTTTGAAATCTACCCCCACCCTTTTATTTGGTTTGTGTCCGGTGGATTTTGTTCATTTTTAAATGGGACCATCTCGGCCCAAAACCCAGCCTAGGTACCAAATTTCATTAAAATCGGCCAAGCGGTTTTTGAGTTATGCGCGTTGGTCGTTACAGACAGACATACAGACAGACAGACAGACGGCGCAACAAAAAAGTTTCAAAATCATCTGAAACGCAAAGATATGCAAAAATTTTTGAAATCGGAGCAACTTTTTTTTTCTCGAAAAAGTTAGGATCACCATATCTCACACTACTATAGTATAGTATATGTGTGAGCTAAAATTCAAAACTCACCTTCAAAATTACACAATGAAACTTGGTAGGAAGTTTAAGTAACCTACAGCTAGTCATCCGTGTAAGCTGCTGCTCATTGTTCTTGGTTTAACATGGACAAATGGAAGAAAAATGGAAAAACAAAAAAAATCAAAACCTACCTTCAAAAACATAGTTACGCCATAAAACTTGGTAGGGTGTTTAAGTAACCTACAGCTAGTCATCCGTGCAAGCGGCTGCTCCTTGTTCCCGGTTTAACTTGGACAAATGGAAGAAAAATTTGAAAACCAGAAAAAAATTCAAAACTCACCTTCAAAAACATAGTTACACAATGAAACTTGGTAGGAAGTTTAAGTAACCTACAGCTAGTCATCCATGCAAGTGGCTGCTCCTTTTTTTCCAGTTGAACATGAACAAATGAAAGAAAAATGGAAAAACAGAAATAAAATCAAAACTCACCTTCAAAAACATAGTTAAGCAATGAAACTTGGTAGGCTGTTTAAGTAACATACAGCTAGTCATCCATGCACGCGGCTGCTCCTTGTTCCCGGTTTAACATGGACAAATGGAAAAAAATGTTGAAAACCAAAAAAAAATTCAAAACTCACATTCAAAAACATAGTTACACAATGAAACTTGGTAGGAAGTTTAAGTAACCTACAGCTAGTGCAAGCGGCTGCTCATTGTTCCCGGTTTAACTTGGACAAATGGAAGAAAAATGGAAAAACAGAAAAAAAATCCAAACTCACCTTCAAAAACAGAGTTACACATTGAAACTTGGTAGGGTGTTTAAGTAACCTACAGCTAGTCATCCGTGCAAGCGGCTGCTCCTTGTTCCCGGTTTAACATGGACAAATGGAAGAAAAATGGAAAAACAAAAAAAATCTAAATTCACTTTCAAAAACATAGTTACGCAATGAAACTTGGTAGGGTGTTTAAGTAACCTACAGCTAGTCATCCGTGCAAGCGGCTGCTCCTTGTTCCCGGTTTAACATGGACAAATGGAAGAAAAATGGAAAAACAGAAAAAAAATCAAAACTCACCTTCAAAAACATAGTTACGCAATGAAACTTGGTAGCATGTTTAAGTAACCTACAGCTAGTCATCCGTGTAAGCGACTGCTCCTTGTTCAGGGTTTAACATGGACAAATGAAAAAAAAATGGAAAAACATAAAAAAAATTAAAACTTACCTTCAAAAACATAGTTATCCAATAAAACCTGGTAGGATGCTTAGGTAACTTACAGCTAGTCATCCATGCAAGCGGCTGCTCCTTGTTCCCGTTTTAACATGGACAAATGAAAAAGAAATGGAACAAAAGAAAAAAACTTCAAAACTCACCTTCAAAAACATGGTTACGCAATGAAACTTGGTAGGGTGTTTTAGTAACATACAGCTAGTCATCCGTGCAAGCGGCTGTTCCTTTTTTTCGGTTGAACATGGACAAAAGGAAGAAAAATGGAAAAACAGGAAAAAAATCAAAACTTACCCTCAAAACGTAGTTACGCAATGAAACTTGGTAGGCTGTTTAAGTAACCTACAGCTAGTCATCCGTGTAAGCGGCTGCTCCGTGTTCCCGGTTTAACATGGACAAATGGAAAAAAATGTTGAAAACCAGAAAAAAATTTAAAACTCACCTTCAGAAACATAGTTACACAATAAAACTTGGTAGGAAGTTTAAGTAACCTACAGCTAGTCATCCGTGCAAGAGGCTGCTCATTGTTCCCGGTTTAACATGGACAAAGGGAAGAAAAATGGAAAAACAGAAAAAAAATCAAAACTCACCTTCAAAAACATAGTTACACAATAAAACTTGGTAGGGTGTTTAAGTTGAATTGAAAATGCTTTATTGAACCAAGAAATATTATAATTTATACAGGTTCATACTTAAAAATCTAACTAAATTTACACTAATTGTTCTTTAAGGTTAAAACTTTTTTGAACATAAATATATTTTGATAAATCTTATTTTAAATTTTAAGAGAAAGAAAAATAGTAACAAAGTACAGTACTTCACACTAGTATCACAATACAAGGAACATACCACTAAGTTTACTTCTAAATATATCAGAGAGTAGGAAGTCTACAAGACTTATTGCTTCCCTTTTAAATTTTTTATTTCATTTGGTAACTTGTTGTATAAAAACACTCCAGAGTAAAGTATGGAGTTTTTGCCAAAGTTAGTATAATGCTTAATGTGATTATTATTTCTAGTCCTGTAATGATGAATTTTATTTCTAGGGGTGAAATTTAAGTTGGTTTGTCTAGTTTTTTCAATCGAATTGTGAATGTAGTTGCAAATTTGGTGTTTGTAAATCTGTTCTAAAGTCAATATATTAAAATGTTTCCATAAATTTCTTGTATTATTATAGAAAGACCATAAATATGTTTTATTGCTTTGTTTTGCAAACATTTTATTGGCTTTATTAGCTTTTTATGAGTAGCACACCAAATTGCTGTAAGATATTGGAGATGACTGTGAACAAGGCAGAAACAAGGCAGAAATAAATTGATCTAATCAGATGTTTGGGTAGATAATAACCGAGCCACCTCAAAATTCCCACAGGTGCAGAAATTTTATCCCTTATTTTATTTACGTGGTAGTCCCAACTAAGTTTCTCATCAAGATGCAGACCTCGATATTTTGTGACAGGACTGTAGCATAGCTTTTCATTGTTAATAGCTAATGCAGTTTTATTGCTAATTGCTAATTCCTTTCGAGATATAAACATGTATGATGACTTTTTAATATTAAGGGATAATTTGTGACTTGTTAACCAAGAGGAGATAAGTTTAAGGTCACACAAAATACTATTTTTTATTTCCACCTCCGATCTTCCAAAATAAATCAAAACTGTGTCATCAGCATAAAGTTTAAGTGAACCCTTTAGACGCAGATTGGAAATTGAAAACAGAAAAAACCTACCTAAGTAACCTACAGCTAGTCATCCGTGCAAGCGGCTGCTCCTTGTTCCCGGTTTAACCTGGACAAATGGAAGAAAAATGGAAAAACAGAAAAAAAATCAAAACTCACCTTCAAAAATATAGTTACGCAATGAAACTTGGTAGGATGTTTAAGTAACCTACAGCTAGTCATCCGTGAAAGCGGCTGTTCCTTTTATCTGGTTTAACATGGACAAATGGAAGAAAAATGGAAAACAAAAAAATTCAAAACTCACCTTCAAACACATAGTTACGCGATAAAACTTGATAGGGTGTTTAAGTAACATACAGCTAGTCATCCGTGCAAGCGGCTGCTCCTTGTTCCCGGTTTAACATGGACAAATGAAAAAAAAATGAAACAAGAAAAAAAATTCAAAACTCACCTTCAAATACATAGTTACGCAATGAAACTTGATAGGGTGTTTAAGTAACATACAGCTAGTCATCCGTGCAAGCGGCTGCTCTTTGTTCCCGGTTTAGCATTCACAAATTAAAAAACAATGGAAAAACGAAAAAATTCAAAACTCACCTTCAAAAACATAGTTACGCAATCAAACTTGGTAGGGTGTTTAAGTGACATACCACTAATCATCTGTGCAAGCGGCTGCTCCTTGTTCCCGGCTTGACATGGACAAATGGAAAAAAAGTTGAAAACCAGAAAAAAATTCAAAACTCACTTCAAAAACGTAGCTACGCAATGAAACTTGGTAGGAAGTTTAAGTAACCTACAGCTAGTCATCCATGCAATCGGCTGTTCCTTTTTCTCGGTTTACATGGACAAATCGAAAAAACATGGAAAATCAGAAAAAAATTCAGTCACCTTCAAAAACAAGGGTATTTTGTTTTTGGTATGGTGTTTAAGTAACCTACAAGTAGTAATCTGTGCAAGCGGCTGCTCCTTGTTCCCGGTTTAACATGGCCACATGGAAAAACAAAAAAATTCAAAATTGGCCTTCAAAAACATAGTTACGCAATGAAACTTGATCGGGTGTTTAAGTAACATACAGTTAGTCATCCGTGCAAACGGCTGTTCCTTGTTCCCGGTTTAACATGGACAAATTAAAAAAAACATGGAAAATCAGAAAAAAATTCAAGTCACCTTCAAAAACAAGGGTATTTTGTTTTTGTTATGGTCTCCTCTGTTCCCTTGTTGGGGGATCAAAATCTATATTAAACTTAACTGTGGGTCCCTACCACCAACATTTTTCAAAAAAAAACTCCTAGTTCGGGGCCTAAGAGGGGAATTTTGGGGTTTCTCTGCATTTTCGCGTACCGTAATGAGATTTGGCACAGAGGTAGCAGATACCTACAGATGCAATTTTAGAAGTGGGGGTCCGATGGAACCCAGTGCAGGGCCCAGATACAGGGGCGTACTTGAGGTGGGACAGGAAAAATTTATAAATTAAAAAATAAACTCATTTCGCGTACAGTTTTTTTTTGTTTTGCCTTATAGCATGTAAGTCCAAAAATGTACAAAAAATAAAGTTTAAAAAACGGTTTTTTTAAGGGGTGGGGGGATCAAAAGGAAGAAGGATACATTGTTAAAATCTTATTTCATCTAAAGTGGTCGTGTGGGGTATCGATTTCTAGGTAATTTAGTACTCTAAACGAAAATAAATAATAATTGAGTCAATACGTCAAACTGTTCACATAATATGTCAAAAACTGACACCTTAAATGTACCTGTTCTGAGATCTACGCCATAGAATATTAAAAATACCTGACCAAGCCTAACTTAATAAAATTTGATAAATTAAGTAAAAGTGGACTTTCTAGAATTTTCGAATTTAAACATACAGGGTGTACTTTAGTTAAGTAGGCACTATTACTAACTTCGTTAATATTAGAGCTACAGAATCGGTTAAATAGACAATTTTGTGGCATTTTTTCCTCTGATTACTGGTGACGAACGAAAGAAAATCAAATGACGCGTAGGTGAGTTATGATAAAAAAACACATTTTTTTAAATGGGACACCCGGTATACAGACTTTTTCTCTTAAAGTCAAAAATAACGAAGCTATCAACAACTTTCCTAATCATAGGGGATATGGGCTGTGTGTTTAAATCTGTCTTCCTTTGTTTAGAAAATCGTTAATCGTTATCTTTTGTATTTTTAATCGTTATCTTTTGTATTTTTTTCTTTAGAAGAAAACGTTTAAGGACAACTTTTGTTTGCTATTAAATGCATAACGGGTATCACAGTGAATTTTTTTTTTAATTTCACTTTTTACTCTCATGTACGCGTTGTGCGGC
Source organism: Aspidapion aeneum (assembly GCA_963576565.1). NCBI lineage: Eukaryota > Metazoa > Arthropoda > Insecta > Coleoptera > Brentidae > Aspidapion > Aspidapion aeneum. The sequence continues at coordinate 131,060,291 of OY755039.1, forward strand.
TTTTCTTTTGTTTTTACCACCGTTATCAGCGGAAAAAATATAACGAAGTTAACAATACTTTCGGCTTTAAACTGTATACCGGGTGTATTTTTAAAAAAATATTTTTTTACTATAACTCACCTACGCGTCGTTTAATTTTCTTCTTGTTCCACCAATTTAGTTAGCGAAAAAAATATTAAAATTTTGCCTAATTACTTAACCTACCTTGTAGTTTGGATAATAGCGAAGTTAACAATATTACCGACTTTAATTTGAATACCCTGTATTTTTTAAAGTCTCTAACTAACAGCAGCATAGGTGTTTAATTAAAATTTAACTTTCTACTGTATATTTTTTAATTTATTTAGTGCTGGGAATAATGTAGAAATATAATATATACATTTTCCAAATATATTATTAAATATCTTCTAATTTTTTGTTAATTTTAACACATAATTCAAGGTTCACTATCATCAGATATTTAGAGAGTGTTACTAATGGTTCAAAAATGTTATATCTTAGTGCACTTAAATGAAGGCAAAAAAAAATTTTTGTGTTTAAATAAAATTATATATGGACAAAAGAAACACCCTGTATTTTCGTACAGTGACAAAACTAAGTGAAACAGTGTACACCAAGTTAAAAAGACGTTCCTCTGGTTATAAGAAGTAGTAAAATTAAGAAGGTATCCTAAACTGCGTAACCGGTATGAACAAAAGTTGGAGACTACTACTTTTTACATGATTTTTTTAATATCACCCTGTGTCTTTCAGCCTATAACAAAATTATGCAAATTAAAATTTTTTTGATATAGCCGGTAATAAACCGAAAAATTGAGTTTAGTTTTGTTGCAAAATTCCTATTAACGCAGTAGCAACAATAAATAATGTAAAAAAACACTAAAATGACAGCAAAGTATTTGATGCCCAGTTTATAGGTTCAGAAAATGGCAATGATGTAGCGCTTATTACAAAAATAGAGTATGATAAATGGTTTATAAAGGAGAATATAGTAATTTCAATGACATCTTTATTTGACATATCCAGAGCTATTTGAATTTTTAGCACTAAACTAAAATTATACGAAAAATCTTTATCTGTAGTTACTTTTTAACACTTTGTACAAAATTTTTTATTTAAGAAAATGAAAGCTGTATTAGTATTGTTGTATTGTGCTGACTTTGAGTTTTTTATAGGGATTTCTAACGTCGCCATAAAAAAAAATTACTTAAAATGGTCATAAAATTTTTAATTATTTTTTTTTAAAAACACCCTGTGTTTTTAACAGTTTAAACCTTTTTTTTCTTTCATAAAATGTTAATAGAAGCTAAGTATTTTTTATTTGGTAGATATTTTTTTAAAATATCGTTACGTCTAAGAAATGCACATATTTTCATCTAATAAGATTTTTTCAATTTAGAATTATTAATTAAAACACCCCTGTACTCCGACCCTGTATACGTCACACCCATCCAGCAATTTTTATTTTAAAGACAAGCAATCTGTTTATGACCACATTAAATTTTATTGTCGTATCTTTCATAACGAAGCTCCTGGATTTTTTTTTTCTACCCAACGATATATATATATATATATATATATATATTATATATATTATATATATATATATATATATATATATATATATATATATATATATATATATATATATATATATATATATATATATATATAGATCAATGGGTTTCCCAAAACTCCATTTTTCGTATCTGATCATCTCGAAAAATTTCTTGCGTTTTTTTTTACTTTAAAACTCCGGTACCCATGTCGTTTAAAAATGTTTCAGCCGGTCAAGGGTGAAATATCATCGCCCACATCATTGGCAATTGCCTTACTGGAACAGGGAGGCAAAGCTTCTGCTGCGGCACAAATCATAATTCGCGCCGTTCCCTTTAGATGCCTCTCCACCACTGCATTTGTGGCAAAAATTGGTACATCCTGTTCGTTGGAAATGGGTCACTATTTTTTGGACCGTGCTACGGCATGGAATATCCCTTCACTCAAGTCTTGACAACTATCTGTAATTTTTCTTGAACGCTAGAATTTGCGTAAACAACAAATACCCACTTCCCACTTGTTTCGCTGCACACGACGGAATGACGAAAAACTTCGTGAAGACGAGAGGTCACGATGTTTTCCCCTACTTTTCCACTAACAGCCCTAACTAACACAATACGGGTCTTAAACAGCGGAAAATATTTCAACACAACCCCCAATATATTTTTGTCTCTTTTACACACATTAAGCACAGCAAGCAGTCTAAGAATCCTATAGCTTTTAACCATGCTGTATGTCCCAATCAAGCTAATCTTCTACTTTTGATGAATCTGACGATGTTTGCGCCATCTATTAGCTGGTGTAATTCATCCTTAAATCCACTGGTCCAAAGATCTTTCTAATGATTTTTCCATTAACCAATCAAAAATTATTGATAAAAAGTGCACAGGACCCTCTAGAACAAGCCTGATCCTACTTTGAAATGCAACACTTTCAAAGGTCGACATTTCCATTAATTTCCTGTCAGCCTATTTTAACCTCCCCAGCCCGCGCAGCAATGGCTAGAAAAGGTTGTTTGGTTTCGACGAAAAAAACCAGTAACTAGCACAAATTTGCGACGCAAATTTGTGCTACAAGTTTCGCGTAGCGAAACTCATCCGTATATGTTTATTGAGTTTCGCTTCTTGGTATTGTCACTTTAATCGAAATGTTAGATCTGTCGGCCTTCGACAATGTTGCATTTTATACTAGCATCAGGCTTGTTATAGAGGAAGCTGTGACACTTATCATCCCTAAAGTGTCTTACTTGTCATTTTTGAAACTGACAATTTTTCCCACTACGCAAACTTAATAAATCAAATGACTAGAAAATAACACCGTTTATTTTCGTTTTTCTAGACGAACTCCTTAATGAAGAAAACCGAAGATACCTTTAGAAGGCTTAGTTATTTAAGATGTTTCCTAGGCAATTTTAAGTAAGCTGCAAATTTTTTATCATGCGACGACAATGATCTTTTTTTAATATTTTACTTTTTTGTCGCCATCAAAACTAAAAGTCACTATTTTTTACTGTGCAGCAATGTAACATTTAAAGTTCACTATTTTTGAGGAATACCTTAATGAAGAAAACCGAAGATTCCTTTAGAAGGCTTAGTTATTTAAGATATTTCCTAGGTAATTTTAAGTAAGCTGCAAATTTTTTATCATGCGGCGACAATGATCTTTTTTTAATATTTTACTTTTTTGTCGCCATCAAAACTAAAAGTAACTATTTTTTACTGTGCAGCAATGTAACATTTAAAGTTCACTATTTTTGAGGAACACCTTAATGAAGAAAACCGAAGATTCCATTAGGCTTAGTTATTTAAGATGTTTCCTAGGTAATTTTAAGTAAGACAATGATCTTTTTTTAATATTTTACTTTTTTGTCGCCATCAAAACTAAAAGTCACTATTTTTTACTGTGCAGCAATGTAACATTTAAAGTTCACTATTTTTGAGGAATACCTTAATGAAGAAAACCGAAGATTCCTTTAGAAGGCTTAGTTATTTAAGATGTTTCCCAGGTAATTTTAAGTAAGCTGCAAATTTGTTATCATGCGGCGACAATGATCTTTTTTTAATATTTTACTTTTTTGTCGCCATCAAAACTAAAAGTCATTATTTTTTACTGTGCAGCAATGTAACATTTAAACTTCACTATTTTTGAGGAATACCTTAATGAAGAAAACCGAAGATTCCTTTAGAAGGCTTAGTTATTTAAGATGTTTCCTAGGTAATTTTAAGTAAGCTGCAAATTTTTTATCATGCGGCGACAATGATCTTTTTTTAATATTTTACTTTTTTGTCGCCATCAAAACTAAAAGTCACTATTTTTTACTATGCAGCAATGTAACATTTAAAGTTCACTATTTTTGAGGAATACCTTAATGAAGAAAACCGAAGATTCCTTTAGAAGGCTTAGTTATTTAAGATGTTTCCTAGGTAATTTTAAGTAAGCTGCAAATTTTTTATGATGCGGCGACCATGATCTTTTTTTAATATTTTACTTTTTTGTCGCCATCAAAACTAAAAGTCACTACTTTTTACTGTGCAGCAATGTAACATTTAAAGTTCACTATTTTTGAGATTTGCCTGCGCCTGCAGTTTTTTATTGCACAGCTACTCAATGTTTTCTAAAGAATTTTTATTTAAACCCTTTCGGCTGTGCTACAAACACTTCTCTATTTAAATGTTTTAATTAGTTACACCCCTGCGGCGCTTAATTTTTTGACAAAAGGCAAGTCTTTCAATATTCTTTTTTTTGCTTGCATTGTTAATAATTTAGCTGGTTAGCGAGGTTACTGACAAGCTGCGCAAGTTTATACGGATTCCTTGTTAGGTCTCGTATATTGCTTGGGCAACGAACTTAGTCGCCTCTAGCTTTCTGTAAGTCGACCTTAATTTGGCAATGCAGGATGGATCCCTCACAATGTCTAGAAGTGGAATGGATGGGGCCTAGAGTCGGGAAGGGAAAATCCCTGCAGTTATTAAATGCCTTTACTTATACCCTACCACATGGGCAGGTTTTGCATGGCCACGCCGCGACTTTGGCTCATTGGGCTTTAAGGTTGGCAAGTACGTGAATTGATCGGACTTGCACCGGGTGCGGCGAAGCCGACTTTCAGCGGGGTCACGGAACACTGAACTGCGGTGGGTGTTCGTGGCGGGGTATCTAATACCCTTACCCTTAGCGTCCCTGTGTCAAGTAATTTAAAAAATTTTAAGGACCATAAACCTTATTAGCCTGTTTTTTTTCTGACACTTCATGTAATAAAACAGGCATTTTTATCTAGTCTTTTAGCTTCTTTTATGGTCCATCACTTCTTTTGGCACAGGTTTATTTATAAATAAAGGTAACTAAATATAATTTCTAAAGCTTTTTGTCCCGTAAGTTGGAAGGAGGATTAGCTGCGCTAGTGGTCTGTGGAATCTGATTCTATAAGTTTTGGTGTTTAGAGCTTGACCTTGCATTCTGGTCTTCGCGTGGGTCCTGAGGCCACTGAGATGCGCCACGATGGCTCTAGGATGGACACTTCCTTGATTTCCTCCATAAACCACGAGGATGCTTCTACTCGTTGTGTTGTACGTTAGCAAAATGAGGCTAGGGTTTGTGTGATAATCCAACCTCACTAACAAAGATTTAGCCTGATTTGCTTAATTGAGATCAATGGAGGAAAGATGAGGGGGGTCTTTTAGCAGGTAGTAGGTTTATCTCCTAGGCTTAGGTTTAAGAAGGTACATAAATTATGTCTGATCTGTTCTTTTAAATGAATGAATAATCTTAATTTGAAATTTTTTAGGTGACACTTTATTTCACAAAACTTTTTTATATTTTAGCGTAAAACACGAATCAGTCATTTTTTAGTGTAACTTTAGTTTTATGAAATCAGACATTTTCACAGAGACAATAATATAATTAATGTAACAATTGATTAAATTAATAATAAAATCAAAGAAATAAATAAAATTGTAAAACTAAAAACCAAAAAAAAAACAATAGTATTGTTTCTTTGTTCAAGAATCTCTTTTGTTTAATTATTATTCTCTGTGGTGAACATACATTTTAAATATGAAGCCTGCATTTCACCTATGACAATTTCCTTTGCTAAATTTTATTTTAAATTTTTATATGCAGTGCTTAATACAGACCCCCCTTTAGATAGTAGTATAGATTTAGAGGTACTTTGACGGATCCACTTTATCAAAAACTCCAACGGCTTTTTTCTGAATAATTATTTTTTTTAGCCTGAGGAACTTCTAAACTTAACTTGAAACATTTTGAACTTTTTTTAGTGGATCTTGTCTCAGTTTAAAGTGATACCGTTTGATTTTTCTTTGATTCTTTTCTTAACATTTTCTGCGGCGCTAAATTAATATTTTTTGCTTTTTTGTTTGATTGCGTCTGCAGATTTTTCAGGAACTTAAGCAAAGAAGGTGGCAGAAAGATGCTTTGTTCATCTGGACTGGGTATCCTGGTGTGGGGGCATACACACGGTATCGTTGTACACCTGCTCGTCTAGTTGTTGACCTTGAATAGCGCAAGTAACTATTATGGTTCCTTTGCGTATACGGTGCATGAGGCGTCAAGTGAGTGCGGCGTGGAGTTTAATAAATGCGGGCTTTCTCGCTGGTATTGTGTTCTGGGGCCACTGGCAGGTCGCACTGGAGGCCTGTTCCTAGGCATGGTACTAGGGGGTTTGTCCTATAAAGCTTTTAGTAAGCTTCACACCAATCAATACCTTGGGCTTACCGAGATGCACCGCAGTAGAGGAAGATGGCTAGACCTTTGGACATGGCTTCTGAGGAAGCCTTTCTTTAATTTTTTATTGTTTCCATTCGTCACTTTTGTTTGCTGTGCCAAAATACATATATGTTTTAAATATAATATTTTTCTTTAAAGGACCATAAACATTTTTGGCCTCTGTCTTTTTATTATATTTTTTCTAAATAAAACATAGGCTTTTTGAAATAATTTATTTTCACTTTTCTAATACATAAATTATTTATGGTCCAAAACTTCAAAGTTGGTCTTTTTGGTACAGTTTTAAATCTTCTTGCTTTGTTATTTTTTTAAAACCAAAAGTGTCTTTTTATTTTCAAAATTAAGCATATATTTTTCAAAATTTTTGTTAAATTGTCGGGTGGTGTGCAATAGCTTGGCGTGATACCGAACCAGTGATGTGTATGTCTTTTGGATACATTAATTGTTATCCACGAGGGTTATTCAGAACGCAGATTATACGGGGCTATTTATTGCACTGATGTTCCGATAAGAGTGGTGTCGGTTCCTTGGTTTCATTCTGATTTGCTTAGTTCCATTTCTTTTTAACGGTATCTTATCAATAAAGTAATTTAAAAAATCAAACCCAAAAAAGTACCTAAATTAGTATTAAGATGGATAGATCAGATTTTAGTTTAGAAGGTAAAATTAGGTAGGTTGGTACTATTAGGTTTGAAACTAATGTGTTGTATTTAATTTTTGTAAGGATAGATAGATTAGAAATCTTTGTTTTGTTAATAAATGAATAAATAAAATAAACGCATTTTTTTTAAATTTTGCTTTATTATTTCAATTTAATCTATACTTTAACAATAATTTAAACGATATAATTATTAAAGTATCAATAAGGGACATCGCTTTCCTTAATTTTTTTTGGGTAAATAACAGATAATATAATATAGGAAAAATAACAATATAAAATAGTGCTAAAAGGGGCGTTCCACAATAATCTACGGTAACGATAGTTACCGCAAAATTAGGCAAAGGGGCGTTCCGTGAAAATCGAATGTAATAGTAGTTACCATTAGTAAAAACATTCCACGCTAATTTAATGTAATGATAGTAACCACGAAATTTGTAAAAGGGCGTTCCACGATAATCTACTGTAACGATCGTTACCGTGAAATATAATTAAGGGACGTTCCACGATTGTATACTGTAACGATAGTTACTGTGGAATTTAATGAAGGGACGTTCCACGATAATCGAATGTAACAATAGTGTCCTTAAACTTGATGTTTGAAAAGGGAAAATTCCTCGATAACCGACTGTAACGATTATTTGATGTAACGATAGTTACTTAAAAACCTAGGGACATTGAAAAAGGACATCCGGCAATTGAACAATTGGATGTAACGTTGCTTATTGTAAAACGAGTTTTTTTTTAATAGGGTAATTCCACGCTAATTTGATGTAACAAGTTACTTTTAAAGAAACAAAAAGACGATGCCACGACCATATGATGCTTACTAAAATGATAAAACGGAACATTCCACGAGTATCGAATGTAACGATAGTTACTTAAAAATAGACATTAGGCTGTATAAGGCATATAAGGTAGTGTGGCACCGTTAGGTTTGGAACTGATGTGTTGTATTTAATTTTTGTATGGATAGATAGATTATAAATCTTTGTTTTGATAATAAATGAATAAATAAAATAAACGCTTTTTTTAAATTTTACTTTATTATTTCAATTTAATATATACTTTAACAATTAAACAATATAATGAAAGTATTGTATCAATAAGGGAAACATCGCTTTCCTTAATTTATTTTGGGTAAATAACAGATAAAATAGGAAAAATAACAATATAAAATAATACTAAAAGGGACGTTCCACAATAATCTATTGTTACGGTAGTTACCGTGAAATTAGATAAAGGAGCGTTCCGCGAAAATCGATTGTAACAATAGTCACCATTAGCAAAAAAATTCCACGAAAATCTACTGAAACGATAGTTATCTCCAAATTTGATAAAGGACGTACTGTAACGATCGTTACTGTGAAATATGATAAAGGGACGTTCCACGATAATCTAATGTAACGATAGTTACTGCGAAATTTGCTGGAAGGACGTTCCAAGATGATCGACTGTAACGATAGTTACTTGAAAATTGGCACTAATAAAAAAGGGATATTCCACGATGATTCGATGTAACGATAGTTACTTAAAACCTAGGGGCATTCCACGAATATTTTGATGTAACGATATTAACCTGAAAAAGGACATCCGGCAATCGAATAATTGGATGTAACGTTGGGTATTAAATAGGGCAATTCCACGCTAATCTGATGTAATGGTAATTCCACGCTAATGTGATGTAATGAATTACTGTTAAAGAAAGAAAAACACGATGCCACTACCATATTATTAGGCTTAATCGTTACTTAAAAATAGACATTGGGACTAGAAATCAAACCTTAGGTCACGAGTAATTTTGATATAAAGACCTGGTAATTCCACGATTATCTGATATAACATCAGTTGGCTACTTAAAAATATCGGGAAATTGAAAAATCGTATGTAAGGTTGATCATTGTGAAACCGACTATTTTACAACTTTCCGCGAGTAACAAGTTATTTTTAAATGAACACCGGGTAATTCCACGCTAATCCGTGTACGATAGTTAGTTTTGAATTAGTGAAAACAGGATACCGCGACAAAATGAACAATAGAACGGAACATTCCACGGATATCTGATGTAACCATGGTTACTTAAAAACATAGACGTTGGGCAATTAAAAAATCAAATGTAACGTTGGGCACTATAAAATATACAAAACTGTATAATTTCGTAAGTGCGCTTTGAGCATCAAAACTAAAAGTTGAAGCATGTCGTACATTACAGGTATACCTATCAATTTTGTACTCAACTGCGACTAGTACAAGTAAATTTAGCAGTTGGGTGTTTTTAGTTTTTTTATTTCCATATTTTAGGTTTAATTCATATTCAGCCTTATAAAAAGCACTATGCATTTACAATTCATTTAGCTTTACCCAAAAAGTACGTGTAGTACGGACGCGAGGTGGGGGAAGAGAGAGGAAAGAGGGTTGGATTTTTTTTTATTTAAATTTTTTTTTGTGATTTTTGTTAAAAATAGATAGGATCAATTAAAAAAATACAGAGCCGAGAATAGGGGCACTTTATTGACAAAAACTTTTAACAGTCTGTTAGCTACTTTACTAATCTTACATAAACCAAAAGAAAGTGATTATTCGGAAGGGAAGTAGAAAAATTTGTAAAATAAACTATTTATCTTTTTGCTCCTCTGTCCTTTTAGAAGATCCAAAGTGATGTTACCTACCTAACCTAAATGTTACTTAATCGTATACTTATTCTAACGTGTCCAAAAACCCCTCTTTATCTTTTCCCACCAAAAAACATGGCCGCATTGAACAGGTTGAGATACTTTTGTAACCAATGGACAAAGGATTACTGATTTCGACCTCTAAAAGGAGGATAAGGGAAGCTAATTTAAGGAAATAATTTAAAAAAAACTTCATTCAAACAAAATATTTTTGAACAAATTTCCGTTCGCAAACAAGGTTTCGAACCAATTTCCATTTAAAGAAAATGTTTTAGCTTTCGAATGAAACCTTGTCGGACAAATTTTTCTTCATATAAAATTTTTTAAACAATTTTCGCGACCCGAGGATAACGCAGTTTAGGAACAATTGGAACAAGTTCCCTCGTCTCGTGCTATATGGTCAAATAGAGGCCCCGTGAACATATTAGAAGCCCATCTACACTACAGACCTTATGACTCTGACTTTGGAGTACTGTTGCCCCACAGCCAGTTTAACAGCACCTTTGATGAACTCTGCACATCTCTCGCTGTAAAAAAAATTAAAAAATGTTAAAAGTGAGTCCATAAGTGGATTTCCATATCAAACCGGCCACGTTTTGCACTTAAAAATTTTGATTTTAATAAAAATTGATTTTTTGATTTCCCTATGAGTACCGATTACACCGAGATAAAAAATTTGAAAAAATGTTGCAATTCCTTTAATCTACAGGTTGTTTTATCTTCTTAATTAGCCAAAACGTATTTATGGTTTATGATTTTTCCTGAAAAAATACGAAGTTTGCAAAAAAATGTTTAACTACTGTTTAGAAATAAGAACAAGAGACTTTAAGAAAAAATATTGACAATGACAAATAATCGCATTAGTGACCTTAGTACAAAACAATAAATTTTAAAAAATCGCCATTTTGAAAAAGATTTTTTATATTTTTTGTTTATTGCCTTTAAAAATTTTTGAGTGGGCCGAGAAGTATCAACACCAAAAAAAAAGTTCTTGCTTAGGTGCGCGGAGGCCTTGGCCGTATTATATATGTACCGGGTGGTACAAATTAGTAAAATCGGTGTGATAGTTTTCAAAAAATCTATTTTTGTTTCAGCCATTGTTTTACAGATTATACGATTGTATTGCCAATCCTGTCTGCATTAATTTCCTTATAAACTATTACTGAACCGATTTTAATGAAATAAAAAAATAGTGAGAATTGATGGTTCTTTAAAGATTATAAGCGAAATTTTCCACCATCTTAAAAGTTAAGATGTCGGACAGAATCATACTTGACCCTTCAAAGAGGCACGTATATTCTTATTTTCCGAAACTGTTTTAGTTTTTTTTACTTATAAATAAACACTACTTTTTTCCCGCTTAATATGGTACAAAATTATAAAATCGGTGAAGTGGGTCTTACAAAATCTGATTTGATGACTGTGATATAATCGCGCAAAAAAGGCGGTTCTCATCGTAAAAATATTTGCCAGGTTAACTTTTCTGATAAAACAGGTCAAGATAGCTCGTCAAAACGAAAGCGCCTCGAAAATTCAGAATAATAAACGTTTTTTTTTTCGGTGTTTGGTTTTAGAAATTATTTTATTACAATTGTCATCTAAATACCTGATAAATCAATTCTTAGTCATATTTTATTGAATTTAGCACTTTCTAGAATTTAGAACAATTGCAAAACAACAACAAAATTTCTCAATTTAAAATTGTGCAAACGTTAGAATATAAAGTTATTACGTGCCTTACCATAGTACCCCACCAGTGGGAAGCAAAAAACATATTGTATTGGCCACCGCCATCAGAAAACCTTAAGCTGGGTTTATACAGAAACATAGCATAACATAAGACAGCATGACATAACATGTCATTACAGAAGGAAACTGGCTGCTTATACAAAAAATATAACATGACATAACATAACATAAAAGCTTGGTCCAAGTACTTTAAATGAGGCCCCAAGCACTCTCAATAATTGGTAATTGCAAAGAGAATTCCCAAAGTGTTCGGTTCTTGCAATTGGCTCTGGTGCACTCTGCTTGGAGACAGGTGAGTCTAAATAAACGGACTACTAAAGCCGCTTGACTTCAAGTAAAAAAATAGAGTGTCATTCAAACCACTGAGATTAAAATAATATTTTTTCGATCTGATGGATTCAAACATTGTGTCCCTGAATGACAGATTTTCATAATTTGTCATTAAGAAACAATATTTTTTTTTAAGGAACATTCTGATTTTTACTAAACACACTCTTGACTACTAATTTTCACTTGTGCCAAGTAAGAGAAAATGAAAAAAGCATGCCACATTGCCTTGGTTTCTTTAATTTTTTGTTAAAGTACAAAGCAATTAAAAGAAATTAAGTACAAAGACCAGAAAGCAACCCAGAATGGGGCCTACTTGCCCAGCCCTTGGGAATGTCAGCAAGGAATCCAAAAAGAGGGGTCTGCTTGCAATTGACTCCAACTCATTTTACACAATTTTTTTTTATAATTATTAAACTTAAATTATATAATGTACAGGGAATTAAACATCTTTGCTTTAATACCATGAATGTACATAGTTATAATAGCCTTAGACCACTGGTGGATCATATACCTTTTGACCTAATCAACAGGGTACGGAGGGCCACAATGTGCCAATACGTCACTATTTATTTTTAATTAAAATAATTTTTGAAATTCTTATTGTTTGCTGAGTAAATGTTAAAATTTTTTTTGAATTATGATTTTTCTATAAAAAAAATTGATCATTTCCATCTTGCTAGATCCATTACAAGAAAAAAAACTTATTTAAAATACCGAAAGCAATTAAAATTTCAGAAAAATATCTAGAGAGAAGATTTTTTTTTAATCTTTAACATTCTACATAAAAGTGTTTTCTCAAAGGGGACCCAACAATTACCACCTTAAATATTAGAATCTTATTCAATAACACTCTGTATAATTATTTCGGGAATTGACTAAAACTGATTTTGAATTGTTTTATTAACTAAACTTACAAAGAGTGTAATTGGCGTTAGTCAACTTGGCCGCCGCCTCGGGCGGCAATTTGGAGGTATCTTTGATGTGCTGCTGCATTATTGTCATTTGTTGCAGTCGTCGAGCATCCTGTTCATCTACAAAAGTTTTGTCTTTCTTGTACCCGACATTCTTCAGTTCAGACAACCTGTACAAAAAGATAATTAATACATCGATTGCTATAAAAAATAAAATAGAGTACACAAGGGATAAAGTTAAAACGCTGATTAGAATAGAATATAATAGAATAGAATAGAAATCTTTATTTGTACGGAAGCCATTTTACAACGGATGTACATGGTCAAGGAGTAAAAATACTTAACTTAAACAGTGTTACAGTATTACGAATAAAATAACTAAATTAAACAATAAAAGTCAAAAACTATAAATAAGGCAATAATACAAATAAAAGGTTTTTTTGAAAACTACATTGATTTCTTCTTTAAACTAGGATACGGGCACTCTATAGAGGATAAGACAAAACAACATAAATAATTCAAATAGAGAATTTTAATATTCCAGGTTATGAATTATTCTATAATACTAGTCAGTTAAATAAATGTGATGGGTTTGTGTTTTATGTAAAAAGTAATTACGTTAGAGACCGTAGTGTTATAAGAATTGAAAATTTTAAGAGTAGTAATTAATAAAAATAAGTCAGTAATAGGTTTAACAGGAATATACCGTCCTCCATCAACTGATAAAAATATGTTTTTAACTGCACTTAATATTCTTTTTATTAAAAATAAATTTAGAACAGAAATATTTTTAGAAGACACCAATTTAAATATATTAAAAACAAGAGAAAATTTTGTAACGGAGTACTTAAGCTGCTTCTAATTGATATACCAACTAGAGTAAGAGAAGGTCAAACACCATCCTGCTTAGATCACTATTTTATTAAAAATAACAATTCAAACTATGAACCTGCTACGTCGATTGTGATCAGCGGTGGCTCGAATCACTATCCAATAGTCCTCACTTTTAAAGCTCAAATATTGCAACAAAAATGTCAAAATAATCAGCACTTTACAAAAATAAATCACACAAAGTTAAATAATTTAGTAAAAAGCCAAGGGTGGGAGGATGTGATGTAATGTAATGTAGTGATGCTGAGTCATGCGCTGATCTGTTTGTCAATATTTTGCAAAATCATGTCAATAATGCTACGGAGACCAAGCATATAAAATGTTAACAAAGAAAACTTAAGGTATGGATAACACAGGGTCTAATAAACTCAATCAGGATAAAGGAGAAACTAAAAAAAAAGCGTGATTTCAAAAACTCCGGATTCTTACCAAAGATTTGTGGACTACACAAATAGGCTAAGTAGTACTATTAGTGCAGCAAAAAATAGTTACTATAAAGATAAGTTGGGTCCAGTTAGAAACGATGCTAAAAAAACATGGAATATTATTAATGAGGCAACAGATAAAACGCAAGGTAGGGAGTGCAAAATTTCTTTAGTAATTACAGAAAATGGTAAGGACGTTGATACGGATGCAGGAGTGGGGGACGCGTTTAATTCATTTTTTAGCAAGATTGGAAAGAAAATGGTAGACAAAATTAACTCACTCAATTTTCCGAAGGCGCATTACAGAGAATGAGCTGGTTTTGCAAATTAACTCGCTTAAGAATAATGCAGCTTCTGGTGCAGATAAAATCCCAGTTGCTCTAATTAAAGACAATCATATTACCTTGCTAAAACCACTCTTGCATCTGATAAATCTGATATTTGCTTCTGGTGTTTTTCCTAGGGTTCTCAAGCATGCAACTACAATTCCGGTAAATAAAAGTGGGGACAAGAAAGTACTTAATAATTACCGACCAATTGCATTAACTAACTCTGTTGCCAAATTGGTGGAGAAGTGTACGAAGACTTAACGATTATCTAAAAGTAAACAAAATTTTGTCATCCAGCCAGTTTGATTTTAAGGAAAATTGCAGCACCGAGGATGCGGTTACCTGTGTGGCGGAACATATTAATGAATGCTTCAACAAAAATATAAAATTTATGGGCATATTCCTTGATTTAGGAAAGACATTTGATACCGTGACGCATCGAATTCTATTGGAAAAAATCGAAAGAAAAGTTATAAGACACGCTTACAACATATTTGCAAGTTACCTCAAGCTAAGAACTCAAGATGTCAAAATTAATAACACTATTAGCTCCAAAAGTCTGGTGGAGTTTGGTGTTCCACAGGGTACAGTGCTTGGTCCGGTATTGTTTTCAATATATCTAAATGAAATTACTTGACAATGTAGAAATAATATGTTATGTCCAAGCTAACACCTGGAGAATTAAAACAAATAACAGAAAAAGCAATCAAGCAAATTAAAACCTGATTTGACAAAAACTACTTAACTTTAAACGCAGATAAGTCTGGCTTTATATACTTTTCTATGACTGAAGCTAGTGCTACTTTGGGGTCTGATAACAGAATTACAATACACGACTTTGAATGCAGTAATAACAACAATAGACAATAGATTTATTCAGCCAAAATATATACAAAAGTAAATTTGGATCGTCAAGTTTTCGATAATTTTACTGCTATACACAGCAACGTCATACTTCGTCACACTTAAATGTTTTACAATAGAAAAATATGGTATATATATTATTCGTTACATTTAATAAATTATTTTTTTCGCGATTATTCACGGTAAAAAATTTTGTATTCACAGTAAAAAACTTTGTCTACAATGAAAACACGTTCTTTTCTCGAATAAATTGTTTTACCTTAAAACAATTTGTTTTGAATTAAAATATTTCTTTTTAGTTCAACGCAGCGTTTAATCCCGAAATGAGACTTTATTTTTCTTCTTTAATTGTTTTGATTTAGTATACTCCATTTTGTAATAAAGCGAATTTTCTTCACATAAGTAATATTTTGCTTGAAATGCTGCTGAAAACGGTGCCTTAGATTAATTCAGTTCCAATTTATAATAAAACAATTTCCATAAACAAGTGAAATTAAAGAAAGAAAATTAAGAAAAAAGTTTTCTGCTTCGGCCGGGGATCGAACCCGAGATCTCTTGCTATCTAGGCAAACATTCTACCACTAAACCACCGAACCCACACATAAATTTTCGGAAAACTTCTATCTATGCGGGCCGCGGTGTCTCAATACAAGAAGACACTCAGGTATTAACTCGACCAAGTCACCCAACTGATCTCTAAATTCTTCTTTCCCACTGTCAAAGGTATGATAACTCAAAATTAGACGTAAAGAATCAACGTCTGAAAGCATGAGATCACCTTTTCGTGTGTTAAAATTTCTGATCGTAAATGGGCGATTTGCCAATATAATTATCAAATACCAAATTGCAAATAATGCAAGGACCTAAAACTATAAACAACAAGTAAAATTATCTCTAAAAATCTTATTTTTCTTTCTTTAATTTCACTTGTTGTTTATATTTCTCAAGGGTGTTTTTTGCAGACATTAAAAAAAAATAAAACATCACGTTTTTAGACCTAATTTAGAGGTTGCTGACCCCCTCATGGGGGTAGATGGTTAAATTAGGTTCAAAAATGCCGAAAAACAGTGGAATAGAAAAACCAAAGTGAAAGTAACCAGAATTTGATTTTTTGAAAAAACCCAATCCCCCGCCCCTTTGGAGGTGGTGCAGAGTGGTTATGCACCATGTGCCAGATCTCCACCAAAGAAATTCGTATTTTATGATTTTTCTGAAAATTTTGACGTATCACACAATGTTATATCACAAATAAGCAAGCTGAAGCTAAAACGGCCGGCCTATTTCAAACCTGACTAGTAGGAGAACCTTACTTTGTGGCAAGATGGACATCATTTTGTGAAGTGTTTTCCACTAGTTCTGTTGCAGTGGTAGCCAAGATTAAAGCTGAAACATCAGAAGGACCTGACTCTGGTAATATAGATGACGCAATATCTGAAAAAAATTATATATATTATTATAGCCGGAGCTGTACACCCTAGACACGTGGGTCGAATAATACAACATTTTTAACCTGCAGTACTTTTATTTTGCTTCCTCGTGGAAGGGGTGGGGGAATTTTTTAAAAAAATGGCGGAAAATTAGGTTATACCCGTTAAGTTAAGATCATACTCGTTTTTATTATATATTTATATACTACCATACCAGTTGAGTAAAGTCGGGTAATATTTTCCAAAAAAAAAATTGATTTACCTGTCATCTTGGAATCAGATGGCGGCAAATTTATCAATATATCAAATTATCATCATTAGATTCTTAAAGTCCTAAAACAGTAGAATTAAAAAAAAATGGTATAGACTTGACCTTGTTTGACCTTGATAAAAACATCTTATATTAAAAAAATTGAATTTTTACGTGTTTTTTTTTAATTTTCACTGCGCTTACATTTAAGATTTTTTTTTAAGAATACTTAGTATTAGTATGATTAAGGAAGCCCTCAGGCACACCACTTACCTTAGGAGCGAAGCCACTTTCGTTCTTAAAAATAATTTTATTTTTCGAAAATTAAAACATGTGTGGTTTTACTTAAATCTATCTTAAAAGTAGAAGTTAAAAACTAAGAATTCCCAAGCAAAAACCGAAGAATGATATTTGAAGCTGCTGACTCTGCATAGTGTCTTCTTCTATAATAATGCATTGGCGTAGATGAGATAACACCTCCCTCCTCAAACTGTGGTCTTCATATTTTGTATACTCAACTACCTCTAGCGCCTGCACTATTACTGTTATTTTAAACTGTGATCTTACCTAGGTGGGATTTACTTCGTAACACCTCCTTCTCTCTAATTGCATTAGAAAGTTTTAACTGGAGCGTGTCCCTTTCTTCTAGTAAATGAGTCAATTCAACAGTGAGCTCTTCGCACCTAAAACCATATTAAGAGTTAATTGAAAGATTTCTTAAAAGATTACTATTTCTTACGCGTTTTGATAAATAGCGACAATGGCACATTATATTACTTTCCTAGCCCGCACAGCAATGGCTAGAGAAGGTATTGTTTTCGACGAATTTTTTTTTTTAGAGTGTGATGCCTTTGAGAGGCATGCTAACACGCTAAAAAGAGCTTTTTCTGCTTGAGAAAAGATAGGCGATACGTTAAGAAATTTTAGAAATTTAGAAAGTACGTGGTTTTGATTACACTAGAAACATTTGATACTTGTACTTGAATTAGTTGCGGCGACAGTCGAAACGTGCACTCATAAATTAAAAAGTATATTTTATATTTTACTAAACAATAGTGTCGTTATTCCCACTATATCAGCGTGTGATGTTAAAATATTTTGTTAAAGTAAATATAGAAAACAAATATATAATACAGCAAACTCACCTAACATCTCGTTGATGCAACATGTACAGCGCTAAATCTAACTCCGCGCGACGCACTTGTTCCGACAGGTCTTCTTCGGTATACTCCTGAGATTGCTCCATAGGCTCCTGTAAATAAATCCAATAAAACGACAATCATTTTATGGCTTATACTAAATTTGATTTAAGAAAACACAACATTTTTGGAAATCCTTTATAGGCCGTAAGGTAGATTAAGTGCTGTAATTCTTTTTTTATACATTCATACCAATTGATACAAGCAGTGGCGGATCTAGGCTTCAAAAATTGGAGGAACCTCAAAATAAAACAAAACATTGACTTTTTTGCAAAT
Organism: Aspidapion aeneum; assembly: GCA_963576565.1. Classification (NCBI taxonomy): domain Eukaryota; kingdom Metazoa; phylum Arthropoda; class Insecta; order Coleoptera; family Brentidae; genus Aspidapion; species Aspidapion aeneum. The sequence continues at coordinate 131,078,572 of OY755039.1, forward strand.
TAATAACCGAACCGAACAGAAAAAATTTGGCGGGGCGGCCTGATGTAAAATTGTTGTTTGGGAGATACGAGGTATTGTTTCTTAAACGTCAATATGTAGAACACAAAATATTTCACGCCTTTTAGGGAAATTTATAAAGAAATTAAATCTTAAGCCTAGAACCAAAAAATGTTGACTAGACTGTGCCATCGAGTGCCAACAACAGAAAATGTAACACATTATTAACACATTGTGTGTTACATGTTGCTCCCAACAATATGTTTTAAAAAAATAACATAATTTACAACGTAACAGTTAACACCACTTTTAGATGTTTCTCTTACACAACATAAATAATTAACTTAATTTACAACAAGGCAATTTTACCAATGTTAATTATTACGATGTCGTGCACACTGGTTTGTGACATGCTGCTTTAAACAACAAGTTTGATTAACGTAACACTATACACAACTAGGTAATGTTTCAGATTGTTAATTTTTGGTATTAAGTAATATAACTTGTTATATGTTACTCTCAAAGCATATGAGTGATTAACGTAACAAAATTTACGAGGCAATGTAACGAAAGGTTATTGGGTTTTTGGCGACTGTTGATGCACAAGCTTGCGAATGTCTTTAAAGACATCAATCTCAAACAAAAAGCCTAATTTATAGCTTAAAGTCCTTTACTGCATCGAGTAAAAACAATAATTTTTCTGCAATCGTATAGTTTTAAAAAAAATAAAAAATCACAAATTTTGTCCTATATTTTTAGACCTGACCTGACAGAGTTGCTTTTATACTTTCTAGCGCCTAAATAGTACAAATCCTTTGTGTTAATTACTTGAGAGGTACTGACAGCGCGTAATAACAAATGATTTATTGCTACTGCACTTTTTACCCCGTATCTCAAAAACTAACTAGAGTGCCACAGATTTACTCTCGTAGTTTATAGTACTTGTGGGGTACTACTAACGTATGATAATAATATAATAGATATTCTTATATTTTTTAAATTTAACAATAAAAATCAGTTTGTAAAATATAACCAGGCAAAAATTGTCATATATTCCTTCCTTGACAACATGTACTGTGGTTTACCTTTCGTTTACTTGAAATCAGATGGAGAAAATCCAAAAGAGTAATTTAATTGTACTGTTACTGTTGATGCTTATTAACGTACTGAACTTATTTTTTCGAAAAATATTCATAAGCGAGAAATTTTAATTTTCTCTTCCAGCTTTTGGCGTGAATTTTTGTTATTTAGAAAGCTGTTGATTTAAAAAAAATGTTTTTGGACGATTTCTTGTTTTTTATTTTGAAAAATATGAAAAATTCAGATGAAAAATCTGCTAGTTAGAAAAAGTTTGTATTGTGCGTTTATTTAAAAAAAAACATAGACATTTCTTGCAAAAACATATTTTTTCCTAAAAAAATAAGAAAAATTAAGATTAAAAGAAAGTTATTTTAAAAAAACGTTTTGGTTAGTTTTAAGAAAAACACATTTCTGCAAAGAAAATCTGAAAATTCCATAGAGATTTTTAAGGCCTAAGTATTTTAAATAATAGATTTATTGATTTATTTTTAAGGATTTATATTATTGGCAAAACACAAAATAATTATTTATCAACGAATACTTTATTTTAGGTACAGTTTTGAATAAATAAAACGATGCAAAAATTTTCCACAGCTTTTATTTCATCGGCGAGGTATTTTAGTACATGTATTTTATTTACTTCTTAAACACTTTTGCACAGGGTGTCTCAAAAACTTTTTATAGCTGATATAAATCACGAGAGAGAGACGAGACGAGATGAGAGAAAGGCTCTCCTCTCGAGCGATAGAAGAGTCCTATCGTCGAGACGAGAGAACCATTTTATCTCGCATAACGAGACAAGACGAGAGTAGGCCTTCTCGTCTCGTCTCGGCAATACTACCCATCTTGGATTTTATGAAAATGTAAATTTTGTCAAAAAAAACTAGTATAATCAAGCATTAGCTTTCGATAGAGCCCACCTTATATTTTTAAAAGTACTTGGAAATCGAACCTGTTTAGTTTGTTGTCGTTCAGAAGACAACCGTTGAATTTCTTTGTTGCTGTCATTTGTTGTCGCTTCCAAAATATCAAAAATTCGACTGTTAAGTTCTGTGATAATTTTTTCTTTTGCTTGCAGTCGCTCCTCCAAGCTGTGGTACTCGGTCTGCAGTCGATCCAATCTATATAAAAAAACAAGAGGTTCTATTTCACAAAGTTATTTATGTATAAGGTCTTAAAGAAAGCGTTAAACGCCCGCGGTGTTAATATAAAGACACGCGTGACTAACCGAGGGTTTTTACCCAACAAGGGCGTTAAAAGAAATTTATGACTGAGATGCATATTATGTTTTATCCACAACCATGACCACAGAAGAGCCACACAGAAGCGACAAAGCGCCCTGCCTCCAAAATCGAGTGGTGGGGATGGACAACATATCACACTGAGAGAAAGTGCGTGCGAGGTGTTAAGTACACTAAAAAAACAGCGTAAATCTGCTTATGTGGGAAAAAGTGTTTTACATTTTCATTTATATGATGAATATGGGCAAATAAATAGATGTACTAATGTAAACTTTTGCACACATATATAAACAAAATAATGTTCTTTTAAGGTGCAAAATTCCCGTATGTAAGCAGCAAAATGTTTTTATTGAATTTGACAGATTAAATCATAGAGAATATTATTAAATGCAACAATAAAAGTTTTCGGAGAGGGCGGGGCTGTACTTAAGCATTTTTATTGGAGACAAAATTGTTTCGAGCCAAAAAAAACGCTCCATTTTGAAAAAAGCACCATGACCATCATATATTGACGTTATTAAAACTCCGCGACGTCCACGAGTTGTTCTAGTCGTTAACGTCTGTTAAACGCATATTTTGGCAGTTTTAAGCTTGTGAGTTTTTGTTACCTTTGTGCTTTATTAGAGTGATAATGAAAGGATATCATTGTGCTTTTCGTGATTGTCAATCCAAATCCGGTCAAGGATTATCATTGTTTTCTTTTCCTAAAGATGCTGAGCGGTAAGTACACACATGGACGCACCTGATGTATAAGACAGCCTTTATATAAACGGTGTCTCTACTTTTAAGGTTTAGCAAACATTTTTATTACTATTTTACTTTTTTTTTCAAATAAAGCTCGCCATGGTTTAAAACCCTGTATTATACATCAAATAATATTTTTTATTTCTTCGGATATTCGATGTCTGCCAAAAAATATAAATTTTTCGCTACAGTAAAGTATAGCTTTATTTTTAAGAGAACCTGTATGTACTTTACTCTTAAGCAAACTTGATATTTTCTGAGAAACCTCTTATAAAAGTTTTCTTGATAACAATTTTCTAAAATTAAGGTAACAGTGTACTCCGGTTATAACGGACCTGGGTTATAACGTACTTTCAGTTATTACGTACACTTTTCATTGGTCCGACCAAAATACTCTTCTTTTTTTACCGGCAATTACGAGACGCACCTTTTATACCTTCTACTTCGGTTATAACGTACCATATTTTACTAATTCCGTTATAATATTCCGGTTGTAACGTACGAGTGTACGTTAAAACCGGAATATTACCGGTGATTCCCCGAAAAATTCGGGAATTTTTCAATAATCGATTCAGCGGTTTTCTCATTCGAATGCGAGTTGCAGGCGGCAGTCCGTCAGTTTCGACTTTATTCTTATATGGAAAAATGGTCTAGTACGATCCCAGCAAACATCAAATCAGCATACTAAACGACCATGTATATTAATTGATGTGGCTCATTTTTTTAACATCTTAGTTTGAGACCAAGCAGGCGCAATTCCCAGAAAATCAGAATCTGAATCGAAATTTTTTGGTCATTTATACCTTACCCGAACACAATCTGTGGACATTAATTTTTATATTAATAGATATTATATTAGTTTAAAAAGATGTAATTTTATATATACTAGGTATGTATTATTTAAAAAAATGCATTTTTTGTATTTATATATGCGTGTACATAAGAATTTGGGGACGCCCTGTACATATTCTAATATTAATAACTGAAATAAATTAGTCGTGACAAATAATAACTTTATAATGCATTTTTTTAATCAACATAATTTTATAAGAGTTATTGTGTATATTAGGACTTTTCGGACACCCTGTATGTAATTATTTAAGTATCAAATATAATAAACCATACAAACTGCTAGTATGACGTAATTATTATATCTTATATATTCTTAGATTAATATTATAATAAAGCATACATATGATATAACTAGTCGTTTCTTTTCAAATGAAATAATTTACGAGTTTCTTGTCTTACGAGGAAATATAATTTTCCGTGTAAAGTTTCGTGCTTCTTCTCTCAGTGTAAAATGTTGGGTTAATGTCAAGTGACGTCACGAATTCGATACCCATAAGAACAATGCTTTATCTGTCATGTTGTCGCGTCTGTCTGTGCCATGACTTTAAAAGGAAAATATTTTAAAATAGCAATAATATATATTTTTTTTAATTTCTAAATCTTATATATTAATATTTACACAATTTACCAGTTGCCAAGTATGGAGAGCATTACTGGAAAAGGAGCCAAGCGCCAAAACCTAAATTTTGCATTATAAGTGCCAAGCGCCTTCAATCAAATATATTTAGATGCTGGTAAAAGATCCAGGCGACACAAGCATTTTAGCTCCCTCTGTTGACTATCGAACCAAACGACAAGCCGACAAAACGGTTTCGTGACTTTTATTTAAACAGATCCAACCGGTTTTTCCAAAATATAAAAAATGGCTGTTGGCTCCTTTTCCAGAAATGCCCTCCCATATTCAATTAAGCAAGTGACTCAAACATTGTACGCATTTTGTATGCATTTTGCCCTTGGCTATCAGCCTTCAATTACAACAAACGCATCACTAAAGCATTCTAATCGCTATTTTTCATTGTTTTTTCGAATTTAAAGCGTTTTTCGCAACCACAGTAAAGGAAATCGACGAACTTACAATTCCTAAAGAGGTTATGGAGGCCGATGAAGAGGCGAAGACCGACTTTTTGCACGCCAAATCTAGGAAATTATACGAAAAAGCATATAAAGATTACTTTTTGTGGTGTGCTAGTAGACACTTTACTTGCATACTTTAACTCTTTGTTTGAAACTCGTAGACAATGATTGTGTAGACATAAAACGGTCAGAGATACTTGCTAACCGAAACGTCGTGTTTTAAAATAAATAAAGACAATGGAAGTCCGAAATTTTATGTCTACACAATCATTGTCTACGAGTTTCAAACAAAGAGTTGAAGAACGGTACGGACCCGGAATCAACAATCTATTCAGAGGCTACGAGAAGACCAAAATTAAAGTTATAAACACATTTCATTCTTGTGCGAGGCGCGCGACAGTGGTGTCATTCGGGTTGGTTTCAGCCTAAAGGCCAACTTTCCGGGAGTGAGAACGAAGAAGATCTTAGAGAGGACCAGCCAAGCACTAATCCGATCCCAAATCAGCTACCATCGATGGAGAAAAGCCAACTTCAACACCGACATGGAGGAGCGTTTTGACGAAATTAGACGACACACATGGGAGGAAGACTACGAACCGATACTGAGTAAAATTGACAGTACGTGCAACAGAGAACGACAGAAGATAAGATCAACTCACCGAGAAAAACTTAAGAAACTACAGACACGTACTCAAGATAGAACAGACTCAACAACACCAAGCACTATAGTGAACATCTCCAAAAGGACTCTGAGCACCAACGAAGAATTGGTACTCAGTAAGGGACTTAAGTTCGCCATTGCACCGGCACAGACACCGACACTGGAAATTATTGCGGCAATAGAGACCGTTAGTCTACCTCAACCCGAAGCTGATTAATTTCACCATAAAGTAAGAACAACGTTGGACAGAAAGAAGCAACAAAAGACAAACATCACCAGTCAAGAACAACGGGCAAACAAGAACCTGCAGGCTGAAAAATCAATCAAGATTCTACAGGCCGACAAAGGAAACGCGACGGTGATCATGGATGTCGAGACTTATGACAAAAAGATCCAAGAAGTTCTGGAGAAAGGAGACTACAAGCAACTACCCAAAGATCCAACCACCACCATAGAAGAACGCATCTACAGGACTTTGAAGAAGTATGCTGAAAATATCCCGGACGCTGTTAGATCCCGCCTGACTCCACACCACAGTAAGGCACCATATTTTTATGGATTACCAAAGATCCATAAGAAGGATATACCACTGCGACCAATTACCAGCTCCAGGGACTCACCGACCAGCACTTTGTCGAGGTTTTTGTTAGACATAATTCAACCACTACAGGTTAAGTCCGAATCTTTTGGTAAAAACTCGGAACATTTTGTCGAGGTTTTAAAAGGTATCGAATTAGACCCCGGCGATAGATTTGTAAGTTTTGATGTAGAAAGTCTCTACACCAACGTGCCAATAAATGAGTCACTCAGTATCATCAAAAACAAATTACAAGCTGATGATACACTTCACGAGAGAACAACGCTATCGGTGGAGGAGGTGATGGATCTTTTGGAGCTCTGTCTCCGTAACTCTTACTTTCAAGTGAAAGATAAGTTTTACGCGCAAAATGATGGACTCCCAATGGGTTCATCTCTTTCGCCAGTGGTAGCAAACATCTACATGGAGTGGTTCGAGGACCATGCGATCAACACAGCAAGAGTCAAACCAAAGCTATGGCTACGATACATGGATGACACATTTATCATATGGCCGCAAAATGATGACGAACTACAGAATTTTCTACACCATTTAAACGATATTCGACCAACAATCAAGTGCACCATGGAAATTGAAACAGATTCGGCCTTACCTTTTTTGGATGTTCTTGTCAAACGATTAGACAGAAACATTCAAACCACTGTATATAGGAAACCTACAGACACGGGACAGTACCTAAATTTTAAGTCTAATCATTCTGTTGCTACAAAACAAGGAGTTATAAGAAGTTTATATTTAAGAGCCGTAAATATTTATAGTAATAATGAAGAATTAACTACAGAAATTAACAACATTAAAAAGGACTTACAACAGAATGGTTATTCCGAGAAATTAATAAACTCAACGATATTTAAAATTAAAAACAAACTAAATGTACCAAATTCTCAAAATAATAATCCGTTAGGTGTTATTAACATTCCATATGTTCAAGGGATTTCAGAAAACATAAGACGAATAGCTAAACACTATAATATAAAAACAGTATTTTCTTCGGGAAATACGATAAGAAGTTTTGTAACTAAAACAAAACCAGACAATCCCTCAAATAATAAGGAATGTATTTACCAAATCCCGTGTAAGTGTGGTAAATCATATGTAGGTGAAACGAAACGCCCTCTTCAGGTTAGAGTAAATGAACATCTAAAAAGTACCCAATTAGGGGATATTGAAAAATCCGGTTTAGCAGATGCATATGCTTGGTCAAATGATCACAGGATTCAGTGGTCAGAAGCTAAAGTTTTACATAAGGAGTCGCATTGGCGAAAACGAAAGTTTATTGAAGCTGCGTTTATAATGCAGAATAAAGAAGTTTTTAGTCAACCAAGCACGGACATACCAAACATATGGAAACCACTCCTTAAGGAAAACAGGCGTCTTAGGATTAAAAAGGGGGCGGGCCGTCACACCTGACTGCACACCAAGTAGTATAAGTAGTAGCCTAGAAACTAGATTGTTTAGTTTACACTTGATAACGGTTAGCGATAGTTACTAACCGAAACGTCGTGTTTTAAAATAAATAAAGACAATGGAAGTCCGAAATTTTATGTCTATACTTTAACTCGTTAAGTTAAAAAAATACAAACCATCTTCCAGGTTAAGAACCACGATTATTAATTAACACTTATAGCATTTTTAAAGCGCAAGAGCGAAGGCTACAAGCCAAAAAAATCTAAAATATTGAGCAGAGAAGAAATTGAATCATTTTTAATTCATACTCCAGACAAAGTATACCAGGTGGGTCAAAAAAAAAACCGGTAAAGTTTTTTTCAATATAACTTTTGTAAGTATACCATCGATTTAAATGGGGCAAACTGCACTTGGCAAAGAATTAAACAGAGTTACTTCTGGATACCGAATAATAATCGAAATTGAGTAATAATAAATTAGCATTTTCTGATGACTATATGTGTGTGAGTGTATTCATATTTTATATTATTCGCATCGTAAATAGATAATTTGTCCTTATGTGGGGCGGGTTCGGTTCGGTTCGGCCCCTCCCTGGGTGCGCCCATGTTCTTTTTATATATAAATCTAGTTACAAAGATGATTGAATATTTTTTTTGGGATGCTTGTTAGGAAATGTTTGTTCTAAAAAATTTGTTTAACTTACATTTTTAAAGAAAAAAAGTTAGGCCTTAGTGACTTAGTAAATCACTTTCTGGCCACATAATCGAGATTTTCCTTTCCTTATGTTATCAATCCATAGTTAGCTCTCATTTAGGTCAGGTTTTGACAAAAACTCGATTTCTTAATTTTTTAAGTTAGGTATTTGTTTTTTTTTTGGGGTGCGACTTATGGTGTGCCAACAGAGGTACATTTTATAAATAGTCTTTATACTTACGGAAGGCAAAATATTGATTGGTTTTCATAAAGGAAAAACAAAAATTATTTTGTGTAATTTTTACAATGGCATTGTTAAAAGTTTGATCTCTAACTTCTGGACATCATGGATGTAACACAGAGATTTAAGGCTTGAAAACCCCGAAATTGCCCAGCAACTTTCACTAAAACCCACCCAAAAAACCACGAATTTAAACCACAATTAACATTAGCGTTTATGGCATTTATAAAACTGTATACAAGAAATCTGTTTCATATAAAAAAAATTGACTGCAAAGTATTTTCCAAAATAATTTTTATATTAAGGTGTCACATAAATGAATATTTGTTTTGGCAATTTGTCAAGTATGACAACTTCAATAAGACTTTGAATTGTAAAAAGTATTGAATTTTAGTTGCTAAATTATAAACGATTTTCTGATATTTTCCTGTGCTCAATCTTTTAAGCAGTCTAAGATCCACAGACCTTATCATTTTATCTCCTACACAACCCCACACGAAAAAAAATTGCGCTAGTTTTCTCAAAAGAATACAAAAATTGCACGAGTGGCGAACCAGTGCTGCACTTTTTTCTGTGTCTATCGATCACCTAGATCACGATCCCCCAGATCTGACTGAGATTACTTTTATCTGAAATTATTTAATCTTCTAAAGTTCTGCTTGCCGGAGATTTAGCAAAGATTACAGAGACGGAAATGCAATTTCAAACATCATCAACATTGATTGTATTTGTTTCAGTTTTAAAAATAAAGAGGTAGAATGGGAAGTTAATTTAGCTTTGTCAAAGTAATAAGTAAACGAAGATATAGGTGAGGTCGATTATTCGACAGAAGCAGCCTTGATAGGTTTTACCAACGAACCCGGAATCAAGTGCTTGCATCTGAGAAACTCAAGGTTTATTTCACCAGAAAATGACAAAGACATTTAACCAATGTTTTCTTGTAAGACATATTAAAACAAAAATAGAAAAACAATTATTTAAGTGCTTCAAATATTCTATAAGAATCTTCGCAGTCTTCACTAGATTAGAAAATATCCAGTTTATTTATATAAACATACTTTAGTTCCTACAGATCCTTGGTTCGTAGATTATATGCAGCTGCAAAAAAGTGTACTACTCCGATCGTATAAGTAAATCGTTTAACAAACAAAATATTGTAGACAAATTATAAATAATATTCATTCTAATCATTTTCAAAAGTCGCTATCTCATCCGGAAGTTTCTTTTTTATTCAAAAAAACATAGAAACTCGTAAACATCATATGTAGTATATTATTTCAGTACCCATTTCATTTGCTTACACTAACTGATTTAACGGATCTTAAACAAACTTTGGAAAGCATTAAGAGCAAAACTGCTCCAAGAGACGACGGCCAGGCCTGTCTGAAATTAAATAAAGAAAAATAAGAAAAAAGTTTTCTGCTTCGGCCGGGACTCGAACCCGGGATCTCTTGCTCTCTAGGCAAAGATTCTAAGCATTGAACTACCGAAGCCATACATAAATTTTCTGAAAACTTTCATCTATGCTGGCTGCGATGTCTCAATACAAGAACGAGAGACTCTCAGGGTATAATATACTATTATTTTATATAAATTTTACATTTAACTATTAACTCTTAGACTTTTTTATTGTAGTTTTTTTGCATGTATTTTGGTATAAGTAAGCCTTACTTTTTATGTGACTAGTTTTATTTGGTTCCCTTTCTCCACAAAACAATAATTAAATGTTTATCTCGACAACATTAACAATAATACGACATAGTATTTGAATAGGCAAAGGATATGTGGGCACTTTTAGATATTTATATGCAAGCTTAAACAACCTAGCAGGGTAAGAGTCATTTTTGACAAAAGTAAATTTTAAAAAACTACTTATCAGTTTGTAGAATCCAAAATTAATAATAGCGCCAAGTTTTATTTAAATGTAAGCACCAGTTTTCTTAAGGCAAAATGGCAATAAGCCAACTCCGGTCAATTAAAAATGTTATTTTGAAATTCAGTTGCATTAATATTTTATACACTTTCGCGCCCAAAGTAATTTATTTCCATTTTACATTAAATACTATGCCGTCAAGGAGTATACATAAAATAAATGACTGTTTAAAAAAATTAACATTTTATTATAGAAAGTATGGGAAAACTAACCTTTCAATATTATCGCTGTGAACGCTTTGACAATTGGAATGTTCGCTCTGTATCTTTTGTAGTTCTTGAGACAGAACCACCTTTTCAACGGAGATCTGATCCACTAAAGAAGCTAATTCGGCCATTTGTGCATCTTTTTCGTAAACGATGCTCAGTTCCTTTTTGACGTCTTCAATTGCTTGATTTAGACCGGTGATTTCGCGGTTTTTTTTACCTAAAAAATTTAATATAAAAAAAATTCCAAATGTAGTAAAAGATAAAGAAATAATCGTACCCTAATGAATGAAGACTTAAATATTAATCAGGTCACAGAAACTTATTCATTAACATAAAATAACAATAGTCTTGCTTAATAATATTTAATATATACTACTTATCAAAAAAATTTGTACACCTGCAATATAAAAACCCATGATAGGTGTACAATTTTTTTTGAAAAGCAGTATAGTTAAAAATTAAAAAACAAAAAAATACCAAATTAAAATAAAAAAATACAAACATTTAACAGGTCACAAAAAACAATATACAAAATTACAGTTTTAAAAACAAATAGTATTGACGTTCATTATTACTGTTTTGACTAGAAAAGGGTGTCTAGATGTTATCTATATAATATCACAGAAACGAATGATTTTCTCAAGTTAAACATCGAGTTCTTGTTATGCTTGTTTTTCATTTCAGGGCTTGAAAAAGTGTTAGTTTAAGACGAAACGTCGCCATAAAATCAATGGTTGTTTTTCTTTAACTTCCCAAAACCCAAAAAACATACAATTTATTGCATTCAATGTTTAATCCTAAAGTATACCACAATATACAAGAAAATACTCTCCCTCTACCGCTCTACCATAGTAACTCTCTTGATAGTTACGGCAGTGAGGGCAGAGCAGTAAAGTTGGAGTATTTGCAGATATTATAATGTGGTATGCTGCTTCTCACTTATACAAATGCATTAAAAAAAAGGAGAGGACGTAATGACGATTAGGCATATTTTGTTTACAACTTATGAGTTAACTGTACTTTTTCAAATAATTTTTCAAGGTTATCAGTAATTTCTTTAGCTGTAGTTATATTGTCATTTATAATTTTTAAAATAAAGAGCAACATTATTTAAGAAAAGCCGGACCTGTCCCTCACCCCCTCCGATTTTCTTGATTTTTCGTGGGAATATCACCTACCTGGAGAATAGAAAAAAGCCAAAATATTGGCTTTCAAAAAAATTTATTGGCTAGGATATAGCGATTTTTCTGTTTATCATAAATTTTTGACATGATTTTGGGTATTTTCTATAATTCAGAGGTTTTTTGCAGTAAAATGTTGAAAATTGGTACATTGATGTGGAAGTGATCAAAAAACAAGAATATGGTCAATAATTTGACCTAGGACAAATTTCCACAAAAATGGTGGCCAAAACCACTAAAATTTACAGAAAAATACCCATTTCTTGGGGAAATTTTTTGAATGCGTCTTACAGAAAAAGAATCAGCGAATCTAATGAGTTCGTACTTATATTTTTCGGATTAATCATTTAGGATTGGATGGTTTCAAAATTGGAAGTTGTTTTTGTAGGCGGTAAATATTGAGATTTTTAACCCAATAAGACAACCTTCCACTTAAAAGCTATTTTGTGTGAGCGAGACATGTAGCTACCTAAAAAATGTAGCTATATTAGGCCAGTCATTAAAGCGAAAAAAAGACCCCCAGCTTGCAAAAAGTGGTAGTCACGATTTTGACATATTATGTTGTTCACATTGGAGTTCTAAAAGAAAATGTCAGTTTTCGACTTAGGTGGGGCGGTTCCCCCTCACCGTTTTGGATTTAGTGTGCACAAAAACCTTTTTTTTTAAATTACTTGGTCCCTGCCTGCACATTTTAGAAAATAAAGTTTTAGACAAAAGTTGAACACAATAAAATTTCTTGCAAAAACGCTATTGTAAAGTTTTTTGTCAGACGAATGGTTTTTGAGTTATGCCGCTAAACATTTCTCCGCCTTTTTGGATTTTTAACAGTTTTTTTATTTAGTTAGTTATGGATGCCAATTAAGTGCTAACCGTGGACTTGGCCCACTTACGTGTTACATCGTTTAAAAGATAATATAATTTTTTACAGAAAGTTCATTACATACTTTCCTTTTTAGAAAATTACATAAAACTGAATAATTTCGGTTTATTTTGCATATACTATGGAAATACATAGGTACTACCCCGATGCACTCAGTGATATATTATTTTATAGGCTATTAGTTGGTCTTTATTTTACGTTATTACAGATTTTCTCAAAAATAAGCAGTTTCGAAGTTAAAGGCCACTAAAAAAAAAATTGGTCAAAATCCAAAGTAGAGGCGAAATGTTTAGCGTCATAACTCAAAAACCATTCGTTTGACAAAAAAATGTATAAAAGCGTTTTTGTATGGAATTTTAACATCTTCAACTTTTGTTCAAAACTTTCTTTTCTTAAACGTACAGTAACCAAGTAATTTTAAAAAAACCCTGTTTGTGCACACTAAATCAAAGATGGCGGGGGGGGGGGGGCCACAAGGTCGAAAATTCAAATTTGTTTTTACGACTCCAACGTCAATGTCAAAATCGCGACGACAACACCTTTTGCAAGCTGGGGGTCTTTTTTTCGCTTTAATGACTGGCCTAATATAGCTAAATCACCCAATGCGTTTGACGGGTTTGCATTTTTAACTTTTTTTTTAAGCAGCTACCTGTGTCGCTCACACAAAATTAGTCGAAGTCTTATTGGGTCAAAAATCTCAATTTTTACCGCGAACAAAAAAAAACTTCCAATTTTGAAACAATGTATTTCCTAAACGATTTATCCCAAAAATATGAGTAAATGCTCATTAGATTCGCTAATTCTTTATCTGTAAGACGCATTTAAAAAATAAAAAATAAAAAAATTTTTCAACGTTTCCCCAAGAAATGCGTATTTTTCTGTAAATTTTAGGGGTTTTGGCCACCATTTTTGTGGAAATTTGTCCTAGGTCAAATTATTGACCACATTCTTGTTCTCTGATCACTTTTACATCAATGTACCAATTTTCAACATTTTACTGCAAAAAACTTCTGAATTATAGAAAATACCCAAAATCATGTAAAAAATTTATGAAAAATAGAAAAATGGCTTATCCTAGCCAATAAATTTTTTTGAAAGCCAATATTTTGGCTTTTGTCTATTCTCCAGGTAGGAAATATTCCCACAAAAAATCAAGAAAATCGGAGGGGGTGAGGGACAGGTCCGGCTTTTCTTAAATAATTTTGCTCAAAACGTACATCATCCAAAATATCTTGTGTAAAAAACGATAGAAGCAATTTTGTTACATGTTCATTCCATTCAATGTTTCATCCTAAAGTATACCACAGTATACAAGAAAATATTCCCCCCTGTACCGCTCTGGCATACTAGGAGAGGACTAGTAATAACGATTAGGCATAAAATGCTCGAAAAAAAAGGCTAAAGACTGAAGGTGCGTCTCTCTCTAACCAATGCTAGAGTATAGAAGACCAATATTTTTCTCCTTTAATTTTGATTTAAATAATTCTGATTTTAATGGGTTCGTTGTGACTCTCTTTTTTTTAGAATATGTCAAACAGAATAAGTCATACATTACCTAGTTCTGCTTCTTTTTTCGCAAGTTCGTCGTGAAGGGTTTGTTGATCCTGATTAATTAACTGCTGATCTTCAATATCTCTTTGTTGTAGTTCGCTCGTCAATTCCTCAATATTCTTTTCTTTTTGTATAATTATATTGTTTAGCTGAATTTCAGTTGCTTCCCACAAGATTTTTTCATTGTGTAGTTTATTAATTATCTAAAAAAAAATCCCTCAAAAATCTAGCATTTTTTTAACTATGTAATCACATGTTCTTTCTCTTTTTCAGGCATCTATGTTTGTATAATTTGTGGCAACGACTATAGTCCCTGGGCCCTTCAACTTATAATTTGGGGGTACTAATATTAATTTTTAGCATCGAAGTGGTAGCTTAAACAAATGGTAGCCAACCAAATAAGGCGCAAGATGTATAAAAAATTACTTTAATCTAACTGGATCGTCTCTACGATCTAAACGCTAAAATGTGATTTTCTTATGCCAAAGGGAGTGTTGGTATACCCCAAAATGTACACAAGGCGCCACATAAAATGTATACGCCGATTTAACGTTCTAAAATTTAGGCTTTACATTTCACTACCCTTATTAATCAAAGATTATATTAGTTGCCAAAAACATGACATTGTCGGTTCTTGTTGTTTGTCCAAGTGTTCCAAAATGCCTCCACAAATTTTCGAATTTGATAAAGCTCAAATTTCGGCCAAATTAAATTCCGGTTGGTCGGTGCGTCGAGTAGCCGCTCGCTATGGACAAAACACGTCGACGAATGTGCGAATAAAAAAAATATGAAGAAGAGGAAAATGTTCGACGAAAGCAAGATGGCTTGACCAAAATCAGCACACTCCACGAAGATCAGCAACTAATAGAATTTTTAGAAGAACATCCTTTTTCCAACGATGATGAAGCAAGAATTGTCTCTAATTTTCCTGGTTCATTACAACGATTCGAAGGCGAATAAGGCGTTCCAGATGAAGATGTGAGGCAGCAAAAAAATTATATTAAATGCAGAAAAAAAACAAACCCGCCTAATTTTTGCTCTAACTTATTCTCTGGAAAATGAAGATTTTTGGCAACGTGTGATGTTTACAGATGTAAATATATTTCAATCACACAGTTGATACGGTACTCGTATACCAGGAAATTCCTTTCCTCGGTGACCCTAAAGTCACTCGGGTTCAATTGCCGAAGCAAAAGGGCTTCTTAAAACAAAAAGGATAATGGAGTAACAGGGTGATTGGCAATAAAGCAGCAGTATGTCAGATAACAATTCCAGTATAATATTTTTTTAAATAAATTAATAGTGTACAAAGTATTATTTCAGATCAGGTGGGTTTAAGTGTGGTTAGTAGGGTAGGCTGAATGACCCAAGGTCTTTTATACTATTAACTAGTTCAAACTAATTTAAATTAAAATTCATGATAAAAATTGAGAATGGTTGTTTCTATTGCAGGTCGCTCTGCTTGAGTAAGGCAGCAAATAATATTTATAATGTAGTAAAATTTCCTCCTATTGCAGGCCGCTCTACTTCCATAAGTGAGCAAACTTAAAATTTTAGTAGTTTTGAAGTTCCCAAAGCAAAATAATATATTTTAAAATGGGTCAGGTTAGCTTATCTGATCTCCTGGCCTTTAGCATGGCCTGCTAATGGTGGGAACCTACAAGGCTTCAGATCTGCACTCAGGGTCGCAGACATCTCGAGTCTCTCCATACTGTCACGGCACCCTACTGCCACTCAACGCCGCACTAGCATCCTAGCAAACAAACAACCCTCTTATACTGGGAAATAAGACTAGTTTGAAGGTCGCATTTAAATGCACAACTTTACTACCTAAGTTACAGACCGAAAAGGCCAACACAAAGAGACAAGGCAAGTGATCAGCCCGCGACAATTTGAAAGTTTGGAAAACGAATTAATGAATTACCTCTATTTTTCGCCGGAGAGCATGACCAGTTCGTCACCAGGTGGCGACAAATTAAAACTCGCAATTGTCAAAAACGATATGTCAATTTATTTGGACAATTATAATTTTCACTATTCGTGGGACTAAAAAAGAAACTATCAAGTTTTTCGCAATGTTTCGGAACATATTTTTCCTTTTTCAAGCCCTAAAAAAGGAGAAAACAGGCACGTAGTACAAAGAATATTTTTTTCTTCTCTATTCCAAAATTAAGAAAGTTTTTTTTTTAATAATAGGTACTTCCTCAAACTATTGTCTCCAGAGTCCATTCGAAACGGATTAATCCATTTCAGTGACACATTAACTGAGCGCCTGTTTCCTCTTTTATTAGGGCTTCAAAAAGAAAATACATATTCCGAAACGAATAGACAAATACTTATTTACAAGGAAACGAAATGTTTGCTTGCTTTTTGTCTTAAACAAATAGCTAAGAAAAGGAATGCCAGAAATATAGAGACTCATGTTACCTTTGTGGACCTACAAAAAGCATATGATACTGTTCCAGTAGAAAAATTATGGACTGTGTTAGAGCAAACTAATATCAATGATACATACATAAAAGCGATAAAAGAACTATAGAAAGGGTCAAAATCTAAAATTAAAATTGGAAATCGACTTTCAAAATAATTCCTGGTAACGAAACGCTTAGTGATGTATCTCTCCAACTCCTTTTAAAATATATATATCGCAGTAGCTTTAAAAAACTGCAAACGTAAAATACACGGTATAGGAATACAACTTAACGACCGATTTACATACAAACTATAGTTTGCTGACGACTAAGTAATTGTAGCCAGTGATAAAGAAGACGTGGAGTATACGATGAGAAAGCGGAGGAATACCAAAAGTGAGGGTTAACAGTGAACGTGGACAAGACACAGTACTTATCTATTAAAAACGAATCAAGTGAGTTAGAACTAGATAATGAACAAACAATATCTCCATGCAATGAGAATGTATATTGGGTGTCACATTTGATAAGACAGGAACAGACTGTAAAGAACTAGAAAAAATAATAGTAAAAGCAAAAAAGGTAATTGGTTGTCTTAACAGTATTTTATGGAGCAGAAAGATAAAAAAGAATGTAAAATTTAACATATATGAAACAATGGTGAAAAGCACGCTGCTGTATGGAATAGAGACTTGTCGCGTAACAGAAAAATACAAAGCAAAAATGGAAAGTGTCGAAATGGATGCAATAAGAAGATCAATGAGAATATCTAGAACAGATCATATAAGAAATGAGATCATAAAAGAAAGAATGGGAATCGAGAGAAGCATAACGGATGACATCACTAAAAGACAACTGATATAGTACGGCCATGTACAACGGATGAACGACGAAAGATTATCAAAGTAGTTCCTAGAATGGCAAACAATATCGAGCAGAAAAAGAGGGCGTCCTAAACTTGAATGGCAACAGTCAATCCAAAGACCAATAAGTCAAAAAAACCTGACAGAAGATGATTGTCAGGATCAAGGTAGGTGGAGAATAGGTGTCGGAAAACGTAGAAAAACGTTCTAAACCGACATAGTAGTAGTAGTAGCAGTAATGTAAAAATTAATTATTCCAATAAACAATCGAACAAAAAATCGAACACTTTATCTTATATAATAAATTATATAAAATAAATAATAGCATGGTAAGCATTTCCCAGTGAGTTTGATCCCATAATAATTGAAATTAACTTTAGAAATAAAGAAAAACCAAATAAAAATTTTGTAACGATATGTCATTTATTAGAAATCTAGTCCATTGCAGTAATGGAATTCCCGTTAAAAATAGTCTCAAATTCACTAGAATTGATACTAATCACCCCTGAGGGGTGGTTTAAAATTTGGAAAACTATAGAAATAATCCATGATCGATAAAAAAATTATTTACAAACATTTTCAAAGCTAAATAATCCATAAATAACTTAAACTGTCTCTGTAAATACATTACTGTATATATCAATATTTAAACATTATAAAAAGCGCAAGATATATTAGAATCCTTTTTCAGCGACACATTAACCAAAATAATTTAAAATGGTTTAATCATCGTCAACTTGTTTAAATATTTAACATGTGAAATAGGGCGGGCAGCAGGCTGACACTGATTTACTCCGTTTTTATTGGACATCTCCTAGTGACGTTTGACGTTTTAAATATGGCTGATATGTTTAAACCAAAAAATTACTAAGGTGTTTTATTTATTTTTAAATTTAGACATTTAGATCTAGAACTTTAGAACCTAAGGCAATTTAGTCAGTACTGGTGATCATATTTACCTGTTCTAATTCCAGCTCTTTAACATCGTCCAACGCAGCGGAAGACGAAGATTTAACGGGATTTATATCTTTTTGAGAACCACTGACGCTCCAGTCGTACTGCTCAAGTTTGAATTGCGCATCTTGATACTTGCGCTGCCAACGGTGAACTTCAGCGTCTTGGATCTCTTTTATTTCCCCCATTCTGTCATTTGCTGATGTTAGAACGTCAACCTAAATTACAAAAGGAGTTTTTGATTATAGTCTATGGACAAATCGGCCTAAAAGGGGGTTTCGTGTGCAAGTCGTGCCAACTTTTTGCCGATAAGCCACGTTTGTTAAGGGCACTTCATAGATCAGGTTTTGACTTGTTGTCATTCTGGTAAATGCGTTTTTTTAAAGATATGGCCCCCACCACTTTTTTTTGCTCGATACTATTTAAAACGATGTATCTTTCTTAAAAATAGTCATAGAGGGTTGCAAAAAATGGCAAATGAATCAGTAAACACCCGCAATAAAATAACACTCTATTATATTTTTCAAAATTTTGCTTCCTTTTTTAGAAAAAATAAAATAACTGAATGTTTACTTTTTTTTGTATAGCTAGTAAAGTTTAACCTACATTTTTATTAACACCAAAGCAAAATTTAAAAAAAAAGTTTAAATAAAAGTTTTAGAATTAATATTTTTCTTTAATTTGGTGTATACAAGTCTTATATGAATGTATATTTTATATTTGTTTCAATAAAAAAACAATTCGTTGTCACCAAAACGACTACCGAAGGTGTATTACCGTACGCGGACGCCTATAAGGCAGCGCGCGGCTTTACGCAGCTGAGGCGTCTAGTAAAACAGCTGATTTCTATTATTATTGTTATCGTTGTTTGATGGACATTAATAGGTCACATACTAACGATTTGGATGTTGCCGGGCAAGTTTTTGGTCCAATTTTTTTTATCCTCCCTCCTTATATAGCCGTGTTTGAATTTCTAAAAATGTATCTAAGTTGACGCCCTAAAGACACAATGACATAGAAATGGATCAAAAATGTGTAAAATCTAATTTAAAAATAAAATTATATTAGTTTTTTAAATTTTAGCTGCAAAATCCCCCAAGACCCCCCAGACTCCCCAAGTCCTGAAATTTTTTTCAAATTTTCTTAAAAACTAGGCTTAGGGAAAAATATGTACTAATCTTTATTGTAGACCATAAAATGTCCTTTTCAACAATGTATAAGTCAGTGAGGTACGACTAATGACAAACTATCCAGCAGCGTCCGTTTATTGAGGTAGTGTAAATAAATTTAAAAAAGAAACATGTTTACCCGATTTTCGTAAAAACCGAGCTCTATATCAAAAAATATAATACACACTTTGTTATAGACAATAAGATTGCCTTTTAAATGATGTATAACAAGGCAATGGTAGTTTTATCTTTAACAATTTAGGGGCGTCCGTAAATAAAATCAACTTTCAAAAATCACTAAATTAATCAATTTATCACTAAGTTTTATCCAATTTTCTCAAAAATTAAGCTTTTTGGAAAAAAAATTATTTTGCCGTTTATTGTAGAAAATAAAATTTTCTTTTTAACAATGTATTAGTCGGTGGGGTCAGGCTAATGACAAACTCTCCAGCGGCGTCCGTTTAAGAAAATATAAAAAAATTAAAGAAACCACATAGGTTTTACCCGATTATCTTAAAAACCAAGCTCTCTATCAAAAATTGTGACCTATAGTCGATTGTAGACAATAAAATTTCCTTTTAAATGTGTATAATAATTTAAGATTTATCTTCAGATTAAAACTTCACAAGCCTGTACAACTTAAATCAATTTTTACAAATCACGAAACAAATTAATTCTGTTACAAGTTTTTTTCCAATTTTTTCAGAAACTAAGCTCAATTCGCAAAAATGTGTTTTATACTTTATTGTTGGTAATAAAATTTTATTTTTAACAATGTGTAAGTCAGTGGGGTTTAAGTATGACAAACCCTTCAGCGACGTCCGTATATGGGGGTCAATTAAAAATAAAATAAGTAAAATCATTTTTGTCATTTGTTTCACCCAATTTTTTTTCGAACATTAAAAAAAATAAATTTTTTAAAAAGGATTTTTTTAATACATTTCAAATCAAGTTAGTTTAAGCTTTGTTGTATTAAAATCGGATAAAAAATAAAAAAGATACAATTTGTTTTTAAATGTGCTTTTCCGCCATATTGAATCCGCCATATTTAAAAAAAAAGCGCGATTATCACAATGACAATAAGTCAAAACCTGATCTGCTAGGTATGTTAAACAAATTTAAGTTACTTTCAAAAAGTTCTTATGGTTTTCATTAAAAGCATAATTTTTAAATATACCCCAAAGACCCCTATTTTTTCCAGTTATTTGGAAATAACTTAAAAACTAATTAACGCATTGGAACATTTGAACCAGATTTAAATAAAGAATCAAAATAGCTATCTTTTTTATATAAACTTTTACGCCAATAGTTTTATAAATAAAATAAAAAAAATAAAAAAAAATTTACCTTTTTTTTGATTTTTTTTTATTTTTTTGACAAATATAAAAAATACATATTTTCTGGCCAATACATTTTTAAATAAATTACAAAGCAAGTATTTTAAACTTTGTTCCATGAAATTCGGATAAGAAATAAGAAAGTTACAATTTTTTTAAAGATACGCCTTTCCGCCATTTTGAATCCACCATATCCTTCAAAAAACGCATTTACCAGAATGACAACAAGTCAAAACCTGATATATGGGATGCCCTTAACAAAGTTAGCTTATCGGCAGAAAGTTTGCACGACTTGCACACGAAACTTGATTTGTCCATAGACTATTATCAACATAACCGTTGTCCTTTCTGTTTAGAAGCAATTCTTGCATTTTTCTTCTGTATAGATCTCTCAAGCCCTTAAGCCATATCATATACAGGGTCGGACTTTAAACAGAATACTGCCTCTAGCGGGTTAATATTTGGGTTTTTAGAAAAAAAAAACAAAAACCCGCCAACTAAGTTTTTTTTTTAGTTTTCTCTCGGTCGCCAAGAATTTTTAATCGGAACCCTGAAAGTAGTCTACTCACACAACTTTTTTTTTTCAGATGGGATAACCCCACGGTACCTCGTTTCAAAGCTTATAAAAAAAAACAACATATTTTTCAAAAGGTACCTTCTTCGAAAGCTTATGCAACAAGAAAAAAACACGGTTTTTAATGTTTTTTGACATGCGTTCAGTGAAAAAACATAAACACATATCCATTTCTTGACACTTTGATTGAGATACGCCAAAAAAATTATTAAGCTGTTTTTATTTTTTCATAACCTTTCAAATGAGGTACCACAAGTGTGTTTATCCCATCTGAAAAAACGAAATTGTATGTGAGTAGACTTCCTTCCCGTGGTCCACCCAAAAGTTTTTCGCGTCAGCAAGAAAGCTTGTCTAAAAACTAACATGCTTTTTTTCCCCAAAGAATCAAATACTAAACCGCTGGAGGCAGTTTTCCATTTTTGTACATAATTTCATCATATTTTCGTAAATTATCTATCGCCGTTGTGATATCAAAATACAGATTTCACAATATATTTTTATATTTTCAGTACATGATTTAGGCCCAGATGTACCCCCAATTTTACTTTTGCGTTTGTCCATAAGCTTGACATCTTTTACATGGAGAGACTATTTTTGTTGATAGGCAGACAGAGAGATCGACGGATCGACGGACCTACGGACAGACAGACGGACCGACAGACACACGGACCGACAGACGGACGGACGCACAGACAGACAGACCGACGGAACAACAGACAGATGGTCCGACAGACAGATGGACCGACAGATAGACGGACCGACAGACTGACGGACCGACAGACAGACGGATCGACCGACATACCAACAGATTAGAGTTGGGAGTCCACAACAAAATTCCAAAATCAAAAGGGGTCCGTAGTAAAAAAACTTTAAGAAATGTGAAGCTAACGTAACAATTTAACTAACCTGTTTTAGTAACCTATGATTTGCCGCTCTCTCCTTTGTTAACTCTGCGGAAATATTCTTAATTTTATTTTCCAATTTCCGCACCTGTTGATTAAGTTCGTCCTGAATAGTCTTATTTAAATCAATGAAGACTCCGTCATCTGGTTTGATTGACGAAGAGCCGGGAGACAGTTGCTCGAATTTTAGCTTAAGCTCCTTGCACTTTTTGATCAGTTTACCCGATTTCACTTGTAAATGCTTTATTTCATACATATGGCGTTCCCGTTCCATCTAGAAAAAAAAACTTTTTATGAAACTTTTGTAATTATCACACATTTATTTATTATATTTGCTAGGTTTGAACCTAGTGAAACTTTGACAGTAAATCCAAGAAAAAAATAAATTATGTTTTAATTATCATAATTTCCTGTGACAAAACCTCTTTCCCAGTGTATACATTTGGGGATTTTGTTTTATAAATGGGGTGTATGGCGAAGAGACAACGACGGTATTTAATTTAGACAATACGACTTTATTTCTCAACGTTTAGTTACATACATCTTGATTATTGAAAAGCGTCACAGATACCTTAACTACTTGGGAAACCGACTCCCGAACTTTTCTCTTGTTCCTTGTCCTTCACATTACCCTACACTGTTGTCACGTGTATAATATTTTAATACATTTGGGGAAATGTCACAATAAAGACCTTTGTGCGTGCGCAGCATTGGCTTGAGCGTTGACATTGAAATGTCTGGTTAGATTTGCGCATGTTGCTTATTTCACATCCCTTACTAAGTGGTGATAATTTTGTGTGAACCCTTTGGTTAATTAACAGAAGTAAATATCCTTTTTGGGGCACTAGTCATATGAAGTATTATTTTTTTTTAATTAACTTGCAAATGATTGTTATTTTCTGTTGTTAGTTTGCAACCTATAAAATTGTTTAGTGATTATGTATTTCTCAACCCTTCAAAATGATATCTACTGTATCTTCAATACCTGAGCTAACGAGTTTTTTGCAGTTTGTCTATCTGTGTGGCAAAAGCTCAAAACTATAAAAACATTTTTTTTTTAATGTTTAGGAAAAATAATAGTCGACCTAAATAGAATTTTTCAAATCGGTCAACTCAACATTTTTTAAGAGTAAAACCAGAAAAGATATAAAGAATCGGTTTTCAGATTTTGAAATAAATGTATAAAATGTAGCTTTGGTTTTTGGGATCTGTGTATCAATCTGTGTAACACTAAATACCAACACAGGTATTACAAAACCCTTTTGGACACTTGATACCATTACAAGTGTTTTAAATGTATATTGTTATAGTTATAGTTCAGAGAACCTAATTTTTTTGATAGCAAAGGGGTTGTCATTGTAAAAGGGAAGGTCTGACAGGACAATAAAAAAAAATAAGAAAATTTTTGTTAATGGCATGATAAGTATTCCTAAAAAGATTCCTAAAAAGAGAAAATATATAAACCTGACCAAAAACCAAGTTTATATTTTTATTTAAAGAAGTGGGGCGAAGTCATGACACCCAACGTGTGCTGCTACTAGATTTGGTATCTAATATTCAGATCTTGACATCAATCCGTTTAAGTATGTGTTAGAAGATGAAATACCTCTAGTTGGTTTTCTGCAGAAACCCGGAACCAAAATATGGATTTTAACACCAATGCCTTCGCACCCCTAAGAAATCAAATTAATTTAAATCCTGCTACTTCAATACCTGTTGTCTCCAAAGAATCCGCATCTACCGTCAAGGACATAAGTAAATCGATGTCAGCAGCATTTTTAAATGTTTTGGACACTTTCTCGAACAAATGTAGTTCATTTTCCGCCCAATGTTTAATAAATTATTACGGTTATGTGGAAGAAGACCGGTGTTTATTTTTACAAAAAGTTGATATTGATAGTTGATCTCGATCATATTGGGATTTTCATTGGACATTTACGTGGTGAGGCTTTTAAGTGGGCAGAACCTTACAATAAAGAGGTTCTTGGAACGCTTTAATTCAATAAGCGTTATAACAAAAGCAACGTCTAAACTTTACGGAGAACTGCAGCAGGACGACGATTCTGTAGAGTACGTTATAAATAAAAAAGTTGCTTTGTGTGAGAGATTAGTACCAAATACTTCTGATATAGTTAAAACATCTGTTATTTTAAATCAACTTCTACCCAAAATTAGTGTAGGTTTAAGGTCTCGTGAAAAGTTGTCAAACGTTGAACAGTTATTGTCAATTGCAACAAAAGCTGAGCAAGATTTGAAAGAGATAAAAAATCAGAACATGCCGACGATACGTGTTTTATCTCTTCAGGAAAGTGGTGATTCCTCAAGACAAAAAAGAACACATCATGATGAAAGAAGTGGACCACCAAATCCGTGTAGAT
The DNA here is from genome assembly GCA_963576565.1 of Aspidapion aeneum. Classification (NCBI taxonomy): domain Eukaryota; kingdom Metazoa; phylum Arthropoda; class Insecta; order Coleoptera; family Brentidae; genus Aspidapion; species Aspidapion aeneum. The sequence goes on from OY755039.1 coordinate 131,103,502, forward strand.
TTTGCAGCGGATGGCACTATAACAAAGATTGTCCTCAACATCCATACCGATCCAGAAATAGTTCGAGTTCGGGAAACGGGCTAAGCATGACTGGTCCACAAAATCGATCCAGTCAACAATAGTTACATCCAGAATTTCGTGATATTTTAGATATTGTTAAGAAAATAAAATACTCGTGAATCAATCAAGTTGTTCAAAATTGTTGATTTTTGCCTAGAATATTGTTAGATATCAATAATTTATCACAGAAAGCTTTATTAGATTCTGGTTCAGCTATCAATATTATCAAAAAATCTATTTTATTTTTAATAAGTAACGTAAAAGTAGTGAATCAAAATAATCAAGAAATTTTTATGGCATGTGGATCGAAATCAGTTGTTTCTTCAAGTGTCGTCAATTTTTCCTTTTTAATTGAGAATGTCAATTTTAATTGTGATTTTTATGTATTTTTCGATTTGAAACGTAAGAAATAACAAAGTTGGCTATGATACAAAAACACTCAAAATTCGTTAACAGCATTCGATTGGCCGTAATTGCTAATTCAAAACTACCAAATTTTATTTAAAAAAATTACAAGATGGCAGAGATATTAAAATTTTTCAAAAAACACAACTTTTAGTTTTTAATTGATATTTTGTAAACCCCTGTAGATGGGTAGATATCTGGAATGTGACAGATTTGGAGCAAAAATTGTGGACATACATAAAACTTGATATACAAATAACAAAAATCAATGAAAATATGACCAAAGGATGTTGCCATGAAAAAACTTTCAAATTTTGAAATATTTTCTATTTTATTTGCCATAATTTTAGCATATCAGGTTACTGATGCACTTCACAGGTAACTGATAACCACTAATAAACTTCACAAATGTTGGGATAAAATATAGAACTAACCTTTAATATTTCATTTCTTTTAAAAATAAATTTATTTTTTTATTTTTTCTTTCAAAATTAATAGCTTTTGCAGTACAGGTAACTGACAACTATAACAGGTAACTGATTATAAGAACAAATAAAATAATTTAAAAAAATGTGTTAATTTAAAAAAATGCTAAAATTTGTATATAAAAGTCACAAACGTATTTTTTTATAGAATGGGGTGGGGGGTAGGGGTGGTAGGACATTTTTTTATTATTGTTGTATTGTCATCGGGCCACTATATGTATACCAAATTTCATCCAAATCGAATAATGGGAAGTGTGTCAAAAACACATTTTTCAATAGAAGGGGGTGGGGGTAGGAGTGGGAGGATATTTTTGTTCAGTGTTGTATTGTCATCAGACCACTATATGTATACCAAATTTCGTCCAAATCGGATAATGGGGTGTCAAAAACGCATTTTCTATGAAAGGGGGTGGGGGTATATTTTTTTCTTAATATTGTATTGTCATCGGATCACTATATGTACCAAATTTTATCCAAATCGGATAACGGGAAGTGTGTCAAAAACACATTTTTCTATAGAAGGGGTGGGTATAGGGGTGGGAGGATATTTTTTTCTTAATGTTGTATTGTCATGTTTCATCCAAATCGGATATTGGGAAGTGTGTCAAAAACGCTTCACAAGATTTGATAGTTAGTTAGATAGTTAGACAGAACATGTGAAGCTAAATAAAAGCTTGTAAAAAACGAGTCAGTTACTTGCAGAGCAGGTCAGTAACCTGTAAGTATTCTAACAGGTAACTGATGCACAGGTAACTGACGATTTTGTCACGTTTTGTCAGATACTATTAATTCTACTAAAATTGAGTCTAATAAACAAGAAAACTCAAAAAGTGTATCCTATTGTAATTATGTTTCACCATTTTTTAAATTGTTTTTTTGTTGTTCTACCTTTTAAAAACTGAAGGTTACACACGCGAGTATGGATCGGTTAAAGGACACACCCACTGTCTTAGACGTGTGACATTGAATTAAACCGTTCGCGCGTTTTCCGAATCACAGAGCTCTTTTTCACTTAGCAACTGAAGGTCAAGAATGATCCAATGATGCCAAATGGATAAAAAATCTGAAGGCACAGGTAACTGATGCAATTTTTGGTGACAAAGTTGAAATTTGAATATTTAAAAACAAGTAACAATTCTGGTTTTGACTATTTATATAACTAAAGGATGTTTTTTAATGTTTACTAAGAAATTACTCCAATAAACAATTATAAGAACATAATTTAATTCAAATATAGTAAAATTCTAATGGTGACACTCCAGGTTACTGACGATTGTAACATAAAACCTCTGTTATCTAAAGGAAATATTTTTTATAATCTTCCAAAAATGACCTTGCTTGTTAGTTATTTAATAGAACTATAAAAATAAAATTAGTATTATATAAAAAAACTGTTTTAACATGTTTTTGTGTAGGTCATATCAAAATCCGTCACTTTCCAGATATTCACCCAGATACTTTTAATTTCGATGCAGCGATCCGATTGGGCTTGAAATAGCGCAACTTTTTTCTAATTTAACAAAAATTGTATCTGTTACCGTTTCCGAAATCCTCATGTTATCTGGGACACCATTAAAAAGTAAAATACGTACCTCTAGGACTTTGATACACTCTTTAAGATTTTCAATTTCTAACTGCATATTCTTAACTTGCGGAATGTGTTCCAATTTGCTTATGTGTTCCTCTTCCAATCTCCCCTCTTCCGGTCCCCATCCCCACCCGTCGTCGTTCTCCTCAAATGCATCCAAACTCTGTTGCTTGTCGTCTTTTACGTAACACAGACATGCTTGATGCGGTTTGGATACAATTTCCACTAAAGAATGCTGCTGTTCTCCTGGCAGCGGATTCACTTGCTAAAAATTGTACTTACTTATATTCAAAGGAATAGCAAAATAACAAACCTATCATATAAGGTGAGTCACAAAACCGTACATTTCTTTTTTCGGATGTAGATTTTTTTCTTTGTTCGATTTTTGTAATTCTGGTCTCTGTCGAAAGCTAAGGCTTGAGATTATCCGACTTTTTTCAGAAAAATTTACATTTCTGTGAAATCCAAAATGGTGCACGATTTTAAAATGTGGGTAAGGGACAATTCGCCGCGGCCGATTCGCCGCAGCCGATTCGCCGCGGCCGATTTGCCGCGGGCCAATTCGCCGCCGGCCGATTAGCCGCAGGGACAATTCGCCGCGAGATTTTTTATTTTATGATGTTACCATTGGCAATTGTTTAAACAGTTTTATTTAGCTTGACTTCATATAATATATTTGTTTGATCATAACTTTTTTGAAACTTTTCCAACTAGGTATTTGGGGTTAGTATACAATTCAACAATTTTTTCTATTAGAAAAATAAATAAAATGGCGGATCCAAAATGGCGGATTTTCCCATTTATGAACCGATTTGCATCAAACTCGGAACTTTGAGATCTTTTAGGTCGCTGATTATTATTTTTCACTTAATTTTAAAAATACAAAATGGCGGTCCCACAATGGCGCACTTTCTTATTTATAAACCGATTTGCCTCAAACTTGAAGCATCGCGGCGCCTAAGGTAACTCAATACAATTTTTGATTTAAATTTTAAAACCTGAAAATGGCGGATTCCTCGGGGCCTAGCCCCCCCCCCCCCCCCAAGCCTAAGATTTTTTTAGATATTTTTCACATATTTCATGAATAAAAAGATTAAAGAGTATAAAATTCGCCATCATGATGCTTCGCACTCCCCCCCCCCACCCTTAGAGAAATCAGCCCCTCCCAATTTTGAGGCAAATCGGTTTATGAACAAAAAAGTGCGCCATTGTGAAACTGCCATTTTGATTTTTTTAAATTTTAGTTAAAAATAATAATCAGCGACCTGAAAGATGTCAAAGTTCCGAGTTTGATGCAAATCGGTTCATAAATGGGAAAATCCGCCATTTTTGATCCGCCTTTTTAATTTTTTTAAATTTAAGTCAAAAATTGTATTAAGTTACCCTAAGCGCCGCGATGTTTCAAGTTTGAGGCAAATCGGTTCATAAATAGGAAAATCCGCCATTTTATTTATTTTTCTAATAAAAAAAATGTTGAATTGTATTATACTAACCACCAAATAACTAGTTGGAAAAGTTTGAAAAAGTTATGATCAAACAAATAAACAAATATATTATATGAAGTCAAGCTAAATAAAACTGTTTAAACAATTGCCAATGGTAATATCAAAAAATAAAAAATCTCGCGGCGAATTGTCCCCGCGGCGAATCGGCCGGCGGCGAATTGTCCCGCGGCGATTCGGCTGCGGCGAATCGGCCGCGGCGAATTGTCTTATCCCCTTAAATGGTAGTTATTTTTCAGACCCCCTTCAAAAAATTTTGTGCGTCTTTGCCGTGCACAGAAAGGTATCAACTGAAAAAATTGGTTAAGGAATAATAAAGTTGTACCTTAACGAATTAGGTGGTGATTGAGCCTTTGTGTAACGTAGGTAAAAAAATTGTTGTTTTTGTTCTACTGAGGATTTATCAAAGAAGCTTAGACATTGTACTAAATATGCTGTATTGTAGTTTTGGTAAAAATTTTGCCAAAAGTTTGAAAACACAAAAAGCTATCTTTGCCGTGTAGATGGACATATCACTTGTAAAAATTTTGCAAGAACGAAGATAATTAACCTCTACCAAACCTTTACAGAACATACATCAAATTTGCGCATGCTTTTAAGCGCTTTGTTTATGTTCAACAGTATTTTTTAGAAAAAATGTTTGGACAACGCACTTGTTTATAATTTTATATTATTGTAAATGTCAACAAACTGCACCAGCAACTTGATGTTAGTTTTCATTAACGTTTTTTTTTTACTTTTTCTTACCAACCTTTCAAAATGTCAAAACAGTACCTATTTTAATGTGATTAAACTTTCTTACTTCTCCAATTTTTACTAGTGATATGTCTTCTTAAACGGCAAAGAGGTATCTTCCTTGTCAATATTTAATATTATGTCATTGACGTACATAAACTTTTGGCAAGTGGGTTAAAAATATTCAAATTTTACTTTGGACTTTACCAAGACTACAAATTTAAGATACAGCATATATGGTACACGGCCCAAACTTTTTGTAAAATCCGTTACCGTCGAAATTGAAGCCTTTGCTAAATCCACAGTAGAACCTAATAGGTTACGGTACAACTTTAATAACTCTTAACCAATTTTTTCAGTCAGTTGATTCCTTTTTGTGCACGGCACAAAAAATTTTGTCTTGAAATCACTCAAGGAATTTGACAGAAAAAATATGTTACTGAATTTCGTAACACCCTGTATAAAATATATGATGATTGTTTAGTTTTGCGGAGAAAATAATATATAAAAATTGTTAATAGTAGTTTTAATGGAAGAAATCATTCAAAATAATAAATTTTTAGTCTTATTTATAGATTAGATATAGTTATTTATAATGTCCGAAAAACGCTTATAAAAATAAGTAAATGGATCCATGATGGATCTAATAACTTCCTAGCCCATTAGCAAACTCCAAGTACACTCGACGCTATATCCGCCTCAAAAACAATTTTTGTAAATATCTCAGAAACGGAAACTCCTAAGTTGATCTTATGATAGACACGTCCCAAATAATATTGCGTTGTCTGAACAATTTAAATCAATGTTTGAAAAAGTCAAAGAATAGAAAGCATGTGTGACGAAAAAATAATGTGTGTTAAAAAAGTTCACATTAATATAGACAAGATCAGATAGACATCCCCAGTAATATTCCCACACGCAACCAAAGAGACAATTTTTTATACTTGCAAAATTTTTATTCTGTATTAAAATTATCGAAATCGGATAAAAAAATATACCTCTATATTATATATATATATATATATATATATATATATATATATATATATATATATATATATATATATATATATATATATAGAGGTATATCTGTGACTAGTACGCTAAGCAGAATATACGGTAAAATAATAAGAAATAAAGACATGGAGGCAGAAGAACAAGCTGGTTTCAGGGCGGGTAGATCGACTTCAGAAGAAAACGAGGAAGGCCGAGGAAAAGCTGGAGAGAAGGAATAGACAGTGAAATAAGAATAAGAGGCCTAGATGATGAATTATGGGCAAACAGAAACGAGTGGAGATTGGGTATCGGAAGACGTAGAACGTTGTGAAACCGATAAATATATTTATTTTCCGTCATGCCTCAATTGTGATACCCTTGCACAAGGGCGGGTCTGTTGATTTGCCTTCAAACTTCCGCCCTATTTCCCTTTTGCCGACCCTGTCTAAAAACGTATGTGCATCTATTTAACTAAGTTTAAACCTATAACTTAGGCAGTCTCGCTTCCAGTCTTCAAAAGGCACTCATGATGCTATTTTCGACTTTCTAGATAGAGTTTATACCGAATGTAATAAAGGTGAGGCTGTGGCAGCAGTGTTTTGTGATATATCCAAAGTGTTCGATTGTGTAGATCACAAGATACTGCTGAGGAAGTTGGAGCGTTATGGATTTAGGGGTAAGGTGTTGAATTGGTTCGAATCGTATCTGAGTTGTCGAAGTCAGTCCGTTGTTAGTGCAGGTTCTCGCTCGTCTCCTTTAAAAGTCGACTGTGGTGTCCCTGAGGGATCAGTTTCAGGACACCTACTGTTTCTTTTATACATAAGTGACCTCGTCCGTCTAAAAATAACTGGAGAATTCACATTGTTTGCTGATCATACTTCGGTTATGTGGCATCATAAAAATATCATCACATTAAGGAACCAAATTACCCAAGACCTTATTAAAATTAAAAACTGGTCCAATGCCAATAAACCTTGTTTGAATATTGACAAAACAAATATCATGGGCTTCAAATGTAACATGCAGAATATTAACTTGGGAGGTGATCCACTACAAACCAAAGATATGTCTAAGTTTCTTGGCTTGCATATTGATGTTCATTTAAAATTGAATGAGCATTTAATCTAAGTAATCTAAGTAAAAAACTTTCATCTGGGTGCTTTTGCGGTTCGATCTGCAAAAACCGAATTAGGCCCCGAGATTGCCAGATCTGTGTACTTTGCCTTGGTCGAGTCGCATTTGAGGTACGGCATTCCATTTTGGGGTTCTGCACATCAGCATCTGTTACAGATCTTATTTGTGTTACAGAAAAAGGCTGTCCGTGCTAAGCCGGAGTCCATCAGAGAGAATCTTGCAAGCCACATTTTATTAATCAAAGAATCCTAACACTAACATCAATATATATACTCGAGACTGCTACACTTGTTTTCAAAAATTTAAGAAATGTTCGGAGAACTGATCAGCCATCCACGCGTCATAACTTAAATTTAAGGGCGCCTCTGCCTATTCCAAGAACTACCCTGATCCAAAAATCCTTAATTTATGAAGGTAGAAAGGTGTTCAACCACTTACCATTGGCAGTCAGACTTGCGACATCCATCAAACAATTTAAAAAACAAGTCAAAAAATTTCTGCTTGACAAGTCATACTATTCACTAACGGAATATTATATAGTGATAACTTAAAATAATTTAATTTAAATTGTTACGCTAAGCTAAGCTGTTTTATTATAAAAAAATTATGTCGTTGTGATTGTAGATTGTATTGGAGAACATAATGTGTGTATGTATGTATGTGTGTGTATATACATATATGGTTATATTGTTTTAATATTCTAGAAATGGTTGATTTCAAAGGTCTTGATTTTAAAAAATTGTGATATTAGCTCACACTACTACTATACTATAGTAGTGTGAGCTATGGTAATCCTAATTTTTTCGAGAAAAAAAAAGTTGCTCCGATTTCAAAATTTTTTATATATATTTGCGTTTCAGATGATTTTGAAACTTTTTTGTTGCGCCGTCTGTCTGTCTGTCTGTCTGTCTGTATGTTTGTCTGTCTGTATGTCTGTCTGTAACGACCAACGCGCATAACTCAAAAACGGCTTGCCCGATTTCAATTAAATTTGGTACCCAGGCTGGGTTTTGGGTCGTGATGGTCCCATTTAAAAATGAACAAAATCCACCGAACACAAGCCAAATAAAAGGGTGGGGGTAGATTTTAAAAATTAGAGTTTATGTAAAAATATGGCGTGTGTGATATCAAACGAAAGATAATTGAGTCTGGAGTTAAACAAAATACATTTTAGTTTATTTAAAAAAAAAGGGTGGGGGTAAATTTCAAAAATTAGTGTTTAAATGGAAATATGGCGTGTGTGATATCAAACGAAAGGTAATTGAGTCTGGATTTAAACAAAATACATTTAAGTATTTAAAAAAAGGGTGGGGGTAGATTTGAAAAATTAGAGTTTAAGTCAAACCATGGCTTGTGTGGTATCAAACGAAAGGTAATTGAGTCTGAAGTTCAATAAAATATACTTCAGTTTTTAGTTATATTAGCTTTCAAGTAGATACACTATAACTATAGTACCCAGTGTGAGCTTAGGTGCCCATAGATTGGCAGAGTATTTTTTTTTGTGATAGTTTAATTTTAGTGTATCATTGTTTTCCATAGTGATTTATTTATTTACCTTATTATGTAACTTAAACCTAGTATTATTATTATTATTATATTTTATTTTTTTATCACTTTTGCTTTAGCCTGCTTTGTCAGATGATTTTTGATTATTGACAATAAAGTATATTTTGAATTGAAATTGAATAATGTAACTAAAAATCCAATAGAATCCATGGACTTTGTCAAATGACTAGCATTTTTACAAAAAATCATACCGACGCCAATGGTGACATTTCCCAACAATTAAAAAACCGTCCAGGCATTGTAACGAAGTTACTATTTTTTATTGTTTTAATTAATTTTCTAGTCTATTTAAGCTCAGACAGTTAAAAAATATTTTTACTGAAACCTGACTCAATTTTCGCTTATTAATTTTGTTTCATATTTTCCGAGAAAAAATGCCGTTTTGACATATGAATGTCATTAAAGCCTCTCAAAACGTTTGTTGCAAAAAGACTAGATAAAATAATATTCCGAATAAGTCAATCCACGTTCATTTTTAAAAACGTGGTTGGGTTTTATTCGGTTATTTCCGTTGGTTCTCGATTTGTAGCCGAGCTCTAGCCTATAAAACAGCAATGCCTTCGCCCATACGGGGATTGGAGATTTGTTTCTCGTTCGAGCACAATGTATAGGTGGTACGCGGTGTGTGTAGATGTCGACCGGTTTCTGGTAAGAATGGGATTTATAAAAGAAACCTCGTTTTTGCCTTAGTCAAAGTTTTTATAATTCTATTTGATTTGAATTTATTTTGAACCGTGCAAATTACTTGTTTGTCCTTTCCCGATCCCAGGATTTCCCGTTAGTATTTTACATGTTTTCTGGTATTTATTAATTTTCTTTCGCAAGAAAATTAAGAAACAAATCGGGTTTATTACTTGTGGGCTGCAGGTTCGTCACCAAGTAATAATCATCCCGGATTTGACACACCAGTTTCCCTTGTCCTGGTTTTTATTATTTTTGTTCTCTTTCGAGAAAGCAAAAATGATAACAAAGCTATCGATTATATTTCGTGGGCCGTATGTTTCGTCACCGACTTATAATTGTAACGCTTTGCTAAACCCCCCGTCCTCGTTTCCCGTTTCCCGTTTTTTTTATTATTTTTGTTCTTTCAAGGAAGCAAAAATGATAACAAAGCTATAGATTATGTTTCGTGGGCCGTATGTTTCGTCACCGACTCATAATTGTAGCGCTTTGCTAAACCCCCGTCCTCGTTTCCCGTTTTTTTATTATTATTTTTGTTCTCTTTCGAGGAAGCAAAAATGATAACAAAGCTATAGATTATATTTCGTGGGCTAAATGTTTCGTCACCGACTTATAATTGTAGTGCTTTGCTAAACCCCCCGTCCTCGTTTCCCGTTTTTTTATTATTTTTGTTCTCTTTCAAGGAAGCAAAAATGATAACAAAGCTATAGATTATGTTTCGTGGGCCGTATGTTTCGTCACCGACTCATAATTGCAGTGCTTTGCTAAACCCCCGTCCTCGTCTCCCGAATCCCATTTTTTTATTATTATTTTTGTTCTCTTTCGAGGAAGCAAAAATGATAACAAAGCTATAGATTATATTTCGTGGGCTGTATGTTTCGTCACCGACTTATAATTGTAGCGCTTTGCTAAACCCCCGTTCTCGTTTCCCGTTTTTTTATTATTATTTTTGTTCTCTTTTGAGAAAGCAAAAATGATAACAAAGCTATAGATTATGTTTCGTGGGCCGTATGTTTCGTCACCGACTTTGTGCAGCCAGCTCTCCCGTTTAGATAAAACCTGGTATTTATTAATTTCTTCCTAATTCTCTTTTTATTTTTCATAATTAACGATTTTTTTTCTGTCACGATTATTGCTTCGTTATTGCCACGTTAGACCCGTGTCCCACCGCGACCTTATAAACTTAAAAGTTGGTATAGTTAAATTTTTATCCGTTTCTTTTGTAAATAACCTGTTACCTGTTACCGTAAGACATATATGCTCTCACCGTAAATTAAACCTATTAAAGTGGTACCACATTCCGTTTCTATTTGTAAATATTCTGTTTAATTTTTCTTTCCGTTTCTTTTGTACATAACCGACATGAACCGAACCGAACCGCGAGACATATATGACCCGACCAGTCCTGTGAAACTTCAAAGTTGGTAAAGTTTCGTTTTCTTCCAGTTAAATAGCCGTAAGTTTGTAAAATTATAGTATGTAATTAACTACCAGCTGTTTAAGGAAATCTTTCTCCAATTTTTTTTTATGTTGGGAAAAGTCTTTTTGGGGCAAAAAGAAATCAGTATTTAACTAACGTCCATCCGATCTAATCGAGTTCCGAGGTGATAAGGCGTTGAGTTTTAAGTCCTTTTTTATAACTTTCACTTTTTTTTTAAATACCTAACTGTCTGTGCTAGAATAGCGCAAACAAAGTAAACTGGAGTTTTTTTTATTTGACTTGATAGAAATAAGGCATTTATAGTTTTGTTTTATTTATTAAGTTGCATATATTTAGTTATTTTCTTTGAGGGTTTGTACCACTAAATTAAAATGACAAAATACACATAAACTAGTATTTATAGAAATTGAGTTTTTAATGAAATTGTAGTTTACTTACCTGGTTATTCTCCACTGTTTAAAAGCATACCCGAGAGGCAAGGGAGACTCTAGGCTCCCTTATTTCCTAGAGTGGCGCCCGAGGCAAAATTTCGATCGATTCTATCCCTCGAAATCCCAGGATTGAATCGACCGAAACCCTGGGACGTCAAAAGTAGGGGAAAATTCGTTAGATGACGAAACCCTCTTACAAATTTGGCGCCCGAGCAGGGACTAATGTTTGCTCACATTTTAGCACAGAACAGACAGGTTATTTAAATAATTTTTTTTAAAAAGATAATAAGGCATTAATTAGGCTTAATTTTGTAGGTTTATCATTTTAGGGAGATATTGAATTTTTTTTTCTGATCGTAATCACCAAAATAAGCAGGTTCCCAGTTACTGAGATATGTAAATTAACAAAAAAAGGGGCTTATAAACGGTGCCTTGCTTTAGAAATCGAAAAGTCGGACCCGTAAACAATCTATGTATTTCTTTTGGTTGAGAAGTATCTAATGTTGGCAGACTTTTAGAAAAGACAATTAAATCTAATTTGCAATCGCTGTATCCTAAAATGTGAAATAAAAACCGGTTTTAAGTTAAAAGGAACAAAATTTCCGGCTTAATTTTTAATATAAATATAATTTTATTATTAAAACTGCAAAATACATATGCTTTATAGTCATGGTCTTTTCCGTTGCGAAGTTTTTAAAATTGTCAGACTTTATTTCTAAAAAGTTCATGAAATGCAAAACTGCAAAATATTCAATCCATATTAGGAATCATTTTTATTCATTAATTAAAACTGGTTTTTGGTTGAGAAGTTATAATTTAGCAAATTTAAGTTATCTAAAGTAAAAATTAAAATCTTACACCGCAACGGTCCAAAACATATTCAGTATTTAATATCCTTTTGGTTGGGAAGGTACGAAAATTGGCAGAGGTTGCTTCCAATTTGCAGTTTTTAAAAATTGAATACAATTATGCCATTGTGCCTTTTTGGTTGAGAAGTAATTAAAATTGCCAGATTCTATTCTAAACTGCTTAAAACTGTTTAAGTGTAAAAAAACTAGTACCGTAAGAATCGAGTCGATAGTATTTTTGGTTGAGAAATTATTAAATTTAACAGAATTCAGTTATTTCAAATTTATTGTTTTCATGCATTGTTAAAGCGCGAGATACTTTTTTTATGTAAAAAAATATTTGAACCTAAAAAAAAGGATAAATTAATAAAATAAATGTAAGTTTTTTTTCTTACTTGTTGTTTTTTATCAGTATTGTTGGAGAAATAAGAATTTAAGCCTTTGCAAAGTAAAACATCTTATTTCAGGTTTGCATGTACTTGCGTTTGTCTGTCTGTGGCGATTTTATTTTTTCTTCTAAAACGCTTTTGTCTATAGTAGTGGGAGCTATTTTTTTCGAGAAAAAAAGTTGCTCCGATTTCAAATTTTTTTGTATATCTTTGCGTTTCGGATGATTTTGAAACTTTTTTGTCGCCCGGCTGTCTGTCTGTATGTCTGTCTGTAACGACCAGCACGCATAGCTCAAAAACCGCGTGCTCGATTTTAATGAGATTTGATACCTGGGCTGTGTCTTGGGTCAAGATGGTCCTATTTAAAAATTAAAAAATGCACCAAACATAAGCCAAATAAAATGGTGGGGGTAGATTACAAAAATTACAGGTTATTTGAAAATATGACGTGTGTCATATCAAACGAAAGGTAATTAAGTCTGGAGATGGACAAAATAAATTCTAGCTTTTTTTTTGTTTTAAAAAAAAAGGTGGGGGTCATTTTAAAAATTAGAGTTTGGGTGAAAATGTGGCGTGTGGGATTTCAAACGAAGGGTAAATGAGTGTGGAGTTGAACAGAATATCTTTTAGTTTAAAAAGAAAAAACGGTGGGGGAAAATTTCAAAAATTAGAGTTTGAGTGAACATATGGCGTGTGTAGTATCAAACGAAAGGTGGTTGAGTCTGGAGTTGAACAAAATACATTTTAGTTTTTTTTTAAGGGTGGGGGTAGATTTCAGAAATTGAAGTTTGGGTCAAAGCATGGCTTGTGTGGTAGAAAGTAATTACAATTTTTTTTTCCACTAAATAATTTTTTTATTATTATTAATTAATAAACCGGATACCTGACATGCCCTAAGACTACCGGACGAAACCTGACATGAGTTGTTGGTCCTGGCTGACCTGATTTAATTTTTGATTCTATTTTTTATTTCCAGATCCTGCGTGACTCTAATTCTCCCTGATACCTACCTTAACTATGTTCTACTTCACGTGACCTGACTCAAAGTAACTAAAAGTAATTACGTATTTTCTTTATTTTCACTAAACAATTTATTTTTGTAATTATTATTTTATATTCCGATTTTATACCTGATTTGCCTTGAGATTCCCCGTCAAACCACACCAGTAATGAACCGAACCGAACCGAACCGAACCGGACCGAACCGAACCGAACCAAACCGAGCCAAGCCAAACCGAACCGAACCGAACCAAACCTGAAAAAAAAATGTTTTTTTTTTATTTTGTTTTTTAAAAATACTGGGTGACGTTAAATATATCTTATTGTTATTTTAGCCTAATTTTTTTTATTAATAAGCATTTTGCTGTTAATTAAAACTAGATACTGCCTTATCTGACCTGACTTGTCGTACCTAGAAGTGACTATTGAAATGTTTTTGTTTTAAAATTAATATATTTTTTTTTAAATTAATAAACCGACTGTATACCTGACCTAATTTTTTGGATTTTGTTTTTTTTAAATTCTGGGTGACGTTAATTTTTAATAATAATTAAATTTTATGGTTATATTGGACTACATTTTTTTTTAGTCATAAACATTTTGCTTTTAATTAAAACTAGATACCGCCTCACCTGACCTAAATTGAAGTATCTAGAATATAAATGTTTTATTTTAAACCGAATAATTTTTTTTAAAATGATTAATGATATCCGATCACTATCCGATCTAATACCTGACCTGCCCTCTGATTACCAGTCAAACCAGAGCAAGCTTGTCCTGACCTAATTTTTTCTTGGATTAAGTTTTTTTTTTTTTTAATCCTAGGTGAGTTATTTTGGCATAATTTTTTTTAATGATAAACATTTGGCTTTTAATTAAAGCTAGATACTGCTTCACCCGACCTGACTTCAATTAGGTGTTTAAATGTTTTATGTTAAACTAAATAATTTTCTTTTAACTTTAAATTATTAACCGGTTTTATACCTGACATGCTCTGAGAATACCAGTCAAACCAGACCATCCTGATCTGACCTAGTTTATAATTTTGATTATTTTTGGCTTTTTCATTTTGATTCTGTGTGACATGTACCTTACCGAACCTGACTTATTTGAAACGCATAACCGTTTTGATATGACCTGACCTGACTGGAAAACCACTGTATTAAATTAGAATTTTTCTTAAAGCCATTTTGTAGTTGGAATTGTATTTGTTATATTGACTTTAGATGTACCTAATCGTAAGTATCCGAACTTGACTTGATTTGAGCTAAGCTGGCCTGGCCTATCTGGACCTAGCCTGACATATCCGGACCTGACGTGATATATCCGGACCTAACGTGACATATCCGGACCTGACATGGCCTAACCGTACCGGGCCTGACCTGACATATCCGAACTTGACCTGACCTCGCTAGACGCGAACATATCTGGACCTGACCTGACCTATCCGAATTTGACTTGATCGATCTGGAACAGGCCTGACCCATACTGACTTGATTGACTTAGCAGATCCTCACCTGGCTTATCCGGACCTGACCTGACCCATCCGGACCAGACCCGAACTAGCCGGACCTGATTTAGTCGGATCTGACCTGATCTGACCCAAACTAGTTGGACCTGACATGACATAGCCGGACCTGACCTAGTCAAATCTGACTTGATCTAAACTAGTTGGATTTAGCCTGACATATCCGGACCCGACGTGACATATCCGGACCTGACCTGACGAATCCGGACCTGACCTGACCTAGCCGTAACTAACATGTCCCGACCTGATCTGACCTAATTGGACCTGTTTCCGTACCGGAGTACCAACTTCTAAACTGACAATACTAAGAGTTTAGAAGTTGGCATCTCAATTTTGTAAACAAAGAAAATTTTTAAGTAATTTCAACAAAAATCATATATTTTTTCTTGAGTAGAATTGTTTTTTTTAAACAAAAAAATTAATATATTTGTTTAATTCCATTAACAAAAAAAACAGATTTAAAAAGAAAATCCTGTTCAAATAGAAAACTAATTTAAAAATATTTTTCGATTATCAACAATTTTTAAAATTTTTGTTTTTGTTTAAAACTTGAATTTGCTTTACTGAAGCACGAAGCCGTGTTCCATGTGGGGAAATACACTTAGCAATTTTTTTTACGTAATAAAAATTATTATAAAATAATTTGACTCAAATATAATTTAATTTTTTTATTTTTAATTTTGTTTTTTTGTTAGCGAAATTGCATAAAAGTTATTATTGTTTTTTAACTTTATGTTAATTAAATTTTAAGATTAAATTCTGGAAATTAGCTCAGTAATTTACGGTTGTTTCCGGTAACAATTTATAACTTTGGAAACCGCCAAAAGTTATAACTCCGAGATCCAAAACTGATGGTTAGTTTAAATCCAGTTATCTTCTAAGATTTAATATATTTCTTTTTAACCCCTTCCTTAATTCAAGGGTGCTTTAAAAACACCTTATAACTTTGGAACCCACCATAAGTTATAATGTAGCAGTCATCAAGCCTTTAAAGAAGAAAACCGGTAATCAGTCCACTTATAAATTTGGAAAACGCCAAAAGTTATAAATCAGCAGCCAACCTGTAGAAAAAAATCCGATGGTCAGTCAAAATCCAGATTAGAGTTCTCTGTAATTCAGGGGTATTTCCGGCAACAATTTATGACTTTGGAAACCGCCAAAAGTTATAACTCCGAAGTCCAAAACCCGATAATTAGTTTAAATCCTGATATTTTCTAGGATTTAATCTATTTTTTTTTTGAAACCCTGCAATACTTTAAGGACGCTTCAAAAATACCTTATAACTTTGGAACCCGCCCAAAAGTTATAATGCAGCAGCCATCAAGCCTCTGAAGAAAGAAACCGGTATTCAGTCAACTTGTAACTTTGGAAACCGCCAAAAGTTATAACTCAGCAGCCAACCTGTGGACAAAACCCCATGGTCAGTCAAAATCCAGATTAGAGTTTCTAAGATTACTTAAATAGCCTTCTGTAATTTAGGGGTATTTCCAGTAACAACTTATAACTTTACAAACCGCCAAAAGTTATAACTTCAAGATCCAAAACACGGAGGTTAGGCCAGTTATTTAAAAAAAATAATATTTTTTTTTAACCCCTTCAAAAATTTAAGGGGCTTCCGACAACAACTTTTAACTTTAGAAACTGCCAAAAGTTTTAACTCCGAGTTCCAAAACCCGCTTATTATTTTCTAAGATTTAATCTATTTTTTTCCAATAATTCAAGGGTACTTAAAAAAAAACTTTATAACTTTGGAACCCATCAAAAGTTATAATGCAGCAGCCATCAAGCCTCTGAAGAAAGAAACCGGTAATCAGTCAACTTATAAGTTTGAAAATCGCCAAAACTTATAACTCAGCAGCCATGAATCCTCTGGAGAAAAAAAAACCGGTGATCAATCAACTTGTAACTTTGGAAACCGCCAAACGTTATAACTTAGCAGTCAACCTGTAGAAAATATCTGATGGTCAGTCAAAATCCAGACTCGGAGATAATATTACTTAAATCCTTTCTGTAATCCCGGGGTATTTCCGGCAACAACTTATCACTTTGGAAATCGCCAAAAGTTATAACTTCTAGATCCAAAATATGATGGTCACTATAAATACAGTACTTCCGATGCTTCAGTAAACAACTTATGACTTTGGAATCCACCAAAAGTTATAATGTAGCAGGCACCCTGTAGAAAAATCCGATGGTCAGTCAATATCCAGATTAGAGTTGCTAAAATTACTTAAATCCCTTCTGTAATTCGGGGGTATTTCCGGAAAAAAAAACTTATAACTTTGGAAACCGCCAAAAGTTAGAACTCAGAGATCCAAAACCCGATGGTCCGGGTACCACCCCTCACGAAAAATTGAATTTGAAGCAAATTACGCACTCAACCTGGTCAACTAGTACCGCAAACTCACTTCAAAACTATTCTAAAGTTACCGAGTCTACTTCGAATAACTCAACTTGATGAATTTTGACGTAGCGTCAGTAGCACCATAAGCCCGTTCGCAAACTCCGACTTAACCTCAAGGCAGTACCATCCGCATGAGCACTACCACATACACAGTCCAAGGCTATTCCTTCAAGTTGCGTGTTCCTTCGAAAGCCCAACTTGATGTACTTTGAAGTACCGTCAGTAGCAACGTAAACTCGTTCGCAAACTCCGACTTAACCTCAAGGCAGAACCATCCGCATGAACAATAAAGTAGATCTAACCAGTACACTTTCCGAACAGCTCTTTTCAGAGCTTAATGGTGTTGTAAATTCAATGTATAGAATTGAAGAAACCACTATACTGGCTCCGAAGGAGGTAAAACAAATGGAAATGACCGACTTTGTAACTGCTGTCGCCAGTATCCCATTAGAAAATTTTAACAATTTGTTATGAAAAATTGTTACTCAGATCCGATCCAAAGTGGTCTAGGTCTAGTGAGTAATGTTTTGCCAACCCCTACTAAATTTAGGGGCACTATAGACCGTGCAGTAGGTTAACCTTGAAGAAACCGCTACAAGTTGTCACGATAACCTAAAATAACTCGCCGATAAAATAACACCACTAGACACAACTTCTTTAGTCGAGGAAAATGGTGTATTTTAATACCAAAAGATGTTTAGCGTTGGAGTTTCTGTAAACCAACATTTGGGTTATAAGGAAAGCGCAGGAGGTTAAGGGTGCTTCGTAAGGTTAGTAATCTGCTCCCTCGGTGTTTATCAAGGTTCCGCATTTTCAACCCTTGTATAGGGGTGTTCCGTAAAACCGCTCAACTTTGGGTGCCGCCCCAAAGTTGTACCGAAATCTGATGCATTGGAGGGCCGTCAAGACTATTAAGAGCATTAAGAGGCACTAGCGATGGATATGATTAGACAGAAATGCAGGTTTTGTTTTTTTTTTATTTATTTGTTTAATTTTTTTTTTAAATCGTTTGTAAGGTTAAAAAAAAGGAAAAAAGAAAGGTAGTAATTGAGTTTATTTTTTTTTTGTTCTTTTTTTTCTTGCCGAAGTAGGTGGGGAATGTAACGAAGTTACTATTTTTTATTGTTTTAATTAATTTTCTAGACTATTTAAGCTCAGACAGTTAAAAAATATTTTTACTGAAACCTGACTCAATTTTCGCTTATTAATTTTGTTTCATATTTTCCGAGAAAAAATGCCGTTTTGACATATGAATGTCATTAAAGCCTCTCAAAACGTTTGTTGCAAAAAGACTAGATAAAATAATATTCCGAATAAGTCAATCCACGTTCATTTTTAAAAACGTGGTTGGGTTTTATTCGGTTATTTCCGTTGGTTCTCGATTTGTAGCCGAGCTCTAGCCTATAAAACAGCAATGCCTTCGCCCATACGGGGATTGGAGATTTGTTTCTCGTTCGAGCACAATGTATAGGTGGTACGCGGTGTGTGTAGATGTCGACCGGTTTCTGGTAAGAATGGAATTTATAAAAGAAACCTCGTTTTTGCCTTAGTCAAAGTTTTTATAATTCTATTTGATTTGAATTTATTTTGAACCGTGCAAATTACTTGTTTGTCCTTTCCCGATCCCAGGATTTCCCGTTAGTATTTTACATGTTTTCTGGTATTTATTAATTTTCTTTCGCAAGAAAATTAAGAAACAAATCGGGTTTATTACTTGTGGGCTGCAGGTTCGTCACCAAGTAATAATCATCCCGGATTTGACACACCAGTTTCCCTTGTCCTGGTTTTTATTATTTTTGTTCTCTTTCGAGAAAGCAAAAATGATAACAAAGCTATAGATTATGTTTCGTGGGCCGTATGTTTCGTCACCGACTCATAATTGTAGCGCTTTGCTAAACCCCCGTCCTCGTTTCCCGTTTTTTTATTATTATTTTTGTTCTCTTTCGAGGAAGCAAAAATGATAACAAAGCTATAGATTATATTTCGTGGGCTGGATGTTTCGTCACCGACTTATAATTGTAGTGCTTTGCTAAACTCCCCGTCCTCGTTTCCCGTTTTTTTATTATTTTTGTTCTCTTTCAAGGAAGCAAAAATGATAACAAAGCTATAGATTATGTTTCGTGGGCCGTATGTTTCGTCACCGACTCATAATTGCAGCGCTTTGCTAAACCCCCGTCCTCGTCTCCCGAATCCCATTTTTTTATTATTATTTTTGTTCTCTTTCGAGGAAGCAAAAATGATAACAAAGCTATAGATTATATTTCGTGGGCTGTATGTTTCGTCACCGACTTATAATTGTAGCGCTTTGCTAAACCCCCGTTCTCGTTTCCCGTTTTTTTATTATTATTTTTGTTCTCTTTTGAGAAAGCAAAAATGATAACAAAGCTATAGATTATGTTTCGTGGGCCGTATGTTTCGTCACCGACTCATAATCATCGCGGCTTTGTGCAGCCAGCTCTCCCGTTTAGATAAAACCTGGTATTTATTAATTTCTTTCTAATTCTCTTTTTATTTTTCATAATTAACGATTTTTTTTCTGTCACGATTATTGCTTCGTTATTGCCACGTTAGACCCGTGTCCCACCGCGACCTTATAAACTTAAAAGTTGGTATAGTTAAATTTTTATCCGTTTCTTTTGTAAATAACCTGTTACCTGTTACCGTAAGACATATATGCTCTCACCGTAAATTAAACCTATTAAAGTGGTACCACATTCCGTTTCTATTTGTAAATATTC
This sequence comes from Aspidapion aeneum, assembly GCA_963576565.1. Classification (NCBI taxonomy): domain Eukaryota; kingdom Metazoa; phylum Arthropoda; class Insecta; order Coleoptera; family Brentidae; genus Aspidapion; species Aspidapion aeneum. Next base: position 131,123,432 of record OY755039.1, read on the forward strand.
TGTTTAATTTTTCTTTCCGTTTCTTTTGTACATAACCGACATGAACCGAACCGAACCGCGAGACATATATGACCCGACCAGTCCTGTGAAACTTCAAAGTTGGTAAAGTTTCGTTTTCTTCCAGTTAAATAGCCGTAAGTTTGTAAAATTATAGTATGTAATTAACTACCAGCTGTTTAAGGAAATCTTTCTCCAATTTTTTTTTATGTTGGGAAAAGTCTTTTTGGGGCAAAAAGAAATCAGTATTTAACTAACGTCCATCCGATCTAATCGAGTTCCGAGGTGATAAGGCGTTGAGTTTTAAGTCCTTTTTTATAACTTTCACTTTTTTTTTAAATACCTAACTGTCTGTGCTAGAATAGCGCAAACAAAGTAAACTGGAGTTTTTTTTATTTGACTTGATAGAAATAAGGCATTTATAGTTTTGTTTTATTTATTAAGTTGCATATATTTAGTTATTTTCTTTGAGGGTTTGTACCACTAAATTAAAATGACAAAATACACATAAACTAGTATTTATAGAAATTGAGTTTTTAATGAAATTGTAGTTTACTTACCTGGTTATTCTCCACTGTTTAAAAGCATACCCGAGAGGCAAGAGAGACTCTAGGCTCCCTTATTTCCTAGAGTGGCGCCCGAGGCAAAATTTCGATCGATTCTATCCCTCGAAATCCCAGGATTGAATCGACCGAAACCCTGGGACGTCAAAAGTAGGGGAAAATTCGTTAGATGACGAAACCCTCTTACAGCATAAATGATCAAACTTCAACAAAACTTGTTTTTCACTTACCTCGAGTTGATATCTAATAACCTACAGAAGGTGAAACTCAGGTTTGCTCATAAAAAAGAGAATTCATGAAAAATTGTCTTTGCACGCCCCTGATTGTGCTCAGTGGATAACAATGGCATACAAGGTTTGAAAGAGCCAACATCTGCCTTACCTCTCAGCAAATTTGGTGGCTATAGGTTCAACCGGGTAGAAACGTCACAAAGGATAAAAAGTACAATTACATAGAAAAACCATCATAATCTTGGAAACTAAAGAGAAATTTGAAAAAATAAGACCTTTTTGAAAAAATCTTACGGGAAATGGGAATTGTGCAAACTTTCGAACTTTTGTTACACTTGTGTTTTAGTCACTCTGTAAAGCTTCGTATCAAGCGCAGGATGCCAAGGAAACTAAGCATTGAAAGAGAATGAATGGAGCTATATCACATTTTTTTTGGAATTTACTGTTTCATTTAGGAATAAATTTATTTTAAAAATTTTCAAAAAAATGGGGTGGCACAATTTTTGAGCAGTTTATTTTCTCCTTATATTTGCTTGTTGCTCACACAAAATGTTCATTGACCCCATAGCTTTTATTTAATGTGACAAAGCTTATGGACCGAAAAAAAAACTGTCAAAAAAATAAAAAATAAAAGTTTATCGTACCTGTCCGACTGCGTCCACAATTTCATCGACGATGAATTTGGCAGTTCTAACCACGTCAATCTCATTCATCAAGGTTGAGACTTCTGCACTCAGTATACTGATTTTTGACAGCGCTTCATGCAGTTTTCCGTTGACAGTTTCTAGTTCCAACTTTAATCGGTTAACTTCGTCTGTACTTGCGTTTGTTTCCAGTACTCTAAAAAAAAATTAAACTAAGTGCCTTAGTGCAGATGGATAAGCTGTATGCTTGAGTCCAGGATTGTATTAACTGAACTGCTAGGTGAGACTGTAGCAGTTCGGGTTGCAGGGGGCTGTCCGCCAGGAGGAGGTTTTTCCCCTCTGCTCTGGAACCTTGCCACATACGGACTTTTAAGGACACCTAGACAGTTGGGCTTCAAAGTGATAGGATACGCAATGACCTAGTCATTCTGGTTCCTGGAAAATTCAACACAATCATTAGGGACCGAATGCAGCAGGCCCTAAGGACTGTGAAACAATGGACTGATAGAAAAAAACTAAACATCAGCTCTCAGAAAAGAAAACAATCCCTTTCACCAGAAGAAGTAAGTTAGAGGGACTCGAACCGAACCGGACCTCTAACTCTGGGAAACGAGGAAGTTCACTTGTCAAGGGATGTTAAATACTTGGTGGCTATACTAGACCTAAAGTTAACATGGACTAGACAAATCGAAAACAGAGCAAAGAAAGCGGAAATCACCCTGGCGGAGATTTAGATGCGTTTATGGAAAACACTGGGGACTCAGGCCACACATGGTACATTGGCTGTACAAGACTGTGGTGAGACCATCCATTACGTATGCATCTCTGGTTTGGTGGTCAAAAGTAGCTCAACAGACTGTGATGCTCAGACTAAGCAAAGTGCAAAAACCGTAAAAGAGGGTCATTATGTGTCCCAGCTATGCTCAGTATATTGATTTCTCTAAGTAATGATCGTGAGATTCGTTTCGATCTTGTTCGTTTAAGCGATGTTAAAAAAATATTAAAGTATGCTATGGTCTTTAATATTCGGACGCCACTCAGCTTTAACAAACAATAAGTCAGCTACATTAGCTGAGAAAAGTAGCTTAGTTTTAATTAAAACACCTTTGGTAATTATCTTCAAATAAAAGGAATATTTCTTCAATCTGCAATATTTCTTCAATCTTATATTTCAAAAGACATTTTAATAAAAAAATTGAATGTTAAAACCGGATGTGGTCGTGGTTGATGTCAATCGATAGATAATTAAAAATAAGGATAGGGACATGTAAGCCGTTTTTCGATAGTTCAATCGTTTTCGAAATATTCAGCTTCGAAATTGGAAATTGTCGTTTTTGAAATGTCAATATTTCAAAAATGGTTAGACTTAGGTATAGTATTGTACATGAATTATGTTTAGAATACAAATCGACATGTCCAAACGTTTTTCCCAACACATTTATTCGTTATCGAATTTAGTCCATTTGGCTGTTCCACACTTTATGTGCTTGTGCGGTAAAAATTTGGCAGTACCAGCAGCGAAAAACAATTTCCCCCTTACCTTAGTCTGTATTCTTCTATTTCCATAATAAATTCTTCCTCTTTTTCTTCAAATTCTTTAATTTTTTTTTGAAGTATTTCACACTTAACAGTCAAATCGTTTTTAACTTCCAAAAGTTCCTCCAGTTGAGTTTGATAATCAACTTCGATTTTTTCATAATCGGATAAATGTCTTTGTTGCAACACATTTTCACTTTGCAAATCTCTATTGGTTGCTTCTAACGACGACATTTGTTTTTTTAATTCGTTATTAATGTTTTCAAGTTCCTCGATAGTTTCTTGACGCGATCTCAGCTCGTTGTCTTGATCGTGAGATTTTTTTAATTTTGTTTTTAATTTTTTTATTAATTTTTGATTTTCTATATTCTTTTTAACAAGCTCTTTATTTTGCGTAATGGTTTCAAAAAGTTTTTTGTTCAGAACCTCGTCATTTGAAAAGGCTTCAGCAAGTTTTAATTCTAGTTGATCTTTAAGAAGTGCATTCTCTTTTAAATTATTGGATGTTGAACTAAGTATATCTTCTAACTCCAAGTTCCTTGAAACCAAACCAGAGTTTTCCTTATCTATTTTTTGTAGATTATCCTCTAACATTTCTATTTTTTCAACGTTGTGTTCTATGTCGGATTGTTGAATTTCCAATATCAATTCAAGTTCTCTTATTTTCTTTTCTAGGATAAGCTGTTGTGAAGTATTTTGTTTACTTATTTCTTCGTAAGAGTTTGCCGACATTTCTGTTTGTAGACTAACTTCTTTAAATTCCGCTTCTTTTTCGTTAAGGCTAGTTTGCTCAATAGCTCGAATTTGCGCCAATAATAATTCTATTTGGATATCTTTTTCATCCACATGCGATTTAATGACTTGAAGGTTAGTTGAAATGTGTTCAATATCTCGCTGATAATTGCTTATAACAATTTCTTTTTCATGGGCTTCTAATTTCCATTTTTCCTTCTCGATGTTATATTGTTTTTCAAGATCTTGATAACTTTGCGTTTTTTTTTTAAGATTGGCAGCGAGTTTTTTTAATTTTTCGGACTGATCTTTATTTTTTTGTTGTAAATCGTTAACCTAAAAAAATGTAAACAAATTAAAAAGAGTTTTCCTAATTAATACTCTAGTAGATAATAGGCGTATTTTTTTTAAAATAAAAAACATCATTTTTATACATTGACCAACCTATAGCCTCTAAAACAGCAGCGCAGCAGTGTTGCATTTACAAATTTTTTGTTTAGAATATTCAGTCATGCAGATATACAAAGGAAAGATATTTATTTAGTGGAGTGGAGAGCGAATATAAAGACATGGAGGCAGAAGAACAAGCTGGTTTCAGGGCGGGTAGATCGACTTCAGATCATCTCTTTTGTATAACCCAAGTTATTGAAAAGAAAATGGCATACGGATAAGAGCTGCATCTGCTTTACGTCGATTTGCAGAAGGCATATGATAGTATACCACTAAATCTACTTTAAAAAGCGTTGGAAAACACAAACATAAGCGTACAACTAATTAAGGCCATCAAAGAGTTATACCGCAATAGTAAGGCAAAAGTTAAAATAGGGGCAAAACTAATCAAAGGCTTTAAAGTATATAAAGGTCTTAAACAAGGTTGCTGTATCTCGCCTACGCTCTTCAAGATATACTTGGAACAAGTCCTTAAAGTATGGAAGAGAAAATGCCAAAACATGGGAATTCCGTTGGACGAAACCACTTTGTATACTTTATGTTTCGCCGATGATCAGATAGTAGTGGCTCAGGATTATGACGACCTCGAATATATGACACGAAAACTAATAGAAGAGTACAATAAGTGGGGACTAGAGGTTAATCTCAATAAGACAGAGTATATGTGTATCGGTGGAATGAAACAGGATCTAATCTTAAATACCGGGCAGCGAATTCAGTCCTGTGATGAGTATAAATACTTGGGTCTAAAAATTACAGCTGACGGAACACTAGACAAAGCTATAAAAGATCGAAACGTACAAGGAAGAAAAGCAATAACTTTATTAAATGGAATAATTTGGGACCAAAGTATATCAAAACATAACAAAAAGCTTATATATAACACCATTGTAAAAAGTATTATTACATACGGCTCAGAAGTATGGCCAATCAAGGATAGAACAGAAAAAATGCTTTCCGCCACGGATATGGACTATTGGAGAAGAGCAGCAGGGAAATCAAAAAGAGAAAGAGTTACAAATCAAAGAATAAGAGAAATTATGACAGTGGGTGAACGTACTTTAGTGGATGATATAAGAACAAAACAACTGGTGTGGTACGGACATGTACAAAGAATGAATGATAAAAGACTACCTAAACAAATACTACAATGGAAACCAACTGGCCGAAGAAAACGAGGACGGCCAAGGAGAAGCTGGAGAGAAGGAATAGACAGTGAAATAAGAATAAGAGGCCTAGATGATGAATTATGAGCAAACAGAAACGAGTGGAGATTGGGTATCGGAAGACGTAGAACGTTGTGAAACCGATAAATATATATATATATATATATATATATATAGATATTTATTTATCGTATGTCCAAATTGTTAGTCTATTTTTATCTATGTTCAAGGAGTTTACAAATTAATTTCAAACGCAAGATACAAAAACAAAGTTTCCATGTGGAACTAAACACATTATAAAAATGCCTTTTCGCTATAGTTTTGAAAGTAAATCATTCCCTCACAAATAACAAACATTAAGCCAGGGCCTTGTTTATTTATTGTTGTGACATAAATTTGGAACATTGCAAGACAATTGTTGATAAATAAACAGTGTACCAGATAAGAAAAGTTGATTGACTGATTGAAAAAATATATTTATCATTAAATAAAAGTGTCGAATATCAAAATTTTTCACCAGTAAAGAACTTACTACAAACTTTTAATTTAGCTATATTTAGAATTGGGACAATTTTCAAAATCACAGCAAAATTAATGTTTGTTGTCCGTAACAGCATTTAAAATATAAACGCCAATTTGCGTTTAGACTTAAAATTCTTTGTAATAAGTCTAGTGCAATATGGTCAGAATTTAGTTACAAATTATATTTTTAATATCACTGGCAGTTAAAAAGGAATTAGCGAAAGGAATCGTAAAATTTTGCTAAAGTGACGCAAAACGGGTGTTAGAAGAAAGATAGAAAAATATGGGAAAACGATTTTAAAAAATTACGCCAGTAGGCACCCACAGCCATCCATAAAACCTAGTCGTTCGGGTATTAAAGTAGCTTTACTTTTGTTTAAAATTACATTTATAATTCGTAAAAACTACGTTACTCTGGCTGCTGTCGTTCTTGATATATGCAATTTCCTTTTTTTAAAATTCTAACTGGCAAACTTTCAAGATATGACAAATTTAAAAAAAATTAAATTTGAAAATTTTATGCCATATAAAACTTCATGTTGCTAGCTGATTATTTTCTCGATTGATAAGTACCGCAAAATTTTCTGCTAAATTTGATCAAAATCGATTTATCGGTTTTTGAGTTATGGTGTCCCGGACAGATAGACCGAAATCATGACAACATGTGGTAGTTAGGCCTTTTTGGCCCAAATAACTTATTTTAAGTGCGAATAAATATAGTATTTTTTTAACGATCGCAATACCCTTATATACCCACGATATGGATAACTAAAAAAATGTAGTAGACAATAAATTTCATGTTAAAATAAGTAATAAATGTCTCGCATATGCAATTTCCTTTTTTTAAAATTCTAACTGGCAAACTTTCAAGATATGACAAATTTAAAAAAAATTAAATTTGAAAATTTTATGCCATATAAAACTTCATGTTGCTAGCTGATTATTTTCTCGATTGATAAGTACCGCAAAATTTTCTGCTAAATTTGATCAAAATCGATTTATCGGTTTTTGAGTTATGGTGTCCCGGACAGATAGACCGAAATCATGACAACATGTGGTAGTTAGGCCTTTTTGGCCCAAATAACTTATTTTAAGTGCGAATAAATATAGTATTTTTTTAACGATCGCAATACCCTTATATACCCACGATATGGATAACTAAAAAAATGTAGTAGACAATAAATTTCATGTTAAAATAAGTAATAAATGTCTCGCAGAGACGTCATCTATTCTGAAGTTTTAGGACACATAAGACCATCACGACCTAAGCACAACCAAGTCCTTCGGCGATCGGCCAGTTGCGACAGAAGCAGGATCTTCTAGTCTAGAAGCTCTTACCGATAAACCGACACGAAGGCGGCGGATTGTGTGATCGCCGTTTTGCTCAAGGATTGACGGTAGAGCAACTCATGTGCTGCATTCGTGACTAAGCAGCCCTATTTAGGATATACTCTGCTCATCCTAGAAGGCTGGGGGATTTAAAAGGTTCCCTAAACATAGTCAGCCAACAAATGCCCGACTGACAACCGCATCCAGAGGGTACACCACATGCGCTCGAAACAGAGAGAAGAGAAACAAAATCAATTTGGCCACATGGAATATCCGTACAGTCATGGATACCAACACAAGCTCTAGACCACAACGGAGAACGGCAATCATGACACGCGAATTAAAAAGATACAAGATCAGTATCGCACCTCTCAGTGAAACGAGAAGAGCAGGCGAGGGTTAACTCAAGGAACACGGAAAGGAAAATATATATTTGTGGCATAAGCGAAAGATTGATGACATTGCGATTGCACTTAAGTAACAATCAACATGCTACTACAATCAGTGCCCATGCTTCAACCCTCCAAGCTGACGAACAGCACAAAGAAGAATTTTAAGCTCAGCTTGGCGAAACACTAACGTCTATACCCAAATCAGATAAACTCATTGTTTTAGGTGACTTCAACGCTCGAGTGGAAAAAGATTCAAACATTTGGAAAGGCGTCATTGGAAAATAGGGTGTTGGAAATATGAATTCAAGTGGACTGCGCCTATTCACGCTTCATAATAATGAACACACTTTTTCTACAGAAAAACAAATATAAGACCTCCTGGCCCGAGATCAAAACATTGGCATCTAATTTTCTATGATTGTGCGTTCCAGAGATCAAACTGATGTACACGTTACAAGAGTGATAACAAGAGCTGATGACTGCTGGATTGACCATCGTCTAATATGAGGTAAAATTAACTAGCACATTCCACCAAAAAGATATCAAAGAAAGCAGGTCAGACTTAAATTAAACTTGGAGAGTCTTCAAGATGATAACCACAGGAGAAATTTACAAGCCTGTTTGAAAAATAACCTTCCGTTAGAATATCCGAAGAACATTGAGAAACACTGGACGATACTGAAGACTGCAATAACGGCTGCCTCCGAAGAAACGATCGGTTACCAAAAAAGGAAGCACAAAGACTGGTTTATTGAGAACGATGAAAAATCCTAGACCTTATAGAAAGAAAAAGAAACACACACAGTGCATGGAAATGCTAGCTCAACTCTACTGCAAAGAAGAAATACCAAGAAGCTAAGGTAGAAGTTCAATGGCAAACCAGAAAATTGTGGTGGATAGCAAAATCGCACGAAATGCAGCTACTAGCGTAATCCAACAACACAAGAACTTTCTTTCAGGTTACCAAGATGATTTAAGGCCCCACCAATCAAGGACTAAACCCACTGTGATTTCAAGATGGTGCAACACTACTCAAAAACAGATCTTCTATTAGAACACTCTAAGGAAGTACTAAACAGTTGCCAAACAGAACCTGCCTGAGACACAGTGTGGTTTTAGAGAAATCTAGAGAATAAAATCGCCCTCTGTCCACATGGCCCTCATTAATCTAGTGAAAGCATTCGATTTAGTCAACAGAGAAGTCAATTGAAAATTATTGGCTGGATGTCCCCCAAACTACATCCAAATTGTTTACCTGCTACATGAGTGCAACTGTCCTAAGCAACAATGGACTAGGTGAGCCTTTTCAGATAAGCACAGGTGTCAAGCAAGGCTGCGTGATTACAGCCGCATGTCGAAGAATACTTGCCACAGGGTGTGGAAATCCTCTACAGATTCGACGGAGGCACGAATGCGCGCTAAAACAAAAGTTCGTACAACAACGATTATATTCTTAATCTGCAGTATGTCGCGTCGTATTTTCCGATACAGAGGAAGGTCTACAGGCAACCCTCAATGCATTCAACCATATAAAAGCATCGGTCTTAAAGTAAGCCACTTGAAAACTCAAGCTCTACATCAAGCAGCACTATATAGAACACTACGCATACCTGGAAGTCATCAGCAACGGCAACCATCGACATCGAGATTCAGTATCGCTTGAAATGCGCTAGCGCAGCGTTCGAACAAATAAAAAACACACAAATGACGTCACTTTGTTCTGATACTGTTCGTGTATTCTTAAAAATATATTACGGCCGCCTGCAAAATCGCGCTGATGGCCTTTTCTGTGAAAGGGGGTGGTGAATATCCCCAAGCTAGCATTTAACCAATTAAAGACATAGATAGATAGAAACTCGGAATCGGCGCACGCAGGCTCTCCTCGATTATGCCAAACTTGGGTTTAAATCTGTATACGTATTAAACTCAAGCCGAATAAGAATTTTTTGAAGTAACGAAATTTTCGCGAATGTTTATGTTGGGACCTCATAAAACAATCGTATAGCCAAGTTTTCTTTAAGGGGCATGTTTATATGTGTCTGTAGTATACTAAATAGAAAAATACCTATAAAATTGTTTAAAAAAATTATCCGTTTTACCAACTAAATCAGGTTTAACTTGAGTGTGAACCTAGTCGTTCTTAAAGACGAAAATCGTAGACACAAAATATATAATCGACGCCCTGAAGCAGCGTTCTTAATATGCGTGATTGTGTGTCGGCTCGGTGAGGCCCAAACTGATTCTGTTGCATTGTCAAAGAAACTGTTCCTCTAGTATTTGGTAGATGTGGCTACTTGTTAACGCATATGGCTCGCAAGCATTATATTTTTCTTAACAATATTGTACCCAAGTAACATTTCTTTATTTATAGCAGACGCTAAAATTAGTTTCAATGTTTGGTCGCTAGCACGTTCCTATTACGCTTATATACCCCTTAGACCTCCTAAATGGGACTCCCCAATTGGTGGTGGCAACCTATGTATTAAACTCATTATAAAACCATAAGAAATAAACGCTAGCTTCGCCCTCTAGCGGTTCCACCTATATAGAACCTTTTAGAGCCTAAAGCTATTATGCCAGGTTCTAAAAGCAACTCAGAAACGTCCTCTATCCTGTTATAAAACTAGATTTGGTATCCTGGCAATTCTGTTGAATACCATAATACCTTTAGAGTAAAGAATTTTTCCTATAAAAGCTTTAGCGATATTTTAGATTCACAATGACTATATAAATAAATTTAGGTCATAATATTGCCAAAAATGTCAGAGTCCCAAAATTATTGTATCACATACACGGAACTGTAACATAAACTGGAATGCTAATGACGTAGAAAGAAAATGACCGCTACATGTACTTGACAGTTGGGATGTTAAATGGGTTGGTATTGCCAAAATATCCCCAAATCGGCACCAACCTTTAGAAATTCCCCAAAACTTTGAGGCTAAAAATTAAAAAAAGCTATGAAGGAATCATGGGACTGTTTAAAAATTATGTAAGAAAGATAGTCAGTTTGAGGCGGTAAATCATTCATACAAAAATGTGCCCCTAACTGAATAACAAAATGACAAACCTAAGAGGTGTTATCGTGTTGGCTGTTTCTTAGCACTTTTGAAGACAACTTTAGTAACTAGTATCCACTGTTCATTTTTCGGTTGAACTGGGTAACATACTTTTGATTGGTTCACTTTTTTTTATAGGGACTGTGTACTGATTGTCAGAGTTTTTAGGAGTAACATTCACAATATTAAATTATATTTTCTCGAATATCAAAAAAATTAAATCATTAAAATTAAAATTTAAAGTTATTAAAATGTCGAATATAAATAAAATATGGATAATTAAAATGTCAGAAATCAAATCTTGAACAATTAAAATATTAAAAATGTTTTTATTGAAAATTGAAATGTCGAATAATTAAAATATTTAAAATCAAAATATCAAAATTACAAAATATTGAAAATCGAAATATTGAAACTACCACAGCTACCCAACCAACCTAAATAAATAACATAACCAACCAACCTCACCAGCCAATTTAACCAAATCAACCAAACTAATTTTGAATATATTTCATCAGCTTTTGATTTTGCGATATTTTATAGTTTCGAGATTTTGATTATATGAGAGTTTTAAGAAATGTGTACACTGAAGAGTATAAGCCTTAGATTTTTTACATATTTTCCACATATTTCAGGAAAAAACACAAAAAATAACTTCAAATTCGACATCATGAGGCTTCGGGCCTCGGGCCCCCCAAGACATATTCCTGGGTGCGCCAGTGTCAAATGATACACTACTTTTTTTTTTAATCTTTTTTTTCCGGAAACTGTGTTACGAATTGGAATAATCTGGTTGCCAAACAGCTATTTTGCCTTAAGTGAGAAATTAATGGTATAAGAATTTTTTTTACAGATTTTGTTAGTCAGGATGCTCTATATTGTTAATCCGAGTGATGCCACTCTGGCACCCTTAAACATTTTTAAAAATCCAAGATAGCGGCCATTTTAAAGTGAAAAAATTAAATAAAAAAATATCTAAATCAAGCATAGGTGTGTATGGTACGAATTATTGAAATAAAGTCAGGCTATAATAGTGCCAGGCACAATTTTGACACCTTCACATTCTAATATCAGCTGTGGTCTTTCAACACATGGCCTTTGTTTACTATAGGAACCGGAATAAATAGTGCCTTCTTTTATTAATTGAAAATAAACGACGAAAGTTTTAAATTCGACTTTGGTTGAAGGATCAACTGTCAGTTTTCAATGTGAATGTGTCAAAATAGTGCCTGGCACAATTATGAATTCTCTATTATTTCAGTCGGCCTTTGGTCGCCAGAATTGAAATTCGACACTATTTTTTCTGGGGAGTACCCCAACGGAGGGAGAATGATTTTGTGAAAAAAATCGACCCTGGTAACATAGGCATTCTAGGGTATTTGTGTCCGCTGAATCCAGTTAAAGCAAAAAGGAGTAATTTAAAGAAACAGGGGATAGCCGGGAATTTCTGGTGTTACGGGAGAAGTGTTTATGTGGAGAACAAACTTTAATTAAGTTATTTTTGATTTTGACAGCTTTGCTTAACCCTATTTCAAAGCTTACCAGTGACTTTTGGGCCATCAGCCACCATTTTGAAATATTTAAAAATTTAGAAAGGGAGCATATGCATGTGATACCTTACTTATAGGGTTCTTGGGTACGCTGAATTCAAATATTATGTTAAAAAAAGATTCAGGGGTAATCTGATTTATTGTGTAAACATATGGAGATTTAACGAACAAACTTTATCAAATATTTTTAGTGAGTTTGACAGCTCTGCTCAACCCTATTATAAAACTAACCAATGACTTTTGGGCATCAGCCATCATTTTAAAATAATTAAAGATTCAAGATGGTGGCCGTGAAAACAATACAAAAGAAAAGTATATGCATGCGATACATCAATTATAGGGTTTTTGGATTCGCTGAATGCAAACCTTTTGTTAAAAGTAGATTTTGGGTTATTCTGGAGGAGTGGGGTTATTTTTGGGTTAAACCGTATGCGAAGTCTTAACGAAAATACTTTAATAATGATTTTGCTGAAAAGTAGCTAATAACTTTTGGAATTATGGCGACCGTGGGAAAAAATTTAAAAAGAAGCATATGCAGATTACTCCAAAATCTTTTTTTCACAACATATTTGGAATAAGCGAACCCAAAAACTAGCATGTGTATGCTATCCTTCCTTCAAAAATGGTGGCTGATGACCAAAAGTCTTTGGTTAGTTTTACAATACGGTTGAGCAGAGCGGTCAAAATCTGTAAAAAATCTTTGATGACATTTGCTCGTTGTCTCCATACAAACAGTTTTACTGTTTACCCCATAAATACCCCCCACGCCTTCAGATTACTCCAAAATCTTTTTTTACAACAAATTTGGATTTAGCGAACCCAAAAACCCTATACTGATGTATCGCATGTGCATGCTTTCCTTTTGTTTTTTTGTTCACGGTCGCCATTTTGAAAATTTCCAAATGGTGGCTGACAAAAGTTTTTAGAAAATTTTATAATAGGGTTAAGCAAAGCTGCCAAAATCTGCAAAAAAACTTGATTAAGTTTGTTAGTTAAGTCTCCTCATAAACATAAACAGTTCTATCCTATTATAATAATCCCCCCCCCTCCGCTTTAAATTACCCCAAATTTTTTTTAACTGCAGATTTGGATTCTCTTCTTTATATTAAACCTGATAACTATCACTATATATATGTATATCCCAGTAGCAGTCCAAAAGTGAAGGCTAGGGGGCCAGGCCTCCCTTTTTCCAAAGAATTACAAATAATATATGCAGATTCTGGTGTAATACACACCGGAAAAAAATTTGGTTTTTTCTAACCACATGTTTTAAACATCTAAACTGCCCTAATTTTTGAAAGTCTGGGACCAGTCCTGTATATCCCCTGATAAAAATCCTGACTGACAGAGAGAGAGATTTAATAAAATTTAATTAAAAAACCACAAAACTCGTGTAAACTAATGCCTGATTTACCTTGCAATTTATTACTGATTTACCCAGCAACATAAAGCACAATGGATACATTTGGTGCTTAGTGCATCTTACCATACTAAGCAGGAAGCAAAAAGACAGTCATTATGCAAGAATTAGGTTTGTCCATTGTGCAATATGTTGGGTACCATGATAGTCCTTAATGTACTAAGCACAACAGGGATTCTGCATAAACTCAGCTTCAAAAATAACGCAACTTACCGGTGAAAGGAAAACAACGGCAAATCGTTGCGACTCTAAGTAGCAGACACGGAACTGTAACAGTTCCGTGGTAGCAGACCACAACAACACAGTTAATCATGTATAAAAGGCACTTGTATTTGCTTTAAAAAAAATAACGCACTATTTAACAAATTAAACGAACTCGACCCGGTAGAACTTCGCAAAAATAATCTGGGAATTTTTGTGTTTGTTATCATTTCTGTCAATCTGTGTGCGGTAGTAAAAAACCAAGTAAGAAATTTTACTTATTTACATGCTGATTTTAAACCAATCTCAAAAGTTTAGAACTTGAATTTTTTACATAAAAGCAAATATTACAAAATGTTATACTATGGCAAACATGAAAGTAATAAATAATATGGAAAACATATAATTTGCGGGTTATATAGGCAATACTTAAAATTTTTAAAAAAGTTAAGTTGATTTGATTAACGTGACTACGTTCTTTTAACATCCAATCTGTCACCTACATCTAGCGGTCATATTTGTAAGATTTTCTGGGGCCAATTAGCATTCCAGTTTATGTTACAGTTCCGTGATCACATAAAAATATACCTATATATGAGGAGTTTGTCGTTTTGTGGATCATCAAATTGCCTGCCAGACTTATTTTTCTGATAAAATCGTATCTGAAAAGCTTTCAAAACAAGCGCGCCAGCTCACAAATGCTTTTTAATAGATTTTTGATAACTAAATAACAAATATTTAAAATGAAAAAAAAAATAATTTACACTATTCACCATTAAAAAAGTCTTTTTGGTTTACATAAATCAAAATTAAAGTAAAATTATTGTTAAAAAACACTGCTAAAACGACTAGATAAATATTTTCTGTTTACAATATTTTTAAAATAATTCTATATACGCCATTATCGTTTTATAGTGGTCACTTGGTTTTATTTGTTACTCTATCGCAACAAGGATTTTTGAGTGCGCTTATGAAACCAATAAAAAAGAGAAGGTAAACATAGTGAACATAACCTCACTTAAATTTTTTGTATTTGTTTTTTAAACTGTTGTGTTAAATTTAAATGTTTTTTTATCGTGCAATTTGCACACAATCAGGAGGGCCAGTGCAATAATATCCGTTGTGCCTGCAGGTTGGAGGGAAACCTCTTATATTGGCCGTTTAAACAGGCCTTATCTAGGCTTGGGTGCCCTACCCAGGAGGATAATAAATAATCAATCTTGCAATAGGTAGGTACCAATCTGTACTAGTACTAGTAAAAACTAAAATACGAAAGTATTTATTTACTTCTGTTAGAACCCTTAAGGAAACAAAGTTTGATATGACCGCCTATTTAAATAATATTTAATATGCAGCTATGGGTAACCAAAAATACAAAAGAATTAAGTTTACCTTTAAGCCTTCCAATAAAACCTGTTTAAAATGCCTAAAAGTAATGGCAAAAACCAAAAGTTTAAAGTTTATATTTACCACTCTTAAAAACCTTAAGAAAACTAGGTTCTATATGGCCGCCTATATAATCATATTTACTATTAAACTACTGGTAACTACAAAAACAATAGGATATAAGGTAACCTTTTAGCTCTATTATAAAACACTTTTGTTATGACCTAAAGTAATGAAAAAAACTAAAAGACCAAAGTTTTTATTTATTTCTTTTTAAAAACTTTAGGTAAAAGGGTTTTATAAGACCATCTTTATAAATCAGAAATCAATAAAACCAAAAGTATCTAAAAGGAACAGATGGTTGTATAACACCTCTTTAGGTAATTGGCAATATAAATTACCTTTTTGTAGCCAAATTGATCCTAAAAGCCATAACAGCACCCTCTAAATAACCTTGGAATTAAATTAATAAAACCTTGAGTGGTAATAATGTTACTTGGGTAGAATCAGATTCATAATTGTCTGTTTAGCTTTGCAAGGGTGTCACATTGACCATGCAGTGTTCTCATGAGTTCCTTTAGGACAAAACAGTTAACTGTCAACACTCTGAATAGGTGTCTATTAGATCTTGGACTTGCGTGGGTGAAGAAGAGAAACAAAAACTTTTCTTTACCCGTTTATCCACAATTTTTTTTTACTTTTTTAATTAATGGGTACTAATTTGTTTAATAATGAGGTAACTTCTTTCAATTCAAAATTGTCAATGTTCATGTTTTTGATATTAGTTTGAGAAATGTCCAATAAGTAGAACTTTGATCCTAAAGGTAAAGGCTTTTAACTTCTAAAAGCGATTAGTAATTAATATGGCTTCTAAAGAGCTTTTAAGCTTTAATTTTTCATTAAAAATTGTGACAGATATGACCTAAAACCAAAGGCGCAGCCGCAGAGAGTTAAAGCGTCGCGACGCTTTACAAAAGCGACGCTTGGGAAAAATATTACTGGTTGTGGTGTTCTCAGGGACATATCTACCTGTGTACCAAATTTAAACAGGTTTACGAAATGATACCAATTAAAGTAAAAATATTAAAATACGGACGGCTATTAAGATTACACAACTTACCCCAGATAAACTTTTATCAGATAAGGATAACTTAGCTTCAAGCTCTAAATTTTTAATAATAACTGCTTCCTTCTCATTCTGAAGTTGCTCATATGTCTCAGCCAGGATATCTCGGTGGTTTTCAATTTCTTTGATTTTGTTATAAAGCGAATAGTTTTCTTCTTTTAAACTATCCATTTTCTGCATCACTTCTTTACGTTCTCGAGTAAACATTTCGATTTTTTGTAGGAGTTCTGTGGTTTCTTCACTCAATTGCAGGACACTTTCGTTCAGTTCTACTGGGGGGTCCATGTGGTCGTCTTCGATACATTTTATTACTTCTAAAAGAGAAAAAAGGCGGTACTCTTAGTTGTTGAACAAAAAAATATTGACGCACTCAAAATTTATTATCGATAGTTTATGGGCCAGTTAACTTATCGGTATATTTAAAAAAAAAACAATTTTCCTTTTACATTTGTTCAGAAGTAAAAAAAGTGTTGAAATGATGTTCATCCCGAAGTAGGTTACATAAAGTTTGCAAATATTAAAAACTGTTAATTGGAAGTTAGTTATATATATATATATATATATATATATATATATATATATATATATATATATATATATATATATATATATATATATATATATATATATATATATGTATGTATATATATGTATATAAATATAGGGTGTCTTAATTGCCATGGGTCACAATTGCTATCTTGTTAACTATAAGAACTACAAGGTTGTTCAAATTAGCTAAAATGAGCAGTTTTTGAAGGACATTAAAAATCTGGTTTCACATTTTAAAAAGATCTATTATATCCCGAGCTACGGGGGTTTTTCGAAAAATTGCTCAAATATATTTTATTAAATATCTCAAAAAGTATAGTTTTTACAAGAAAAAAGGATTTTTTTGCATTTTTGACGTTCTTCAATACGGTATTTTTAAAGAAAATTTACCACGTCTAGTTTTTGAGATATTACCATTATGTTACTGTTTTTAGATACGGACCTGTATTTTTTATTCCATTTTTTAAAATAACTTTTTTTATGATTTTGACGATGTATCACATGTCCATATTTATTTGTATTTTAATGCTAAAAAATGGCATTTAAGTTTTTTGGCATTTTTACCGTTTTATCATAGGTGGCTTGGACAGCAAAAAAAACCATTGCTTATAAAAACCTATGATGCGTAATACATCTGTTAAATTTAGTTTGGTTACTAAGACGCCATAAGCGTGGTCTTGATATTTGAAAAAAAAAAATTCTGGTCCGATGAAAGCCGTTTTTGCAATAATGGATGGTACAACAGGAACGTGCAATATCGGTGGACACAAGAAAATGAGCATTTTCAAAGAGGAACGGCATTTCAAGAAAGATTCGGGATAAATGTTTTTTCTTCCAAGAAACTCTCACCGGATTAACCTATTACAATTTTCTGACAAATACATATTACAAGATTTTTTAGATGATCTGCCTTTAGATGTTCGAGCGAACTTTGAGTACTACTAGCACGATGGTTCGGTTCGGTTCGGTTCGGTTCGGCCAGAGATCATCGTTGTACCAGGTTTTTGAATAATTTCAAACCATGGATCGGAAATAACGGACCAATACGTTGGCCCCCCAGGTCACCGGACATTACTCCTCTGGATTTTTCCATATGGGGTCATATCAAAGATAAGGTTAATAAAACTGGTCCTCGAGATTTGGAGGACCTACTTCATAATAAAAAAGGCAAGCCTGTAACCAGATCAATCCTAGGATTCTAAGCAAAATCCAAAATAAAATAACGAAAAGGTCGCATCTCTGCTTGCAACAAAATGGTGGAAATTTTCAGCATTTTAATAAGTAAGCTGTTTTATCTTAAAAAAACGTGTTACAATAAAATAAATGTTTTTAAATAACTTTAACTTAATTAATCAGTAAAAAGTTTAAATGTTTTAAAAGTTAGTAAACAGTTTTTTTATTAAACGCATCAGTCTGTTTGTTTATAAAACAGTCAATTGTTTTATTGGTCTTAAATCTAATTTTTCATTTCAAGTTCGACAGATGTCCAGCAAGTGGAATTTTGATCCCAGAGGTTGCACTAACACGAAAAGCGCATGAACGCCTTTAAGCGACTAAAAATAGATATTAAAAATAACTTAAAATTGTGATAATTATTACCAATAAAAATTTTGTCAAAACATATACTAACAGTTTTATTTTATAAAACTGTTAGCCGAAAAAAAATCACAAGCACGCGAGTTAATCATCAATATGAAACAGTTATAAATATTATTTGTAAATCTTTTTAGAATGTAAAAAATATTATGTTCTTACAACGTTCTTTTATAACTGCTTACGGTGGGCACTTGATCCCTTTATAAAAAAAAATACTGCTCAATAAATTTTAAAGAAGGTGTATTGCAGACATCAGGGACAAAGGGAATAACTAATAACTATAATCTTGCGTAGAATTAATCAAGGAAATTAACACCAAGCAATCAAGGAGTTAAAAATATTTAGAACATTAAGGGCTGGTATAGGGACCAACAACTTTTGCAGAAGGACGAAGAACGAAAAAAATATTTAAGGCTTTTTCCACATACTTACATTTTTTGGAAAAATATTTGTAATCTGTTTTGTATTACTTACCTTCTTGGCCAATAATCTTCTGGTATGCAGCTAGCTCCAATTTCTCTTGTTGGGTGAGACCTTCGACAATTTCTATGCTTTCAGCGGATGAAACTTTCTCAGTGCTCAGTTTTTCTAATTTATCCATAAGTTCCATGTTTTCCTGCATAAAATATAAAAAAGACCTTGCATTTTACATGTTTTTTTTTGTAACCGTTATGGTTTATTATTATTTTGTCGAATATTGCTTGTGTTTGAGTTGCAATAATCATAATAACATAAAATAAATTTTGACTACATAATAATTTAATCATTAAATTATTTTGTGTACATTTTTGTTGGCGGCTTATGTTCTAAGATAAATAAATATCACAAAAAATACTTTTTATAAATATGATGACACTTTTTAGCGCAACAGTTATTACAGTGACAAGAACATAAAAAAGAAGCAAGAATTTTAATAAAAATGCCATTTTAGAAAAAGAAGCTTTAGGTTTTTTACATAGACTTTACATTTTTTACGATGTTGTCGTGACCAAGGTGAGTTCATTTTAAATAAATGTTTAGAAGGGTCGGTGCTTTTGTAAATAGTTGATTTGAGATTCGAAAGCTGGGGCTTCGACCCGGTTGGTTAAAGTCACTTACTGAATTTCTGCCTGAATTTGGAAAGGCCCAAATGGCGCGCAAAAATAGTGAAAATTATTTTTTCTTCCGCTTGTGTTAGGTTGGCAACCTTGCGCTACACAGCGCCCCCGAAAGTAACCGTTTAACTGTGGTGTCTTCCCCCTTCTCCGACAGTCTACGTCTGAATCTCGTCATGTAAATATCGCACCCCCGCTAAAAAATAGTCACAACTCAAAAAACATTGTTTTGAGAAAATCGCTGTTAAAGAATTTGGTTCATTAGAGAGATTCATTTTTCACTTACATGACAAATTACGAGTTAACATGTTATTTTATATCAACAGGAACCTATTAACTCAATGTAATTGGTGCAGTACGTTTCTCAGAAAAAATGATTTTTGTCGTTTTTAGTTAAAAAAAAGACAAAATCCCGATATTGTGACGCTTTTTTAGAACAAGGCATCATGACGTTGTAAATCAGGATGTCACGCAGGATGGTAAATATTATGAAAAAAGAAAACAAATAAAGAAGAAACTTTGTATTTATTTTTACGAGTTATAAAATGCTGAATAACAACTGGGAATGTGATTAATCTCTAATAAATTAAAAATATTTTTTTCTTATTCTCCTTAATTCTAAATACACTGAACAATTCGAAAAAACAGTCACAACACAAAAAAGAACAGTATTTTACTTGTTATATGGGTCAGATTTAACCAATAGTTCACACGAAAACCTTTACAACTCGAAATGTGAATCTTTTCAGGATTAAACTCCACGTTCACGCTGTTATAAAGTCAAAAGTGACACTGTAAAAGAACGCATTCTCAGCTAAACTGGACAAAATAAAAGAGTCACATCGCCATTTCGTGGTGAATTGTCGAAATATAAATGTGACGCTTTTATGGAACAAAGTACAAGTTATTTCGATGATGGCGGCAGGTTTATCTCAATAAGCGCGATTTTTGAGTTGTGACTCTTTTTCAGCGGGTGTGCGATATGTTTAGTTTTAATATTTACGTTTATAGTAAAGTAATAAAGTAACAATTAATTAATACCTCCAATATATAATTAATGTCTCTAGAAGTGCGTTAATTACTTAAGACAGACCGATACCAAAATTCTTTTTTAATTTCTTAACAAAGGATGATGATTCATATGTGAGTGGGCCTTGCAGCCCTTCCACTGCGACCACCAGTGGGTCTATTGTGGCTCACTTTTGAGTGGTTTCTCACCACTGTATGCCTAATCCTCCAAAAAGGCCGGCTATCAGTTTGGGTGAGACACTGTTCAGATCTTCTGAGTCGATCTGAGGTTTACCGAAAGTATTCTGACGTAAACGTGCAATAGCCGGACATTCGCACAGTACATGTCTGACTGTTTCGTCATCCTCCATACAGAGTCTACATTCGGTCTCTTCTGTTAGTCCCATTCTGTGCATGGGTAATCTCAGTCGACAGTGACCCGTATAAAGACCAGTCACTATACATATCTCCTGTCTGGTAACTCCAATAATGTTCCTGGCTCTGTTTCTACAAGGTCCTTTAATGAACTCTTTAGAGTGAGCCAGTTCTGGCATATTTATCCAGTATTGTTGGAAGCTATTCTCCATCCATTTTAATACGGTTGATATAGCAGCAATGTATGATATATGATAAAATTCGGCAGATGCCGCTCCCTCGCTGCTAGGTCTGCGGCCTCATTTCCCTCGTGCCCAATATGTCCTGGTATCCATACTAATGATATATTGTTAGCGCTACCAAGCGCATTCAGCGAAGCTTTTTCTTTCAACAGAAAAGAGGTGAGGCTTATGGGCCGAAGCGATTTTGGAGTATTATCTGCCTTAGGTATGTAAACTACCTAACAAAGGATACATACAGGTAAATATCCTTTAATTCACTCATTTAGTATTGTCCTGTTAATTCAAAACGGTCTATGTGACTTTTATAACTTTGTATGAAAAAGACTTATATTTTCTTTTTAATAAAGACCTCTTTGTTATGTTTCTTACCTTAATTTTATTTTGCTTTACATGATGAATGATGTATTTTTCTATAGTTAATCTTAACAATAACTTTTGTGATGTTTATTGTAGTTTTATGTTTTTTTGTATTAATCGGGTACTAAATAGTTAAGTATACTAAAATAGTCAATTATAATTATTTAATAAAAAATAGCAAAATTTTTTTAGAATTTCTGTTTGCAGATATTTTTAAATAAAAAATAAATACATTATGCAGGTTTTCGCCTTACAATTTTCGATTCAAATTCTGATTAGTAGAAACTTTTAACCACTCGTGGGGGTGAAGAGCTCGATGGAAAAGGAACAGGTATGCGCAATTGATATGTAAGTCCGGATAATAAATATTTTTTCGATCAGAATTATTCGAAATTTACCACAAATTAGATTTTTTTTATTCAGTTTTTGTTTAAGTTGGAAAACGTTTTGCCCCCTAGTACGGCCTCGAATTTACCATTTGCAATTGTATTGCATTGTCATTTTTGGGCCCCCTATTTATTTTTTAGGGCCTAGATCCGTTACTGTGTAGTAACCGTAAATATAACAAAAAGACGCGAATGCTTGCAGATTCTTCTGAAAGACATTTGAAAGCCAAAAGAAACGTTATTTATTCTTTATAAAGACGAAAACAACATCAAACAGCTGTCAGGTTTATATTTAACCGGTTGATAAAAAAGAAAATAAAATGTCATAAGGGCTTTACCAACTACTTTTGGCATAAAAAATCAAGATATACAAATGTCATGTTAGAAAGTGTAATATAACTATGTCCTCCCCAAAATTTTGCAAAATCCGATACAACCTATTAATTTACACAGCATAGATATTGGTTTAAGCGACATTTTAGCAAAACTAGATTTTTTAAAACCAACCCCCCCCCACCTTTTGTTTTGGCTTATGTACGGTGGATTTTATTTATTAGCTCACACATATACTATACTATAGTAGTGTGAGCTATGGTGATCCTAATTTTTTCGAGAAAAAAAGAGTTGCTCCGATTTCAAAAATTTTTATATATCTTTGCGTTTCAGATGATTTTGAAACTTTTTTGTTCGGTTCGGTGTCTGTCTGTCTGTCTGTCTGTCTGTCTGTCTGTCTGTCTGTCTGTATGTCTGTCTGTAACGACTAACGCGCATAACTCAAAAACCGCTTGGCCGATTTCAATGAAATTTGGTACCTAGGCTGGGTCTTGGGTCGAGATGGTCCCATTTCAAAATGAACAAAATCGACCGAACACAAACCAAATAAAAGGGTGGGGATACATTTAAAAAATTAGAGTTTATGTAAAAATATGGCGTGTGTGATATCAAACGAAAGATAATTGAGTCTGGAGTTAAACAAAATACATTTTAATTTATTTTAAAAAAAGGGTGGGGGTATATTTCAAAAATTAGAGTTTAAGTGAAAATATGGCGTGTGTGATATCAAACGAAAGGTAATTGAGTTCGGAGTTTAACAAAATACATTTTAGTTTTTGTTTTTTTAAGGGTGGGGGTGGATTTCAAAAATTTGAGTTTAAGTCAAAACATGGCTTGTGTATTATCAAACAAAAGGTAATTTAGTGTGGAGTTGAATAAAATATATTTCAGTTTTTAGTTATATTAGCTTACACGTACACTATAACTATAGGACCTAGTGTGAGCTTAGGGTCCCATATATTGGCAGAGTATTTTTTTGTGGGACCATCAAAAGTCAAAACTCAAGACAGGTACAAAATTTAATTAAAATCGGGCTAGCAGTTTTTAAGTTGTGCGCGACAGCCAGAAACACAAACAAAACAATAAAAATTGAAGTTACCTGTATGTAATTCTCTAGTTTGATACTAAAATCTTGCTTTTCATTTTTCAGTAATTCTATTTCCTCTAGCAGCGCGTTCTTTTCTTTTTGAACATGGTCCAAATCTTTTTGAAGTTCTCTTTTTTCTGCTTCCAGTTTTTCCACTTCCTCCTCAAACTGGATGGAAGAAATTTCGGAAGACACATGTTTGCTCATCACGGTTTCGGATAGCTCATGCTTTGCCGATAAAAGCTCTAAAATAAGTAATAGTACATATTTACAGGTTCTACCTCATTTAAAAGCTACTTTTTCAAAATTAAGGCCGAATTTTTTCTAAGCAGTACCGAGCAGCGCCGCAAAAAAATATTGTTTTGAACACGAGCAAAACAGTTATATATTTTCATTCGATAAGCAGACATTATCATACCATACAAAAAACTTTTGTTTTTTATTTTACAGTGCAGTAAGTACGTCATTTATCGTTAAAATATTGAACTAAACAAATTTTAACATTTCTAGTTTGAAACCTAAATTACTCGGCTTTATAAAATAAAACTAGAAAGAAACAAAATGCCGGGAATTGCTAAACATATTTAGTTTGACATTACATATTTTGTACCTTGAAATTGTACCTTAGATAACTAAATCTATAAATTTTATCGAATTTCCGAAGTTCTCAAAAAATAGATTATTTTATATGGATTATGTTTTTAGTAACTAAATGTAACTCTAAGGACAGTGGCGTAGATATATATTTTTTAGATATTTTCCACATATTTCCTGAATACAAACATAAAATAGCATAAAATACGGCCTCATGGGGTCTCGGCCCCCCCCCCCCCCAAACTGCCTTGGGCCCACCCGGAAACTTTTTTCTATATACGCCAGTGTCTAAGGATAATTTATTCTGGTATTACTTGGATCTTCTACTTTAAGACCCTGTATAAAAATTACAGTCTTTTACAGACTACGCAGTAAATAAAATATTTTTTTAAGTATGTGACATATTTTTAAAATACATAAATTTTGAACACAATAATGATACGCCACTTTTTTTACATAAACATTATTATTGATAAACGTGGAATTTCGTACCCGTGAATTTAAAAATCAAACAAGTTTCGTGGCTAGTCGGGCAAAAAGGAGTTTTTGTTTCTCTCATATCTTTCCGTGGGTAGTCTGAAAGCTTAACCTCATGGGGGTCCAAGATCTAATGGACACCTAATAAGTGTTGACAGTTAACTGTTTCGTCCTTATGGGACTCCTCAGAACACTGCTGGTCAATGTGACAAATCTTGCGAAGTTAATTAGACGGTTTTGTCTCTAATTAAATGTAAATAGTGAGAAAACTATCGCAAGAAGCGCCACCTACCGAGATACGAGAGAAACAAAAAACAAAAGCAGGCGAAAAACTGCTATACAATATCGATCAATGAAAAGATCGAATGCAAATAAAAGAAAACAAACTATAGTCCGTGACCTACGACAGCTCTTTGTCTTTCAGGCCGGATCAACACATATTGCATTTTTACCCGTCATCAAGACAGTGAACGTCAATCAACGTACTTTTTAATCCAATTAATACTAACAAACATGGAATTTCGTACCCGTGAATTTAAAAATTTTAAATATGGCTATCGTTGAACAGCGTAATCATTCGCTACCAATGGATATTACATTTATTACGAATTTTAATCGTTTCCTGCTTGCGTCTTAGTTATTATTAAATTGCGTCTTAGTTATTATTAAATTGCCTACATTAGATATAAAATTACATAAAAATGAATTTACCTTGTTGTGGGGCACGCATCTTAATCATACCTTTATTACTTTTATCCAGCTGTTTTTTTAGCTTTTCAATTTCCTTGTTGTCTCCCTCATTTCGTGTTGTCGAACATTTAAAACGGTTTAACTCCGCCAACGCTTCATCAACTTGCTGGGTAATCTTAAAATTTTGATCCTTTAAATTTGTAATTTCATCTTGGTACTTCAAAATTTCAAAATACTCAGGTTCCGGATGACTTTCGTATTCCTTAAGTTTTGTTTTGGTTTCTTCAAGCTCGATTTGGACGCTTTGCAAAATATTAGCGATTTCTTTATAAGATTCATCTAAAAATTGAAGAAAAATGAAAAGCTGATCTGTTCATTTGTCTAATTAAAAAAAATTATTATTATTTGTTAAAAACTAGCAGACCGATATAAACCAAGTCAATTTTACGACCGTAGGTATGGAAGGCTATTGGGATCGTCAAAAACCTTTTTTTTAAATTTTTTTACTCAAAATACGTTATTTGGTGTCTGTACGTCTGTCTAGGACACGATAACTCCAAAACCGATAAATTGATGTTAACCAAATTTGGCACAAAAATTTTGCGGCACTCGTGAATTAATGACCTATGATCATTAAATTTAGGTAGGGGTGGGGAGCTCCAAAGTTCGTCGGAGGCACAGTTTTTGAGATATAAAATTTTTAAACAATCGTATTTTACGAACACAGCAAAACGCGGTTTTCGAATTTAAATTAAGAATTACATTTTCACCGAAATTTGTCAGCATCAAAGTTGACGAGTAACAATTTAAAAAAATTATATATTTTTCAAAAACGACAGCAGCTAAAGTATAACGTAGCTTTCACAAATTGATTAAAAATTTAATTTTCAACAAAAATATAGTCGGGCAGTCAATTTCAACGGAATTAGAAAAACATAGTTTTTTGTTGCGACACCTTGAGGTTTAAGATTGATAGTCCCCTAGTTTTTGTCAAATATCTCAAAAACGGTAATACGCAGGACAATTTTGTTTTTATTTTTGAGCAGCTAGTACATATTCCTTTCTCTCATTGTGTTACTCAACAAATATTTTTATTTTTTTTATAAACATTTTAACAAAATTACGTTTTTTAATTTTTGGGTTATTTGTTTCGACCCTTTCTTTAGATATTTTTGTGCAAAAAAATCCCAAAATAAGTATTACTACTACTCTTTTTTAGGAAGACATTAGGATCGTCAAACAAACTTTTTTTTAATAAACATCGAAATAAGTTATTTGGGTCAAAAAGAGCGTAACTACCAAATTTTGTAAAGGTGTCTGTCCGTCTGTCGGTCCATAATATTTTTAACAATCAAAAAACTTTCGTGGCTAAGCAAGTAAAGAAAGGTTATGCTTTCTCTTGTATTTTTCCCTGGGCAGCTCCGTAAGCTATATACTCACGGGGCCTAGAACGGGCCAGAAAGGCGGCCGCCCCCGCCCTGCGACAAGGCAAAGAACTGTGAGTACAGCAAACCCTTTTTTATTTTATTTTTATTTACCCAACACCCCAACATTTGATCCTTCTAGCCAGATCCTTTTTAGTCTTACTACCTATTATTACCCTAATTCAACGTTTTTTCTCAGAGACTTTCTTGATAAAAAAGATAGTGGCTTAGTAAAGGATGGATAACCTTTAAAAACTTAAAATTAGAAGTAAACTAATCAACAAACTTATTATTTAACATAACGTCACCCTAATTCTGACACGTCGTAACCCAACTCAATAAAATTTTACAGGAATAAGAAAAGTTAGAAGTAAATTACACAGGGTAAGCATAATGCGACTTATTAGAAATCGCGGGAATGACCGTTTTATTTTTTTTTTGTTGCGAGGATTTATCAGCATATAGCTATGCATAATTACTAACGTTTGACGCAAAAATATGAATTTTCATTTTTGTGTGGGTTACAACGTATCAAAATTAGGGTATCGATAAGCGTTTATAGTTCTTGCTGTAAAACATTCACACAAAATTTGCAAAAAATAGGAAGTGCATTTATTCCAATTGAATAGGAATAAATTTTTGCTTATCTCGCCTTTTTTTGCAGTTAAGCAATCGAACGCGGTTCAACCCGACTTTCCGATAGTGGATTCTCATTTAGTATAGAGCAGTATAGAGAGTTCGTTCGACGTTGTCTGGAGGTCACAGGTGCTGTCAACCTCCACCAAAACTTACAGAAATAAATTTAGAAAAAAAAACTTTTTGAAAACAAGCTTTTATAAAATGGACTAAAAAGCATAAAATAATTTTTTGAGTGTTCTTCCAGTTTATAAAAGCTTGTTTTCAAAAAGTTTTTTCTTCTAAATTTATTTTTTAATTTTTAGATTTGTCTATGCATTTCAGCTAGCGCATCGATATTGCAGGGAGTCTTTCCTGTCAATTTTGAAATATCTAAGTCTTCTATGAGAAGGCCGTCCAACGATTTGATACGGCTCAAGGCGACATAAGCTTGACCAGAAGCAAAAAGCTTAGGTCCCAAGTATATCACAGCATAGTCAACAGTACTACCCTGCATTTTATGAACAGTTGTAATCTGATCAAAAATTCGTAATCCATAACCTCTAAAACGCTTAGATACCAATTTTGGTGGAAATCCGACAAACTAAAATTTTACCCCCTTTCCGCCCTCTACGTTAGGGGGAGGTAGTATACCACATTTTTGGCTCGTCATCGGAACTATAATGGTATGCGAAATTTGAAGTCAATCGGATACGTGGAAGTCAGTTGAAAGTAATCAGAAAAACTTGACATTAAATCGTCCATTTTGAATCCGCCATATTGAATTCTTGTAATCTGATCAAAGATTCGTAATCCTCATCCTCAAAAACCCCCTCTCCGCCCTGCAGGTTAGGGATGAGGTAGGCAGTCAGTGATACCATATTATTGGATTGTCATCGAAACTATAACTGTATGCGAAATTTGAAGTCAATCGGATACGTGGAAGTCAGTTGAAAGTAATCAGAAAAACTTGACATTAAATCGTCCATTTTGAATCCGCCATATTGAATTCTTGTAATCTGATCAAAGATTCGTAATCCTCATCCTCAAAAACCCCCTCTCCGCCCTGCAGTTTAGGGGTGAGGTAGGCAGTCAGTGATACCATATTATTGGATTGTCATCGAAACTATAACTGTATGCGAAATTTGAAGTCAATCGGATACGTGGAAGTCAGTTGAAAGTAATCAGAAAAACTTGACATTAAATCGTCCATTTTGAATCCGCCATATTGAATTTTTATAATCTGATCAAAAATTCGTAATTCTTATGTTCAAAAACCCCCAGATACCAATTTTGGTTGAAATCGGACAAACTAAAGTTTTACTCCCTCTCCACACCCCACGTTAGGGAGGAGGTAGGTATCCGATGAAACCATATTATTCTATTGTCATCGGAACTGAGACGCTATGCGAAATTTGAAGTCAATCGGATATTTGGAAGTTCTTCAAAAATGAGTCGCAAAATTTGATTACATACCCACATACATACATACATACAGGTGAAGTTAAATAAAAGTTTGTAAAAAGAGGCTACAACCAGACATTTAAATCCGAAAAGGTCACCAGCATAAACCGTCAGTCTGCGCACATTTTGCCAAAAGGGCACTAAAAATTGAAAACAATTTTTTATAACCTCAAAACTGGCAGCTGACGGAGCATGAATTCCGATGCAACGCGGTTCGTGAGTTTATTGAGAACTTAATTTTTTTTTAATCCCATCTCGGATTCGTAAAAGATAAGCGACAATTCTTTGTATTTTTCATAATGAACTATATTTTTCTAACAAGTCATTTATTAAAAAAGAATTTACATTTTGAATCGCAAAAAATATTTGTTTCTTGGCTTTTATCAAAACAAGATCCAATTCATCCAGTGACGATGAAATTGAAAAATCCCATTGTTCCTGGGGTAAACAAAAAAAAGAAGGCCACTGCCACCATAGCGTGCAACTCAGGAGTTCGAAGGCCAACTTTCCTCTGGTACCGCAGTTCGCAGGGTTGTTCGTACCACTAATGTAAAATCAATGTTGCGGTGGGACCTTTTCCTGTACAAATGAGACCCTATTGACAACGTAACTTTTCCAGCAGTGGGGAGATTCATGTACCCATTGTAAAGCTATCGCACTATCGGTAAAACAAAAAATGTCGCTAAATTGACATTTCCTTAAACTAAACGCGGGATGCTTATAGTTTTAAACGGCGCAACTTTGCTTTTACTGCATAATAAATATTTTTTTTCATTGTCTTTATTTATTTTAAAACACGACGTTTCGGTTAGTAAGTATCTCTAACCGTTATCAAGTGTAAACTAAACAATCTAGTCTTTAGGCTACTACTTATACTACTTGGTGTGCAGTCAGGTGTGACGGGCCGCCCCCTTTTTTAATCCTAAGACGCCTGTTTTCCTTAAGGAGTGGTTTCCATATGTTTGGTATGTCTGTGCTTGGTTGACTGAAAACTTCTTTATTCTGCATTATAAACGCAGCTTCAATAAACTTTCGTTTTCGCCAATGCGACTCCTTATGTAAAACTTTAGCTTCTGACCACTGAGTCCTGTGATCATATTGACCATGCATGATCTGCTAAACCGGATTTTTCAATATCCCCTAATTGGGTACTTTTTAGATGTTCATTTACTCTAACCTGAAGAGGGCGTTTTGTTTCACCTACATATGATTTACCACACTCACACGGGATTTGGTAAATACATTCCTTATTATTTGAGGGATTGTCTGGTTTTGTTTTAGTTACAAAACTTCTTATCGTATTTCCCGAAGAAAATACTGTTTTACCTAACAGATTATTATTTTGAGAATTTGGTACAGGGTGTCCCAAATTGGGCATTTTAGGGGGTTTAAGGTATCATACATCATTTTGAAAAGAATTCAATGGCGAATCCAAAAATTAATTAAAATATAGGCCATTCCATAAGAAAAAATGAAACTTTATGTCATATCTCAAAAACTAAAAGCGACAGTTAAAATTTAATTTAGCGGATGAATTCCTCGTGACAAAGTCTATAAAATTGCAATTTACTCTAAATCAAAATTTTCACTAATAACGAAGTTATAGACCCCCTTCCAAAATGCAGACTTTTCAAGAAGCCCCCGTAGCTCAAAGACGAGACGACATTTCAAAATGCGGTTTTTACTATAAGTCTTCTCTTGAAATTTGAGCCTCGCAATGCGTGGTCAGTTTTTCTCTGTCTCCCCTAGAAGTACCTTAAACCGCCTAAAAGTGCCCAATTTGGGACACCCTGTACATTTAGTTTGTTTTTAATTTTAAATACCGTTGAGTTTATTAATTTCTCGGAATAACCATTCTGTTGCAAGTCCTTTTTAATGTTGTTAATTTCTGTGGTTAATTCTTCATTATTACTACAAATATTTATGGCTCTTAAATACAAACTTCTTATAACTCCTTGTTTTGTAGCAACAGAATGATTAGACTTAAAATTTAGGTACTGTCCCGTGTGAGTATGTTTCCTATATACAGTGGTTTGAATGTTTCTGTCTGATCGTTTGACAAGAACATTCAAAAAAGGTAAGGCCGAATCTTTTTCAATTTCTATGGCGTACTTGATTGTTGGTCGAATACCGTTTAAATGGTGTTGAAAATTCTGTAGTTCGTCTTCATTTTCCGGCCATATAATAAATGTGTCATCCATGTATCGTAGCCATAGTTTTGGTTTGACTCTTGCTGTGTTGATCGCATGGTCCTCGAACCACTCCATGTAGATATTTGCTACCACTGGCGAAAGAGATGAACCCATTGGGAGTCCATCATTTTGCGCGTAAAACTTATCTTTCACTTGAAAGTAAGAGTTACGGAGACAGAGCTCCAAAAGATCCATCACCCCCTCCACCTATAGCGTTGTTCTCTCTTGAAGTGTGTGTCAGTTTGTAATTTGTTTTTGATGCTACTGAGTGACTCATTTATTGGCACGTTGGTGTAGAGACTTTCTACATCAAAACTTACGAATCTATCGCCGGGATCTAATTCGATACCTTTTAAAATCTCGACAAAATGTTCCGAGTTTTTGACAAAACCAGACAATCCCTCAAATAATAAGGAATGTATTTACCAAATCCCGTGTGAGTGTGGTAAATCATATGTAGGTGAAACGAACGCCCTCTTCAGGTTAGAGTAAATGAACACAGGCGTCTTAGGATTAAAAAAGGGGGCGGCCCGTCACACCTGACTGCACACCAAGTAGTATAAGTAGTAGCCTAAAAACTAGATTGTTTAGTTTACACTTGATAACGGTTAGAGATACTTACTACGAAATTTTATTTCTACACAATTATTGTCTACGAGTTTCAAATAATTTTTTATCGTATTGTTTTGAAACAGACTCGTACGTAAAAAACGGCGCATAACACAAATTTAATTCGAATTAAAAATCTTTGGGAACCGTTTGATCCAAGAAAGTTTTAAAAGCCATACATTTTGGATAAGTATTTTTGCGAAAATCGTAGGCGGAGTTAAAAAACCACTGGGGATGCTTCGAACATCGCGCTAAATTTGAAATCATTATACGTTGGTGCAACTTGATAAGGTCATATTTTTGTTTTTCTTATTGAAAGTTTGCTTACTAAAATAAATAAAAATTAAATTAAAAATGTACATCACACTCACCTAAACGGTTTTTGACCTCCAAATCATCCAACAGATGTTGCTTATGTCCCCGCTCCAAATTCGCGATTTTCTGCAATAAAATTTTATTTTCTGCCTTGCTATTTTCTAGATCATCTAATATTTTTTTTTCACTTAATTTAGATTTAAGCAGTTCATTTTTTTCTGAGAGCTGGTTTTCTAAACCACCTATTTTTTTACTTGATTCCAGTTCCAAAACATTGCTTTGCGCATGTTTTAATTTTAAACTTTCAATTTGCATCTCAAGGTCACTAATTTTAGATAGAAGTTCGTTATTTTTTATTTGGCTTTTTATTAAAAGTTCACTTTCAAAATGTCCAAGTGAGTTAGTGGCAGTAGTAGAATATTTTATTGACTCAATTTCATTTTCTAGTTCCTTTATTCTGCTTAAAAGCTGGGTAATATGAGTTTTACTGTTAATTAAATCATCTGGCAAGCCCTCCAAAATTTCACCACTATCCACAATATCTCGTTTAGTTGCTGACAGCCTAGTTTGAAGCTTTTTATTTATTTCCTGTAGATTGCTAATTTCCTTGTTTTTAGATTTCAAATCGTTAAGAAGAGTTGATTGTCGTGCTTTCATGTCCGCCTCCAGGGTGACGAAATTTTCTTGCATTTTTCTCATTTGCTCTTTTGTTTCTTCTAAATCATCCAACGTCCGTTTGCCTAAAAATACAAATAATTGCAGTATGGTTTAATAATAAACCGGGTAGAAACGTCAAACTAAAAATCAGAAAAAATACAATTTTATGAAAAAAAAATCATATCTCGGAAACTAAAGAGAAATTTAAAAAACTGAGCAACAACTTTTTTTGGCTTTAACTGACTATAATTTTGTGTTAATTTAAAAAAAAATAAAATCGTACCGGAAATGGGAGCCGTGCAAACTTTCGCACTTTTGTTACACACAAAAACACGTCTGTTACCTTTTAGTTGGGACACCCTGTATATGTTTTCTTACTATTAATGGAAAAATAAAACTTTGCTCTGTATGCAAACGGTAAAATGAAATGGATTTGTTTGGTTGTGGACGAATTTTTTTTTAAAATATTGCGAAGAATTCGGCTTTTGACATTCCCTTTTATGCATACTGGACAGTGGCAGCGATTACTTCTTTCCCGTAAATAAAGTAACGAAATGTCATGCTACCTTGCTGTCATTTTGGACTGGATCGCAATTTTTATCTTCGGAACTAGATCCCACTTCATTTTGATCAGCACATTGTTTTGTTTCAGTTTCGTGCTCATTTTCTGAGATATGACTCCCTTTATCATCGTTTAATAACACATCTTCTTGTTTTAAACTGCTGCAGACACCAATATTTAAATTTTGGGTCATCTGTATGCATAGAAGACGGTCCTGGATTGTGAAAGATTGCAACTTTAAAAATAGTTTAAAATATTTGTTTATAGGCGCAAAAATTAGAAAACTTAAGAAAGCAACAATCTAAAATTTTGTAACACTTACGATGTAAGCCGGTATCCGATACCGCTATCCGAAAAAAATGATTTGTTAAGTGCAACTGTCTCGAGTACTCTCAATGGACGAAAAACACACACCGACATACCCTTAAAAGGTACTGAGACACTCAGTTACTGGGGGCATTTATTTCAATAGTTACATTGATTTAAAAGTTCGTAGCGGTATGTGATACCGCGTTACACTACTTAAAGGTTACTGATTCAATATTTTGTTTTGAAGAAAAATAATTGTCCTAAACTTAAAAGTGACGAAGAGAAAATATTGATGATTATTTTAATTCGTGTAGGTAGATTACAGTTACATATAAACATACATAGAACTTTTTGTTCAAAATTATTTTTTTTATTTAAAATTTTTAAATGTACTTATAAAGCTGTTGACAAAGCTGTTTACCTAGTCTCTCAAATAGTAAGTAAGTGTACGAAAATTGAAAATTTAGCTATTGGTATATTTGGACTTCTAAGTGACCGAACTATTTAGTATACATACTATATTTTAAACAAATAGTGTATAATTTAGTAACGTTAGCTCTTATTGTTACCTACATTCTTATTATCTGAAACCAACAATATAGTCATCTGCAATAGTTTAGCAGATATTTGGATCCCCCCGGACTTTTGGGACACCCTGTATTGAATTCAGATCCGATATTTTTGCCTACAAATCAAAAAAAGAACCAAGTCGCTAGCTCAGACCGTTAAGAAGTTGTCAAAATCACGTGACCACCTGTCAATTTAACAGAAAATTCTCAAATATGTCAAAGGAAATTTCAGACTTTCAAAATAATTCCTGGTAAGAAAAGGCTTAAGACAGGGATGTTGTATTTCTCCAACTCTTTTTAAAATATATATCGCAGTAGCTCTAAAAAACTGGAAACGGAAAGTGCACGGCATGGGAATACAACTTAACGACCGATTTACCATATACACACTACAGTTTGCTGACGACCAAGTAATTGTAGCTAATGATAAAGAGGACATGGAGTATATGATGAGAAAGTTAATGGAAGAATACCAAAAGTGGGGATTAACAGTGAACGTGGACAAGACACAGTACTTATGTATTGGAAACGAATCCAGTGAGTTAGAACTAGACAATGGACAAGTAATATCTTCATGCAATGAGTATGTATACTTGGGTGTCACATTTGATAAGACAGGAACAGACTGTAAAGAACTGGAAAAAAGAATAGTAAAAGCAAAAAAGGTTATTGGATGTCTTAACAGTATTTTATGGAGCAGAGAGATAAAAAAGAATGTAAAATTTAACATATATGAAACAATGGTGAAAAGCACGCTGTTGTATGGAATAGAGACTTGTCGCGTAACAGAAAAATACAAAACAAAAATGGAAAGTGTCGAAATGGATGCAATAAGAAGATCAATGAGAATATCTAGAACAGATCACATAAGAAATGAGATCATAAAAGAAAGAATGGGAATCGAAGGGAGCATAACGGATGACATCACTAAAAGACAACTGATATGGTACGGCCATGTACAACGGATGAACGACGAAAGATTACCAAAGCAGGTCCTAGAATGGCAACCAATAGGGCGCAGAAAAAGAGGGCGTCCTAAACTAGAATGGCAACAGTCAATCCAAAGATCAATGAGTCAAAAAAATCTGACAGAAGATGATTGTCAGGATCGAAGGAGGTGGAGAATAGGCGTCGGACAACGTAGAAAAACGTTCTAAACCGACTAAATAAAAAAAAAATTCAGATCTTTTTTTTCTTACTTTAGCAGTGTTTTTATACCTCCAAACAACACTCAAGGAGATATTATGAGCCCTGTTAAAATCATAATCATTTGTCAGATTTGTTTTTGACTCCAGAAGAGGTCAGCAATGCACTCAGTTCCCTAGACCCAAGGAAAAGTGGGGGAGCAGACATTATCCCATCCATAGTGGCCAAAAAATGCTTTAACACTTTAGCTCAACCTCTCAAAATAATTTTCAACAAATCTTTGGCCACTGCATATTTTTCATTCAGATGGAAAACAGCTCGGATAATTCCCATATTTAAAAGCGGTCTCAAAACCGAGATAAGAAAACTATCGCCCAATCAGTATCCTCTGCACGTTTGCAAAATTGTTTGAAACTTTTATTTATAAACATATTTCATTCCTATTTAAAAGACAAATTATAAACAGCATGGGTTTACAAAAAATCGTTCTATAGACTCAAACTTAATTTGCTACACAAAGTATATTTTAAATTCTATGGATGAAAAAAAGCAGGTAGATGCCATCTACACGGATTTTAGCAAGGCCTTCGACAAAATCAGTCATACGACTTTGACGCGCAGGGTTGCGGAGATCGGGGTTGGTGGTAACCTGCTTTCCTGGGTTATATCGTACTCAACTGACCGAAAACAATATGTGGAAGTGCACGGCTGTTCTTCTAACACCGTTTCCATCTCATCTGGTGTCCCTCAAGGTTCCCATCTAGGGCCTCTATTTTTTAATATCTATATAAACAACATGAAGAAATGTTTTAAAGACTTGCTAACTTTTGCTGATGATTTCAAAGGATATTTTATAATTGATAGCTTGGCTGATTGCCTCAGAGTCCAGGCTGATCTTGATAGATTTGTTTTATGTTGCCAGAACGAGTTTGTTCCTAAATCTCGATAAATGTCATTAACACGAAACCTATCATCTTTGACAACAAACTAATGAATAAATCATTGAAACGTGTGGATTCAATCCGAGATTTAGGTATAATTATCGACTCTAAAATGCTTTATGAAGAAAACATTGATAAAATAGTAAACAAGTCAATGCGTATCCTAGGATATATCTATAGACAATCAAAAGAATTTATGTCAGATAGGGCTCTATCAACCTTATATAACTCTTATGTTTTAAGTAAATTAAGCTTTGGCTCTTCTGTCTGGAACCCGCAGTATCAGATATATTTGATATTGATCGTTTAGAAGGAGTACAAAATACATATCTTAAATACCTATCCTACAAAAAACATCAAAATATTTTTACACGATTATAACAACTTTCGAAGAGAAAACAAAATTCTATCTCTTCACGATAGAAGGGCCATTGCAGATTTGGTTTTCTTTTACAAAATAATTCATGGATTAGTTGATTGTCCACAACTCCTGTCACAAATTGATTTTTATATTTCTCAAAGACAACTGCGTCACCACCAAACTTTTGTAATTGCATTTAGAAACACTAGCTCACGCCAGAAATCTCCTCTAGTCAGACTGGTCAAATTGTATAATGACTATTATAATAACATATTTTTAACCTAAGTCTTAGTGCTTTTAAAACCAGAATTAGGTCAGTTTTTAATTAATGTTGCCGATCCTTAGTTAAGGCATTTTTCGTAAACATATGAGTTTAGTTTTCGGTCTTTAGTTTAGGCTTTTTTTTTTCTTAAACATAATATAAGTTTAGCTATTAGTAAATACTTGTTTTGGATATTTGTTATCTGTTAGTATTCCAAATAAATAAATAAATGTGTTCTCAAATACCAAGTCATCGAATCTAAACAAACTTGCAGCCTTCTATTGCCTTCGGTAAACCAATTTAAATTGGCTATATCTCAAAACATACTTGTCCGAGAATAGACATTTTATTCATTTTTAAAATCATAGGGAAAAGGCCTATTTAAAATCGCAATAAAATATAGGGTGTTCCGTTTAAAAAA
This sequence comes from Aspidapion aeneum, assembly GCA_963576565.1. Taxonomy (NCBI): domain Eukaryota; kingdom Metazoa; phylum Arthropoda; class Insecta; order Coleoptera; family Brentidae; genus Aspidapion; species Aspidapion aeneum. The sequence goes on from OY755039.1 coordinate 131,160,370, forward strand.
AAAACATGACATTTGACAACGGCATAACTATTCCATGTTATATAACTTTTCTGACACTTTTTTGTAGCATGTAGAATAACACCCTGTTCACGTAAGGGGCCCAAATTGTGCAACATTTTTTAGGAATAATATATTTTTTGTCAATTACAGACATTTCAATTAAAAATATTAATGGGTACGAATCTAGATTTTCGAATAAATTTAAGTGTTGAGGTTTAGGACTTAAAAATGTCTCTTTCCAGGAAAAACAAATCTGGAATTTAAAAAAAAATGCATTTTTAGGCTTTTTTTTAATAGGTTTAATAAAGGATAAAAACAGGTTTAGTGACCTAATCTAATTTTTAAATTAGAAATGAGATAGGGGTATATGTGAGGGGTCTAAATTGTCCAACTTTTTTTCAAAAATGTTTAGCATTTTGTCAATTACAGACAGCTAAACTTTCGTCAACTAAACTAAGTTTAAATTTTGGTTAACCAATTGGGGGTTTAAATTAAACCAGGTTCCTTCTTTAACCAAGTTTACTTAACCAGGCGTAACCACCATTGAACAACCGGACTCCCAGAAGGTTGTAAAACGAGGAGCTAAACTTACCTTTTTTGCTTAGACTATCAGTCATTAATGTGATTGCCTTGGTTCTAGCATCTATCACTGACTCTTTTTCTTTTACGTTCTCTTGCAAATCCATGACAGAGCTCTCTAATTTGTGCGATCGTGTAATCAACTCCAAAACTTTTCGCTCCTTTGTAATCAAGATGTTGTACAGCTCCTTTTGAGGCGTGTCTTCGTTGTAGTTAATATTTCTGGGTTCCACAAGGGAAACATTAAGTGGACCGGTAAACTGATGAGAGTCATTGAGTTGGGTCTGCACTTCTGTCACCATTTTTTCGATGCCCTTTTGACTTTTGCCTCTTTTTGCCAATCGAGCTCTGCAAAAAATTAAGGCTAGAATAAACTCTGATAAACCGCGACAACATTGGAAATTCAGTCTGAATTTTGATTAAATGAGAACAAAGTTGCGGTTCTTAAAATATTGAGTCAAAACTAAAAATTATGTTTTTCGAAAAAATTAAATATCGTCGCCATCTTAAATACAAATTTAATAAAATTTGGTAGTGACTGCGACCAATCGAGTGACGTTATCAATTTTTTTCTATGCCTGCTAGTTTTTTAAAATCATAGAGAAATTTGTTATTTCTTATGGCCGCCATATTGGATTTATACGTCATTGTCTAAGGGCATAAAAAGAGCTTTTCAGCCATGTATAATAGCCCTATTCTTGGATAGGGTTGCCAACTTTGAATTTAGGTTTGTCAGGACATTTGTTTTAAATTGTCAGGACATTTATAAAAATTCTTTCTTTATTTAGTCAAGACTTATTTTTCAAAAATACAAAAAATACAATGTAGTACAGTATAAACATCGATCTGGTGTAAAAAACTAATATATAAATATTTGTATTGCACTATTAAAAACAATAACTTTTCACCTCGCCAAACAATCAAATGTTTAATATGACTATGACTAAAACAATCAATGATAAAATGATTAAAAAAAGACACACACTAAATAAATAAATAAAACCACAAAACTAGTATTACAAATAATTGAGCAAAATGTAGTCGAAAACGGCATATTGATGCGATACTCCGGTAAAAAGTTATCATTTTGTAAATTTTTTAATTGTCAAAAAACTAAACATACACACACAAACACACACAGACACAGACACACAGACACACACACACACACACACACACCACACACACCACACACACCATACACACGTAGTCGAAAACGGCATATTGATACGATACTCCGGTAAAAAGTTATCATTTTGTAAATTTTTTAATTGTCAAAAAAACTAAACATACACACACACCACACACAAACACACACATACACACACACACACACACACACACACACACCACACATACCACACACAACACACACACGATATTGCTACCATAGGTCAAAAAACACCCAAATAACACATTTTCGGCGTTATCTCAAAAAAGAAAATCGAAAATAATACCTTCTGTAGCCATTGCTACGGAGGCTAGGAAGGTAAAAATCTTATTTTTTTGTCAACCCTATATATTTAAAGACATTCGAATGATAAAAAATATACATGTTTTGTTAGATTTGATCAGGTTTAAAGCTCTTTCTTTTCAAAAAGCTTAAAAAGATAAAATTCGATGATAGTTTAACAAAGTTATAGGCATTTAATAAAATATAGATTTGGGTAAAACAAACTTTTTGTTGGGTCACCCTGTAATATGTGATGTAAAATGATCTCAGCACCTAATTTTTCATAACTTGAAAATCCTGCCATTCATATAGTATTTTGATGTATAAACGATATTTTTACGTCTTTTGGATTAAAAAGTAATAAGAAAAAAACCAGGATACGTATTCTTGAATTTTTGGGAGGAGAATGTGAGTAGTCCTCACCGTAAAAAATGTAAATGCTCTATTCCCCAAAGCACACTCCCGTGAATTCAAGTTCACCACCTCTCACGAGGTGAAAACGAGATCCCGGGAAAGTTTGTGATTTGTTTTTTTTTTGCGAAAGTAAAAATAGAATTTTTAGGTAAAGCCCTATTTAGATATATGTATGTACAGGGTGTCCCAAATTGGGCACTTTTAGGGGGTTTAAGTTACTTCTAGGGGAGACAGAGAAAAACTGACCACGCATTGCGAGGCTCAAATTTCAAAAAAAGACTATAGTGAAAACCGTATTTTGAAATATTGTCTCGTCTTTGAGCTACGGGGGCTTTTTGAAAAGTCTGCATTTTGGAAGGGGGTCTATAACTTCGTTATTAGTCGAAATTTTGATTTAGAGTAAATTGCAATTTTATAGACTTTGTCACGAGGAATTCACCCGCTAAATTAAATTTTAACTGTCACTTTTAGTTTTTGAGATATGACATAAAGTTGCATTTTTTCTTATGGAATGGCCTATTCTTTAATTAATTTTCGAATTCGTAATTGAATTCTTTTCAAAATGATGTATCATATATCATAGTTTTATTGAGCGGTTTAGGAGATATTCCACTTTTTCACTTATTTCTAGTGTGCTATGATTTCCTGCTGAGGCAGGTCAAGGCACTCCAGTATTTTTATTATTTTACACATTCAAAAATATAGTAAGCCTGGTTTGGAAAAATTATAATTCAGCTGACGGCCCTCAAAGCCTAGTTATAAAAAGAAACAAAAATTACAGACTTAATAGAAATTCGATATTATTAAAAATTATCAATAATCATCGCGCCATAGAGCCATACTGAACAAGGTTCCTTTTGAACTTTAGAAATATAGCCATATACGGTTGTCTTCGTTCGGGATACATTTGAAGAGAAGTTTCCAGCGTCCTGTCGATTATCATTACTTTCCCAGTAACATTTTAACATGTCATACTTTGCATCATTTTGATACACATTTCAAAATAAAATTAAAAACGCTTTTGTGCAAAATAATTTCATATCAAAGCGTATTGTCAAATTGTTTAAACAATTGAAAACAATGACAAAACGCCAAGAGGCAAGGCCAACTTGATTTGCATAGTATAAGACAACAAAACTATAGGAGCATTGAATAGGATTTGACCGCAAGGCTTTCATGTCAATGGCGCATGACGTCATTCAACGCACACTAGACAAAAATATAAAACTTTGATTATCTCCGAAACCGCTTAATCAAACTATGACTTATGATACATCATTTTGAAAAGAATTCAATGACGAATTCGAAAATTAATTAAAATATAGGCCATTCCATAAGAAAAAATGCAACTTTATGTCATATCTCAAAAACTAAAAGTGACAGTTAAAATTTAATTTAGCGGGTGACTTCCTCGTAACAAAGTCTATTAAATTGCGATTTACCCTAAATCAAAATTTTCACTAATAACGAAGTTATAGACCCCCTTCCAAAATGCAGACTTTCCAAAAAGCCCCCGTAGCTCAAAGACGAGACGATATTTCAAAATGCGGTTTTCACTATAAGTCTTTTCTTAAAATTTGAGCCTCGCAATGCGTGGTCAGTTTTTCTCTGTCTCCCCTAGAAGTACCTTAAACCCCCTAAAAGTGCCCAATTTGGGACACCCTGTATATGCATTGAAACTAAATTTCTATACTGCGGTGCATAGAATAAAAGCAATATCTCCACTTTCAGAACCAATTGAATGAGAGTGTTTAATTTAATGCATAATATAAATGTGTACCTATATAACATATTATATTACATCTTAGAAGCGAGAAAAGCCGCGTGTTTATTAATTTGACAATACAGAGAAACGTTTATCTCAACCTAAAGGCGGTTTAAAATAATGTATAATGTAGTTTTCTTACAACTACATTTTTAAAGTGTCCTTATATAAAAGCACTTTAATAGGCCTCTTAAACAAAGTGTTAAACATTAATAATCATAACTCCATTTGGCCTGAAATAACTGACAGAAATAAGTGTGAGTTATGTTTATGTAGACATAGGCGCACCAAGGGGAGGGTCTCGAACCAGAGCTCTCTAAAGCTAAAAATTTTTTAGAAAATTAAGGACTTATTGCAATAAAGCCAGGCACTAATTGTGCATTATTCAATAGTTTCGCATTATAAGAACAACTGTCTTCTTTCAAAATTAGGCCTTTGTGTATTATAAGAGCCGGAAATAAACTACTTGATTTATAAATTCGACTTTGATATGTCAATTTTGAAAGATCAAATGTCAGTTTTCAATGGAAAACTGTCAGAATAGTGCCCGGCACTATTACTGCCTGGTTTTATTTGCAATAAGTCCCTAATTATAAAAAAAACTTCCTGAATTCAAAAATAAAATGGCATAAAACGCACTTTTTAGTGGCGAGATACGCGGCAACGTTGTGCACTGGGTTTGCACGGCGTGATTCTAAACCCTGCACTCACAAACCGCTTCGAGCGATCAAGAATACGACATTTTCATTCCCGGGTGAAAAAGTGAGTTTGATTTCCCGGGAACGTTCCCGGGAGCACTCCCTTCACAAACTTTGAAGAATACGGCTCCTGAAGTCCAACAGCTCCCACAAGCTCGTTCCACGGAGAGGCGCATCACGAGATCAGAATATATATTCCACAAAAAATTATATTAAATTAGCCAGAAGGTAAAAGTTAACGATTTTTTAAAATTTTCCTAACTTAAGAATTTAACTACTTACTTATTTTCTTCTAACTGTTGCCTAAGTAAATTTATCCTCTCCTTTTTGTTGGAATCAATATTAACTGTAACAGCTTTGGTACTCTGATTGGCCCCTGTTTCGTCCTGCTTCTGTCTGGATTTCTTAGCCCTGGCTTTACTCAAAGTGTATACATATTCCTCGACTTTCTCTTGTGAAACACTGCTTTGTTCTTTCCTAAAATTAAGTTTAAGCTTTGGTGGAATAGTATTTGTGCCAACCTCTATTTGGAATTTCATATTTTGCATAATTCTACCTCAATATTTAAAGTAATGTTTCTTGTTGTCTTAAAGAAATTGTGTAAAGGTTTTTAGTCAAAGTTTTTGCGTAGAAAAATAGCTTTTTTTTAGACATAACAACACAACCATGCGTTAAGTGGGACTCGAACCCACAAGCTCTCGATTGATCCTAGTATGGATGGAAAATTCCCAGTATAAAAAAATTTAAAAAAAAGGTTTTTAGTCAAGGCAAAAAATGTTAAAATGCCCCCTCCCCTTTTAGATTAGCATTTCATATTGCTTTTTGGCAAATCATAATTTCCCCCTTTTTCGCCCCCGCTGAAACCGAATAGCTCGGTTGCTCCCCTCCCCCAGAAAATGTCGACATGGACTGAAACCCCCCTAGTTCATTCAATTTTCTTGAAAACTAACTTCTTTAGTAAATATTGCAAATAAAACTTTTTGGTGGGAAACAAAATTATATTTCCAACAATGTATTGGTCGATAGGGTTAGGAGAAATAAGCAGCTTTGCATATTAGCATAAAATTGTATTGTCATTAAAAAAAATCAAAAGTGGTACTTAGAAATAAGATCCCAAAATAAGACTTGGCTGGGATTGTTATATTTACAACACTATAGAATAGTTTATTATTGTTTATTTGTTTCATTTTTGGAATCATTTTTCGTCACGTAAATTAATTTATTTAAGAAAACTATTGAGTCTTTTTCAAAACTACGAGGGAGGATGGGATGAGAAGTTTCCGGCCTAGCCTATAGCAGGCCCGATTTGCTTTCTTGTTCCAACGTGTTTGTGTAGCCTTGCTTGTGATCAGTATACGCTTGAAGTTTAAAGTGACGGCGTCAAGTAGTTTGTGTCCTGCTTATTTTGAAAGTTTATACAGTGTGTCAACTTTAAAAGATGAAAAAAATCTAAATAAGAGCCGTGATAAAATATTTTCATATCAAAGGGTTATCGCCGACGGAAATAAAAGCTAAAACCTGAGTATCGGACTTTAACCGTAGTCGTACTAGTATGATGCTCTGCGTTCTGGCAGGCCAAAAACGGCAACTTCTGAAGAAATGGTGCACACCATTCACAAACTAATTCTAAAAGATCGCAGATTAAGACTGAAAGAGGTAGCTGAGGCTGTGGGCATATGAAAAGTGCGAGTTCACCATATTTTGTGTGAAGGTTTAGGTATGAGAAAGCTATCCGCCCGATGGGTGCCGCGTTAGCTCACGCCACATCAAAAGCTCGTGCGTCTAACCATTTCAGAGGAGAATTTGGCACTTTTTAGACGTGATTCAGGGGACTTTTTGCGTAGATTTATTACGGTTGATGAAACATGGGTTCATCATTAAACCCCTGAAACTAAGCAACAGTCCAAACAATGGACGGCAAAGGACGAACCAGTTCCAAAGGCAGTACCGTCTGCTGGAAAGGTCATGGCAACGGTCTTTTGGGACGCTAAAAGGATACTCCTCATAGATTATCTCGAAAAAGGAAGAACAATAAATTCAGAGTACCACAGCGACTTACTGGACCAGCTCAAGCAGAATATAAGCGAAAAATGCCCTGGTTTGGCAAAAAAGAAAATTTTGTTTCATCAGGACAATGCACCTTGCCACATGGCTAAAATCCATCAGCTAGGCTTTAAACTGTTAAACCATCCACCTTATTCGCCAGACCTAGCCCCGTCAGACTTTTATTTGCTTCCAAACCTAAAAAAATTTCTTGCTGGAAAAAAAAATTTTCCTCAGATTTAGAAGTCACTGCAGCTACAAACGCCGATTTTGACGAGTTGGATAATTCAGACTCAGTAATTGCATCAAATTAGTTGAACATTGTTGGGCCAAATGTATTACCTTACAAGAGGACTATGTAGAAAAATAAATTATTATTTAGTAACTATGGTGTTGCGTTCTATGTTAGGCCGAAAACTTTTCATTCCATCTTCGTAGATATTAAGAAATAGATTTTTAAACGTTTTTTATTGCATATAAAAATGCAAAAATCGCATTTGTCACACTATTTTTAGTACGGAAAATCCGTTATTCTGCACGGTATGTAAATTTTTTTGCACTGTACGTCAAACGAAGCGAATTTAATTCTTAATTATTAATTATCTGAGATAAATCCGGCATGGGACACCCTGTATATATATATATATATATATATATATATATATATATATATATTAATCAAATTTTTCAAATCTTTGTGGAATCCATTGTATATATATATATATACATGAGGAATAACCAAAAATACAAGACTGAAGTCAACCATAACATTCTAACTAGATCAATAACTCATGAACATATGACATTGAAAAGAGTTAGTTTCTCTGCATGCCAGAGACACATTGCATTTCTTGGGCCAAGACTGATACCAAAAACTTTAAAACAAATTACAAATAAAAAACATTTTCTACTAAAGTAACTGAATGGATCCTTGAAAGCCTGGAACTTACTGTCAATAAAATACCACTTTTAAAATAATATAATAAATACTTTATCTAAACATTTAATAATACAGGAATTTTATAATAATATAACAAAGTAAACACATTAAATCAGTAATCAAACAAAAGTAAATTTAAGATTCTTATTTTGGATGAGGGTTAGTTCGAAAGCGGATGTGTCACCTGGATGATCGCAAAACTCGGCTAATCTGGAGCAGGAGGTACTGTTTGAGAGGATTTGCCTTTTGAGTTTTTGTGTTGTCTGAATGTGAATGTCCTTAACTAAAAGCAAATAAGTGCCTGCTAGATTAAATTAAATTTAAGTAAGATAGATTTGATACCATTTAACATTCAAGTCGAAACTATGCACATTTTATAAGAACTTAACATTTATATAAGTGTAACATAATATTTATAAGAGTATAACATAACTTTTTATAAGAGTATAGCATAACATTAGAGTATAAAATATAAATTTATAAAAGTATAACATAACACATCTATAATAGGTGTAGCTTAAAATTAATTAGATTAAAACATTTATGACAATAATAATATTATGATCATTTTGTGATATTATATAAGATATATAAGTAGGTAGATATAATGAACGAATGAAAAAAAAAGTATTATAGTATATGTAAACTTGACCAGTATTCTCCCGACGAGCTACCATGCAGCTCAGGGACAGTACTTTAATTGTATTAGGAATTTGTAACGAAACTTTGAAATAAATTGAATTTGAATTTGAATTTGAAAATTTTGGTGTTAAAACATCCCTAAAAATTTGTGTTAACTTGTGACATCCAGCGCTATTGCCAATGTTTCATAAAAATAATGGATGTCACAAGTACCTCTATGAAAATAACAAATATACACTGGATGTCACGACGAAACAAATAACAAATAAAATATACAAACACGTTATGGATGTCACAAATGTATGCAAACATGTTATATGTATATGCAAATAAGAAAAATATACACTGGATGTCACGGGGAAGAAAATAACAAATAAAATATACAAGCACGTTATTGATGTCATAATATGCTAACAAGATGAATATATGGCAAGGACTAAAAAAAATACGGATGTTATAAGCATAGGTACGTAAAAGAGGTAAGTTTATGCTAGATTTCACGGGGAATTCACAAATAAAAAATCAATTATGCAAACACGATGAATATATAGCAGTGGTCATGGGGCAACAAATTGTACCAACTGAAATAAACAACCGCGTTAGGAATGATAAACTTGTATGCTATAGTGATGGGTTAGTTTCTAGTAAGTTGTTTTTTAATAGCTGGTATTGGAATGAAGCAGCTTTCAAGTGCCTTCGACTGTAATAAAAAGCTCATTTTTAAAAAGGGCTAGGTGGGACCTTTTTTTGTTTTTTTTTAAATAAAAAAAAGTTTAGTACCTATTCTATTTTAGTATTGCTTTTTGGCTCTGGTACAAAATAGCGCAGGACAAAATAGCGCGGACAAAATAGCGCGGGACAAAATTGCGCAGGACAAAATAGCGCAGGACAAAATAGCGCGGGACAAAATAGCGCGGGACAAAATAGCGCAAAATAGTGCAGATCTTAAAAAGATACTAAAAAAATAACCTAACCTTACTTGGTTAGTTTAATATACAGTGAAGGCCTAACCTTATCACTCAAAATGCCCCAGCCGAAGTGGACCAGGGGCCGAGGATAGGTTAGGTTAGTATCCCAACCTGACCCGGTTAGGTTTTTTTACAAAAAAAAACTTACCTGATCTGTTCAGGCAGTTCAATCCCGATTATCCAAATCGCGATTTTCCGAAATCCGGTTTATCCGAAACAAACTTTAAAAACTAAAATTCCGATTAACCGAAAAAATTCGCTTCACAAAATACAAAACGCGTCTGCATGGGATTCACCTATACTGCTAGGTGGTTCCCCTCGGGGTTTCACGGCAATACGACGGTCTAAAATGCGAATTGTTTTAGTTAGCTGACAGCGAGGGGTGAACAGCTCTCACAATCGGCATACACATTTCTCACAATCTTTTCACAATCCTTCACAATCTTTACACAATCCCTCCCAATCACCCACAATCTGTCACAATCTCTCACAATCTTACCACAATCCTTCACAATCCCTTACAATCTTACCACAATCCCTCACAATCTTTACACAATCCCTCACAATCTTAGCAAAAGATTGTGGATTTTCACAATCGGCATACACATTTTGGGGTTAGCTGGTCACCCCTCAGGTATTAAGTAGCAGGGCCGGGAACCGTAAATTAAGAGGGCGGCAAAGGAAACCACAGACCAGACTATGACCTTTTTTTTTTTTTCACAAGAATTTTCGATGGGACGGCCCCCCCCGCCCCTTCAGGCACGCTACACCGCTGCACAATCCCTCACAATCTTTCACAATCTTGCCACAATCCCTCACAATCTTGCCACAATCCCTCACAATCTTAGCAAAAGATTGTGGATTTTCACAATTGGTGTACACATTTTGGGTTAGCTGACAGAGTGTTACAACAAATGTTTTAAGTCAATCTAATGATATACGCATCCTTTGCTCCACTTTGGTCCACATTATTTCAGATAATCGGGACTGTACTGTATACTTTGACAATTATCAGCTGTTTACCATAACAAATAGCATAGGCCAACAAAAAAAAGTTGTAAAAAGTTGTCTCAAAAATAATGATATGAACTGTAATTATCAATCATGATGCCCAAATATTTTTATTTATTGTCTAAAAAAATGTGAATCCCAAAAAGGAGGGACAATCAAATCAAAATATTTTATTTTACACATACCTACCTGTGATGTGGAACCAGGCATTTGCAGTGCCCCTATTGTTGACTATCTGTGAGCTGAATGCAGGACCTACAGGCACAGAATTTAAGAGTAAAACCCCAGCAAATGGCCCAAAGGCCAGTTTCATATATGCCCAATATTCCAGTGTATGTGGTTTTGTGTGAGGGGTGATCAGCTGCCCACAGTAGGTGTACAAATTTTTCTACAGGACCCCACAGGACTATACAGGACCACACAGGACTTCCACAGGACTCCACAGGACTCTACAGGACTGCCACAGGACCCTGAGGGTACTGGCGCCTAAGGGGTGCCCTTAGCATGATTACATTCTAAGGCCAGCAACGGCACATCAGCTCTCTAAGAAAAACAAAAGTTAAGATGTGATGACCTTTTTTTTTTGGCCACAAATTTTTTTATGGGTGCCTTTTTAGCCACAGGACTATACAGGACCCCACAGGCAGGACTATACAGGACTTGTACAGGACTATACAGGACATGTACAGGACACTACAGGACCAAAAATTTATTAAAGTCCTGTGGGATGGTGTACAATTTTGGTTCAGCTGATCACCCCTCGGCTTTGTGTGCATTTTATATAAAAATTAAAGCATGTTTTTTATCAAAAAAGCTTTTTTTTTTAAATTTTCCTTACCTAAATAAATTACAAGAACGCTAAATTACTGTTTTTAAAAAGAATCGTCAGTGCACCGAAACCAAAAAAGTCATAAACAGAAATAGCTTTCTGAGTAGTCGAAACTCGAAGCCACCTTTCAAATTTTAGTTGTATACAACAAAAAATCAGAGTGCTTCAAGAATAGGGCCCCTGGTCCAGAACTACAATATATCAACCCATAATATAACAACTTCAATCATATGGTAAATAATACAAACCTTAACATTTCTTTTAGCTGAGCAATAAGCAGGAGCTGCTGCTCGTTCTGGTCTTTGAGCTCCTCCACTTGTTGTTGGCTGGACGGCTCTCCCTTGTGGGGCTCTGGTTCTGGCCCGCCCCACATACTAACTAAACAGCAGTATTAATAAAGTCACAAATATGAAAAACCAAATTAATTTACAAACATCACAGATCACAGTACACCAAAACCACAGATTAGGTTAGTTGATCAGCTGATCGCCACTCATTGGTGTATTCCATTGGGAAAATTAGTGCAGCACTGGTGGTGCACTGACACTGGAACGGTCTCAAAAGTTTGCACCGAGTGCAGTTTCAATGGAACACGCGGAAAAAAATAAAAAATCGCACTCGTGTTGTTAATCTGTGCATTAACCTCACATTTTTTGTTGTATTATATCGTCGTTGGGTCGATGAAAAGTGCCTTGTGTTCAAAATGAAATTTTACAGGAGACACAAAAAACTTCCTATGACTCCCATTATGAGCTGTACAAATCCTTTTTTATTCTTGCTTTAAGCAAGGATAATATAACATGTTTTTGCAAATAATTTTTTATAGGATATCGATTATGAATAGGGCAAATTGATGCAAAAATCTCATTTTTGAAAAAAATGTCACACCACTGGAGATGATATATTTATTTGTTTCAAAGTTACACGCCTATAAATATTATCCTAAGACAACAATAAAAATTCGTAAAGTAAATAAATAATGATTTTATTAATTAATATTAATAAAAAAGTCAATAAGAATATTTTAAACAGCTCAGTTGTTGAATGCAGGCTTGTGCTCGTATACCAACAGATAGAGTAGTTCGCGCTTGTTTTTCAAAAAAATCTAAACAGAAGTGTACAGCGTGTCCCATTTTCGATGGGGTTAAATGGGAAACTCGGTTATTATTAAAGATATTGATTTTCTGATTGCACCTTACCATGCTCTTTTTTTGAGCCCTTAAAAATGGCGTACTCAGATTTTTGCTATACCCCGTAGTTTCATAATACAGGGAGTTTTTGAGAACATTGTATTTTTAATAATCCCTTGTATCTCGCTTATTATGCGAGATACTTTTATTCTGTAAAAACATTTTTATGGCAACTTTTTTAGAAGAAAATAATGACGTTCTCAATTTTTTAAAATATTGTTTAGTTTTTGAGATATGGTATTTATCATAAAAAAATTAAATACGGACCTGGATTTTTTTTATTACTCTTTTGATTGGTTTCATGCAAGTATTATCATAAAATAATAAAAATTTAAAAAAATTTTGTTTTAAGGTAAAAAAAAAAATATTCAATATTTAAAAAAAAATAGTCCGAACCTGGATATTTCCAATATAAATATAAACTAAAAATTGCTAGTTAAACAATTTTTAGTTTAACTGTTTTGATACTTAGCATATTAAAATTGTTTTACGTTAATTTACAGATTTATTTGAAACAAAGTCTACGAAAAATACAAAAAAAAAAATATTAAAAAAAATAACTAATTTTTCTGATTACCATTATGTGTAAGACATTGTTGGCATTTTTGAGTAATTTTTCTTAACGCATTTTGCATAAAAATATTTCTGCCATTTAAATATTGGGATTTGCTTGCTACTACTTAGCAGCGAAGAAAATAATGAAAAATCGCTCACTACCTGCACTTATTTTTACGTCCCACAAAAACAATAAGCGTTTAAAATTAATGGCGGGAAAAAGTTTTAGGTGCGGCACGAGCCCTCAGAGCCGGTGTCAAAAAAGCCGCACTCAGTGCAAAACTGAATTCATAAGTTCCTCAATGGATTATGAAAACTGAAAAAGTGCATGTCAATGGATTACAAGCACCGAGCCAGTTGTGCACTAGTGCTGCACTCATTTTCCCAATGGAATACGCCATTAATTTAACCTACTGCAACATTTTTGTTGGTGTTCTGTGATTTTTGTATGCTTTAAAATCATAGAGAAAATAATAAATTTAAAATTAAAAAAGATAGTTTCTTTTTTTCAAGAAAATATGGCTAACTAACATAGTAAAGATAATTGTTTTCATGTGAAAAATCCCTTACATAAAGTGTATTTTGACAAGTGTGGTTGTAAAACGTAATAACCAGAGATCACAGTAAAAAACCCTTCCTATGTCTTACAACAGTGTGAATATATCAGTAGAGGCATCTATTGAAAATCAAATTCAGGAAATCAGTTATGATGGAGTTGAAATCTATCAGCAGTAAGTATAGTTTTAAATTATACCCATTTGTAATGACATCATTTTTGTTTAGTATATTATAAACAGCAGTGACAATAAACTTTTAAAAAAAGTATTGTCTATGATTTAAATAGGTAGGTAATTGGTTATGTGAAGTATCCGTCTCTGTCAATAAAAAAACATTGATTGGCAAAAATATCTACGCCACATTTCACCTGGTGATGTCATTACAAATGCATATAATTGAGGGGTAAACAGCTCTCACAATTGGTGTACACATTTCTCACAATCCTTCACAATCTTTACACAATCCCTCCCAATCACCCCCAATCTGTCACAATCTCTCACAATCCTTCACAATTACCACAATCCTTCACAATCTCTCACAATCTTTACACATTCCCTCACAATCTTAGCAAAAGAATGTGGAAAAGATTGTGGATTTTCGCAATCGGCGTACATATTTTGGGGTTCCCTCACAATCTTAGGAAAAGATGGTGGATTTTCGCAATCGGCACACACATTTTGGGATCAGCTGGTCACCCCTCGGTTATTAAGCAGCAGGTCCGGGAACAGTAAATGAAGAGGGCGGCAAAGGAAACTATAGACATGATGACCTTTTTTTTTTTTTTTTTTTTTTTGTCGCAAGAATTTTGGATGGGACGGTGCCCACCCCGCCTTTTCAGGCACGCTACGCCGCTGCACAGTCCTCCACCATCTGTCACATTCTCTCACAATCTCTCACAATCCTTCACAATCTTACCACAATCTTACCACAATCCTTCACAATCTTACCACAATCCTTCACAATCCCTCACAATCTTTCACAATCTTGCCACAATCCCTCACAATCCCTCACAATCTTGCCACAATCCCTCACAATCTTACACAATCCCTCACAATCTTAGCAAAAGATTGTGGATTTTCACAATCGGTGTACACATTTTGGGTTAGCTGTTCACCTCTCGCATATAATTTAGACCATAGTTAGCATGCATAAAAATGAGTATAGCATGACATAACATCATAACATAACAGAGTTGAGCTTGTAACAAACTGACAAACCCTGCTGGTGTTTCTACACAAATAAATGATAACATGAGAATAGAGTTGGGCCGGTGCACTATCCAGACATGATTTTTTGGCAAAAATTAAAATTACCTTAAAATAGTCGTTCTATATACCTAATGTTTTTCAAAAAAAAAATACTCTGCCAATATATGGGCCCCTAAGCGCACACTAGGTACTATAGTTATAGTGTATGTGTGAGCTAATATAACTAAAAACTGAAATATATTTTATTCAACTCCAGACTAAATTCCCTTTTGTTTGATACCACACAAGCCATGTTTTGACTTAAACTCAAATTTTTGAAATCTACCCCCACCCTTAAAAAAAACAAAAACTAAAATGTATTTTGTTAAACTCCGGACTCAATTACCTTTCATTTGATATCACACACGCCATATTTTCAATTAAACTCTAATTTTTAAAATATACCTCCACCCTTTTTTTTTAAATAAATTAAAATGTATTTTGTTTAACTGCAGACTCAATTACCTTTTGTTTGATATCACACACGCCATATTTTCACATAAACTCTAATTGTTAAAATACCCCCACCCTTTTATTTGGTTTGTGTTCGGTGGATTTTGATCATTTTTAAATGGGACCATCTTGACCCAAGACCCAGCCTAGGTACCAAATTTCATTAAAATCGGCCAAGCGGTTTTTGAGTTATGCGCGTTGGTCGTTACAGACAGACAGACAGACAGCACAGCAAAAAAGTTTCAAAATCATCTGAAACACAAAGATATATAAAAAATTTTGAAATTGGAGCAAATTTTTTTTTCTCGAAAAAATTAGGATCACCATAGCTCACACTACTATAGTATAGTATATGTGTGAGCTAAAATTGCAGATTATCCAGTATTAAAGCATATAAAGGGATATATATGCCCACCCCATTTACCTTGTGCACAAGCAAGTGTAAGAAACAGCCCTACTTTTGCAAATCCCAGTAACTATGCTTTTGGTAACTTTTCAGGAGAGCATTTTTTCTAAAATTCTTTAGCATTTAGCTAATGAAAAATGATATAAATGTGTAGTCTGTTATCGCGAAACCATAAGAGATTAAAACACAACACAAATTATTGTAGTTATGCAGTTTTTTCTGCTGGTTTCAAAAATGCCAGAATTTTAACTTGATCTAACTAGTTTTTGCAAAAGTCGCACATATTTCCTCAAAACCAAATTGCGTTTTGCGCTTACGTCGCGCAATCGTCGCGCAAGCCTCATCGTCACGTGCGCCGAGGCCAGCCCTGACGTGATCGTTTAGTGTACATCAGGGTTTTAAAAAAGTCTGAGAATCAGCACTACTTGACATGTTATCCCCTGTGTTTTAGTCAAATAGTGTTAAGCGAAGAGTTGTTTATTGATAAGTATAATATAAACTTGCCCATACCTCCTCTTATCCCTATTTTTCCCCTTCTTAATTTTTCTAACCTATACATTTTTCCAGCTTGTTACTTGCTTGCTACACTTACTTGTAGGCTTAGCTTTTTTGCATAACCAACGATTCAGGGGGCCCTGAGGGGCCCAAGAAACCTCCTGATATTGAACTTTATTCTTGTACAGACAAGTTTCCCTATGTGGTTATTGCTGAAGGACAGTATGACAAGAACATTGGCAATTTACATTCCATAGCCCTGGGGAAGAAACTTATGTCAAGCAGGATTTCTGGTACAGATAAAATAAGGAAAAATAAAATTTCTATTGAGTTTTTGACACTGCACTTGAAGCCAAAATTAAAGTCTACATATCTAAATCAATGATTTCCTGCAAAGGCCTAGTTAGAGATGTACCAGAAGATATTTCAGAAGACAAAATTATTAAAGAATCAATTTCTAAATTTCCTATCCTAGAAGCTAAGCGGTTTTTAAAATCTGGTTAAATCTATATCTTAAAATGCATTATGCAGTCATGGATGTTAAAAAAAATGTTGAGATATGGCTATGGCAAGGAGCAATGCAATTGTACTGAAGCTAGATGCATAAGATGTGGGGGAAATTCACATAAGAGGGAATTTTGCAATCAAACAGTTGAGAAGGGTCTGTTGTGTAATAAAATTAGTTCAGAATTTTTAAGTCAAACAGAAATAAAAAGGACCATGGTTGTTGAAAATATCTCTTATTTTGGCACTAGAAAGAATCACCCCAAGAAAAATAGTAATTATTCTCAGGTCACATGGTCAACATGGATCATTTTCAAGAATCAAGATTTTCTTAGGTTGAGACTTAACATGCACGAGGAGGTCTATAATTCACAAAGATCTACTGTGGTAAGAGAAAGTTCACCAAATAGACCATCATATGCTTATACCCTTAAAAGAAGAAACGGAAAACCTATTACCCCAGAAATGGGATGCAATAAAGAAGTGCATGAAAGATGTCTTTTTCCTCAGACAACTAGGTCAGCTTCTACTCCATTAGTCATGACTGAAATTTTTGAGGAAGTCCTCTCTCAGTCAGGTACTAAACTAGGGCTTAATAAATCTCAACAAACATCTATTATTCAAGAATTTAGATCTGCTGAAGTTAACAATATTATTCTGGGTGACAAACCCATAGTAAATGTAGATGATTTGGGTATTAATCCCATAGATAATGATTGAAACTCCTTATTGGAAAATGAAGACTTGGATGTCCCTATGGACAAATAAGTTAAATTTCTATATTTATTTTGTTGTAGCATGTAGTTATTGATTATAACTAAATAGTTGGGGATAAATAATTTTTCCCATAAGTATAAGTAGTTTTTACAAAGTAAAACTACTTATTTATAAATGTCTTTACAGTAATAAAGACAATCGACCTACTTTTAATAAAATACTAATAATCATCATAATATTGAAAACGCGAAAATAAAGAATCGAATATATTTAATTCATAGCTATAGCTCTCACTTTAAGACAATAAAGCTTGATTTGATTTAAAGACAGTAGTAGTGTCGTTCTAAAAGACATTGAAATTACTTGTTTAAGTGGAGTACAGGGATATATTGAAGTGTAAACTTCTTTAGGCGCGTTTAGCAGTTTTTGTGGGTACTGAATTGGACTGTGCCGTCACCCTCGGCTATGTAACGCTCATCATTCGTTGGTGAAGTCGGCTCGAATCGACTAACTGTGAGAGGTACATTCAGCGAGCGATATGATGATGCAGATGAAGGCCAGTATTATTAATTTCGCCTTGTTGAAGTTTACACTTCTGCCGTGTGGTCTTAAGCATACACATTTTAGCTCACACATATACTATACTATAGTAGTGTGAGCTATGGTGATCCTAATTTTTTCGAGAAAAAAAAAGTTGCTCCGATTTCAAAAAATTTTATATATCTTTGCGTTTCAGATGATTTTGAAACTTTTTTGTTGCGCCGTCTGTCTGTCTGTCTGTCTGTATGTCTGTCTGTGTGTCTGTATGTCTGTCTGTAACGACCAACGCGCATAACTCAAAAACCGCTTGCCCGATTTTAATGAAATTTGGTACCCAGGCTGGGTTTTGGGTCGAGATGGTCCCATTTAAAAATGAACAAAATCCACCGAACACAAGCCAAATAAAAGGGTGGGGGTAGATTTCAAAAATTAGAGTTTATGAAAAAATATGGCGTGTGTGATATCAAACGAAAGGTAATTGAGTCTGGAGTTAAACAAAATACATTTTAGTTTATTTAAAAAAAAGGGGGGGGGTAAATTTCAAAAATTAGTGTTTAAGTGGAAATATGGCGTGTGTGATATCAAACGAAAGGTAATTGAGTCTGGAGTTAAACAAAATACATTTTAGTTTAAAAAAAAGGGTGGGGGTAGATTTGAAAAATTAGAGTGTAAGTCAAAACATGGCTTGTGTGGTATCAAACGAAAGGTAATTGAGTCTGGAGTTCAATAAAACATACTTCAGTTTTTAGTTATATTAGCTTTCACGTAGATACACTATAACTATAGTACCCAGTGTGAGCTTAGGTGCCCATAGATTGGCAGAGTATTTATTGAGGTTTTAGAATGTGAAGTACTTTAAAAAGAGGAAAGTTCTAAAACAACGACAGTTTCTTCTAATTTTTAAAAGACGAAGCAATTAGGTAAACAGAATAAGTATAAATTAATGTATTTATTATTTGCGCTAGCATTTTAAATTAACTTAACCGGCTCTGCACGACCTCGAAAATCAACTGATTCACAAACGGGGGACGTTTCTAAGTAGACCGAGGGGATGGGACGATTATCCCAAAAAGGCATTAAATATTCCTTCAAAGTTATAAATTGCATGCAACATCTTAATGGGTTCGTTGCTCTCCTAAAACTAGGTTAGCGCTGGCCCTGCAAAAATCGAAGTCCAGGGCCAGGGCAGTCGCAGGGCTACGAAAGAGTGATAAGTAAACAAACCAAGCCGAGTCAACGGTTTATGTTCTACAAAAAGCAGAGTGCAGTGCAGTGCCGGTCCTACGAATAAATTATGTAAATTGTACCTGCAATTGTCGACCTGTGTATGTCAAAACCAAATTAATTATTATAATAATTTTTAACCTAAACCCAATATCCTGTTTTCTAGGGAGAGCGTTTCTAGTCCCTGGATCTTTCACCCTTAAGGGAACGATCTGTTGACACAATCCCGGCGTTGAAAGTTGTCAGGAGGGTAACAAATAAACTAGTATGGTCTTAGAAGGCGACGGGGAAATAGTGCCCTGAAAGCTTGTAAGGCCGCACAGCGTGACAATATGACGAGCATATCAAAATAAACAAAAAAAAATGTCTCGATAACTAACTGTTTATATGAACTTTTTGTCTTAAAATCACTCAAGGAATTTAACAATAAAATTATGTAATGATTATTATATATATTTATCGGTTTCACAACGTTCTACGTCTTCCGATACCCAATCTTCACTCGTTTCTGTTTGCCCATAATTCATCATCTAGGTCTCTTATTCTTATTTCACTGTCTATTCCTTCTCTCCAGCTTCTCCTTGGCCGTCCTCGTTTTCTTCGGCTAGTTGGTTTCCATTGTAGTATTTGTTTAGGTAGTCTTTCATCATTCATTCTTTGTACATGTCCGTACCACACCAGTACGTTCACCCACTGTCATATTTTCTCTTATTCTTTGATTTGTAACTCTTTCTCTTTTTGATTTCCCTGCTGCTCTTCTCCAATAGTCCATCTCCGTAGCGGAAAGCATTTTTTCTGTTCTATCCTTGATTGGCCATACTTTTGAGCCGTATGTAATAATACTTTTTACAATGGGAGAAATAAAATTTTCGACTTCCATTGTCTTTATTTATTTTAAAACACGACGTTTCGGTTAGTAAGTATCTCTAACCGTTATCAAGTGTAAACTAAACAATCTAGTCTTTAGGCTACTACTTATACTACTTGGTGTGCAGTCAGGTGTGACGGCCCGCCCCCTTTTTTAATCCTAAGACGCCTGTTTTCCTTAAGGAGTGGTTTCCATATGTTTGGTATGTCCGTGCTTGGTTGACTGAAAACTTCTTTATTCTGCATTATAAACGCAGCTTCAATAAACTTTCGTTTTCGCCAATGCGACTCCTTATGTAAAACTTTAGCTTCTGACCACTGAATCCTGTGATCATTTGACCATGCATGATCTGCTAAACCGGATTTTTTAATATCCCCTAATTGGGTACTTTTTAGATGTTCATTTACTCTAACCTGAAGAGGGCGTTTCGTTTCACCTACATATGATTTACCACACTCACACAGGATTTGGTCGATACATTCCTTATTATTTGAGGGATTTTCTGGTTTTGTTTTAGTTACAAAACTTCTTATCGTATTTCCCGAAGAAAATACTGTTTTTATATTATAGTGTTTAGCTATTCGTCTTATATTTTCTGAAATCCCTTGAACATATGGAATCTTAATAACACCTAACGGATTATTATTTTGAGAATTTGGTACATTTAGTTTGTTTTTAATTTTAAATATCGTTGAGTTTATTAATTTCTCGGAATAACCATTCTGTTGTAAGTCCTTTTTAATGTTTTTAATTTCTGTGGTTAATTCTTCATTATTACTACAAATATTTATGGCTCTTAAATACAAACTTCTTATAACTCCTTGTTTGGTAGCAACAGAATGATTAGACTTAAAATTTAGGTACTGTCCCGTGTGTGTAGGTTTCCTATATACAGTGGTTTGAATGTTTCTGTCTGATCGTTTGACAAGAACATCCAAAAAAGGTAAGGCCGAATCTTTTTCAATTTCCATGGTGCACTTGATTGTTGGTCGAATACCGTTTAAATGGTGTAGAAAATTCTGTAGTTCGTCTTCATTTTCCGGCCATATAATAAATGTGTCATCTATGTATCGTAGCCATAGTTTTGGTTTGACTCTTGCTGTGTTGATCGCATGGTCTTCGAACCACTCCATGTAGATGTTTGCTACCACTGGCGAAAGAGATGAACCCATTGGGAGTCCATCATTTTGCGCGTAAAACTTATCTTTCACTTGAAAGTAAGAGTTACGGAGACAGAGCTCCAAAAGATCCATCACCCCCTCCACCGATAGCGTTGTTCTCTCGTGAAGTGTATCATCAGTTTGTAATTTGTTTTTGATGATACTGAGTGACTCATTTATTGGCACGTTGGTGTAGAGACTTTCTACATCAAAACTTACAAATCTATCGCCGGGATCTAATTCGATACCTTTTAAAACCTCGACATGTTCCGAGTTTTTGACAAAAGATTCGGACTTACCCTGTAGTGGTTGAATTAGGTCCAACAAAAACCTCGACAAAGTGCTGGTCGGTGAGTCCCTATAGAGCTGGTGAATGGTGTTATATATAAGCTTTTTGTTATGTTTTGATATACTTTGGTCCCAAATTATTCCATTTAATAAAGTTATTGCTTTTCTTCCTTGTACGTTTCGATCTTTTATAGCTTTGTCTAGTGTTCCGTCAGCTGTAATTTTTAGACCTAAGTATTTATACTCATCACAGGACTGAATTCGTTGCCCGGTATTTAAGATTAGATCCTGTTTCATTCCACCGATACACATATACTCTGTCTTATGGAGATTAACCTCTAGTCCCCACTTATTGTACTCTTCTATTAGTTTTCGTGTCATATATTCGAGGTCGTCATAATCCTGAGCCACTATTATCTGATCATCGGCGATACATAAAGTATACAAGGTGGTTTCGTCCAACGGAATTCCCATGTTTTGGCATTTTCTCTTCCATACTTTAAGGACTTGTTCCAAGTATATCTTGAAGAGCGTAGGCGAGATACAGCAACCTTGTTTAAGACCTTTATTTACTTGAAAGCCTTTGGTTAGTTTTGCTTTTATTTTAACTTTTGCCTTACTATTGCGGTATAACTCTTTGATGGCCTTAATTAGTTGTACGCTTATGTTTGTGTTTTCCAACGCTTTATTGACAAGAAAATTGCATGTAATGATTATTGCCTATATTATATGAAAATTATTTAACTCAAAACAGATTTTTGCACATGGTTCATTTTTAGCAAAAAAGTTGGTTCTGCCCTCAGTTGGTCCCAATAGGTTGTTTCATTCCGTGTTGATTTAACATATATCTTAGGCATTGTTATTTGGTATTTATATTTGAGTGAGCTAATTTATTTTTTAGACCTCTTACTCTCTCTGAAACCCTGGCTAAGTATGCCCAAAAAATTGACTTCAGCAAAACGGATACTTGCCTAAAAAGAGAAGATACAGAAGACGTAAAATCAGAGTCTGATGTTAAGGAAAACATTCAGTCATCTTTATGGCCCTGGGATTCGGTTAGAAATAAACTTAGAAGTGCTCATCAAGAAATTTGTGTTCTAGTCGATGTTTTGGCCATTGCAAAAGAGAAACGATACATGGTATTAGATCCTGTTCAACAGGAACCACTAGAGACCAAACCAATGGTTCAGATTTATGCTAGGAAGAAGGCCCTTGCAGGTAACATAATTAGCTTTGATTAGAGAAAGAGTTAAAACAAAGTGCAATAAGATTGATTCGTATTAGGACTTAAGGGTCATAGTTGCGCCGATATTTTCGTATTAATATAAGGGTTTGAAAATGCACGCTTTTCTCGAAGGCGGCGAAAGGTTTTTACAGACCTTTGGTGCATTCTCTAGTATTTTTTCATAATTTTATAATAAATAAAAATGTGTTTTGGCTTTATAGAGATCGAACAGATCATACATGTTTTTTTTTGCATTGGGTTACTGTGCCATTTTTTCAATTAGTGGTTCCCGAGTGGGTCCCTAATGTCTTCATTTTTAAAAATTTTAATTAGTTATTATTATTAGTACATCTCTACAATCTTTGTTTAAAAGAAGGTCATCATTCGAATTTGCTATCTTTAAAAAAGGAGACCAAAAAGATCTTTAAAATTACAGACCTTTGTTGTCGAATATTAGTAAAATATTTAAAACAGTGCTTCATTCAAGACTGACCAAGTTCCTAGAGCAACAGAGGGTCCTGTCAAACAAACAAAATGGATTTAAGGGGAAATTATTCATTAAAAGCAGTATATCAGGCTATTGAAAAAATCCTTAAATCTGCAAACAACAAAAAAACCACTGTTGCTATTTGCCTAGATCTTTCAAAAGCGTTGACAGAGTAGATCATGGTAGGTTAGTAAAAAAAACTGGAACTACTCGGGGAAAGGGAGACTGAACTAAATCGTTTTATTTCGTATTTGACAGGCAGGCATCAATGTGTCGAGGAACTGGATGACACTGAAATAAAAATCAAATCAAATTATTCCAAAATTGATTGCATTTAAAAAAAATAAGGTTATGTTTGCTGACGATACAATCATTATTTGTAGGAACAAAACAGACAATTAAGACAATTTTTACTCCTAAATCAAAAGAAAATCCATAAGTACTCAAAAGAAAAACCATAAGTATTTAACATGAAATAAAGAAAACCTTACATAAGACATTGCACACTTTGGTTTTATCTTAATAATTTGGAATAAATTACCTCTTGCATTTAGAATACTACCCCAGAAGCTAATAGAAACAAAACTTAAACATTTATTAAACAAAAGGGCATACTACACCGTTAACGAAGATTTTGGAAATCCAGGGGTAATAAGTAAAGTAATTAACTAATATTGTTACGCATGTATGCACATGGTTGTAGTAAAAATATACCATACGAAAAAATTTTTAGGGCTTTTCTTTTTATTTATTAAACATACTGTGTTTGTCCTTGACAATTGTGTCAGTAAGACTAATTCGCAATTTAATTTTAAATTAATTAGTCTTACTGACAAAATTGTCAACGACAAACAGTATATTTAATCAATAAAAAGAAAAGCTCTCAAATCTTTTTATATGGTATATTTTTACTACAACCATGTGAGTACATCCGTAACAATGTTGGTTTTTTTAATGGAATTCCCTTTATACTTTTCAAATATTAAATGGATCTCTTTTTTTTCTTACTACGAAAATAACAAACTTAGTAACATTATTTTAAGATAGAAAAATCACATTCTTTAGAGCAAATTTCTTTGAATTTTAATTTTTAACAATTGTACAGGGCGTTTCATTTAACAAAGTTTTTGTTTCATCTTATTTCGATAAGTAATAAAACAGTTGTTGTGAGGTAAGATTGTAAAAAATTTATCGGTATAATAGGTAACAAACAAGTATAATGTAATGTAATAATGTTACTACGACAATCCATTTCAATTTTTAAATAATCTTGCTGTTTTAAAAGAAGCTGATTATTTCATTGTATTTAGGTGCTGCCAATGTACTCCTACAGGGCGCCGAAAAGCTAAAAACTTCGCAAAATGAGGCAGCTAGAAACAGATCATCACCAGATTTTCACATTGAATTGCTTAGATTAAGACAAAATTGGAGACTAAAGAAGGTGTCTAACACAATTCTAGGTGATTTAAGTTACCGAACAGCTGGGTCCAAGTACTTGCAAGTTGGAACTTTTGAGGTAAATATGAATTTATATATATAGGCATAACTCGGGTTGCAGACTACTACATAAATCTTATAAAACAATTTTGAAGACTCTTACTATAATTTAATTTAAGTAAGGATGAGATTAAGATTAATATTTTTTGCACTTTACGCATTTTAGGCTAAAAGAAAATTCGGGGACTAAAATAAAATTCGGTGTATAAAATACAATTTAGTGTTGATGCATGCAAATTTTCTCATATTGTGTACAGTCGCGGACTTCATAAATGGCCGCTGCCGTTTTCAGAAGAGCTTGGATGAGACTCCCAATACCGAGCGAGGTTAATGTAAAGCTGGTAGAAACAGTGTGCAATATTGTTGTTGTAAAGTTAAGTTGCCTAAGCCAAAGCTGGAAACAACAATCTTACTTTATAGTTAAAAATTTAAGTAACAGATTTAAAACAAGCAGGAATAATTCATAATTACAAAAAAAATCCCTTTCTATGTTTGCCGATTTGACTCATTTTGTTTATGAATTTTTAAAACAGTGATTTATTCAAAAACACTATTTTTAGAAGTTGCCGGAGCCAAAGCTGGTAAAAACAGTGTACAGGGTGGGCCAAATTCGACGTTTTTTGCTGGTTTTAGGTATTTCTAGCCGAGATACACAAAAACGAGTGGACATCTCCTGAGCTCGATTTTCGAGACGTCTTCAAATATCAAAACCGCTTCTTGATAAACCTTGTAGTTTTTTAGTTACAAGGGGGTTTTGAAAAGTCTGCATTTATGGAGTTGGCCTATAACTTTTTTTATTAATGAAAATTTCATTTTGGTGTCAAAGTAATTTTTATCTGTCTGTCACTTTTAGTTTTTGAGATATTAAAAAAAGTTTAAATTTTCTTATGGAATGACTCATTTTTTGTTCTTGTTTTGAAATTTACGTCAAATTTTCTGTTTAACGATATATCATAAATGACAGTTCGTTACGCAGTTTTCAAGATATTTATGACAAATCGTTATACAGAAAATTTGACGTAGATTTCGAAACAAAAACAAAAAATGAGTCATTCCGTAAGAAAATTTAAACTTTTTGTAATATCTCAAAAACTAACAGTGACGCATAAAATCTAGTTTGACAGTTGGGTTCTCCATAAAAAAACCTGCAAAAAAGCATCTTACACCAAAATGAAATTGTCATAAATAAAAAAGTTATAGGCCACCTCCTTAAATGCAGACTTTTCAAAATCCCCTTGTAGCTAAAAAACTACGAGGTTTATCAAGAAGCGGTTTTGATATTTGAAGACTTCTCGAAAATCCAAGGCAGTTTATAACCTTACTTTTGATTGTCAGTTTTCTTTTGGCAAGTATTTTTAAGTGTGGAGGTACTTAGCATTAATTAGTTACGTTTTTTTATAAAAAAGTTTGAAACCATCAAAACACAACAATCAACCAAATATAAGGTTAGAAACGTCACAATAGGGACCTATTGCAATAGTGCCAGGCACAATTTGTGCCTGGCACTATTGCAATAGGTCCCTAATAACTCACGGGGATTCATTTCATTTTTGCCGTTTTTATGACAGGATTAATAGAGCTATAACATACTTAAATTAAAACAAAATTAACCGAGGCCTAGGGCAATGTAATTATTGCATAGTACTTTCTCTGCGGCATCTCAATGTTAGTTTAGGGAGCTTCTTAGGTTCGTCTTCTACCTGACACCATGTAATATCAGTGATGACGATTTAGGAAAAGCAGTTGATAATCAAAACATATATTGACCAAATTATTTGTTCAAAATAATCCCATATTACTACTCAAAGTCTTATTACAATACAATGATATATTACAGTGAATGGCCTAATAACATTTTATTAACCAGGTTTCAAAAGCTGAAGAAGATGAAAAAACAAACAGCCCTCCTAGCAGCCCTTTGCCTAGTTCTCAAGGATCATCAAAGACTAACAGTGCTTTAAAAGTCACCATTCCTTCAGAGCTTCAGGGAGTTGCTTACATAGAAGTTTTATGCCAAAAAGACCAAGAAGATTTGTGCTCTGCGAATCTAAATTTGCTCGGTAAGTAATAACTAATACCGTTTTTGATCAACGATCAACACCGCTCCCAATCGATCCTTAATCAATGACAAAAAGATTGGTCTGTTCAAATTGATTTAAGCGTTGCGATGCTTCCGCTGAGACATCTTTGTTCGATTAGGCGAATCATTTGTTTCCAACTCTCGCGTGGATCGATCTCTCGTGCTTTCAGTCCCGACAGCGTATTTACATTTCCGTGCTGATTTCACGGCAGCGCTGTTTTGAAATAGACACGGAAATGTTGCAACATATTTGGTTACACATGCGTGTTGATTTTAAGGCGCCGAGGCTCGAACAAGGCACGGATTTGTATTGATTTACGCAGCGCAGGGGTTTACTTATTAGTGCACATTTGAAACTTAAATTGGATTCACGTTGTTTATTTGTTTGATTTTGAGGTTATATGTTTGTTAATATGAAAATTATGGAGCAGTTTAAAAGTATTTGTACTAATATTACTCAAGATTTTTTGAAATTTTTTGAAGTTTGAAGAACACTCTTCCATTAACTATACCTGCAAAGTTCAGTGTTCATTGTCTTACACCGGCAACTACGACGACAGATGTTGTTCTGTTATTAATAAATTTTAATGATTTTCACTTGATTTCTAACCACATGAAAATAGAAAGTTTCAAAAACCTAACCTAACGAAAGCTAATCAATCAAATCGAACCTAACCAAACCAAACCGAACCAATAATTTAAAAAAAAAACAACAAAAACAAGTTCCTACCCGGGATCATAGAGGATGTGAATCCGAACCGAACCGATCCTAACTAAACCGAACCAAACCTAACCAAACCAAACTAAACTACAACACTATTCACACCCTCTAGGATCCCGGGAAAGAAGTCAGGAAAGTTTTTTTTTAATTGTTGTTTCAGTTTGCTTTGGTTCGGTTCGGTTCGGTTTGGTTCAATTCGATTCGTTTCGGTTCGGATTCACATCCTCTAGGATCCCGGGTAGGAAGTCAGGAAAGTTTTTTTTTGAAAAAAATTATTGGTTCAGTTTGCTTTGGTTCGGTTCGGTTAGATTTGATTGATTAGCTTTCGTTATGTTAGCGTTTTAACCTGACAGTTGAATACGCTTTTGTAATAATTTAATGAGCGATGTTCTCTTACAGATCCGTGCTCATTTCGAGATCAAAACTCTTAAAATCAACACGTATTTGAACCCAAATATATTGTTACAAATTTAAGTTATTTAAATTTTATAATTAGAATTTATTTAGGTTTAGTGTAGTATTAGGTTGATTTACCTTATGGTTGTATTCTTAGTCTAGGTTTTAGTTGCGTTATCTATGACAAATTCATACACGGCCGCGTACCTTCTGGAAGAGACGAGAATGCTCGTGAATCGAAGAAGGATGGAAGGGTTCTCGAATAGTAGGCAGACCCTATATATAGGGCCGGACGCCGCGTATGGAGTCAGTCAAAGATAACCAATGGTAGTGATCACTAGATGTTGACGCGAGGTTAAAGGGGCGGATTGGGGTGGTGAATTATTAGCAAGTTATTAGTAAGTTTAAGTGCGTGTTTTTGTACATAATTTGTCGAAATAAATTGACGTATTGTTTTTTGACATTTGCGAGTTTTAATTGTAGTGGAGAACCCGTAACAATTGGTGTCAAAGGTGAGATTAAAAGAAGTAAATAGACAATTGAAAAGAAGAACAGTAAGTGATTTTGCCAGAATATTCGAAACTAAATAGTGCAAAGACTACCCTTACATAGTATCACCGGCTAGGACAACTGGACAGAAGAACAGTGAGTGATTTTTCCAGAATATTCGAAGAAGTTCGAAATTGTTTTGTTCAGGAACCAAAAGAGATATTTGAGAGCCGACTTCGACATTAACATTACATTTCAAAAATTGATAATTAGAGAGATTTTCTAGAATACTCTATCACTTTCTACGACGTTCTATTCGAAAACCAGAAGAAATATCCAAAAAGCGACTTCGACATTAGTTTAGTAATTTCAAAAGTAAGAATTGAAAAGAATTTCTAGAAGATTCCATAACATTCTACGACGTTCTATTCAGGGACTGAGAGAGATATGCAAATACCGACTTTGACATTAGTTTAGTTATTTCAAAAGTAAGAATTAGCAAGATTTTCTAGAATATTCCATAACATTCTACGACGTTCTAATCGAGAACTAAAAGAGATAATAAAAAAAAAGGGACTTCTACATTTGCCGAGTCATCGATAGAGTGATACATTTACTAGAAAATTCCAGAACATTCCATAAGGTTCTATTTAAGAATCCGAAGAGATATTGAAAAACCGACTTCGACATTCGCTTTATAGCCCTAAAATAAACGTTTTAAGTGATTTATCAGGAAGTTGATGCTTACTAGACAAGGATCGGCAAAGATGGAAGATCTAACTAAAATGATGCAGGCTCTAGCAGCTCAAATGGCTCAAAACCAGAACGATATAAGACAGACCATTGAGCAAAACCAGGACAATATGCTCATGGAACAAAACCAGGGCGATATGAAACAGACCATGGAACAAAACCAGAATGACATGAGACAGACATTAGATAGCATGCAAGAAAACTTCGATCAGATAAGGAGCAACTCCGAACAGCTGAGAGAAGAGTTCAAGACTGCAACCGAAGATCTTGAGGAAGAAATGACCCAAAGAATGCATAGTGTAGAACAAAAGGTACAAAATAAATTGCAAAATGTAGAAGAAACGGTACAAAATGTTAAAGAGAAGGTACAACATGTTGAAGAAAAAGTGGAGAACAAACTACAGAATGTAAGGGAAGAAGTTTTTTAAACCATGGAAGAAAAATTCCAGGACGTGTCGAAACAGCTTATACAGCTCCAAAAAGAACACAACAAAATAAAAGCTCAGGGTTGTGTTGTGAATTCCAACCAAAACATCAAACCTCCAAATTTCGATGGTACGACTTCCTGGTCCACCTACAAACAACAATTTGAAGCTGCCGCCGCTGCGGGTGGTTGGGGCGACGACGAAAAAGCTAGAGCGTTGTTACTAGCTCTACGGGAACTTGCTCTGGGACTTTTACGGTCCATTCCAGTCGAACAAAAACAGAATTATAACGCTTCAGTGGCAGCGTTAGAAAGAAGGTATGGAGACGAACACTTGCGAAATTTACATTGGTCAGAATTAAATGTTCGTCAACAAAGAGCAGGGGAGGCATTACAAGAGTATGAAGCGGATATCAGGAGGCTGATGTACTTGGCTTACCCAGAAATGCCAGAAAATTACAGAGATCCCTTCACGGTAGATCGCTTTATTAACGGCTTGCGAGACACGGACTTAGCAAAATTACTTCGTCGAGAACGCTTCCATAACAGCAGTGAAGTGTTGATTCGAGCTTGAATCATCAAATAATATGTCCAGGCCAAAAGTAAGAGCTGTGTCAATTCAGAGAGAAGAAATGAGCAATGAACAAGAGCTTCCCTCAACGACGCTAAGCCAAATTCTTCAATCACTGATAGAGAAGATTGACTCTTTAAAAGAAAACAGACGTCCCTCTCCAAATGGAAAGTGTTTTAGATGCGGACGTACAGGGCATATTCAACGCGATTGTCGTGTCCAAATGAGGTCTCGCTCACCATCTAGCGGGACAGAGTACCAAAGAAGAAATCAGGAAAACTAAAACTAGTCAACGCAGAGGGGCGGGTGTTGGCTAAAGGGAATGTAGCCCCCAAAATTTACTCAATTAAAAGCTTAAAACATACTGCTGACAGTCTTAACATCGACGGCATTATAAATGGAAGACAAGTTAACATAACAGTAGACACTGGTGCTGCTATATCATTGCTTAAGTTCAAAATTGCAACGAGATATAAAATTCGACCAACAGAAAAGAAAATAACACTTAAGACTGTGACTGGAGAATCCGCCGACGTGTTGGGGCAGACAGATATAGATTGACAGCTGGGAAGGTTAAAGATTCGCCACACTGTATTAGTTGCAGAAATAGAAGATGAATTTATTTTGGGAATGGACTTGATAAGTAAACATGGATTTGCATTTGATAATAAACTTAATACCTCAAGATTTGGGAACGAAGAGTTCATTTTATCAAATAGTCACATCAATAAAGAATCAATAAAGGTTGTGGCAGTATGCAAAACAAGACTGGTCGGTAACAGTGAGACCATAATTTTTGGGAGGCTAGAAAGGCTGCGTCGGACTCATAAGCCAACAGAACACACCCAACACCTACCTCGTTGCAAAATCACTAGTTAAAACCGATAAAAACATCCCGATTAGAGTCGCCAATATTTTCCCAAATAGTGTCAAAATTAATAAGGGGGAGGTGGTAGCATTATTTGAGCCAGTCCAGAAAGTAAAAAGATGTGAAGAGCCAACTTCGGAGGATAAAAGTAAGTTACCAACGGAGGTACTTCAGCAATTTCAGTCAACTTGGCAACATCTCACTTCAGAAGAATTTCGTAAAGCGAGAGAGTTTATAGAAGAACAAAGTAATATCTTCGAAACTAAGAGTAGTTCGGGACGCACAAACCTTATTCAACATGCTATCAACACTGGCGATGCCCAACCGATAAGACAGCCCCCAAGAAGACTACCAATGGCCAAACAAGAAGAAGTTCACAATCTCATTAATAAAATGCTCAGTGACGGGGTTATTGAAGAGTCGTCAAGTCCTTGGTCATCTCCTGTGGTGTTGGTCACTAAAAAGGATGGAAGTACTAGATTTTGCGTCGACTACAGAAAACTTAACGATGTGACCAAGAAAGATAGTTACCCACTGCCAAGAATAGACGACACATTAACAACATTGGCAGGATCATGTTGGTTTTCTACTCTTGACCTAAAAAGTGGGTATTGGCAAGTAGGAGTCTTTGAAAAGGATAAAGAGAAGACAGCATTCTCTGCTGGAAGTGGACTTTATCAGTTTAATGTGATGCCATTTGGCCTATGCAATGCTCCAGCTACATTTGAAAGACTAATGGAAGTCGTTCTACGAGGCCTTACTTGGAAAACCTGCCTAGTCTATTTGGATGATGTCATAGTAATGGGGAAACCATTTCAAGATCATCTAGACAATTTACGAGAAGTATTTTCAAGAATCAGAAATGCCCATCTTAAATTAAACTCAAAGAAATGTTTTCTATTCCAAGAAAAAGTTGAGTTCCTGGGTCACGTCGTTTCCCGAGAAGGCATCCATACTGACGAAAAGAAGTTACAAGCAATAAAAGAATGGCCTCAACCTCGTGACAAACATGAATTGAGAAGCTTTTTGGGTCTGTGTACATACTACAAACGATTTGTAGAAGGATTCGCCAAAATAGCGTCTCCATTACATAGACTTACAGAAGATAAAGCTTGTTATAGATGGAATACTGAATGTGACCAAGCATTTAGAAGACTAAAAGCAGCATTATGTTCTAGTCCGATTCTTGCATATCCCATTCCAAAAGGAAAATTCATATTAGATACTGATGCAAGCAACGATGGCATAGGAGCAGTACTCTCCCAGGTACAAGATGGAGAAGAACGGGTCATCGAATTTTTCAGCAAGAAGCTATCCAAACCAGAGAGAAATTGTTGTGTTACCTGAAAGGAGCTCCTAGCCATCATTAAATCCGTAGATCACTTTCACAAATATCTCTATGGACAAGAGTTTCTGATTAGAACGGATCATGCTGCGTTACAGTGGCTCATGAAAATGAAACAACCTGAGGGACAAGTCGCTAGATGGATAGAAAAGCTACAATACCATTATCAAATTAAGCACCGAGCGGGAAGGGTGCATAATAATGCAGATGCATTGTCCAGAAGACCTTGCCCTGAAAATTGTAAACAATGCAGAAGAATTGACCAGAAAGAAGGAATTACCTACGTGCGTCAGATAAAATTAGAACCAGACGAAGAATGGATGTCGGCTTCGATTAGAACCACACAACTTAACGACAAAGCTGTAGGACCTATCTTGCGATTGAAAGAAGAGAACAAGCCACGACCATCATGGCAAGATATCGCAAACCAAGGGATGATATTCAAATCACTGTGGGCACAATGGGATTCACTGATAGTAGAAGAAAACATCCTTAAACGTGCCTGGGAAAGTGCCGATGGCCTTACTGTGATTAATCAAGTAGTAGTAGACAATGTAATGGCCGAATGCCATGTTGGAAAATCAGGCGCGCACCTAGGCATAAATAAAACCATGGACAAAATACGAAACCGATTTTATTGGATCAATTACTTTCAAGATGTGAAAAACTGGTGCCGCCGATGTTCGACTTGTGCAGCCCGCCAAGGTCCCAAGACAAGGTCCAGAGGTCAAATGAAACAATATAACGTAGGTCTGCCATTTGAACGCATTGCTATTGATGTGGCCGGACCATTTCCAGAAACTAAAAAGGGCAACAAATACATCCTTGTTGTCATGGATTACTTTAGCAAATGGCCAGAAGTTTTTGCTTTGCCTAACCAAGAGGCCGCTACAGTTGCAGAAGTTCTGGTAAATGATGTTTTCAGCAGATTTGGCATTCCTTTGGAACTACATTCAGATCAAGGAAGAAACTTTGAATCAAAGCTCTTCCAGAATCTCTGTGACCTTTTAGGAATACATAAAACACGGACTACTGCTTTACATCCGCAGTCAGATGGCATGGTTGAAAGATTTAATAAAACAATAGAAGAACATCTTTGCAAAGTTGTTGATGAGCACCAAACAGATTGGGACCAATATATTCCATTGTTTTTGATGGCCTATAGAACCGCCATTCACAATACGACAGAAGCTACTCCATCTAGTATCCTGTTTGGTAGAGAACTGCGTTTACCATGTGATATCATGTTTGGTTCACTTGAAGAAGAACATTTAGAGGTTAATGACTATGTCGATCGTTTAAGGCAAAAGCTGCACGATATCCATGAAGTGGTTAGAGAGCGAATAGAAATAGCCAGTGACCGCATGAAAGCGAGATATGACCTGAAAGCAAACTCTTCAGGGTTCAAAGAGAATGATCAAGTCTGGCTATACAATCCTCAACGAAAGAAAGGAAGATCACCTAAGTTGACACCACCATGGGAAGGACCTTATAGAGTTGTTAAGAGAATTAAGGATGTAGTCTACCGAATCCAAAGAAGCCCGAAATCCAAGATGAAAGTTGTCCATCTGGACAGACTAAAACCTTACCTGGCAAATGTTGATCGAGACGATCAAACCTGAAGAGGAGGATAGTGTTACAAATTTAAGTTATTTAAATTTTATAATTAGAATTTATTTAGGTTTAGTGTAGTATTAGGTTGATTTACCTTATGGTTGTATTCTTAGTCTAGGTTTTAGTTGCGTTATCTATGACAAATTCATACACGGCCGCGTACCTTCTGGAAGAGACGAGAATGCTCGTGAATCGAAGAAGGATGGAAGGGTTCTCGAATAGTAGGCAGACCCTATATATAGAGCCGGACGCCGCGTATGGAGTCAGTCAAAGATAACCAATGGTAGTGATCGCTAGATGTTGACGCGAGGTTAATGGGCGGATTGGGGTGGTGAATTGTTAGCAAGTTATTAGTAAGTTTAAGTGCGTGTTTTTGTACATAATTTGTCGAAATAAATTGACGTATTGTTTTTTGACATTTGCGAGTTTTAATTGTAGTGGAGAACCCGTAACAATATTGTAACATTTCCGTGTCTATTTCAAAACGGCGCCGACGTGAAATGAGTACGGAAACGTAAATACGCGTCCCGACACGGATCAACAGGTTTGGATCAAAATAATAAACATAAACCCTACTTTTCTCATTGTGTTTTGGCGTGTTTTCTTTTTTCGTTTCTGTGTAGTACAACAAAATAAATCGAAAACGTCATAGATACCCCAAAATAATGGCGTTGGAAGAGTTTTTATCGCTTAGGTCAAGTTCTAAAGACAAACAAAAATATTTATAGGATTTCTTGTTGTTGACACGTTATCACAATTCTTAAAATTCTTTGTTTTTCTTGTTTAATTTTTTTTCAAATAAAAACAAAAATTTTGAGGGTGTGTGGTAAAGGCGCGTTTAATTAGAGATCCCGCTGGGAGCGCCCCAGTTAGGATTGGGATCAATTAGGGATCAGTTGGCAGTTGCTCCCACAGAGGTCTGCTCCAGCAAGGAGCGATTTCTGAGCGGTTAATTAAGTGCAGCAGCCAAGTTTTGCCTATCAGCTGTATCCAAAACTAGGAAATGATAAAGGACACAAGCCTGAAATTTGGCAATACATTTCTCCAGACAAGTCATTCTCATTCTTAATTCCTCTACTTGCTCTATTTTTTCTTGGTTTATTCTGATCGTGATATCTTTATCTTTGTTTGTTATGATTTTAGTACTACTAGTAGTTATCAACTATGTTGGAAATTCCTGTCATGAAAGTTTTCGATATATATTTTTTTATTTTTGATTACATCCTGTATACAGTATATGACATTTGGCATATATATAATTGTTTTTTGTAAAATCTAGTCATCCGAACCATTTTTTATTGAAATGTTTTGCAGTAATTGTAATATATATGTCGGTACAACCCAACGAACCCGCCCCTGTATCCCCAAAACTGGACATAGGACCGTTTTGATCTTATGAGAGCTTTTGATGGGAAGGTCTATAAGGACATCAGTCATTAATTTTTTATTTTCCTATAAGAGCCGTGCGTAGTCCTTTAACAATGAAACGACATTGCTTAAAGCAGGTATAAAAATTGGTAATATTTTTTTATTGGAAGAGATGTTGCGAGGACACAGTCAAAAGACCAAAAGAAAAAAAAAGTTTGTGGGAAAATCCTTAATAGGCGGATATAAGTAGCTCGTATTCTACCCTACAGTTTTGGCCTTGTTGGGCGGTACGAGCGGAGCCAGTATTAAGGGACGATGAATGGTGATGATGATGTCTGTCGTTATTAATATTAGTTCTAGCTTCTGCAAATCTTGGACAGTTGAAATTTTGATATTTTTTTATTGACGCATTTTTATAAATTTTAAATATTTGATAACAATAAATAATAGCTTGAAACTAAAAATTAAAGATATTTTTTTACCAAAGTATAGATCTAGAAACTAGGATGAAAAGCCTTGTTTATTTGTATTTTTCTAAATTTTCACTATGTTAATTTTAATCGCTCGAATTTTGATTGCTACTCTGACAAACTTTTAAAGGGGAATAAAAACTGGAATTTGTATTATGAAAGTTAAGGTTTAATAATTCTAAATTTCATATGGGACCCCAAGAAGAAAAATAAGGTGCGTGTGGAGAAATATTACCGATCTGAAAGCTTAAAAATAAAAGAAAAATGCTTGTTCGATAATTGTTTGTTATTTCAATTTTAGGTTCTGGTCCTCCCGCTTCAAATCCAGATATGCACTGGCAGCAAAAACTAGAAGCAGCCCAAAACGTCTTATTTTGCAAAGAACTATTCAATCAACTTGCCAAAGAAGCCGTCCATCTGCAAGCCCCTATACCTCATATGGTCGTCGGGAACCAAATCATGGCAACTGTTTTGCCTGGCATTCAGTTAATTATCGCTTTAAGACATTCTACTTCAGGCGACAAAAAACCTGAAAAACCAACGTCATCAAAAAGCGAACACGATCACGTATTGGAGCATTCTTTGCATCAACTATTAAGGTAAAACTAGACACGACAAAAAGGTTAATTGTATTTTGGAAAGGGAGGAAAATCCTTTTACTTCACACTTTTAAAAATTCTTTAAATTTTTGAAAAAACGATTATTAAATTGCTTAATAATTTATTTAAAAAAATAATTCCCGACCGGTGTAAATCTTATATTGATCATTTCGAAAGGTACAATAATAAGTCATTATCAGTGTTTAAAATCTATATATTTGCAGCGGAGTCAAACTACTGCATTTCTCCTCGAAAAAGAAAACTCAGTAATTTGCCAGAACAAGATTTGAAAAAAGACAAGTTTAAACATATGATTTTGTGACCCAAGTTATTGAAAAGAACAACGGACAAGAGCTGCATCTGCTTTACGTCGATTTGCAGAAGGCATATGATAGTATACCACTAAATCTACTTTGGAAAGCGTTGGAAAACACAAACATAAGCGTACAACTAATTAAGGCCATCAAAGAGTTATACCGCAATAGTAAGGCAAAAGTTAAAATAAAAGCAAAACTAACCAAAGGCTTTCAAGTAAATAAAGGTCTTAAACAAGGTTGCTGTATCTCGCCTACGCTCTTCAAGATATACTTGGAACAAGTCCTTAAAGTATGGAAGAGAAAATGCCAAAACATGGGAATTCCGTTGGACGAAACCACCTTGTATACTTTATGTTTCGCCGATGATCAGATAGTAGTGGCTCAGGATTATGACGACCTCGAATATATGACACGAAAAATAATAGAATAGTACAATAAGTGGGGACTAGAGGTTAATCTCAATAAGACAGAGTATATGTGTATTGGTGGAATGAAACAGGATCTAATCTTAAATACCGGGCAGCGATAGCGACAGGACTGAAGATGAGTATAAATACTTAGGTCTAAAAATTACAGCTGACGGAACACTAGACAAAGCTATAAAAAATCGAAACGTACAAGGAAGAAAAGCAATAACTTTATTAATGGAATAATTTGGGACCAAAGTATATCAAAACATAACAAAAAGCTTATATATAACACCATTGTAAAAAGTATTATTAACGGCTCAGAAGTATGGCCAATCAAGGATAGAACAGAAAAAATGCTTTCCGCTACGGAGATGGACTATTGGAGAAGAGCAGCAGGGAAATCAAAAAGAGAAAGTTACAAATCAAAGAATAAGAGAAATTATGACAGTGGGTGAACGTACTTTAGTGGATGATATAAGAACAAAACAACTAGTGTGGTACGGACATGTACAAAGAATGAATGATGAAAGACTACCTAAACAAATACTACAATGGAAACCAACTGGCCGAAGAAAACGAGGACGGCCAAGGGGAAGCTGGAGAGAAGGAATAGACAGTGAAATAAGAATAAGAGGCCTAGATGATGAATTATGGGTAAACAGAAACGAGTGGAGATTGGGTATCAGAAGACATAGAACGTTGTGAAACCGATAAATATATATATATATATATTTTGTGACCGATGGCCGCCCAGATTATATTATTATGTGGCGAATGATAACCTTGATAATATTGTCAGCAAGGCTTTTAAGATGTTGGAATTTATTATTAGGTCCAGAAGGGAATTTAAAAACATTGAGGTTTTAAAAGTACTATATTTTTAGCTTGTTAGGAGTCATTGCTGCATAGTTTGGTCACCATAATATGAGGTGCATGTAACTAGACTAGAAAGGGTTCAACACAAATTCGTCAACTTTGTAATACATAAACTAAATATAGACAAATAACTGTCCATATCTTCTATCCCTTTTAAGTTGTCATGCACCTATGATACGTGGCAGAAACAATAACGTATTTTACATAAATTCAACTCGAACTGATGTTGGTAAAAACAGTATTGAAATCAAAATTATGTTTTTATTTAATAAATATATTCCAAATTATATTGGTATATTCTCATGTTCTAATGCTTTGTTCAAGCATAAATAAGTTAATAGTTCCTGATAGGTACTAATTTTTTATAGTCACTTTTATTGTCTTGACTTACTTACTTTTACTTAATGTATCTTGTACTTAAAGCTTATCGTTTTATTGTTTTCTTTTAAATTTTTTCATTTCTACTTCTACCACAACATTTTTTTAGATTAAGAGTTAAGACCAAGAATTATGTACTCACTCGGCCTATTTATTTATTCCCAATTTTGTTTTTGCGGTAAAATCACAAAAGTTGTTAAACAATGCCTCAGTCGCAATAAAATATCTTTATTCCTTTATCTTTCTTTAGTTTAAAGTTTGGCGTCGGTGCCTTGATAAAGAAAATATTCCTAAAATAGGTATCAATTCCTAAACCTATCGATACTTTAAAGCTAAGTATCGAAGAGAATCGATACAGTTTTTAAAAAAAATTAAATGATACCAATATCAATACCTACCGTTCGATACCAACAACCCTAGTATCAGTATCGAACTATAGTCTAAATTATACGCATTTGTAATGACGTCACCAGGTGAGAAAAAAACGTATGGCGTAGATTTTTTTAAATATTTACTATCGTTGTTGGGCTTAATTTTGTTGCATCTCCGGCTCGCTGTATCACATTCTCAAATTGAAGTGCGATTCCATTTCGGACTTGTTCCCTTTCCAGTTGGAAAAAAGCCAATATATTTAAAATTATCAGCTGCGATTGTTCATTGTACCTATTATATTTGTCTCTCGACATTTTACAACTTTTTAAAATAATTTCCGACAAGTTGACAAACTCATGTTTTTGATTGACAGTGACGGATACTTCACATAACCAATTACCTACCTATTTAAAAAATGAATCAATGAATTAATCATAGACACTACTTTTTTTTAAAAGTTTATTGTCACCGCTGTTTATAATATACTAAACAAAGATAAACAAAAATGACGCCATTACAAATGCGTATAATTTGGACTATACGCATGGGCGGAATCGTTACGGCACCCGTAGGGTATCGCTGTTCCCAACGCATCCAAACCAATTTTTGTCTCCTTGGATTTTCGAAGGTCAAACTCTGCCGTCGAAAACGAAATGGTTGTAACTGCATTTCACGCGAAACTTAAATAATCCCCTTTAAATCAGGAATTCTGTTGTGGCGATCAAATGTAACACTATCATTTTGACAGTTACAATAAATCAATATAGTTTTTGGGTTTTTAGAAATCCAAAATGCCAACCACTTAATTTAAAATTTTTGCAATTATTCCCATTTCGCTTTGGAGGGTAGAAATGGTTGCCGATTTTCGATCGGTAAAGTTTATATCTTTGCTTTTTAATTTTGTTAACCTATTAGCGTATTATAATTTATTACGGTTATTGATGTCTAGTGCTGCTTTTTTACCCTAGTGACTACATAATTCATTCGGTATAATCAGTATTGTCTTGATTGTTTTTATATCGAGGTTGCTATTTCTTAAAAGACTGTCCAGTAGTGTGATAAAAAAAGGTACAAATTACATACCTAATGAAATAAACTTTATTTATTATTAGCGGCTGACGAAAAACCAACTAAAATACGAACATTTCTTGCCCAGTCAAAATAAAAAATTAACGTAAGCAAAATCTATACACAAACAGCCCCCAGCAGTGGCAGAATAAGGCGGGGCTATGGGCGGCGCACAGTGGGTTAAAACGGTTAAATTTCGGAAAAAAGTTAATATCTTTAAGAGTATTTATCACATAAACTTGAAATTTTGTTCATATATTCAACACATATTTACCAATTTATTTTAGCTAATTCACCTCTCCTCTCCCTTGCAGTAGGGTAAAAATTGTGTAATATAAATAAAAAGGTAAATAATTACTCAATAATATTAGCAATGGTTACTAACTTAGTAACCATTGTTACTAGTTTGATTGATGATTGTTTTTTCACAAAAACTACTTTCGCCCTCCATCGTGTCATGACATAGGCGTACTAAGGGGAGGGGACTGGATGCTCCTCTGCCCCAAGGCCCTCGCAGTCCCTTAAATTTCATTGTGAAATCAAACATAAAGTACTATAACTTTTGTTAAATTATTATTTAGCTCCTCCCTCCCTTAAGGAATCTGGCAATTTCTTGTCGTCTACTTATTCCTATATATTTAATAAATTTATTAAGTGTGGTCAAATCTAAACAAATCAATATATTTTTTACAATGGCAAGTGATCCACAAATTTATGTCTTAAACTCACAAGAATAAAACTCTTTATGTTAAAAAAAGATCCCACCAATGTACAGGGTCACCGTTCATAAAGTTCCAGATGGAAAAACTTTTTTATTACGTGTCACATAAAGATAAAGATAATTCAGAAATTAAATTACTCATGAAACTACATAGATTTTTGCCACATTGTCAGTTTTTCCCCTAATCACACTCCACAGGCTAGGAGGTCCTTTTTTGCACAAGAACATCCTGTATGTTTTTTTAAAATAGATCATATCAGAATTCTTAAGCGGTTCTTGAGTAAAATAAAAAATAATTTGCCATAAGGGCAATGTGTTAGCCAAGGAAAAATAGTATAGCTTATTCTTTGTTCTACACATTGCTTTCTCAAGGCAAAGGAGAATAAGAAAGAAAAGATCTATCCAAAATTTTAAAAATCATCATCAGGTGTACTATTAAAATAAAGACCTGGTCATCTTACGTGTAAGGTGTGAAAAAAAACCCGTTATAAAAATATTCATTATTTTGTAAGTAATTCACTTTTTGATTTATCCTTTTCTGTCAAATTTCAAAATTTTTTTTCCAAGTGGAACTATATATACGGTCACCCTGTACATTACATCTTAAAAAATATAATTTGTAAATATAATGAATGATAATAAACTGATAAATAATGAAATAAATAAATACTTCAAAATATATAAATATATCCATATAAACACAGCAACTAAAACCCGTTAATTGTGTATATTTCTAGTATATTTGAATAACAAAGCAACAATTTTAGGAACCTAATTCACAGATAGGCAGATATTGGCAGGTGTAACCTATGCAGTCATAAAGATAAGACATTGTGGATTATAACCATAAAAATACTCTGCCAATCTATGGGCACCTAAGCTCACACTAGGTACTATAGTTATAGTGTGAGCTAATATAATCAAAAACTGAAATATATTTTATTCAACTCCAGACTCAATTACCTTTCGTTTGATACCACACAAGCCATGTTTTGACTTAAACTCAAATTTTTTCAATCTACCCCCCACCCTTAAAAAAAAAACTAAAATGTATTTTGTTTAACTCCAGACTCAATTACCTTTCGTTTGATATCACACACGCCATATTTTCACTTAAACTCTAATTTTTGACATCTACCCCCACCCTTTTTTTTAAAATAAACTAAAATTTATTTTTTTTAACTCCAGACTTAATTACCTTTCGTTTGATATCACACACGCCATATTTTCACATAAACTCTAATTTTTGGAATCTACCCCCACCCTTTTATTTGGCTTGCGTTCGGTGGATTTTGTTCATTTTTAAATGGGACCATCACGGCCCAAGACCCAACTTAGGTACCAAATTTCATTAAAATTGGACAAGCGGTTTTTGAGTTATGCGGGTTGGTCGTTACAGACAGACATACAGACAGACATACAGACAGACAGACAGACAGACAGACAGACAGCAAAACAAAAAAGTTTCAAAATCATCTGAAACGCAAAGATATAAAAAATTTTAAAATCGGAGCAACTTTTTTTTTCTCGAAAAAATTACGATCACCATAGCTCACACTACTTATAGTAGTAGTGTGAGCTAAAATCTCATTGCGGGAGGCTGCGGGAAGACAACTTTTAGTCTGCAGAAATTTGCATACATCAAAATAACATAGCTTTTTCCGCTATTTTAATTTTTTTTTTAATTATAAATAAAACTCTATTTTTCTTTTGAGGCTTACAAAACACTACTAAATATACGCACTAAACGTAAAAAGGAAAAAGGAAAATTGACAAAGCGGTTAATTAAATTAAATACGAAATTTTACTTTACCGTCCAATTTTTCAAAATTCAAAATAAATCTGAAAAAAACAATCATAGGTTTAAACTAAGGGGACATTTCTTTACAAAAAAATCGTTTTTTTTTTTAATCTTGATTTGAAAATGCATAGTTTTTTCATAGGGATAAACCATTGTGCGGCGGGCTGATGGAGAGAAATACCCATTACAGTGAAACCTCCCATAAGCGGACACTCACGGTTCCGTCGATTTTGTCCGCTTATTGGAGGTGTCCGCTTATGAGAGGGAACTGCGAAATTTTAATATATATTTATTAAAAATTTCCGCTGCTTGAGTTTTTTCGATATTAAATTTTTCAGCGATCTTTCTAACCGAACCGAACCGAACCGAACCGAACCGAACAACCTCCATTTTTTCACGTAAACTAAAGTTTGTTACTAGGCACCATCTCAAAGTGATCTATTACACAGTAGTCCCGCCTCCGTCGAAAAAAGTATGCTGTAAATACGACAGAAGTATTTAGTCTTCGCATTAGAACAGAAACAGGTAAAATTCCCCGGCTGCAGAGTGCGTTGTCGCCAACATACTACATAATATTTAGGCCCATGTCGTGCAGCGCTCCGTCCCGTTATCTTAGAGGTTCGCGTCCTGTTAAGGGAGGTTTCAGAAATTTTTAACCAAAAAAAATTGTCCGCGTCCGGTTGTTAGAGTGTCCGGTTATAGGAGTGAATTATACATGTAAAGAAATAGGGAAAAGCTTGGTTCCAAAAAAAGTGTCCACTTAAAGGGAGTGTCCGCTTAATAGAGGTGTCCGCAAGGAGAGGTTTCACTGTATATAAATAATTTTGAGATTCTTTTTGTGCTTAAAAAAATGCACGTTCCGTGACACGATTAGAAATAAAACGTGTCCACTTAAAGGGAGTGTCCGCTTAATAGAGGTGTCCGCAAGGAGAGGTTTCACTGTATATAAATAATTTTGAGATTCTTTTTGTGCTTAAAAAAATGCACGTTCCGTGACACGATTAGAAATAAATAGAGTGAACTAGAGCGCGGTCCGTAAAGAAACGTCAGGGCTACGTCACAGTGCCATGTTATTTTTAAATTGAATACTTAGTCATTCTATTTTACAGAGTATTAATCGAGTTGCCAGCACGCGTCTATTTTGTTTAAAAAATGCCGATAAGGCGCAGGTCGGGTTTTATTGTTTTTATTAATATTTTCTACTTTTGTTAGATATTTTTTGCGCCTAAAACAATGTTTTACAAAGTTAGAGGGGATAGGCATACGATAAGTATTGACATACTAAATTGAATACAACTTAGTGAATTTCCAAGGAAAAGGGGGTAATAAGTAAAGTTTTTTCTACTGACAACGTAAAATTGTTTCCTGCCGCTTTTGAAAGTAGCGTTTTTCTTATCAAAATTGTACTTTTAGTATTAATCAAAATGATGTAGTTCGGCCGTTGGCGAGGTCAGTGGCTTTAATCTGCACTTTGGAATTAAAGTAAATGTTTTTAGCAGGTTTATTAGAGATGCGCTAATAACACAAGTATAGAGTTTTTGCCACAGTAAGCCCTCTTCGATGTTATCAAACGCGCGCCCGTAGTCAATAAAAGCTGCAAAGATTTTGCGTTTTTAAAATCGCAAGTGAATGTGAATTGCCGAAGACAGGGTATAGTCTTTGCAATAAGGCTAGTCCTTTTGCTTAATCACCCCGTAATTCTGGTAACAAAATGCACGTGTATTCT
Organism: Aspidapion aeneum; assembly: GCA_963576565.1. Taxonomy (NCBI): domain Eukaryota; kingdom Metazoa; phylum Arthropoda; class Insecta; order Coleoptera; family Brentidae; genus Aspidapion; species Aspidapion aeneum. The sequence continues at coordinate 131,204,493 of OY755039.1, forward strand.
GAATTCAGTTTTAAACCACAGATTCCTAAGGTAACTGATAATGGGTGCTGCAATACTAATTATCAGTTACCTTAAAATTAACACGACCACCCTCTATAATAAGAGTGGTGGATCGGTGTTTAAACTGTCAATCGTTTCGAAATTTCTGACTTTGAAAGGTGTTTGAAAGATTATCGCTTAGTTTTTATTTAAATTGCTATTTGGAATAGTTCTTTAATTAACAAAAGTTTAATTCCCAAATTGATTTTAAATAGTGAAAAATGTATGTTCAGCGAATGTGCTTTACTGGCATGTATTGAGTAATCAACTGGGGTGCACTGCCAACAAAGTTTCTACACTGGAAGATTTTCAATGTGACCGGCAGAAACTATGAACAAACCATAAACTAATGATGATTTAATTTTTAAAAAAATGTTATTATCTACAATGTATTTCGAGCTGTTAAGTTAATCTAAGCTTCGCAATTTGTTTTGTTAAAAACTATAATTCAAATAGGTTTAGACAAAAAATTTTTTTTCATAAATTGAAGTTTTAATTATTAATGCCTAAGCGTAAAGACTTAAATAAAAGTTAAATTAATATTATTTGTAGTTTCCAAAATTGAAATTCAGCTCAACTCATATTAATCTAGGTACTTACTTATTTCTTTGTTATAATAATAGTATATGAGCATTTATATTTTTAGTTTAAAGTAAAATAAAACAGTATTTTATTATATTTTTTAATAAAAAAGATGTTCATACTAAAATTCCACACTTTTTATGGTTGACACATAGATCTTTTAAAAAGTGTAAAGAAGTTTTGACTTAACTGCAAAGGCTTTGGAAATCTCAACAAAAACTATATTGAGGACAAAACACATACAGATTCTTTCTGAGTGAATTTAAAAAAAAATTGAAACAATATATCATAAACTATGAAGATCTATATTGAGACTATTACTAATTACTAAGTTTAAAATGTTGCAATAGAACTTGAACAGCTCATAGGATTAAGTTCAAATCGAATCACAAAATTTTTTATATTAATATTTAAGCATAAATGATTGTATGGTTCTCTCCTAGTTTAATGAAATAAAATAAATCTAAAATCTAACTAAAAAAACTTAAAAAAAACAAACTACGCAAAAATAAGTCACATTTTCGAAAAACGACATCAATAGTTGTTTCATTTTCTCAGTGTTCCAAAATTAATTTTGTTTTATCTTTTTGAAGAATGGTTTTACAAACTTTTTGAAGTAAGTTTTCTATTGCATGAGAGAGTCTTCATATTTTTTGTCATTATTACTGTTTTTCTTGAAATTCCGCTCTGCCGTTACCAAAGCTAACAATTTATCACTGTCGTAAATTTTCTTGACCAGAATATAATGTTCTCTTTAAATATCTACTTTATAAAATATTTTGACTACTTGTCAGAAATTTTTTGTTTACTTCCATTGTCAATTTTAACTTTTATAGACAGACAGGCTTGCGACTGCCAACTGCAATCTGGGGCGAACAATGATTTTTGATGCTATTTTCTGTCTTCTTTATAGCAGAAAAATAAAAAGGGATAGCAAAGGGACTTGGGGTATTGCAAAGACTATATATACATTGTCTATACAACCCCTTTGTCCATAAACCCAGACTAAATTTCAGATAATAAGTTATTCTCTTCGCAGTAATTCATAAGTCTATTAAGTAGTATTTTTGTGACAAATTTGAGGGTACAGTTAAGGAGCGCGATCAAACTATAATTCTTAGGATCCTCTATAGACGTTAGAACTTAAGTGCTAGGTGAGAAAGTGGCCCTATATCAAATAGCTTATGATAAACATGATTTTTTTTTCAAATGTAAGAAAAGTCTTAAAACGAAACGTCGCTTTTTGGTTACAAGCGCCTTTAGGTTACACGCATTTTTGTTACGCGCTTTTATTACATCGTACACCCTCTGAAAAAGAGTCACAACTCAAAAATCCCCGTTATTGAGATAAACCTGCCGCCATCATCGAAATAACTTGTACTTTCTTCCATAAAAGCGTCACATTTATGTTTCGACAATTCACCGCCAGAAGGCGGTGTGACTCTTTTATTTTGTCCAGTTTAGCTGAGGATGCGTTCCTTTACAGTGTCACTTTTGACTTTATAACAGCGTGAACGTGGAGTTTCATCCTGAAAAGAGTCACATTTCGAGTTGTGAAGGTTTCCGTGTGAACTATTGGTTAAATCTGACCTATATAACAAGTAAAATACTGTTCTTTTTTGTGTTGTGACTGTTTTTTCGAATTGTTCAGTGTACTTAGAATTAAGGAGAATAAGAAAAAAATATTTTGAATTTATTAGAGAATAATCACATTCCCAGTTGTTATTCAGCATTTTAGAACTTTTCTTTTTTGTTTGTTTTCTTTTTTAATATTATTTACCATCCTGCGTGACATCCTGATTTACAACGTCATGATGCCTTGTTCTAAAAAAGTGTCACAATATCGGGTTTTTGTCTTTTTTTTACTAACATTACTACATTGAGTTAATAGGTTCCTGTTGATATAAAATAACATGTTAACTCGTAATTTGTCATGTAAGTGAAAAATGAATCTCTCTAATGAACTAAATTCTTTAACAGCGATTTTCTCAAAACAAAGTTTTTTGAGTTGTGACTATTTTTTAGCGGGGGTGCGACATGCTTTTTATCACTGCGCCATTTTTTTACAGCATTGTTTTGTTACAGAGCTGTTTTGTTATAGAGTTGTTGCTCACCAGTACCTTTGTATTATTTTTTGCAGGGAAGTTCACCATAGGAATACGCACCAGCCTTTTCCTCATCCTGCCACAGGGCCCTTAGGGCCATCAAAGAAACGAATGATGGCAGGACCGATGGCTGCTGATCGTTACGAACTTTTAGAAATGACTAAACAAGAGACTTTACTGGAGCAAATCGTAAAACAAGCTCAACATTTTATTATGAGAATGAGAACCGAATACGTTTTAGATACAATCGCCAAAGAGTTTAAAGATCCTTTGATTTCTTCTCATTGGAACACCTTAAATAGTCCTACCCAAAGTTGCGTCAAAATTAACATTTCGACTCATGGATATGATGCAGTTTGTAGAACTCCATTAGCGATACATGTGGGGGAAAAGAGTCTAAAATGTATATGCAGGTATGGATTTTGAACGTTTTGTATAAAAAATGCCATCTAAAATACTGCCGCCCAGTCAATGAATGTCCATTGAGGGGTTGTAGAGTGCATGGAGGGGGGGGGAGAATTTTTCTCTCCAGGAATATGTTTAGGGTAGTAGTAGGACGTTAACATATCAAAAGACCACACCCCTAGCCCTCCCGCTTCAGTGGCGGAGGGGGGTGACAAGGTTCAATTTTTCGGATTTTCGTCTATAACCCGACTACGGCGCGCTGTATAAAAAAAGGGTTACTAAAAATTATAGAGCATCAAATTCCACACAAAATGGTTGGGCGTACCTTACCTTTAAGTGTAACAGATTATGAGATAGTAAAAACACATTTCTGCCCTTTATTTTTGATCAAACTTGTTCATCTAACACTTTTGTGTTTTTTTAGAAGAAATTTGTCATTGTAAAAGCTGTAGACCAATTAATTTACTTTAAAAATATGTAGCTTTTACTAATTTTTTTATAACATATCGAAAGATACAGCAAATTGAAATATTTACCTATATTTCTCAATTTTCACAAATACAAGAAAAATCTTATTATTTTTATTCAAGAGTGATACCTTTGATAAAATAAACTGAATAAATATATTTTATTATAAAAAATATATATAATTAAAGGCAGTGGCGGATTCAGCACTTTTTGTAAATTTTTTGTTGGAAAAAAACCATTAAACTATGATGTGGTTATTAAAATTTTGTGTCAAAGAAGATCCTCAATTACTAAACTAACCTTACCAACCAACCTAATAAACCGACCTAACCAACAAACCTTTGTAATAGATAAGTCAAATTCATCAAGACCCAGTATTCAGGCAAGTTTTGCACTGTTGTTTTCTTAGAGCATTGAATTAATTCAATTCAATTCTCTAAGGTTGTTTTTTGATAGATTAAAAAATGAGTACTACTGCCGCAAAACCAAAAAGACGCTATTGTATGGAAAAATCAGTTTATTTTACTCTTGATAATTTAATTAGTGTAAGTCAGGAATTTCTTTCCGATCTTAAAAACAGAGATTGCCTTATAAAATTACTAAAAAAAAACTTTAATAAAGTATAATCACAACGCTGCAAACATCACAGGATATTGTGAGTACTGCAATTTCAAACTCCATGTAGCCGCCTTTCTAGTAAGATATTTTCCGGTAATCCAGGTCGCAAATACTCCACCCGACCACAATATTTTGTTTATAAATCCTGTCAGGGAAAAAGTAGAAATTGTATATGACATCTACGAAATGCAGCAGCTAGGACTAAAATAAATATTGTTCCTGCATGCTTTTATTGATTGCGATTGAACATCAGAGGCATTTTGGAGAGGTCAGCTAGGATTTATAAAGCTTTACCAGAAATACCCTAAAATCCAAAAACCAGCTAAAGTATTTTTAAATCCCCTCTTTGCATGCTAAAGTAGAACTTGCTTAACAGTTATACCTGCTAAAATCGTATAGCTCTCCGGCAAATGAAAGTTCTTTAAATGCCTAAAGATTTTCTATTATTTATAAAATCAGAGGCAAATATGAAACTATTGACTTGCAGCAGAAACCCAAGAAAGCAAGGCAAACAAAATAATTATAATTATGTTAATTGCAAACATTTTCACATCACCTTTATACAAATATTGCTTTGATCTATTATCACATCTCCTAAGTGTGACATCTAGAAAAATCATGTTTAGATTTTTTCAGATGCGTACCTGACTACAGCAAGATCAAGTGTAGCTACAAAAAGTAATAATTATAAACATTTTCACATTAGAACAGGCAATAATGTAGGATTTCCAAACAATCGTACCACTTTTCCAAATTGTACACATACAGTGCCCTTCCACGGTTCCAAGAACCTACTTCCTAGATTTTTGTTAAATTTTCTTTGGCGCAGAGGCGATTTACTGATATACGAGCTTCGTACAGAAGTTTCTTATATTTCTTCACAACCCGGACCAACCTGTATATACTGCCTACATTTTTTCAAAGCTGATTTCTAATAAAATGGTGTATTACATTATTACAATTTTTTTTTTTAAATTATGGAAAAATATAAGGAAAAGTATTTAGTTTTTCCAACAAATTTGCGATTTTTAAAAAAAATCTTTTTTAATTTTCAAAAGCAGAAAACAAAAAACAAATAATATGGTTTACCCCAAAAAGTGTTTAGGATCTCTCTACTACTGAAAAATCGTTATTTGAAAAACTGGTCCTGTTCTTTAACCAGTCCTCCCTCTATGGAAGGATAATGTTGTAAAAATGCAACAAAAAATCAATTCTATTTTTAAGAAATAGTTACCCGGAATGAACACATTTCAAGTATTAAGTCTTCTTTTCTTTTTGAGCTCCTTGTGACAATCCGGCTTTCTTCTTTTCATCCGTTTCACTTTTTTGTATGCGCTTTTTCACATATTTCCAGATTTCGATCGTCACTGGAATCATAGAGTTTACGCAGTAAAGAAAAATTTTTATGAACAGATTGATCTTTATTTTACTGACGTTAATTACAATTCTTGACTGACTTATTGACAGTAAATGTAATAACAAGTCTATACTAGGGAATTCATATTGTATTAAGAACACTGTTGTTATATATCGGCCATGTATACAGGAGTTATTTAAATTGATGCATTTAATTTTAGGGCGTCTGCCTCTCAAAGAACCAGTTTTCCCCCCTAATTTTTACAGATTTTGCGGGTGCATAAACTAATATCTTAAAAACGGTTTGAAGTATTGAGTAAATTCAGATTCAATTTAAAATAAGATTTCACCAATTTATATTCCCTTTGCTTTAGATACAAATCCAGGATTTCTTTAATATTTCTTAAACATTTTTTTAACAAAAATAATAAGGGTGATTCAAAGGCAATTCATTGCTTGTTCTTCTCCGAGAGCGACACCGCCTGTAATCAAATATTATTTTTCTTTTAGAGATGGCAAAGTAATGAATATGAGTTACGAACCGCAAGAATTAAGAGACCTAATTTTTTGTCATATTAATCAACACCAAATTTTGGCAGTTCAAGCTTTAGCCAAGACCATGGGCTGGCAAGCTTTGGGAAACTCTAATCATTTAGGTAAGTGTCAGTGATTATTTAACCAAAACATCCCAGCATATGCTACCGGGTGGTCCCAAACAACCGAACAAAATGTAATTTTACATACACGGTAAACACCGTGTATGTAAAATTACATACATCGAAAAAGAGGCCTTTTTGGGTATTTAGAGTGCGAATTTGCAGAAAGTCGATTTTGTTTTTGTAGCATGAACCCCGTTCGAGGGGTATACTTTACCCCTATATTTTGAAAGTGGGTCTAGTGATACCTTGTTTTGAAGCTCTCTTGAATATCTTTACAACCGAGTAAAAATTTCGAAAATCCATGGAACACTGTGTATACTTTTTTACCGATTTTCATTAAACAAACGGTGCATTATAGCAAATAAGTAAGTAATAATGTAAAAAAATTTTTTTTACATGTAATTTGTCGCGAGATAAAAAGACACTTTAGTCACGAGGTTTATTTACTATTTTATGCACTTTCAAATAGCAGACTGTGTCGTACCATAATGGTACTACTGATAGCCCAGTTAAATTGCATCTAAAAAAGTGTCAAAATGGAAACTGCTAGGGTAATGGTTTTTAGTATTTTATTTTATATTATCATAGAGGTTCCTTGTGTTTTTAAATTCACCATGATTTTTCCCTCTGGGGTGTATTGGCATTAAAACACCACGCTTGCCAGGCGTGTTGGTGAGTTTATATTCAGCCGCCCAATCTGGGACAGACGCTGTTTGCAGCCGCTCATTACGAGTCAGACGCTGCTGTGCTTTTTCTTTTCTATTTTCCCCAAAAAGAAGGGTTGCCACCTACGCCATGTTCGCCTTACCGAGGTCCTTCCTCTCCGCCTTTCATACCGGTGTGGTCTTTTCCCGTATCTCTGGGAAAGGTACCCTAGACAGCTGCTAACCCTCCGGGTCAGAGAGTACCTGAAATCTACGAAAGGCAGAGGTCGATTCATTTTCCCTGATAGACATCTTATGAGGTCTACCCGTACCTGTACATACATAGCTTATTTAATTTTTATGTAGGCTAAAAAATGTTATATAACAAAGTCGTAACCTCCCCCTATTAACACTTTGTCAAACTTTCTGAATCATCTCCTGCCATCTTACCATGCAACTTGATTTATGGACGGCCCCTCAGTTGTAAATTGTGAACGTGAACGTGTAATTTTGACAGAAAGAAAGCGCAATTTGGCCACTAGGTCTCGCTTTTATTTAAGGCTAGAAAGAGTTGACGTTTCTCCAAACACGTTTGTAAACGGCCATAGAGAAGCCTAAGATTATCTTTTATGTATTTCTTTTTATATTTGGCGAACACAGCTTCAGGTTTTTCTTAATTTTCATGGAACCCGCTGACTTACAAGTTTTTTTATTTGCGCGTCTTTCCAGGTCGCTATGAACCTGTCTAAGTAGGAATAATGGGGGGGGGGGGTGACCCGCAGGTCCGACAAGTAGGCCAGAGTAGGACGAACTGAACTTCCGTTTGATGTCCCGGTCTGCTGTCTGTCGGCCCATTTGAGCAAGTGGAGCTCCTCCTTGCTCAGGTTTGGTTCTTGCGTAGGCGTCACATTCTGCCACGAGGCTTGATGTCTCTTCTTCCTGTCCACAGGCTGGGCAGGTAGGGTCGTTCTCAACTCCTATACCTGTTATGTGCTCCCTCAACCGGTTGTGTCCAGTTAAAATACCTTTTAGCAATCCGAGATCTTTTCGTGTCCTTCCGAGCAATCATCTATGTCTGATCGCTTGTGGTCGGTCTGGTCTGTCTGCAACCCATGAATTTGACTGCGTCCTGGTCCCATTTACTGAGTCCGCTCTGCAGCTGTAATCGAACCGGCTTACATAGACGGTTCCTGCTCCGATCCGTGCGATATTGGAATAATACTCAAGAAGACGTCGACTTGGGTTTTTATTGTGCTTTGCTGTTAAACTAAAAAATACTCTGCCAATATATGGGCCCCTAAGCTCACACTAGGTACTATAATTATAGTGTACGTGTGAGCTAATATAACTAAAAACTAAAATATATTTTATTCAACTCCGGACTAAATTACCTTTTGTTTGATACCACACAAGCCATGTTTTGACTTAAACTCAAATTTTTGAAATCTACCCCCCACCCTTAAAAAAAAACAAAAACTAAAATGTATTTTGTTAAACTCCGGACTCAATTACCTTTCGTTTGATATCACACACGCCATATTTTTACTTAAACTCTAATTTTTAAAATATACCCCCACCCTTTTTTTTTTAATAGATTAAAATGTATTTTGTTAAACTCCAAACTCAATTACCTTTCGTTTGATGTCACACACGCCATATTTTCCCATAAACTCTAATTTTGAAATCTACCCCCACCCTTTTATTTGGTTTGTGCTCGGTGGATTTTGTTCATTTTTAAATGGGACCATCTCGGCCCAAAACCCAGCCCAGGTACCAAATTTCATTAAAATCGGCCAAGCGGTTTTTGAGTTATGCGCGTTGGTCGTTACAGACATACAGACAGACAGACAGACAGACATACAGACAGACAGACAGACGGCGCAACAAAAAAGTTTCAAAATCATCTGAAACGCAAAGATATATAAAAAATTTTAAAATCGGAGCAACTTTTTTTTATCGAAAAAATTAGGATCACCATAACTCACACTACTATAGTATAGTATATGTGTGAGCTAATTATTTACCCCTTTAAATACTCTGCCAATATATGGGCCCCTGAGCTCACACTAGGTACTATAGTTATAGTGTACGCGCGAGCTAATAAAACTAAAACCTGAAATATATCTTATTCAACTCCAGACTAAATTACCTTTTGTTTGATACCACACAAGCCATGTTTTGACTTAAACTCAAATTTTTAAAATCTACCCCCACCCTTAAAAAACAAAAACTAAAATGTATTTTGTTTAACTCCGGACTCAAACCTATCGTTTGATATCACACACGCCATATTTTCACATAAATTCAACAAATTTTTGAAATCTTCCCCCACCCTTTTATTCGGCTTGTGTTTGGTGGATTTTGTTCATTTTTAAATGGGACCATCTCGACCTAAGACCCAGCCTAGGAACCAAATTTCATTAAAATCGGCCCAGCGGTTTTTGAGTTATGCGCGTTGGTCGTTACAGACAGACAGACAGACAGACGGCGCGACAAAAAAGTTTCAAAATCATCTGAAACGCAAAGATATATAAAAAATTTTGAAATCGGAGTAACTTTTTTTTTCTTGAAAAAAGTAGGATCATCATAGCTCAGACTACTATAGTATAGTATATGTGTGAAGTGTGAGTTTAGTGAAGTTTGCTTCGCCGTGTAAAAGGGTTGATGTTTTTTGTCTGGAATGAAGTCCGCATACTGTATATTCAGTAATCGTTGAATTGAATTGAATTAGGAGGGTCACTAGGTGTAACCTAATTAATAACGCGTTTTATGAAAAAACAAATAATTTAATATGTTTAATTTGTATCTGTTTTAGGAAGTGGTCCTGTAGAACCACTTGGTAATGCAGCTTCTTGCCTCCTGGGTTCTCCAAGCGGAGATCGTCTGATTGCGATTAGATGCGAACCCCAAGCCAGCGGGATACAGGTTAGTTCATTTATTAAATCCTGGGACTCTATACGTTCTCATTCAAAAGTAAAAAATAAAATATTCTTATGTTTTAAAAGTTTCTATAAGTAAACTATAAACAAATGTATACTGGTCTAAATATTTTACTTAATGTCCAATACCAGAAAAGAAAAGAACATATCCATTGGCAGATTGAAGCTGGCGCACACAGGAGAATTTTGGAGAATGACGGTCACAAGTATTCTTCTTCTAGAAGACTTTTATTTAAAATAGTGAAAGATTTTTCATTTTGTCAATGCTTATTTATTGGAAATGCATCTCTAGTTTAGGTTCGGGTTTGTAGCTCAGCGAAATCTGTCAATAAATGTCACTACAGTGGTGGCTCGATAATCCGACTCGATAATCCGTACATGCGATAATTCGAATGCTTCGGTAGTCCGAATAGCCTCAGCAGTGCATGGAGGTATTCGGTAATCCGAATTTTACTTGATACAATAATCCGGACTCGCGTTTTTTCAGAAAATGGCGTGTAATTCACATACTAATGCAGGTTTTAACCTGTCATTTGGTTGGTTTGATGGGTCGTCGGTGGTGTCAGAGGCCACATTCGAGGGCATAAGTTATAGATTACGGTCGGGTCGAGTATGGCTCCAATCAAAAGGAAACATAAAACTTTGACAATAAAAGAAAATTTAGAGATTATTGATGCATTAAAGAGTGGTGCGTTACTGGAAAAGCTCTAGCTTTGAAATATGGACTGGGTGCATCAACAATCAGCAATATTCGGAAAAATTTGGAAAAAATTAAAGGGTTTGTATTCAATTCTTTGGAAATCTATGTAAATATGTTTTTCTACTCGCGTGCGGGACGTTCTTACTTTCCGCACTCATTTTACTTTCCGCACTGAAAATGGGAGTGAAAAGTGAATGAGTGCGGAAATTTTGCTTGATTTAGGCATTTTAGTGACTTTTGAGCGAGCCACTGTAAATTTATACTGCATATAATTAAAACTAAATTGTTTCTGTTTTGCAATTTATACATTTTTTTGTTATTAAAAAATGTCATTAATAATCCGAATTCCTCGATAATTCGAATCGGCCCGGTTTTAATTGATTCGGATTATCGAGTCACCACTGTATTTTTTTGCTAAATTTAAAAATCTTTTTTTTTTTATTTAAAAAGATGTTATTAAGCTGCTGGAAGCTAAAATTTTATAAAAATAATTTAAAAATGTATATAAAACGGAAAAATCAACAATGTCCATTTACCATTTATGCTACAAATATTAATGTTTGAGAACAATAAACTCTCCAGTCTCTCAGAAATAATGATGTTAAGGCCAAAAAAAAAATACTTTCCATCCCATCAAATTATCTAAAAGCAGTAAAAATAGGTAGGGGGTCTCCCCCGAGAATAGGGGGTGATGGGGAAATACGGAGTTCATATTTGGATTTAGGAAGTCATTTTACATAAGAATCGGCATGAATGGTGTCAGGGCCGATTTTCATGCAGACCAGTGTAATTTTAAGTATTTTTCTTGTTTTAACATGATTGAAACACTGAAGGTAACAAACCTTTATTGTAATGCACAATACCACAAAATTTCGATTGTCTGTTGTAAATTTTATTTATAACAAAAAATCGAAGAAAAAAATGTTGAGTTTGGGACCCTGTATTTAAAAAACAGAGAAGTTTGATGTAAAATGTAAACGAGAAAAACTTATTCTCTTGACCTATTCTACCACTTCTTAAAGTTTGGTGCATGAATTAAATTTTACCCTGTATAAATAAATCCCTGTTCTATGACTTAAAAATAAACTTTAAACTAGGTAAATATTTTTATAATAATTACAGTTACTCATTTGATTTCAGGACAATCAAGCACTATACAGGGTGTTCCAACTAAAAGGTAACAGACGTGTTTTTTGGTATTTTTTGTGTAAATTTGGAGAAACGCTCGGACACGTCGATTTTGTTTGCGAGGGGGACACCTTTTGGCTATCTTGAAATTTTTGTACCGCGCACCATCTTCGAGGGGTATACTTTACCCCTATATTTTGAATAGGGAAAGTGGGTCTAGTGATACCTTCTTTTGAAGTTCTCTTGAATATCTTTAAAACCGTGTAAAAATTTCGAAAATCATTAGATTAGTTTTTGAGATATTTGCTTTCAAATTTTCAAAGTTTACATGGAATGATAAAATAAAAATCAAATCCGAAAAATATAAAATTCTGATTAAATTTTTATTTTATTATACCCCTCGAAGATGGTGAGTGCTACAAAAATTTCAAGATACCCAAAAGGTGTCCCCCTCGCAAACAAAATCGTCCGAACGTTTCTCCAAATTCACACGAAAAATACCAAAAAACACGTCTGTTACCTTTTAATTGGAACACCCTGTATAATCATATATACAAATTAAAATTTCACGATCCTTTTTAAAAATTACTAAAATTATGCCATTTTTTTACCAGTTCCACGTGATACGCCACTGGTGGTGCCAAGCTGGTTACACTCAAGTTGGCCGGATTACGCGTCCTCTCCCTTCCCTTGTCTAAGGTTAGGCATTTGGTTCGCCATGGGAGATAATCACTTTTAACTGCACGGCAGTGTATTATTCCGACTTTTTATTAATCTATACTTTATAGGTAAGCGTAGCCCACTCTCCCAGACAAGACTTCTTTCCAAGCCGACTGGTGACAGAAAAAAAATGGGAACACTTAGGTGGACAATATCGAGACGTCAGACTGGATAAAATGGAAGGCAGGAATTTTTTGAACAAAATGGAACTTCTCATGGCTAGTTTGGCTAGCAATTCCTAAATTGAAAAAAGTCGCAAAATTTTTAAAATCTCTACTTTTTGCTTTTTTAAAATTTGTACAAGGGCAAGAAAGTTTAAGGGTTTTCAAATGTCTACTAGGTAGTATTAGTTTTCATTAAATACACAGCTCCTGTCACAACAAACTGCATTTTTTCACTTATTTTTTACATATTTAAGAAAAAGCGTAATAATGTTTTCAAGTATAAAGAACAAGTGAAATTAAAGAAAGAAAAATAAGAAAAAAGTTTTCTGCTTCGGCCGGGGATCGAACCCGGGATCTCTTGCTATCTAGGCAAACATTCTACCACTGAACCACCGAAGCCACACATAAATTTTCGGAAAACTTATATCTATGCAGGCCGCGGTATCTCAATACAAGAACGAGAGACACTCAGGTATTAACTCGACCAAGTCATCCAACTGATCTCTAAATTCTTTTTTCCTACTGTCAAAGGTATGATAACTCAAATTAGACGTAAAGAATCAACGTCTGAAAGCATGAGATCACCTTTTCGTGTGTTAAAATTTTTTCTGATCGCAAAAATGGGCGATTTTGCCAATATAATTATCAAATACCAAAGTGCAAATAATGCAAGGACCTAAAACTATAAACAACAAGTGAAATTAAAGAAAGAAAAATAAGAAAAAAGTTTTCTGCTTCGGCCGGGGATCAAACCCGGGATCTCTTGCTATCTAGGCAAACATTCTACCACTGAACCACCGAAGCCACACATAAATTTTCGGACACCGCGGCCTGCATAGATATAAGTTCTAATCAGGCACCTTTCATCACAATTTTTACATTTTATCCCTTTCATTTCACTTTTCTTTTCCATTTTTTGTTGAGGTGTCACTTCATCCCGGAAATAAAAAGTGACCCCATTATCCCTAAAAATCGAGATGAAAAATTGATTTTATATGCCAAAAGTGCGACAAAATAATTTTTATACTTTCAAAAAATACCCTTTTGACACAAAAGCATGGCTTTTTTAGTCACTAAAAAGGTTGGTCTAAAGTTAGCAACTATACCAGTTTAATATTATATTAGTGATAATTTTTATGGCACCATCGATCAGCGCTTTGTCCCATTTTTTTATTAATTTAAAGTTAATTCGCATTTCTTACTAAAGATCCTGCTAGGGACCGTACTACGTACGTCGTGTTTAACTGTCACTGGCACATATTTAGATAAAATGAATTTCACTCGTTTTTAATTTTAAAAAATTCGGGATTTCTTATGTGTTTTCTTGTCTCGTGGGAAGTATTTTATTAGTGCCAGAGTGACATGAATTTTCAAAATTCCTATTGGATTTAGAGATTTCTAGGATAGAAGATTTAATTTCCATTTTCTGCCGCTCTCTGTCTGTGCAAACGGATGTCGCCGCTATAACTCGATAATGCCTAAACCTATAATGAAAGTTTACACAAATATACATCATGTTAGTAAGGACTTTTGGGCGCGTTATTCCAAGGAATTGCAGAAGCGGTCCAAGTGGCTGGAACCCACTTGTCCTGCCCCTGCTATAGGTACTATGGTACACATAAAGTCGGATATTCTACCACCGACAAAACGGACGCTTGCTAGAATTGATGCACTTCACCTAGGTGCAGATCAAATATCGCGTGTGGCCACTGTGCGCACTGTCGCAGGAATTTTCTCTCTCTCTCTCTCTATTGAAGCTATGTCCTTCACCGATGGACTTTGAGCCTGGAAACATTTAAAAATTACATCATATTTTAGGCGGGCAGAATGTCCAAAATTCACTCGCCTTTGTAAATCTGAGGGCACGGCAGTGCCTTGCCAAGTTCGCGCGCCGTAACCATCTTTTCTTGACACATTTCAGCCGATATTTGACCTACCTAAAACTCTACTTCGGAATGAGCTACAAATCTTTGCACAGTCGTAGATCTCCATGCAGTTAACAACTCCTCCAAGTTTCATGGAATTCCATAAAGGAGTAAAGTAGTTACGAAATTTCAAAAAACGTCGAAATTGCCACTCACTCACACTCACTCATGTATAGATCATCAATATTGTACTGTACTTCCAGACATGCTACAAAGCTGAAATTTGGCAGACTGAGAAATTATGACCAAACCCCTGGAAAAAATTTAAAAACCCCAAAACTTTAATTTACTCCCCTCCCCTATACATTTAAAGTTATGTAAAAGTAGCATTGCCCACTTCCAGAAATGCTAGAGAGTTGAGCTTTGGCACACTGATAGGAACTATGACAAAACTATAGGAAACAATTAAAACACCCCAAAATTTTAATTTACTTCCTTACCCTATAAATGTAAAGTTATGTAAAAGTAACACTGCCCACTTCCAGAAACGCTACAGAGCTAAACTTTTTAAGACTAAAAGACAATATGATAAAACTATATGAAAAAATTTAAAAACACCATTTTAATTTACTTCCCTCTCCTATAAATGTAAATTTATATAAAACTAACATTGCCCACTTCCAGAAACTCTAGAGAGCTGAGCATTGGAATGCTGATAGAAATTATGATAAAACCATGAGAAAAAATTTAAAACGTCCAATATTTTCATTTACTCTTCTCGCCTATAAATGTAAAGTTATGTAAAAGTAACATTACCCACTTCCAGAAACGCTAGAGAGCTGAGCATTGGAAGACTGATTTTAATTTTAAAATTTAAAAACACGACAATTTTAATTTATTTCTCTCCCCTATACATGTAAAGTTATGTAAAAGCAACATTGTGCACTTTCAGAAACGCTCGAGAGCTGAGCTTTGGAAGGCTGATAGGAACTACGATAAAACCATGGAAAAAAAATAAAAAACCTCAAAAATTTAAGCAAGGCATTGCAAAAGTTTTGAACAATATTCCGCATATTTTACTACTTTAAAAATTAAGAGTTATCCAATTCCTTTAAAAAAGAAGTGAAATCATAACAAAAACATTTTATGTAAAAAAAAGCCAAGTACGCGAAAATGGCATTCCGTAAAAAGGATTGAGATAAAAGTAAAGCCAAGTTCTCCGATACAAATTTCAAAATGAAAGGTTCTTACTAGTTTGGAAATATTTTTCTAAACTTGGCTATTACGGCTGTAAATGACTCTTAGGCAATAATAGCAAAGTTTTAAAAAAACATTTCCAAACTTGTAAGAACCTTTCATCATTATACTCGTTTCTGCTTTCATTTTGAAATTTGTATTGGAGAACTTGGCTTTACTTTTATCTCAATTCTTTTTACGGAATGCCATTTTCGCGTACTTGGCTTTTTTTTACATGAAATGTTTTTGTTATGATATACTTTTGGGTATAAGAATTCCCTTTTATTTGTTGTATTTTTTCGCGTTTACTACGCCCGTATTTGTATTCAGAGTTTTTGGCGAATGCGATAGAAACCTTTACTTTATGAGCATGTTTAATTGCATTTTCGCGCACTGTCTAGTTGAATTTGGCAGAGAGAAAAGGCAAGGAAGACTCTGGGCTTCCTTATTTCCTAGAGTGGCGTCCAAGGCAAAATTTCGATCGATTCTATCTCTAGAAATCCCAGGATGGAATAATTGACCATCCCTTGGGACGTCAAATGTAGGGGAAAATTCGTTAGATAAAGAAACCCTCTTAGAAGGGGACGAAATTAATGAAGTGGTTAGCGTAGGAACTAAGAGGGTGCCCAATAAGCCAGTAATGGCTGCAGTGCAGTTACTGTGGATTGCCGCCAGGCAGGTTGGAGTCACAATCGTGAGGTTTTAGTCGGTACGAATCCGACACTACCCGGCCTCTCCTGGTAGAGGAGAAATGCTCTGGCAGGAAAGTAGGCAAGTTTTGAAAAACATTTTTTTTTGAATATGCAAGTATATGCAAATTTCGATAATAATAAACTGAGACAGCACCGCCAACGATAAAAATTTACACAAAATACATAACTTGTTTTTGCCAAACGCTATTTTTAAGGGACGTTTATCAAAAGTGCCGTTTAGCTACAGGGTACTCCAAGTTGGGCAGTTTTGAATAAAAAATCAAAAAACTAAATAAAAATTAAAAGTTTTAAAAATAATAAATTATTAAATAATAAAAAACAAAGTATTGAATACAATACGCCATTTAAACGGAAATTTTTAGCTGATTCCAAAAATCGAATAAAATAATATCTAGTAGGTATCTCAAAAACTTAAACTGACCGATGAAATTCAGTTTAAAAGTAGGATTCGTTAAAACAAATTCTATAAAAAAAGCAATTTACACAGAATTGAAATATTTATTAATTATGAATAAAAGTTATAGTTATTGAACCCAAAATCCATAATAAAAAAAAATCGCAGCTCGAAAACGGCTTGATCAGTTTATGATATTTTCCTTTTAACTTCTTTTAAAATTTAAGCGTTGCAGGAAGGAGTCAGAGTTTTTCTTTAATTTTCCTGAAAGTACATTAAATCCCCCAACATTTTCCCAATTTGATTCACCCTGTACAGCGTGTCCCATTTTCGATGGGATTAAATGGGAAACTCGGTTATTATTAAAGATATTGATTTTCTGATTGCACCTTACCGTGCTCTTTTTTGGAGCCCTTAAAAATGGTGTAATCAGATTTTTGCTATACCCCGTGATTTCGCTAATACAGGGAGTTTTTGAAAAAATTGCATTTTAATTAATTCCTTGTATCTCGCTTATTTTGCAAGATATTTTTATTCTGTAAAAGCCTTTCTATAGCAACTTTTTTAGAGCAAAATAATGACGTCAATTTTTTAAAATATTGTTTAGTTTTTGAGATATGGTATTTATCATAAAAAAATTAAATACGGACCTGGATTTTTTTTATTACTACTTTGATTGGTTCCATGCTATTATTACCGTAAAATGATAAAACTTTAATATTTTTTTGATTTAAGGTTAAAAAAAACTATTTAATATTTGAAAAAAAAATTATAGTCCGAACCTGGAAATTTCCAACGTTATTATAAATTAAAAATTGCAAGACACACTAGTTGAACGATTTTTAGTTTATCTGTTTTGAAATGATAAGTAAAAGATTTATAAATAAAGTAAAAAACGTTAAAAAGTTACTAAAATAATATCATACTAATTATTTGATGGTAGCACAGCAGGTCGTGAAATTTACAAAACAAAAGCTTGGAATTGACATTGTCATTTTACTTGTCATTTTTGTGAATGGCTTACAATTATTTTAAACTGGCTAGAAATCGACCTTATCCAGATTTTGAAAAATGTGATATGTTTGACTGCTTCATTCAAACAACAAAATCCCAATATTTAAATGGCAGAAATATTTTTATGCAAAATGCGTTAAGAAAAATTACTCAAAAATGCCAACAATGTCTTACACATAATGGTAGTCAGAAAAATTAGTTATTTTTTATAATTTTTTTATTTTTATTTTTCGTAGACTTTGTTTCAAATAAATCTGTAAATTAACGTAAAACCATTTTAATATGCTAAGTATCAAAACAGTTAAACTAAACATTGTTTATCTAGTAATTTTTAATTTATATTTATGTTGGAAATATCCAGGTTCGGATTAATGTTTTTTTTAAATATTAAATATTTTTTTTACCTTAAAACAAAAATTTTTAAATTTTTTATTATTTTATGATAATACTAGCATGAAACCAATCAAAATAGTAATAAAAAAAATCCAGGTCTGTATTTAATTTTTTTATGATAAATACCATATCTCAAAAACTAAACAATATTTTAAAAAGTTGACAACGTCATTATTTTCTTCTAAAAAAGTTGCCATGAAAAGGTTTTTACAGAATAAAAATATCTCGCAAAATAAGCGAGATACAAGGGATTATTAAAAATACACTTTTTTCATTTATGTATTAGCGAAACTACGGGGTATAGCAAAAATCTGATTACGCCATTTTTAAGGGCTCAAAAAAAGAGCACGGTAAGGTGCAATCAGAAAATCAATATCTTTAATAATAACCGAGTTTCCCATTTAATCCCATCGAAAATGGGACACGCTGTACATAATTTGTTTTTAATAAAGAGAAATGCTTACAAGCACTTTACCTACATCTATAATCAATTTGTTATCAAACATTAAAAGCCCTGGTATTTTATTTACTTTCGTTATCAAAAAAGATAAAAATATGAATTTTTAGGGCAGCAGGTTACCTTTGTTAGTTGTTTTTGATTTTGGCACTCATAATAGTGTGGTAAACATAAATATGTATTTACCTATTTTGTAATTTTAAATCTACTTATATTGTACAGGATGTTTTCTAGGATTGAAACTGGAAACTTTTCAGTAAAGGCTGCATACCTTTTTATAGACCACATTAAATATTCCCATTAACGAAATTTGTACTTTCTTGTTCTCCTTTTGTCAATCGAGGTTACTCTTATAATTGTTATTCCTACTTTGTCTGTGTCGCACTTTCATAATAACATTATACATTATGTAAGGAAAAAAATGGAACAGAGGTGCAATGAAATAAAAAGTACTTACTATTTTTATCCATTATTGTTGTTAGGACTCCGGTTCAACAAACCAATTTTTAAAACAGCGACCCTTAAAACAACAACTTTTTATTTAAAAGTCACATAAAAAAGTACTCTGCCAATGAGCACTAGGTTTAGTGTATGTGTGAGCTAATATAACTAAAAACTGAAATATATTTTATTCAACTCTAGACTCAATGACCTTTTTTTTTTAAATCTACCCCCACCCTTTAACAAAAAACTGAAATGTATTTTGTAACTCCAGACTCAATTACCTTTCGTTTGATATCACACACGTCATATTTTCACTTAAACTCTAATTTTTGAAATTTACCCCCACCCTTTAAAAAAAAACAAAAATGCATTTTGTTTAACCCCAAACTCAATTACCATTCGTTTGATATCACACACGCCCTATTTTCACATATACTCTAATTTTTGAAATCTACCCCCACCCTTTTATTAGGCTTGTGTTTGGTGGATTTTATTCATTTTTAAATGGGACCATCTCGACCCAAGCGGGCAAGCGGTTTTTGAGTTATGCGCGTTGGTCGATACAGACAGACATACAGACAGACGGCGCAACAAAAAAGTTTCAAAATCATCTGAAACGCAAAGATTTATAATTTTATTTTAAATCGGAGCAACTTTTTTACTACTATAGTATAGTGGTAGTGTGAGCTAAAACATAAATTGTTGCGACATGCAAAACAGATACAATTTATAAAATCGACAATTAAAATCGCGACAATCAAAAAAGCGATAATAGTTTGGGTAAACTAGTATACAGGGTGTTTCCTAATTGAATGTCAATATTTATGGGGGTGATTTTTGGGCCCATTTTAAGAAAAAAACTTTATATGAACATATGTCCTAAACGTCTTACCTTTTGAGATACAGGGTGGTAAAGTTTTCAAAAATAAATCATTTATTATTAATATCTACAATACCAAGTGAAGTGTACTTTTTAAATCTGTATTCAATTATGAGCAAATTTGATCTCCTGATTTTTTTTAGTCCGACGCACGGGTTTCATCTAAAAAAGTAAAATCTACGTGTCTGCATGATGATATTGTCATATTAACGATATTGTTATGATCATGCTAAGATAGGGTTTTTATTTTTTTAAGCGAAAATCGTGCATCGGATTGAAAAAAAATCAAGTGATCAACTTTGGTTAGAAATGATTGAGGATTTCAAAAATAATTTTTGTTTCAGGAAAAATCAGTGGTGTGCCATCAATGTCTGCCAAAAGAGGCAGGTCAAATTACGTACGAACGCCACTGATGGAAATTAAAAAAAAAGTGATACATTAAAAAATGCCTCTTGATTTATAGTACATGTATGACAAATTTCATTAAAATATCTGAAGTGGTATTGTAGATATTAATAATAATTGATTTATTTTTGCAAACTTTACCACCCTGGATCGCAAAAGGTAAGACGTTTAGGACATAAGTTCATATGAAGTTTTTTTCTTAAAATGGGCCCAAAAATCACCCCCATAAATATTGACATTCAATTAGGAAACAACCTGTATACCAGGCCTGGTTGCGTTACTACACTACCTGATCTAAATTCTTAGAGTAATAATATATATGTTATTAGTCTTAGTTTAAATTCAATTTTTTCGTTGCTCTTTTAAATGTCGCTTTTTTGAATATCGCTGTTTAAATATGCCGCTCTTTTGAACTATGGTCCCTTTGATATGTTGCTGTTTTAATATGCTACTACATTAGCTCACACATATACTATACTATAGTAGTGTGAGCTATGGTAATCATAATTTTTTCGAGAAAAAAAAGTTGCTCCGATTTCGAAAGTTTTATATATCTTTGCGTTTCAGATGATTTTGAAACTTTTTTGTCGCGTCTGTCTGTCTGTCTGTCTGTCTGTCTGTCTGTCTGTCTGTCTGTCTGTCTGTCTGTCTGTCTGTCTGTCTGTCTGTCTGTCTGTCTGTCTGTCTGTCTGTCTGTCTGTCTGTCTGTCTGTCTGTCTGTCTGTCTGTCTGTCTGTCTGTCTGTCTGTCTGTCTGTCTGTCTGTCTGTCTGTCTGTCTGTCTGTCTGTCTGTCTGTCTGTCTGTCTGTAACGACCAACGCGCATAACTAACTAAAAACCGCTTGCCCGATTTCAATGAAATTTGGTACCTAGCCTGGGTCTTGGTTGATATCAAACGAAAGGTAATTAATTTATGTTGGATTCGTTCCCTTGGAATGTCATTTTACTTAGGTTTATTGGGTATAGGGATAGGCAGAAAAAACAATTTTTCTTTGGCAACGTTTCGATTTCTATTAAATCTTTTTCAAGCCTCAGAAAGCCAGTATCAAGCCATCGGAGAAAACATCACCACCAACCAAATCTGATCGCAAAATTTTTTTTGTCAATTTTAAGGCGCAAATTGTTTGTTTCATTGAATTAGAGTAGACATTTTTTTGTTGTTAATTTTTTGTGGCGTAAAAACTTTTTTATTTTTAAGTTTGTTGAGGTTACCTTAACTCAAAAGTTCAACCTTTGGCATTTTCCCATATAGTACAAAATTTTGGTTAGTTTCAAAAGTATAACGCCGCAATTGGTCAGTTCACTTCTAATAAATTATGCTTATATCTTTGGGGTCTAATTTTAAATAGTCATTTTAGCGCACCTGGCGCAGGCGCCTTTGGCAGGTGCCCATGCTGCCTACGCCTTGCTACGGCACTGATGCACACTTTTATAAGCCTGCCAGATTTTTTTTTAGAAAAGAGCGAGACATTCTAATTTTTTTGCAGGTGTGTGGACATTCCAAAAAAAAGGAGTACATTTTTTTATAAGAACCATTATTTTAATTTTTTTGTACAACTATTATACTACATATAAAAAACTTGACTTTTCTTGAACATGTACCCAAACATTTCCAGACTTCTTATAAACTTTTCCAGAACATTTCCAGACTTCACGGACTATTCCTAAACATTTTCAGACTTTTGCAAAACATTTTGCACGCCCTGAACATTTTCAGTCTTTTCCAGAACATTTCCATTATTTTACATAACATCTCCACACTTTTTTACAACTTACGTTAATCAAAAAGACAGATCTATAAATTAATACACAGTAAAAAAAACACTATTTTCTTAAAAAATTTACTAAATTAAAAAAATTATAACTTTACCACTGATAATTTCAAATTAACAGTTTATAAAAAAATTTTGGGGACAAGGGACACAGAGTGAAACAGACCCGGACTGGCTCCTTTAGGGGCCTTCGGCTAGAGAATGAAGTGGAAATTTTTAAAAATAAAATATATTTTTGTAAAATTTTTACCTTCCTAGCCCGCGTAGCAAAAAATTTTTTTTGAGATAACGCCGAAAATGTGTTATTTGGGTGTATTTTGACCTGTCTTAGCAATATCGTCGTGATGTCTGTCTGTGTGTGTGTAGGTGTGTGTGTGTGTGTTTATATTATTTCTGTCCGTAACACACTAGCTCCTAAACCGTTGATTTTCAGGTAAAATACTGCTCGGCACTCTTAGCTGATTAGATTTTGGTCAAAATCCATGAATGCTAATGACAATGCAAACTTTTAAAAAATGCTAACTTTTCAATGGAGCGTCGTATCAATATGCGGTTTTTGCAATATAGTAGACTTTGCTCAATAATTATAAACTTCGTAAGAGCTTTAGTTTCTGAGATATTTACAAAAAACTGGTTTCAAGGCTGATATATCATGGCTTCACTTGAAGTGTGCTAATAGGCTAGCTAGGAAGGTATTAGATCCGTCATGGATCGATTTATATGGATATGCATAGGTGGTTTAATCTTAAACGGTGAGAGCGAGTCATCGGTGGTTCTGGAACAAAAATCTGGGGGAGTTGAGTCAAGTGGTGTAAAATTGAGACACCCAAAATACCGTTTAAAAATGAGACACTCAAATAAAAAATACTAATAATTAAATACCGATAGATTTTCTGTTATGAATTGATAGCAGGAGTTGTAAGGACCTCAATTCATTCCTACAATTTATTTATTTTTATAAAAAAATAGGCTCATAATTAAAATTACAAAATCCATAGCTTTATTTGTGGTACAACACTTTTAAAAACGTTACTGAAACTTTTGTCGTGTGCATTCGTAGATCGGTTTTCCTATAAATAAATAAATATTTTTGCACTTATTTGTTGTATTTAAGTAAAAAAAAAACTTATGTCTCAATTATTATTATAATTATTATACGTGAATTTTATCACTGTCTCATAGTTTGCCTGACCTGTCTCATTTTTGAACTTTTTCACAGTAAAATATGAGACACAGTTTTAATTTTTTTTCTGATATTATGGGGTCAATTCTTTACATTTCAAAAAATCTGGCGAAATTTGACAAAATGTGACATAATCTGGCGCTTAAGATATCTCGTTTAAAAGGCAATTTTTAAACTTAAAAACTTACCTAAAAGGCCATTTCCCACTTTTTGATAGATGTAGCGTCACGATATAATATTTGTTTTTAATTAAAAACCCGTAATTTGTTGAAAATTTTTAATTTAAAAATTGTAAATAAATTCACTATTAACAACACAAACTGAAATGTCAAATTTCGTCACATTTCGTCACATTTCTTTCAAATTTATGAGTCCTATTCGTTTTCTTTATGAGGTCAGCTAAGTTTACTTTCTTTCTTTGTTTTTCACGGTAAAATTAACAAAGAGGGACTAACTGCATGTCGTGGAAGGGTCGCTACAAAATTAGCTCTACGCTGTTGCCACCGTTATATTTGAACGGAATTTTAAGGGAATGTCAAATTATTTCTTTAAAATCTGCCAGAAAAATCTGACTAAGTGAAGATCCTGTCAAATTATTGAAGTGGTGATTATTTTTTTACTTTTTAAAAAAGCTAGGCACGTATATAGTTTTTTATTCTGGGGGGTCCTCCCATATAGAAACTGCTGTTCTTCAGTGACGGCCCATGCGGCTGAGTCCTTCGTAAACCAGAGAGAAAATAATAAATTGTCTCTGTCGTAAACGAACACGAAAGCTGCGCCCATAAGGTTTTGGATAGTGTAATTAAAAATACTAGGGTCACTGCATCCTGGAAGTCTAGCGTCTCCCAGGGGTAGCGACACGAGTGTCAAAACCGTACTCAAAATTCCATAGACGTTCGTGAAAAATACTCATTTTTATACAGTCTGAGAAAAGACAAATGTTTTAATAGAACTTAAAAAGAACTCGTTTTTATACAGCTTAAGAAATAAAAAATATGTTCCTTGAGTTTTTGGGTTATGAATATTTATTGTAGGTATTATTGTTAAAAATTATTTTCTTTTAAATATTATTTCTGTTTTTGTATAAAAATAATACGTAATAAATAAACAAACAGGACAGAAATACATTTCTATGTTAAAAGTTTATTAATAGTATATAATATATCAAGGGATAAAATGAAAATTTTATCACGATGTTTATACGCTATTTTTCGCACTGTTTAATTTATTTTCCAAGGTTTTTTCCCATTTTTTTTGGGTGTTTTTGGTATTGTGGTTTTTTTTAGTATCTTTTTATTCCGAATTTTACATTTTATCAAAAGACAAAAAATGCCCAAATACAGTTCGAGTTTTCGTAAGGTTCGGCTTAATTATTTATATTTTTATAGTACATTTCATATAAATATCTTAATATTATTGTTCAAAAGCATAAACTTCGAAAATCATTTTCTTTAAACCAAAAATTGTTCTAAAACATATTCTTCGAACAAAAGATTGTTCGAAAACGTTTTCTTCAAACAGAAATTTTTCGAAATCATTTTCTTCGAACAGAAATGTGTTCGAAAACATTTTCTTTGAACGGAAATTTGTTCGAAAATATTTTTTTAAAATTAAAATTTGTTCAAAAACATTTTTTCGAAAACAAATTTTTCGAAAAAAAAAATTTGACCTGGCTTGCCAAACTTAACACAACTCATATAGTTCGACTAATGGGGTTTTTTTCTAACAATTTTTGGAAATAAAAACTTCCCTGACTTCTTTCCCGGGATCCTAGAGGGTGTGAAACCAAACCGAACCAACCGAGACCTATTGTCGAAAAATGATTTCCCTAAATTAGCTTTCCGGTCCTCATTTTGGAAGGTTGAAATCGGTGTTACTCTAACCTTTCTTAATTGAGCATATCAGGAGGTATCTGGACCGGTTCGGATACGTTTGCGATCAATTGACAAAGTTTAGGAAAATACCGATTTCGACCTTCCAAAAGGAGGAAAGTAGACAAATTTTCAGAATGTTTACGATCCCGGGAAAGAAGTCAGGGTTTTTTTGAAAAAATATATTAAAAAGACCTTGCCGTAGTCAAACTATATGAATTGTGTTAGGTTTGGAAATCCAGGTCTAGAGCGTCTTTTATCGAAAAACTTGCTTTCGAAGAAAATGATTTCTATTCGAAGAAAATGTTTTTGAACAACTATTACTTACGAACAAATTTCCGTTCAAAGAAATGGTGTTCGAATAAATTTCCGTTTAAAAAAAATGTTTTCAAACAAATTTTCATTAGAAGAAATGGTTTTCATAAAAATTTCCGTTCGAAGAAAATGTTTTCGAACAAAGTTCTGCGACCCGTCGTGTTGCTACCTTGAGTTTTTATTGGATGTTGATTTTTTAAAAACTTTTCTATGAGTGTGTGTGTGTGTACCTGTGTGTCTCTTAATTCTACTTTGTTTTGCAATCATTACAGTGTAGCTACTTTCGATCTTTGTTTGAACCTTTTGTTTTTCAATCTTTTGTATTTTCGACCTTTTGTACTTTCGAACTTTTGTATTTTCGACTTTTTGTATTTTCGACCTTTTCTTCGCCGCCCGCTTTTTTTTTAACAATAATAAAAATAATAGTAGGTATATTATAAACCTGGAGCGTGCAGTGTTTACTTTTAATACCACGGCGGGAATTTTCATGCTCGACCGGAAGAAGGGCTATAATTTGCTAAGTGACTAAAAGGGACTTTAATGCCAAGGTTTATTTTTATATACTAAAAATAATAATAATCATAAACTAAATAAATAGGTATTAAACCACTTACCGTACTGTAGTTTTAGCATGTCAAGTATATAAAAAAACAGTGGGCAGTGATAGTTGTCATGGCATTACATTAAACAAAAGTCAGTCAGATGCTAACAAACAAAGGTCACTCATCGTCAAGCAAGGTAAAGCTTGCTTGACGATGAGTGACCTTATAACAAACAATGTGGAAAAATATTATTTATTTCATAACAAACTAATTAAGTTTACTCGAGAAAAAGTTCGAATTACATTTCTCGAAGATGGAAAATAAAGCATATTCTTACTTTGAGATGGGCATGGAAATGATGCAATAAACAGAATTTCGAAAATTTCACAGTTTCCTGGTTTACAGCCTGGAGAAGTCTAGAAAGTTAAATGCTTCGTTTATATGGAAGCAATATTCTATGCCTAAGGACACAATAACGATCAAAACGAACCAAGCCATCGGCAAAGTAAAGTAAGCTTACGGCAAGCTGGAACAAAATAATCGGTATCGTGTATATATTCCTTTTTGTTTTTTGTATTATGATAAAATAAAATAATCCAAAAACCTATATTTTGCCTTTATGGTTTTAAAGAAATTACTTTCAATCACTGGAGACAAGAAATACTACCTTAGCCCATGAAAAAAGGGATTAAACGTACACCTTTATTCCGTAGAGAGCATAAAACATTTATTAAATAATACAAAACCCAACATAATAGTTTTCTATATTCTAGAATATATATAAAACATGCAAACTATATTTTTGGTTTCCTTCGCTGTGTGGACTGCTGGACACAGGGTCCTAATAAATTTGAAATCATAAAAAACTTAGTTTTTTTAGGTTTGTTTATTTGGACAGTAAAATTTATATACCGGATGTGACGGACAGTTCTTTACGTAACATTTGTAAACCATTTAATTTTTTTAAACATAAAAAAAGCTATGCTCCTGACAGTGTCAGATTTGAGTTTTTCGTAAATGAGGTTATGTTTGGTGTCGCTACCCCTGGGAGAGCGGCTAGTTCACAACTTGCATTCCGTTTGCTATTGGTCGAAATAGTCAGCTGACTTTTTAATGTTGAACGTTGCCGTTTAAGATTATTATTATATTATATTAAGAGATGGTGCCACCAGTCAAGCATTTAACAAACTTTATGTTTACAGCTTTCGGCGTAAAATACGAATATATACTAGTTGTAAGTGACTAAAAAGAGTAGTGGTTTGTGCAGTACATACCTATTGAATTTAACTAAATCTATGCATATGCCGATGAGTTTTTTTTTATTGTTTTTTAAAAACATATTATATTTTTTTTTAATTAGCTTCCCTATCCTGTTTTCCTGTCGAAATCGGTGTTAACCTAACCCTGATAAATTATTCGACAACGTATCCTAACCTGTCCAGATACGCCCCGGTCAGGATACGTTTCCCATCAATTGACCACGGTTAGGTTTTGTTTCAGTTTGGTTTAACACCGATTTCAACCTCCCAAAACGAGGACAGGAGAGTTTTAATTTTAAAAATCCCGCCTGACTATGTCAACCAATAACAAATGGAATGCAAGTTGTGAACTATCCGCTCGTTGGAAGATGCCAGGCTTTCAGGATGCAGTGACCCTAAGAATAGTCGCCACAGTCTCCATCTGACGAAAATAAGTCGAAGGCGGAATTTTTCAGGGGTGCCGCGACCACGTGGTCACTTTGTGCAAGGAAAACTTAAGTTTGCGACACGCTCCCTAGAGGGAGCCACACATATAGGCAGGGAACTGCGTACAGCCGACCTGAAAATAGGTTCTTAATATGAATAAAATGAACGGGACCCAAGAAACAAACCTTTAAAACATAAATTTCAAACTTTCTATAAATTCGTATAATTAAAAATAATGTTTGTATAATTATGTAAAATTTCTTGTGTGCCTAATATTATAGATTTGTTAAAAAATTCTAATTTTCTACTTAGCAATAAAAAGTTGAAAATAGCCCTAAAAAACTACTATTTACGGATTAGATCAAATTTTGGTCCAGGAGGTGAGTTACAGGGTGATATCGAAAATAGTAGTAAATCTTAATTAAAATCACATTTTTAAAAAACAACTCTGTCAGGAGTTTTAGTTAGCAAATAAGAGTAAGAAATACATTAAAATATGTATCATGAACTTATTGTATTATTTTTAGATCCAGGACGTGAGAGACCTACAGGGTGATATCGAAATTAGAAGCGTAATTTTCTAAAAAACAAATTTTTAAAAAACAATGTTGTCAAGAGCTTTCGTTAGCAAAAAATTATTTGAAACACGTTACACAATCATACCATTATCAGATTTTATCACCTTCAGGTCCAGGAATTGAGCTACATGGTGATATAGAAATTATTAGTGTGTGTAAATTTTCTAAAAATCACATTTTTAAAAAGCAAGGTTGTCCGAAGCTTTTGTTAGCAAAGTATAGTTAGGAATACGTTAAACAATCATACCATTAACTGACTGTATCACCGTTAGGTCCAGGAAATGAGGTACAGGGTGATATCGAAATTAGTAATAAAATTTCGTAAAAATCACGTTTTTAAAAATCAACGTTGTCAGGAGCGTTTGTTAGCAAAAAATAGTTAGGAACACGTTAAGCAATCATACCACTTACTAAATTTCATTTACTTCCAGTAGGTAAGCTGCAGGGTGATATCTAAATAGCAGTAAAGATTTTGAAAAATCACATTTTTAAAAAACAAGGGAGGTGAGCTACAGGGTGAAATGAATAAATAAATCCAAAAATATTTACATATATTTACGTGAAAAACTTTTACTATTTATTTGACAAATTTACAAGTTAATATGATAAAATTTTGACATTAAAACTTATTAGTTAATATAACCAAATCAACTTAAGCCCCTAACTAACCTTGGTCAAAATAAAAGTTTACAAATACACATGAGAAATCCAAAAATCCCTACATTTATTTACGTAACAACATCTTGGTTCGTTGTTCTTTTACAAATTCACAAGTTAGTTTGAAAAAATCATGGCTTTATAATACATATCAAGTATAACCAAACCGAACCAAACCCATATAAATAAGGTTGGTCAATATAAAAATGTACAATAATTATTTACAGAAAAACCTGCCTGCCTTCGTTGTTAATTCACAAATTTACATGCTTATTTGACAAAAATTTTTCATCCAAAATATACAATTAATAGAATCAAACCGAACCAGTTGGTCAATATAAAAATTAACAAATACAAATAGTAAATCAAAATTTTTTTACAAATATTTTACATTTGTTTGATTTGTTGATTAACAAATTTACAAGATATTTTAGAATCTTGGCCCTAAAATATATATTTAATGTAACAAAACGAAAGCCTTCACTAGGCTTGCCTAATGCAAACATTGACAAACATACACGATAAATATAAAAATCTGCACATTTATTTACAGGAAGAAACTGTCTTCGTTGTTATTTCACAAATTTGCATGTTTTTTAGGCAACAATTTGACACCCAAGTTATCTATTTAACATAACCAAACCGAGTCAAATCAAACCCTTATAATTATTAAGCTTGCTCAATATAAAAATGTACAAATACACATAATAAATATTACATTTAATTACATTGACAAACAACAACCTGCACAGAAATATTTTTGTCCCGTACGTCGTTCTTAGTTTTATTTAATTACTTGTATATAGACTTCTTCCAAAGTGAAGCGACTCAACATTTTGCATTTCTTTCAAAAAATCTGTTAATACATGTACCGCTACATAGCTATTTGGTTGTCTGATAAAGGGATATATTTCTTTACTTCTTTAGCTATTTTTACTGAAAACTCCAAATCAACAAAAGCAGTAGTTTCATCCCACTTAAGGTCTTTTAAATTTTAAATATCTTTTACATAAATATTTTTTTGTATCGCTTAGGCTTTTAATTGTTTGTACAATAGTTATTTACCTAACAAGTGCGGAAAGAGGTACTTTTCCGCACGTGACGGCAGTTGCACAAACGACGCGGAGCGGAGTTCGGGCAAGCCGTCAAGGATGGAAAAGATAGTTTCCGCAAGAATTAGGTACAATGTTTTTCCTACGAGTGTTTTTGTCCATCTTCTTTATCAAAAAACATGTTTTAATTCGCAAAGATTTTATAATAATGCTAGAAAATGATACGTAAGATAGAATTGTTACATAAATCATTTAATGAGTCCTAAATATCTTCATTTTTAACAAAACAAAAATCGTGCGAAAAAGAAATTTTTCAGCACTAGTGCGGAAAAGTTACTTTTCCGTACGTTTTTTTAACTTTTATTTTTACTTGATTTTTTTTATGCACGGAAAAATAATAAAACAGGATTTTTTTATTATGATATATTAAAAAGAAACTTTATGTAAAGAACATTTAATTAACAATAACGAAAAAGTTAACGATGGTAGATATTGAAATTGAAAGTGAACTTTCTGTTTGTTGATTGGTTGGTGTTTGGCCCACTACAGAAATGCCTTGATCAGTTTGCTGCTTAGAATTACTACTGTAGTGAATGGAGGAAGGTATATTGGTCTGTACAGGCTGTAACACATTACAGGATTCTTCATTCGGTGCTTCTGGTAGCATCGGTTCAGCAGCACTTCTTGAAAATGAAACTTGTGTGTAGGAGGACGGGTTTTCATTTGAAAACGATTGTGGACGGAAAGGTTCTTGCAATTTGGACGTGCGGAAAAAAATCGTGAGGAAAGTAAAAATGATGCGAAAAAGTAAAATTGTGCGGAAAAGTAATTAACGTAATATTCTTTTAATAGATCGCTCAAGAAACCCTAACTTATATGTTCTTGGTTTGTAAACAGTAAGGTGAGGCCAAAAGTTATTTTTAAAAATATGATTTATAAAAAAATTTACTACTAGTATCTTACCTACTGGACCTAAATGTAACGCAGTTAGTGAATAGTATGGTTTGTTTACAATTCCTAACTATTTTTTGCTCACCAAGACTCCTGATAAAGTTGATTTTTGAAATTGTGATTTTTACAAAAGTGTTTTACTAATTTTGATATCACCCTGTACCTTACTCCAAGGACCTAAAGGTAATAGTCAGTTAATGTCATGATTTTTTAACGTGTTCCTAAGCATTTTCTGATAACGAAAGCTCTTGACAACATTGTTTTCTAAAAATGTGATTTTTAGAAAAATACACTAATAATTTCGATATCACCCAGTAGCTAACTTGCTGGCTCTAAAGGTAATACAATATGTTAGTGATATGATTTTTTAAGGTATTTCTAACTCTTGTTTGCTAAGTAAAACTCCTGACAAAGTTGTTTTTAAGAATGTAAATTGTACAACTATTTTTGATATCACCCTGTAACTCACCCCCTGAACCTAAATTTGAAATAATCCGTTAATACATAGTTTAACTTTTTGGGCTATTTTCAACTTTTTATTGTTAAGTAGAGAACTAGAATTTCTAAACAAATCTATAATAAATTTTAAGGTCACCCTGTAGCAGACCTGAACTTAACCTTTATAACCTGGGTTTGGCAGACTTTTTTTCTTTCTCTTCTCATACCTGATAAGAAATATTAGACAAACATTATTTTTAATTATATGATAATAATAATACAACAAGTTTGATATTTATATATTCAAAGGTTATTTTTTGGGCCACGGGTTGCAATAAATCCGGGTATAATTTTTTTTTTCATATCATAACTTATCAAGCCTAATAGTTTTTTTTCCTAAGATTCATTTGATTTCGTTAACATAATAATACGTTTGATTTTGTGGTCGGCTGTACTTAGCCATTCGCTTTGGTCGCAGCCTTCGTAGTTACGAAGGCTGTGTTTTGGTTCTTGAATCCAACTTTAACGAAGTCAGAAAAACGTCTCATGGTTTTGTTATTGTTTTTTTCCGGAAAAATACAATTTTTTAAGAACCTGTGCATCATCAACAATCCCGGAAAAATATTGAATTATCAACAATCGGGTTTAAAGGTAGGTTTTAGATTATATTTTTCCTCATTTTTCGGTTTTAGACGCTGTACAATAAATTGAAATTTACGATGTTGCCATGATTTAGGGGTAAAATTTGAGGCGTCAAATTTTTTCAGATTGTTTCAAATTATTTCAAATTTTAAAGAATTGCCCCCTATAAGTCAAATTTTTTTACGTTTGCAATATTTTTCTGATTATCGCTTATATCCTACAAAAAATCGAGTCCTACAGATGAGTCTAAAGTCTTAAAAATATAGGTTTTAGAAAGTGTCTCATTTTTACACCACCTGACCCTACCTTATGGTAATAGCCGCAGCCCACGAGAAAGACCGGCCCGGGCGCGGAAATATCACGTGACCGTAGGAGGGTAACAAAAGAACGCCTCCCGGCCAGCTGTCATTATAAAACATGTGTGTTTTCAGTTTTGGTATGTTTGTTTACGTCGATTTTTTTTTTAATTCGGGCACGAATTTTATGTGAATTTTATCAAAGTTATTAAAATAACGCAGCCCACGAAAACGACAACAATGCCGCGAACGTGTAGTGTTGTCGGTTGTCGGTCCAACTATAAAACTGAAACCGAATATGTGTCAACTTTTAATTTGCCAGTGGATAAACAAATGCATGAAATTTGGTTTCGAAAAATTGCTAATGATTTAAGTATCTTAAAACGTCCACAAGTTTGCATCAAACATTTTCCTTCCTTATAGCAGGTTATTTGGTTTGATAAGTGTGTTGTAAATGAATTTTTGAAAATGTTCCGAAATACCTAAGTAGACAACCTGTATTTACTGTTTGATTAGGTGATGTCGAGAGGCAACAAATGGAAACTGCAATACAAAAAAGTCTTGAAACACTTCAAGCTCATAAGAAATCAAAAGTTTTATCAAATATTGAGGACATTTCAAAATTGTATTGTTCTAATACTAAAATAAACAAAAATTGGATTTTAACCCAAGAACGTGATACAGTCTGCCTGTGCCTGATGACATTTTTGAACAACAATCCATCACTGTTAGCATCTCTAGTTGTTGAGGGAGATCTGTCATTTTTACAAGCTTTTATTTAGCCTCAGATGTTCTGTCTAACTATCTATCAAATCTTGTGAAGCGTTTTTGACACACTTCCCATTATCCGATTTCGATGAAATTTGGTACACACATAGTGGTCCCATGTTAGTCCACGGTTAGAAAAACGTTAAATGCAATGGACTGTAAATATTTTAATTAATGAAAGCGCGAACCAACATAAATATATTGATATGAATTACGAAATAATCAAACGTCCATAGGTCAAATATTTGTGCCACACAACGGTAATCAGAGACAAATGCACTCACCTCTTTGCATCCACTTTCTCCACGTTCCAAGGGGCCCCTGATTGGATCTAATGATGTCACCACGTAGCTGAAGGGCTAAAGTTTCTAGTTCTATGCTTCAGTACACAAAAATCGAGCACTTTCAGGTGTAGAAATTTGATATAGTTGGAGAACGAAATTAACACGCCATTTTCTCTAGGCGATTGACAAGGATCTCTGGTTGTTGGTGCGCATGTCCAAATACGCGGAATGCGCTTTGTCCTTCATACAATTGTGTGCTTTTAAAAATATATATAAACAACCGCGAAATTTAGCGGGAGCTAACATAACTGCCCTCCAAAACACACAATTTTAGAATCTCAACCGGACAGATATAGATATAAGAAAAAGAATCGACCGATAAATATAAATAAATGAAAACAGATAAGTATCGTAAGTTTATTTAGAGATAACGAAATCCCGAAAAAAGGCAAAACAAACAAACAAAAAATTCAAAAAAATTAAAAGTAAAAAAACCTATTGTAATACCCGGTAAAAGGTAGAAAATTAAAATTACTTTTAATTTGGCAAGAGGCACAGTTTTACAACTGGCCGCTTATAAACACCGGTAACCGTTTGTACCGTCGCAACACGCACCTGACCGTCCCCGCCGGGATGCAGTTCGATGACCCGACCGACCGGCCATTTCAAAGGCGATTGAATGTGATCACTTGTTATGATAACCAAATCATTTAATTTGATATTTGGGGACGAATCAGCCCACTTGTGTCGCTGTTGTAGCGTATGCAAATACTCTATAGAATACCGTTTCCAAAAATCATTATGTAGTTTTTGGATTAGTTGCCATCTCGAGAGCCGATTTAGGGGAACCTCGGACAAATCTGACTCCGGAATTTCTGAATTAAGGGGTTCAAGTGTCAAAAAATGCCCAGGGGTAAGAGGTTGAAGATCGTGTGGGTCTGAAGAGGCAGGAGATAAAGGGCGACTATTAAGTACGGCTTCTATGCGACAGGTAAGGGTGGACATCTCCATGATAGACAACTTCTGGTCGCCGACAACTCGTACAAAGTGAGTTTTAAAACCTTTGACGCCAGCTTCTGCCAGGCCATTGAAATGTGGACTGAGAGGAAGTCCCAGATGCCAACGAATAGAAAGTCTGGTGGCAGCACTTCTTGCGTAATCCAGTAATTGGTTACGAAACCCTATAAAATTACTGCCTTGATCTGACCAGCATTGCGTCACGCTTCCGCGTCTGGAAATGAATCGATGGAATGCACCTACGAACCCTTCGGTGGACAGTTCCATGGTTAATTCCAAATGCACGCAATGTGTGGCCGTACAGACAAACACACAGACATACGATTTGAAAGTTTTACAACCACGGTAACGATGAGGAATCACAAAGAAAGGTCCACAAAAGTCGATAGCTACACTCGAAAAAGGTTTAAGTTGATTGATTCGATGAGCGGGAAGTGAACTCATTATGGGCGGTCTATAGGGTTTAGGGTTGATTCTAAAACATTGCAAGCACTTGGATATCTCTGAATTGCCCGTCTGGCAGATAATATCCAAAATTGCTGTAAAAGCAGATTATGTAATGTTTTAAACCCAGGATGAAGATATTGTCGATGAGCGGACTCGATAAGAAGAGTAGTTAAACGATGGTCACTCGAAAGTAAGATGGGGTGTTTTGCAGAATAAGACAAAAGGTCAGATTTTTCTAATCTGCCACCGACTCTAATGATATTATTCTCATCAAGAAAAGGTGAAAGTTTTCGCAAAGGTTTCGGTATTGGTTTATCCTTAGATAACGCGGAAAAAAGCTCAGAAAAACAAGAACCTTGAACGCGTTTGATAAGAAGGTGTAACGCACTTTGCATCTCACCGGTGGTAGGAAAAACAATATTCTCAAAAATAACTTTTTGGTCCGGCGGCTTAGTGGGTTTTTGATAGGAATGGTTTTGAAAAAGGTTAACTATTCGAAGGACATAACAAATGATACGTTGAATTTTTGATATAGATGAATATTTGATAAGAAGCTGATCTAAGAAGTTGACATCAATTATCGCATTGCAACAGACTTTTGGCTTTTCCTCCAGATTAATATCTCCGAAATCAATCGGCATTTTTGATTTATGAAAATCGGGCCATTCGTTTTCGGGAAACCACAAAAACGACGGTGCGTTCCACCACATGTCATGTGACATGAGCTGTGAATGGGTGGCCCCTCGTGACGCAATATCGGCTGCGTTCAAAGCAGAAGGAATGTAGCGCCATGAGTTTGAAGGAATGATTTCTTGGATTCTACTGACTCGATTTCCAACAAAGGTTTGCCAGCGATTAGGAGGGGATGAAAGCCAGTGCAATACGACTTGCGAATCGCAGAAAGTAACGATATTTGTAAAAGTTATTTTTCCTTCATAGCTAGATAAAACGAAGTCAATTAATTCGCTTAAAAGAAATGCGCCTAGGAGTTCTAGCCTAGCCAAAGTTTGTGACTTTATAGGCGCGACCCTAGATTTTGCAGATATGAGAGAAACAGATATATTGTTTTCCTCTTCTACACGAAAATATACGACGCCTGCGTAGCCTCGAATTGAAGCGTCACAGAAGCCGATGATTTGACAGGTATTGGTTTTTGACAGTTTGATTTGTCGGGGTAATTGAAAATTGGAAAGAAGCGGGAATTCAGAACGAAGTTTGTTCCAAGAGTCGATGATAGAAGAATCTGGTTCTTCGTCCCAGCCTATTTTCGATATCCACAACTGTTGCAAAATAAATTTTGCTTGTAGCAACAAGGGACAAAGAAAACCTAAGGGATCGAAGATTGTCCCTATGATAGATAAAATAGAACGTTTGGTTGGGGGTTTGTCCTTCATTCGGCATTGATAAGAAAAAATGTCGTTTTTTGGATGCCATTGAAGTCCTAAAACTTTGATAAAGTGGGGTTCCTCCTTGTCGAAAGAGAGAGGCATTTGACGATCGGACTCTGGCAATGTTGCCAATAACTCAGGACAATTGCTTGCCCATTTTTTAAGTTCAAATCCTCCCGACTTCAACAAATCATTGAGTTCTGTTTGAAGGGAGAGAGCTTCAGAAAGCGAAGGGCTAGTTCCCAAGATATCGTCGATATAGATTGACGTTTTTAGAACAGTACTAGCCATAGGAAAACGTTCCTTTTCTCTCTCTGCCAGCTCATTTAAGGTACGCATGGCTAGAAAAGGTGAGCATGTCATGCCAAAAGTGACAGTAGAAAGTTCCCACACTGAAAGTGGGTCCTGTGGAGAAAACCTCCACAATATCCTTTGATAAGGACGGTGATAAGGATTGATAAGGACTTGACGGAACATCTGTTTGATGTCAGCAATGTAGGCAATAGGATTAAGACGAAACGTAAGGAGTAAAGAAGCAATATCCTTTTGAAGTTTCGGTCCAGATAACAATGTGTCATTGAGACTAATATTTTTTGGGGTGACTGCCGAACAATCCCAGACTACCCTTAATTTTGTACTTAAGCTTTCCGGCTTTAGTACGCAATGATGTGCTAAAAAACACGACACGTCGACCTTTGGTTGACTAGATAAAACTAAACTCATATGATTAGAATCGATATAGTCTTGCATGAAACTTGAATAGGCAGTGTACAGATCAGGATTTTTGATTAATCTATTTTCTAGAAGTAAAAATCTACGATAAGCTTGCGGATAAGTATTTCCTAGGTCAGGGTTTATTTTGTCTTTAAACGGAAGATCTACCATGAATCTACCGCTCGGTTGCCGTACTACACTAGCAGTAAAAATTGATTCTGCCTGTTATTCTTCCTTTGATAAGATTTGTTTTTTAGGCAAATGTTCGATTTCCCAAAACCTAGGGAGAATGACCTCTAAAGGAGGTGAATGACTCGTTAAAAAACAACTGGTTCGTTCCGTAAGACTACCTACTTCGTCAACCTTTCCCATGACGACCCAGCCAAAGATAGTTTCAAGGGCTGAAGGCTGCCCTACCTGTCCAAGAACCCTGCCCTCCTTGAATATCTGTGCGAATAGCTCGCAACCAATAACCAGATCCACAGGTCTAGATTTGAAATAAGATGGGTCGGCAAGTTTAAGGTCTTCCAAGTGTTTCCACTGATTATCGTTCAAAGAGAATGTAGGCATATTGGAGCATAGTTGTGGAACAACAATTGCTTCGAAATTAAGTAAAGGAGTGACTTGTCCTTGTGGCTTAATGTGACATTGAACGAGCCCTTTGGAAGTAAAAGAAGACATCTGATTTAATCCGAATATTTCAGTGGTGTAACTTCGCCTAGGAAGATTAAGACGCTGAATACACTTTTCACTGATGAATCCTGTCTGTGATCCAGAATCAAGCAGTGCCCTTACAGGTTGAAAATTTCCGCAACCGTCCATAACATCTATTATGGAGGTGCATAAAAGAAAGGTACCTGAAGGTCCTGAGGCATTTAATGACACATGAAGATTATTGACAGGTGGTGTGTGAATGACAGGACTAGTATCTTGGCTTCCAGACTCTTGATTAGTTTCTAAGATATGAGTTAAAGTGTGGTGCCTTTTACTATTGCAAGTCCTGCATGAATATTTTGATTTGCACGTATCTACGTTATGCAGGGGATGAAAACACGCTAGACATACTTTTTTCTGCTTGACGAAAGATAGGCGATCGATAGGTGAGAGATCAAGAAATGTTTGACATTTCGAAAGCACGTGACCTTGATTACACCGGAAACATTTTATTCCCGTACTTGAATTAGTTGAGGTGCCAGCCAGTCCTATAAAAGGCGAATTGGATGATTTATAGGTAGGCTTTTGCCCAAACTGATTTCGCATAGAATTTGAATTTTGATAGGTAGGCTTTTGCCCAGACTGATTTTGCATAGAATTTGATTTTTGATATATAGGCACCTTTTTGGGTGCTGTTGATTGAGGAAGTGAATCCAAAACTTTACATCTTTTTTCTAGAAATTGAAAAAGTGACTGAAAAGTGGGAATTTCGGTATTAGTATTGGCGTGACTCATTTCGAAATTTGAACGCGTTGGAATATCCAATTTTTCTAATAAAATGAAAAAAATAATAAAGTCCCAACTGTCAACGTCAAAGCTAAGTGATTTTAAAATTTCTAGGGATTCAGAAAAGGTGTCAATTAAATTACGCAATTCTTTAGCTGACTCGTTTTTTAAGGTGGAGTTCATAATTGAGCTTAAAGCATCATTTGCGAGGTCTCGCTTGTTTTGATATCTATTGACTAATTTGTCATAAGCAATTTTATAATTTTGATCAGATAAGCTAATCTCTGATATCAATTTTAAAGGCTCATCCTCGAGATATGAAAATAAATATTGAAGTTTTCGAACGTTACTTAGACTTTGATTTTGATCTATAATGTTATTAAAAAGATCGAAAAAGCTTGGCCATAATTTTTTATCACCTCGAAATATGGGAATACCTAACTCTTTGAGTTTTGGAGTTTCAGATTCGTTTTGTCGAACATATGATCCCGAAAAGGATGGGGCCTCAACCGGAAATATTTTAGAGTAAACCCCCTTACACGCATAAAAATATTTACGAGCTTCTGAAAGGATCGCATCCTGTGTTTTAAACTCCTCATCGTCCGAGTCGTCTATCAACATAATGACGTCATTATGTGCCAGCATGCATTTATCGAAGGTTTCATCCAAATCGGAATACCTCACTTGAAACTCGTTTCTCGCTCTTTCATCCTTTTCCGCGGTCTGTGACAACACATAACACTCGGTGATCGCAGATAAAAAACCCTTGCGTTTTTGCGCGGCTTTTCTGACAGACATGATTTTACCTTTGAAATGACGAAATTGTCGGTAAATATACAATTAACGCTAAATTAATGCTTCTAAAATAGAAAAATGACGAATTGTCGAAAATATGCACTAATTTATCGCAATTGATGAAAATTGTTTTAAATATCGAAATGATATGGTACACACCTATCACACTGAACGTTTGTTTTGTTTGTTTTGATTCCTACTCGCTTTTGTTTATACCACGCGGAGTAGACCCGTTACCATAGCAGCGGACCAAAACCAGGTACTGCGCCGACTTTCTCTCTCGACGTTTCAAATACGATGCGAAAAAATTCAAGGCCGCCCTGTTATTATTCGGCTTGCAAATAATTATTAATACCGTCGTATGGATTTATTATTTAAAATAATTCGGTCGAAGGAGCACTTATGTTAGTCCACGGTTAGAAAAACGTTAAATGCAATGGACTGTAAATATTTTAATTAATGAAAGCGCGAACCAACATAAATATATTGATATGAATTACGAAATAATCAAACGTCCATAGGTCAAATATTTGTGCCACACAACGGTAATCAGAGACAAATGCACTCACCTCTTTGCATCCACTTTCTCCACGTTCCAAGGGGCCCCTGATTGGATCTAATGATGTCACCACGTAGCTGAAGGGCTGAAGTTTCTAGTTCTATGCTTCAGTACACAAAAATCGAGCACTTTCAGGTGTAGAAATTTGATATAGTTGGAGAACGAAATTAACACGCCATTTTCTCTAGGCGATTGACAAGGATCTCTGGTTGTTGGTGCGCATGTCCAAATACGCGGAATGCGCTTTGTCCTTCATACAATTGTGTGCTTTTAAAAATATATATAAACAACCGCGAAATTTAGCGGGAGCTAACAGTCCCATGACAATACAACATTAAGAAAAAAATATCATCCCACCCCTACCCCCACCCCTTCTATAGAAAAATGTGTTTTTGACACACTTCCCGTTATCCGATTTGGATAACATTTGGTATACACATAGTGGTCCGATGATAATACAACAATAAGAAAAAAATATCCTCCCACCCCTACCCCCACCCCCTTCCATAGAAAAATATGTTTTTGACACACATCCCGTTATCCGATTTGGATGAAATTTGGTATACATATAGTGATCCGATGACAATACAACATTAAGAAAAAAATATCCTCCCACCCCTACCCCCACCCCTTCTATAGAAAAATGTGTTTATGACACACTTCCCGTTATCTGATTTGGATAAAATTTGGTATACACATAGTGGTCCGATGATAATACAACAATAAGAAAAAAATATCCTATATAGTGGTCCGATGACAATACAACATTGAAAAAAAAATCCTACCACTCCTACCCCCACCCCCATCTATAGAAAAATGCGTTTTTGACACACTTCCCATTATCCGATTTGGATGAAATTTGGTATACATATAGTGGTCCGATGACAATACAACAATAATGAAAAAATGTCTTCCCACCTCTACCCCCCACCCCCTTCCATAAAAAATGCGTTTTTGACACACTTCACTTCAAATGACTTTCATAAAATTTGGTATATGCATAAAGTCCGATGGCAATACAGCCCAAACAAAAAATATATTTCTACCTCTACCCCCACCCTCTCCTTCTTCCAATAGAAAAATGAGTATCCAAACAACTCACGATCAGCGATTTCATTATAATCTAGAATAAACACTTCTGTTCTGTTATTGAACAAATATTTTCATTTAATAGAGTAGATAGCTGAGACTAAAAAGTAGAAAATAAATTGGTAAAAATTTTTTTTAAGTCACAAGCTTTTATAGAATGCCCTTAAAATTAAAAAATAATTTTCTAAAATTCTAATATTATCATAATAATAAAAGCGATGGCCGCAAATCAAAGCATAAGTTAATCTAAATTTGTGATCTAAACACTTAAAGAATATTCAACATAGCAGGTCATCAAAGATATGTTTACCTACCATACCTATGTCAGAGAAATGCTGGGGTATCTTGGTTCGGGTTGGGTGGGTTTGGTATCTCTGCATTTTTCTGCTAGATTAATTCTTGCAAATAGTGATATTTAATTGATACGGATATCATATCGTGCTAACATCGTCAAAATTTCCATCAGTGGGCCATCGCTTTTATTATTATGATAATATTAGAATTTTAGAAAAATATTTTTTAATTTTTAGTGCATTTTATAAAAGCTTGTGACTTAAAAAAAATTTTTTACCAATTTATTTGTAAATGTTAACAATATGTCCATACCAAAAAACAAACTGCCAAAAAAAGTTGAAGTTTTATTTTTGGACAGTCCCGCTACACTTGAAAGCTAATGCAGTTTATTAGATAGTTTAAGTTGTGCTACGTATTTTTACGTAAAACTGCACGTTAAGCGCTCTACGTTTTGTTCCAAATTTGAGTTTAATTTGAAAGTTTTACGTTACCATAACAAGTCAACTAATAGCAGAGAATATGGAATTCGGCACTGTGTTTTTTTGATGTTACAATTTTGTTTTTTGTCTTTTCAACTACAGTAGGAATATATTTGCAAAGAATCGTTTGTCCTGGAAGCGGAAATTATCGTCTAGGCCTCATTTTTCGATCGGTCAATCAACCAATTCTATTCTTTGGTAACGTTAAGGTGCCCGCAGACTGCCGTAAGCTAACGTAAATACGTAAGCTCCTAACGTGATCTTGACGACAGTGTGACGAAATGCGCTTGCGTAACTCTCAAATCTCATGCTTACGTAAAAATACGTAGCACAACTTAAAGTATCTATTGAAATGAAAGTTGCAAACGGGAAAGAAGTGGTAAAAGATAAGATTGATCAAGTAATAGATATCCTTAGTGACATTTTTGATAGTAAGAGTGAAAAATGTGTTCAATTGTCATTTGTTATTGAACAATGGGGTCTCTTGAAAAGGTCACCTGAGAATCGAAGATATTGTGGATACACTGTCATCCAGTGCATACATGTCAATTTACAAAACTAAGGTAATATATATGTCTTCTGCACCCTCGCAATATTAAAAAACTGATTTGTAAAATATCGTACTCTCCGGTAGTGTGCAATATTTAAAAAGTAAGATACAGCTTTTAAAAGAACATGAGCTGGTTGTTAACTTACACATTGATGAAATATATATTAAACTTTGTGACAAGACAAAGAAAAATTTAAAAACTTAAAGCTTAGGTTTGTTATGTCCAATTTTAAAAGACTTGTATAGATTTGAAGTAACTAACGATATTATGTACCTAATATATGTACCTGAAGATATTAGAGTGCAAATTTTATATAATTTTTTATTTTATAGATTCAGTTCTTTTTTCTATAATAAACACATACATCAGCAAAATATTTTTTTCAATTTTTGCCTATATGAGAACAAAAAAATTTGGTCAATTTATTTAAATTGTGTAAAAACAGATAATATATTAAGCAATACAATAAGAATCCTTGAACTCCCAAGATCACGTGACCGCCGACTTGCTTATAACGCGCCATGGCCGGTCTTTATCGTTGGCTGCGGGTAATAGCGCTCAGATAAACTATATAATAAATATTTTTACCTTACAAAAAAATCATGCAATAAAATGTTTTTAAAATTGGAATGTTCATCATTATAATTTTGTATAATTAAAAAAAAACAAAATTCATATTCATAACTATAAATAAATTTTGTTCAGGATATCTTATAATTTAGCGTCTTTATTATACTAGGAGCATAAATCGACCATTACCATCTTATTTTTATACTCGTTACTAGTATTATTGGTTAGTCTCAGGTAAAAATTTGAGTTATAAAAATGTTGAATTTTTTCTTGAATAATAGGTACCTTTGGCAGCTAACTTTATCCTATTATTATGTATTAATGTGACATTAAACGACAGATGTCACGTGATATTTCCCTTTACCTTTTGCAGACACAATTTTTATTTGCGTTATAATGTTTTGTGGTTGGCAAAATTTTAAATTTTAATAAAAATCCCGAAAACAACTAGGGAAAAACTGAAAAACCAATACCAGTGTAAAACCACCAGGAAATTATAGGATTAGGATCTAACCTAATCTGTGGGATTAGATCTGTGTACTGTTGACTTGTTCTTCTTTTTTTGTGAACACACCAAACAACACATATCTACCAGTTTTTATAGAAAATAATTATCAAGAATTGGCATAAAATTAAATCTGCGGATTACCCCGCATTGGTAGCTCTTGAAATAATTTTCTGGTATCAAAAATATTTTAAATGTACATTACATTTTGTCATAACGTCAAACGCGCGCGGCAACACTGTCACTAAATAAACAGCGGCGTAGCGTGGGGGGGGGCGCGGGGGGTTCGTCGCCCCCCCCCCCCCCCGCCCCGAGGGTAGTGGCGCCCCATAGGTGGCCGAAGCGCCCTCAGCTTTATTAAGTCGGGCCGGTAATGGTCAATTGAGTGGGTGCCAAAGGAAACTAACGACATGA
The DNA here is from genome assembly GCA_963576565.1 of Aspidapion aeneum. Classification (NCBI taxonomy): domain Eukaryota; kingdom Metazoa; phylum Arthropoda; class Insecta; order Coleoptera; family Brentidae; genus Aspidapion; species Aspidapion aeneum. The sequence goes on from OY755039.1 coordinate 131,248,117, forward strand.
AGACCTTTCTTTTTTTTTTTGGTCGTCGCAAGATTCGTGAGAGGCGCCCTTGTGACTTATCGGCCGCCCCCTCAAACATGATGACCTTTTTTTTTTTGGATTTTTTGGTCACAAGATTTGTGAGAGGCGCCTTTTTGACCTGTTTGTTTTTTTTTGCCACAACAAGATTTTTCATCAGTTTTCAGAGGCGCCCTTTTTAGCTGTCGCCCCCCCCCCCGCCCTTTCGGGCACGCTACGCCGCTGTAAATAAAGGAACTAGTAGCCTGTGTTATTCGAACACAAGTAAGGTCAAACATTATCTTTTAGTAAGAGATATAATTCAAACCAGGTAACTGCCCAGGCAAAAACTCCCTAATACCAACGTTAGTTTTATCTAATCTATCTATTTTTGTTATCACCATGTGAAATGACAATTCTTTGATCAAGTTTTTCGCAATTTATTGAAATTTTGGGGGTCTAGGGGCAGACCCGACCATTTTGGATTCAGCGCACTGAAAGACATGTAATTAGGTAGTCTGGTCAAATTTACAGACAATTTTGTTTATTTTTTGTGCCGGTGCCGGTGTTACAATTGTAAATTTTTCCTCTGTGCGCTTTTTTCATGCGAACCTTTTCTTCGCATGCGATTTGGTCCATGTTCGATTCTTTTAGGGATTCTAGTAAAACCAATTAACAAAAACTGTATTAGCTATAAACCTTACATACTTTTTCGGGCTCTGGGGGACGAACAAAGTCAGTTAGTAAAACCTAGTTTCAGTGATGGATCCACGATGTCCGGGGGGAGTGGAAAAAATTGCGGTTTTTAATAAGTCTGATCTCTTGCTATTACATGTAAACAAACTACACCACAGGCGAAAATCTTTGGAAAATAAAGTAATTTTTATGTAAAATAATTTTTATTAATCTTAATAAGCCAAAGCATTTGACACAGTATCACTGTTTTTAAGAAAAATTAAGAAGTATGGTTCAAATACACAAAATTCTAAAAAGTTGTTTAAGTGACAGAGTGCAGTATACCAAAGTCGGGGATACACTGAGTAATGCTGGAAGAATAAATTATGGTTTACCACAGGGGACAGTGTTGGGTCCGGTCCTTTTCGTCCTCTATATCAATGTATTATTGAGGATGAAGACGGCTGGACGGATACTTTCTTTTGATGATAATACCGTTGTTTTGTTTAAAGGAAAAACTTGGGATAATGTTAAAGAACAAGCTGAAAGAGAATTTGCTAAAATAAAAAACTGGTGTAGTCATAACCTTCTTACAGTAAACTTCGAAAAAACCAAATGTATGTTTTTTCAAATTATGATCAGGCCAACACCAGGCATAGGGTGAACACCCCAGTAGATGCCATGTCACCAGTAGTTGCCAATCATTACAAAAACAGCCAATATTAAAATATTTTTGCTGATTTTTGTATATGTACCGACATCGAGTAACTACCTAAGCTATTATGAATCTCCCACCATGACCTTTTCTTGGTTTTGACATTGGGCGGGAAAAATATATAAATTTTTCTTAGGTTAGGTATTGCAATGGCTTACTTTAGCAGGAATTCTTGTTTTTTTGTTAAAAGCAGTTATGTGGAGTTTCAGTGATTTTTCTTTATTTCAACTGTTTTTTTTTTTTGGGGTTTATGATTAAGTGCTACTAATAAACACTAAGGTAAGTTATAATTAAGTTATTTCAAACAAATTTACAAAATTGTTCATTTAAGTATGGGGTGGCAATTACTGGAGAAAATACGACCTACTTTCCAAAAGTTGCCAAGGGTGGCGAGAACTAGGGAATTTCACAGTTATTGAATTTTATATCAATTTAACTTGCCTAGTGAATAGTAAAATGTCTTGCGTTTTAAAAATTATTTCTTTCTTATTTATAAAGAATTTCTCCAATAGTTGCCAGGGGGTGGTAATTATTGGTTTTTGTGTATGGCAAATACTGGATCTGGAGATATTGTTATTTTTTTTTTATTTTGTTTTAGATAGAACACAAACGCAGTTTTTTTAAATACACAGAAGAAGATTTGCACAAAACTGTAGATGAAGTTTATGATTTAAAAAAGTCGGTAAATGCAACGGCCAAGAAATATGGGATTCCCGGAAAACACTTTCTAATAAAGTGTCTGGAAAAACACCTTTAACTAGAAAAATGGGTCCAAGCACGAACCTAACCAGGGCAGAGGAAGAAAAATTAGTAGATTGGATAGTAAAAGTGGCACGTGCAGGTTTTCCTTGTGAAAGATGATGTTCTAATGACAGTTGAAAAAATCATTACCAACTCGGACCGAAATACCAACTTTATAAAAAACAGACCAGGGAAAAAATGGTATCAATTATTCTTGAATAGACTTAGTGAAAGAATACCAGAAACTTTGTCAACAGCAAGAGCTTCAGTGACAGAAGGACAAATCCGGGCATGGTTTACTGAAGTAGAAACGTACCTGAAACTAGAGGGTTACTTTGATATTTTAGAGGATCCAACAAGGGTTTACAATTGTGATGAGAGTGCATTTTTGATGTGTCCCAAATCTGGGAAACTTTTAGCTGCAAGAGGAGAAAAAAATGTATATGAAATAGCTCGAGGGGCAGAAAAAGAATCACTTACAGTTTTAATATGTGCCAGGAGTGATGGAAAAATAACGCCACAATTTATTGTCCTCCCACAAAAAAGAATGCCACGAGAAGTGGTTCAGAATATTCCTGACCCTGATTGGGGTTTAGGAAAATCTGATACAGGATGGATGAATGGCCAAACATTTTTTGAATATATTGTTACGGGTTCACAACGACAAATTAAAACTCGCAATTGTTGAAAACGATACGTCAATTTATTTCGACAAATTATGTACAAAAACACGCACATAAACTTACTAATAACTTGCTAACAATTCACTACTTTAATACGCCTAGTAACTTCGCGTTAACATCTAGCGATCACTACCGATGGTTATCTTTGACTGACTGCCTGGTGCGCGACCCCGGCCCTATATATAGGATCGTCCATCTCTCTCGAACTCGACGTCCGGAACGTTCTCGTATTATTGCGACCGCAAGTCACAGATAACGCAACTAAAACCTAGACTAAGAATACAACCTTAAGATAAATCAACCTAATACTACACTAAACCTAAATAAATTCCCATTATAAAATTTAAATAACTTAAATTTGTAACACTATCCTCCTCTTCAGGTTTGATCGTCTCGATCAACATTTCCCAGGTAAGGTTTTAGTCTGTCTATATGAACAACTTTCATCTTGGACTTCGGGCTTCTCTGGATTCGGTAGACTACATCATTAATTCTCTTAACAACTTTATAAGGCCCTTCCCATGGCGGTGTCAACTTAGGTGATCTTCCTTTCTTGCGTTGAGGATTGTATAGCCAGACTTGATCATTCTCTTTGAACCCTGAAGAGTTTGCTTTCAGGTCATATCTCGCTTTCATGCGGTCACTGGCTATTTCTATTCGCTCTCTAACCACTTCATAGATATCGTGCAGCTTTTGCCTTAAACGTTCGACATAGTCATTAACCTCTAAGTGTGCTTCTTCAGGTGATAAACATGATATCACATGGTAAACGCAGTTCTCTACCAAACAGGATACTAGATGGAGTAGCTCCTGTCGTATTGTGAATGGCGGTTCTATAGGCCATCAAAAACAATGGAATATATTAGTCCCAATCTGTTTGGTGCTCATCAACAACTTTGCACAGATGTTCTTCTATTGTTTTATTAGATCTTTCAACCATGCCATCTGACTGCGGATGTAAAGCCGTAGTCCGTGTTTTATGTATTCCTAAAAGGTCACAGAGATTCTGGAAGAGCTTTGATTCAAAGTTTCTTCCTTGATCTGAATGTAGTTCCAAAGGAATGCCAAATCGGCTGAAAACATCATTTACCAGAACTTCTGCAACTGTAGCGGCCTCTTGGTTAGGCAAAGCAAAAACTTCTGGCCATTTGCTAAAGTAATCCATGACAACAAGGATGTATTTGTTGCCCTTTTTAGTTTCTGGAAACGGTCCGGCCACATCAATAGCAATGCGTTCGAATGGCAGACCTACGTTATATTGTTTCATTTGACCTCTGGACCTTGTTTTGGGACCTTGGCTGGTTGCACAAGTCGAACATCGGCGGCACCAGTTTTTCACATCTTGAAAGTAATTGACCCAATAAAATCGGTTTCGAATTTTGTCCATGGTTTTATTTATGCCTAGGTGCGCGCCTGATTTTCCACCATGGCATTCGGCCACTATATTGTCTACCATGCTCCTAGGAACCACTACTTGATTAACCACAGTAAGGCCATCGGCACTTTCCCAGGCACGTTTAAGGATGTTTTCCTCTACTATCAGTGAATCCCATTGTGCCCACAGTGATTTGAATATCACCCCTTGGTTTGCGATATCTTGCCATGACGGTCGTGGCTTGTTATCTTCTTTCAATCGCAAGATAGGTCCTACATCTTTATCGTTAAGTTGTGTGGTTCTAATCGAAGCCGACATCCATTCTTCATCTGGTTCTAACTTTATCTGGCGCACGTAGGTAATTCCTTCTTTCTGGTCAATTTTCCTGCAATGTTTACAATCCTCAGGGCAAGGTCTTCTGGACAATGCATCTGCATTATTATGCACCCTTCCCGCTCGGTGCTTAATTTGATAATGGTATTGTTGTAGCTTTTCTATCCATCTCGCGACTTGCCCCTCAGGTTGTTTCATTTTTATGAGCCACTGTAACGCAGCATGATCCGTTCTAATCAGAAACTCTTGTCCGTAGAGATATTTGTGAAAGTGATCTACGGATTTAACTATGGCTAGGAGCTCCTTTCTAGTAACACAATAATTTCTCTCTGGTTTGGATAGCTTTTTGCTGAAAAATTCGATGACCCGTTCTTCTCCATCTTGTACTTGGGAGAGTACTGCTCCTATGCCATCGTTGCTAACATCAGTATCTAATATGAATTTACCTTTGGGAATGGGATATGCAAGAATCGGACTAGAACATAATGCTGCTTTTAGTCTTCTAAATGCTTGGTCACATTCGGTATTCCATTTGTAAGAAGCTTTGTCTTCTGTAAGTCTATGTAATGGAGACGCTATTTTGGCGAATCCTTCTACAAATCGTCTGTAGTATGTACACAGACCCAAAAAGCTTCTCAATTCATGTTTGTCACGAGGTTGAGGCCATTCTTTTATTGCTTGTAACTTCTTTTCGTCAGTATGGATGCCTTCTCGGGAAACGACGTGACCCAAGAACTCAACTTTTTCTTGGAATAGAAAACATTTCTTTGAGTTCAATATAAGATTTGCGTTCCTGATTCTTAAAAATACTTCTCGTAAATTGTCTAGATGATCTTGAAATGATTTTCCCATTACTATGACATCATCCAAATAGACTAAGCAGGTTTTCCAAGTAAGGCCTCGTAGAACGACTTCCATTAGTCTTTCAAATGTAGCTGGGGCATTGCATAGGCCAAATGGCATCACATTAAACTGATAAAGTCCACTTCCAGCAGAGAATGCAGTCTTCTCTTTATCTCTTTCAAAGATTCCTACTTGCCAATACCCACTTTTCAGGTCAAGAGTAGAAAACCAATATGATCCTGCCAATGTTGTTAATGTGTCGTCTATTCTTGGCAGTGGGTAACTATCTTTCTTGGTCACATCGTTAAGTTTCCTGTAGTCGACACAAAATCTAGTACTTCCATCCTTTTTAGTGACCAACACCACAGGAGATGACCAAGGACTTGATGACTCTTCAATAACACCGTCGCTGAGCATTTTATTAATGAGATTGTGAACTTCTTCTTACTTGGCCATTGGTAGTCTTCTTGGGGGTTGTCTTATCGGTTGGGCATCGCCAGTGTTGATAGCATGTTAAATAAGGTTTGTGCGTCCCGGACTACTCCTAGTTTCGAAGATATTACTTTGTTCTTCTATAAACTCTCTCGCTTTACTAAATTCTTCTGGAGTGAGATGTTGCCAAGTTGACTCAAATTGCTGAAGTACCTCCATTGGTAACTTGCTTGTATCCTCGGAAGTTGGCTCTTCACATCTTGTTACTTTCTGTACTGGTTCAAATAATGCTACCACCTCCCCCTTATTAATTTTGACACTATTTGGGAAAATATTGGCGACTCTAATCGGGATGTCTTTATCGGTTTTAACTAGTGATTTTGCAACGAGGTAGGTGTTGGGTGTGTTTTGTTGGCTTATGAGTCCGACGCAGCTTGATGTTTTACTTTCCAGCCTCCCAAAAATTATGGTCTCACTGTTACCGACTAGTCTTGTTGTGCATACTGCCACCACCTTAATTGGTTCTTTATTGATGTGACTATTTGACAAAATGAACTCTTCGTTCCCAAATCTTAGGGTATTAAGTTTATTATCAAACGCAAATCCATGTTTACTTATCAGGTCCATTTCCAAAATAAATTCGTCTTCTATGTCTGCAACTAATACCGAGTGGCGAATCTTCAACCTCCCCAGCTGTAGGTCTATGTCTGTCTGCCCCAACACGTCGGCGGATTCTCCAGTCACAGTCTTAAGTGTTATTTTCTTTTCTGTTGGTCGAATTTTATGTCTCGTTGCAATTTTGAACTTAAGCAATGATATGGCAGCACCAGTGTCTACTGTTATATTAACTTTTCTTCCATTAATAAGTCCGTCGATGTTAAGACTGTCAGCAGTATGTTTTAAGCTCTTGATAGAGTAAATTTTGGGGGCTAAATTCCCATTAGCCAACACCCGCCCCTCTGCGTTGACTAGTTTTAGTTTTCCTGATCTCTTCTTCGGTACTCTGTCCCACTAGATGGTGAGCGAGACCTCATTTGGACACGACAATCGCGTTGAATATGCCCTGTACGTCCGCATCTGAAACACTTTACATTTGGAGGGGATCGTCTACTTTCTTTCAAAGAATCAATCTTCTCTATCAGTGATTGAAACAGTTGGTTTAGCGTTTTTAAGTTGACCTCATCTCCAGTGCTCATTTCTTCTCCCTCCTGAATTGAAACAGCTCTTACTTTTGGCCTGGACATATTATTTGATGATTCAATTTCAAGGGCTCGAATCAACACTTCACTGCTGTTATGGAAGCGTTCTCGACGAAGTAATTTTGCTAAGTCCGTGTCTCGCAAGCCGTTAATAAAGCGATCTACCGTGAAGGGATCTCTGTAATTTTCTGGCATTTCTGGGTAAGCCAAGTACATCAGCCTCCTGATATCCGCTTCATACTCTTGTAATGACTCCCCTGCTCTTTGTTGACGAACATTTAATTCTGACCAATGTAAATTTCGCAAGTGTTCGTCTCCATACCTTCTTTCTAGCGCTGCCACTAAAGCGTTATAATTCTGTTTTTGTTCGACTGGAATGGACCGTAAAAGTCCGAGTGCAGGTTCCCGTAGAGCTACTAACAACGCTCTAGGTTTTTCGTCCTGGTCCCAACCATTTGCAGCGGCGGCAGCTTCAAATTGTTGTTTGTAGGTGGACCAGGAGGACGTACCGTCAAAATTTGGAGGCTTAATGTTCTGGTTGGAATTCACGACACATCCCTGAGCTTTTATTTTGTTGTGTTCTTTCTGAAGCTGTATAAGCTGTTTCGACACGTCCTGGAATTTTTCTTCCATGGTTTGAAAAACTTCTTCCCTAACATTCTGTACCTTTTCTTCAACATTATGTACCTTTTCTTCTACATTCTGCAATTTATTTTGTACCTTTTGTTCCCCACTATGCATTTTTTGAGTTATTTCTTCCTTAAGATCTTCGGTTGCAGTCTTAAACTCTTCTCTCAGCTGTTCGGAGTTGCTCTTTATTTGGTCAAAGTTTTCCTGCATGTCGTTCTGGTTTTGTTCCATGGTCTGTCTTATATCGTTCTGGTTTTGAGCCATTTCAGCTGCGAGAGCCTGCATCATTTTAGTTAGATCTTCCATCTTTGCCGATCCTTGTCTAGTAAGCAACAACTTCCTGATAAATCACTTAAAACGTCTATTTTAGGGCTATAAAGCGAATGTCGAAGTCGGTTTTTCAATATCTCTTCCAATTCTTAAATAGAACCTAATGGAATGTTCTGGAATATACTGGTAAATGCTACTCTTTCTGCTACTAGGCAAATGTAGAGGTCACTTTTTGATTATCTCTTTTGGTTCTCGAATAGACCGTCGTAGAATGTTATGGAATATTCTAGAAATAATTTCTAATTCTTACTTTTAAAATAACTAAGCTACTGTCGAAGTCGGTATTTGTATATCTCTTCTAGTTTTTGAATAGAACGTCGTAGAATGTTATGGAATCTTCTAGAAATTCTTTCTAATTCTTACTTTTGAAATAACTAAACTAATGTCGAAATCGGTATTTGTATATCTCTTCTAGTTTTTGAATAGAACGTCGTAGAATGTTATGGAATCTTCTAGAAATTCTTTTTTTAGTTCTTACTTTTGAAATTACTAAGCTAATGTCGAAGTCTCTTTTTGGATATTTCTTCTGGTTTTCGAATAGAGCGTCGTAGAAAGTGATGGAATGTTCTAGAAATTCTTTCTGATTCTTACTTTTAAAATTACTAATCTAATGTCGAAGTCGGTATTTGTATATCTCTTCTAGTTTTTGAATAGAACGTCGTAGAATGTTATAGAATATTCTAGAAAATCTCTCTAATTATCAATTTTTGGACTGTAAAGTTAATGTCGAAGTCGGTTCTTAAATATCTCTTTTAGTTTTTGAATAAAACAATATCGAACTTCTTCGAATATTCTGGAAAAAATCACTTACTGTTTTTCTTTTTAATTGTCCTAGCCGGTGGTACTGTGTAAGGATAGTCTTTGCACTATTTATTTCTTTTAATCTCACTTCTGACACCAATTGTTACGGGTTCACAACGACAAATTAAAACTCGCAATTGTCGAAAACGATACGTCAATTTATTTCGACAAATTATGTACAAAAACACGCACTTAAACTTACTAATAACTTGCTAACAATTCACTACTTTAATACGCCTAGTAACTTCACGTTAACATCTAGCGATCACTACCGATGGTTATCTTTGACTGACTGCCTGGTGCGCGACCCCGGCCCTATATATAGGATCGTCCATCTCTCTCGAACTTTCCGGCAGCCTTCGACGTCCGGAACGTTCTCGTATTATTGCGACCGCAAGTCACAGATAACGCAACTAAAACCTAGACTAAGAATACAACCTTAAGATAAATCAACCTAATACTACACTAAACCTAAATAAATTCCCATTATAAAATTTAAATAACTTAAATTTGTAACAATATTATCAATGTTTTTAATGCCTGGTTGGAAAAAAATAATATTCAAAAGCCTATTATCCTATTCGTCGATGGCCATAAATCACATCTCACTATGCATTTGAGTGAGTTTTGTGAACAGAATGGGATAATTGTGATAGCGTTATTCCCCAATACAACTCATACAATGCAGCCGTGTGATGTCAGTATATTTGGACCTTTAAAAAAAAGTTGGAAAAAAGTTGGATAAAGCGACTTTTCCTAAACTATTTTATGATGTGCTGAATACAGTTACTGAAGACTCAGTAAAAAATGGATTTCGCAAGTCAGGTCTCTTTCCCTGGAACCCTGATAATGTGGACTACAGTAAATGTATTATCGAAAAAAATGTTACATTGGATCAAAATTTAACACCTAAAGGGCTAAAAAATTGTAAATTAGCATTAGAGGTTTTAGAATCACATATATGCAAACCAATTTTAAATGAATTTTTAAAACATGAGGCCGAATTTAATAGCTGGAAAGGGGAAGAGTCATACAGTGAACTATTTAAAGTTTGGAAGAACATTAAGAAAAGCACTGAAAAGCCCACAATAGGACAAACAGTTGCCCATGTAACGGGAGACATAGAAAACATTGATGTGCCAGAATTACCAAACCAGGAAGAAGATAACAATATAATGGAAAACGAAAACACAGAGGTTGAGAACCAATTATCACCAATACCACGAACTTTTCAGTTTCAAACCCCTCCAGATCCAGACACAAACCAACCACCCGAGCAATCACCCATTGCAAGCAGTTCTCACCAAAATGTTGAAGTAACCCCTCCAGGATATTCTCTACAGAATAATAATTCTCAAGTTCAAAAGGAGCTCTTAAAAAATATTGATGAAAGCAGCAATTCATCTGTTGGTTCACCTTTTAAAAAAGCACTCTTTTGGCCGGAAACCAGTGAAAAGCAAAGTAAACGCAAGAAAAGAGATAAAATTCCAGCAGTTGTTACTTCAAAAGAATGGATGAAATATTTTAAAACAAAAGAGAAGGAAAAGCAAGAAAAGGAAATGGAAAAAGAAACACGAAAACAAATAAGGGAAGAAAAAAAGGAGAACTTAAAAAGATCTAGAGAAGCAAGGAAGCTGGAAAAAAAATACGTCCCAGATCCCAAAAGGAAGAAAAAAAATTACGAAGATTCTAGTAGTGACTCAGAAACCAGCGTCCCATATAACGATACGTCAGATGAATCGGATTGCATTGAAAACTTTAAAGAAAACCTGCAACAAAAACCTAATCTCGATTTAGAAAAGTACTACGCAATATACTTTGTTGAACAGTTCTTTATAGGAAGATTACTAGAAATTAAAGATGACAAATTTAAAATTAAATACTTAAAAGAAATATCTGAAAACAGTTCCCAACAAACATTTAAAGTTGTAACGACGAAACCCCAACTAGAAAGAATTTCTTAAAAGTAACCGCAACGTACTCCCGCTACGTCTCAGTATACCATACAGCGACGTTATAATTCCCTAAGTGGGGAACCAATTTCTGGTTATAACTACTTGGCCAAGTGTTTAAAGTCACTGTAGTAACAACTACACTACTACGTCGTAGCCAGGTATCTACTACGTCGTAGAGGCTGTTTTTTTTCCGTAATGGCATAAAAGTTGCGATGTAGTTGCAAATAATATAATCGTTTCTTTTTGGTAGAATTGTTACACAATATGGTGGACACAACAGTAAACAGACTCGCTTAGTTTTTTTGTTTGGTTATGGTTATAATATGTACTATGTTATCCAAAAGTGTGAGAATTTACAAGCAGAGGATCAAAATTCGAGTGCGACGCAAAGTTTTTTGTATAACATGCATTATATATATTGCAAAAAACCGGTGCGCCCGTAAAATTGAGCCGTTTTCTGGTAGCTGATGGAATTTTTGTTTTGTGATTTTGGAGGTTATGTTTTCATAATCGACAGTTAACTCCAACAAATGGTGCTTAAGAAGAGCATTTTTGGTAAGCTTCAACTAATTTGTTTCTAAAATAGTGTAGCTCTTTAATATGAGCTCATAAAACGGCAACAAAAATATTAAATTTTCTTTCTTAAATAAAAACATGGCGTCCCAAACTATATTCCCTGATAGTCGAAAGGGTTACTTGAAAGTGAGCCTAAGTTACGGTAACGTGTTACTTACGACTTTTATGTCGGCATTCCTTTTTAGTTCTAGATAACACACTCGAATTTCTACTCCTTCGTTGCAGAAACGCATTATTAACTAGCTTTCGCCACTAGAAAACGTCTACAGAGTGATAGGAACCACGCGATAAGTATAACTACTACCCTCAAGTTATTGGGGTGTCGCCACTTGTCATTTGCCGTTTCTGTCAACAACAACACCACTGCTTATAGGTTATGTACGAGCGTGAATTTGTGGTAGGTTTTAAAACAAAAACAAGATAAATTAAATTCCATTAGAACAATAAATGAAGTGCCAATAAAAAGAGTTTTTTAAAAATGTAACACAGCACAAATTTAAGTTTATTCACTTCAAACCAAGCTTTAACAACAGCACAAATTTAAAGAAAACCAAAAAGAATTATTGCCCCAAGCTCAACACATAAAATGAATCACAGTGAGACACGACACGTCAGCACAAGATGCCTAGATAAACGAATTCGGTTTAGTCCGCACAAGAGGGTTACGATGGCGATAGGGTGGTGTCACAGCACAAACCACGAACGACCGTAAAGACAGTGAATAGAACAGCAACAAGTAGCGTAAAAGATTAAGGATGGAGATTAAGCATGGACCAGGGAATTCTTAAAATCCGGGTGCGGTACTCGATACTTTGGATCAATATTTTGCATTTTGATTGTTTTGCAAAATGGTCAAGCAATGAGCTCGAAAAAATGGACTGCTCAAGGTAGTTAAAAAAATATTTGCAAAACTATTCCTAATATTCCCATATTATAAAAGGAGCCACAAAAAGTAGGGTTAAGAATGTGTGCGACAAAGATGCGACTTCAAAAAGTCTACGTTTTCAAAGTAGAAACAGAAAGGAGAGATTACTTTAAAAGATCGACATTAAAAAAAAGTCAAAGTAGTTGCGGCTTTAAAGTTGATCCACAAAGTTATTTTGTCTACATTGTTACATCAGATGTTACTATGATGACACAAACTTTTGTGGTAAAAATTAAAGTTATAATGTAGTTGTCGGATACACTTGTTTGGGACTCCAATGAAGCTTAACTTTCTAGTGGTAATTAAGTAGGATATAAAAGTCAGGGCGACTACGAAATAACGACTAAAAAGAAAATAAAACTTTAGCAACGTCCTATTGTGGTAGAGAATACTATCAGAATCGACTATCAAGAAACAATCCTAAGAAGTAGTTTAGAGGGTCGTTTTTACGAAACATCTACTATTTCCTGATACTAAATAGTAGTTAGAACTAAAAAGTAACAAATTTTGGTTGGGATCACCACATTTCTACTATAAGAAAGTAGCAAAGCCTTTAGAACATGTAGCCGCTACTATAAATGTTAGTTGGGTTTTAACTGGCCCCAAAAAGATGATATTAAGTATGTCGACCAAAAATATGTGTTATATGGGCCAGTTAATCTAATAGGCAATGGACCGTTTTCTGTTCATAACTCAGTTTTAAGACAAATTAAAATTACGTATAAAAAATTTAAAATAGAAAATCCAACATGGTAAAAAATTTAGTTGTAAGATCTTTAAATGTTTCTGTAGTTTAATTATTTTTTCTGAATAAAGCTATGTAAAAAAACCATTGGCAATTACTGGTTCTTAATAGGGTAACTACTGGATAAAATTGGCAACTATTGGTGAAAACTAACATTTTTTTAAAATTAATTTAGATTTTTTTTTAAATTAGTTTTTGACCGATATATTTTTGTTTTTAGTTTAGCAACATGCCATTTTATTGAAAAAAAATTAAATGAATAAAATTCATGAGGTTTGCTATTTACAACAAATCATAAAAGTCTTAAGTTGGCATCTACTGGGGTGTTCACCCTAAATGTAGATACTTACATAATACCTTCAACATAAACAATGAAATACCTAGGAATAGTCATAAATAATAATCTTCGATGGGAACCATATGTTAAAAATTCAGATATCTAAAAGATCTTTTGTCCTTTAAACAACTAAAAACTTTGTATTTTGCTCTAGTACAAACACATCTTACTTATGGAATTATTGGTTGGGGGGGGGGGGGGCGTTTTAAGCACACACCTAAAGATAATTCAAAAGTGGGTATTTTGCTCTAGTACAAACACATCTTACTTATGGAATTATTGGTTGGGGGGACGTTTTAAGCACACACCTAAAGATAATTCAAAAGTGGGTTCTTAAATTGATTTTTCGCAAGAATACGCTTTCTCCAACGGACCACTTATATCACATAAGTGGTGTCATGAATATCAGGCAGCTTTTCTGTTATAGAATGATCTTAAGATGCTATAAAAAACCTCAGGAATGTCTAGTTTCAAATGCTACATCCTACATTTTGAGATCAGTCAATGCAGTAACCGTTCCTAGATGTAAAAAAACATGTGGACAAAGGAGTTTTCTGTACTTAACACCCAGGCTATTTAACATCATCCCCCAAAATATAAAATCTTGTAACAATTTTGTTAGTTTTAAAAAAAATGTAGTACTGAAAAAACAAATCCTTGGGGCAAATGCATAATGCATTTGATATATGCCAAATGACTGCTGATTTTGAACTAAGAAAACCATGGTTTTAGAAAAAGACAAATCTTTGGAAAGAAGAGCTATTCTCTTATCTAAATGACTTATGTTTTGTACTTAAAACCATGCTGTCATCAGTTTCAAATCTTAGGCATTTGGCATATATCAAATGCATTATGCATTTACCCCAATGATTTGTTTTATCAGTGTGGAGTGGTTTTTAAAGGTTTTTCCTCGTGAGGAAATTGATACTTTTGTGAATCAAACTCACAGTAGATACTAACTCAAAAGTGAAAACGCGTACAAGTAAAACTATAGTGCAGTAAAAACTTCCACACAAATAGACACACAGTTTTGTGCTTTTTCGGTCACAGTCACGCACGTTTATTGCGAATTTATTAGTTCTAAGTTATTCTTTTTGTAAATCTTCTTTTTTGAGGAATCAACATCAAAATTATTAAGTGTTAATTTTTGTGAAAAAAATTTTAATTTTGTAGAAAATTGTAGTTTATGCATGGGTTATTTATTTACTGGACTAAAATGTTATAAGCATTTCGAATGTCTTATTTAAAAAATAACCAAAATTAAATCGGTCCAGTTGTGTTTAAGATATCAGCGGATTTGTGCTAAATCTGAAGGGACCCCAAATATAGACAGCCCACCCTTTTTCAAGCGCGGATTTGAGGGGGGGTAACGTGGTAATTACCCACCCACCCAAATAATTATTACCTCCACCTAGATTTTGACCCAGATCCGCGCTTGCCTTTTTTGCGATCCCTTCGAGTCCCCAAATACAAACCACTTTTTTAAGCCCCCGAAGTATATTTTTTTGAAGCCGTTCGGAGCCTCTTTACGCCCTCGGTGATCGCCGACTAGCCGACCTGGCCAGTCCCAAGCGCGGATTTAAGGGGGGCAGTGGCGTATATAGAAAAAAGTTTCGGGGTGGGCCCGATACAGTTTTGGGGGGGCCCGAGACCTCATGAGGCTGTATTTTATGCTATTTAATGTTTGTATTCATGAAATGTGTGGAAAATATCCAAAAAAATCTTAGCTTAGGGGGGGCGCCCCCCCGTATATACGCCACTGAAGGGGGGTAACGTGGTAATTACCCCCCAGAAACAAAAATAATCACTTTTTGTTAAGAATTAAAGAGCAAACCCGAGAATTACCCTCCCCCCCTAGAAAAAAAATATATTACACATAGTATTTTCGTCCTCGACGTAATTACCCCCGTAGATTTTGACCCAGACCCGCGCTTGACCAGTCCGGGCCTGGAGTCAAATAACGGGACAGTTCCGTTGAAAACGGGACGTCCGGCAGACTTTAACTTTTAACAACAGTGGCGGATCCAGAGGGGGGCACTAGGGGCACTTGCCCCCCCCCCCCCCCGAGAGTTTTTTGAATATACAAAAAATGAGTAAAAAGTAATGTTTTTGCTAATAAAAATTCAAAATTTTTGCCTGCGGCGCATGAAAGTGTCTATTGTTATTATCATCGAAATTACAACCACTAATTTAATAAAATGCTGCTTAAAAAAATATATACCGTTTTTTACCAACAGAGAATGTCATCTAAAGTGCCCCCCCCCCCCGAGAAGCACCTCTGGATCCGCTCTTGTTTAACAAACCTTCGTCGTGGATTTTTACTACAAAATAATTTTTGAACCTTTACCGTCAATTTTTGTATAAATAATTTTTAAACCCTTACCTTCAGCTTTTTTATAGACAGAACTATTCTTTCTATTCTTGAATTATCAAAGTTTTACCACGAATTTCTTAAAAATAAATCCGTGAGTTTTACCCTCACATCAAAAAAATTAAATTAAATCTAATACCATTGATGTTTGATGAAGGATTCCATCCAACAACGCTAAAACCACGGATCACCAATTTGTTTGGTTATTCGTGCTAAAACCTTTACAGCGGTATTTACTAAGATGGTTTAAGGTTTAAGTTTAACTTTTAGTTTATCTTTTGTGAAACGTTTTAACTGAATTTCTTTTAATCTTAATAAAAGTTAATGGAATTTTGGACTAATTATGACTACATAGGTTATATCGCAATGGCAAACAACCGGTTTAAATAAGAATCTACAAGGATTTCGTAAAAAAATTGAAAAAACGGAAAAGAAATGGTTTAAACTATAGGTTTAAGTTTGTAGGAAACGAGGTTTAAGTGAAAATGCAGCGATATTTAAGTGAATTACTTACATGTTTCAATTTACACTTACTTCCCAAACTTGACATTGTCGGAAAATGTGTTCTAATTTCGTAATTTTTATTATATAACTTGCACAACAAAGCGAAACTGAAAAATAAATTTTTAAATTTATTAAAATGACGTAAAAGTGACTTGACTGACACTTGCTGGACTAAGTACTGGGATTGTCATCTGCTGTCATCTCGGTGCACGTACATCTTAAATATATCTGTATGGCTAGAGCGTATTAAAACCATTAATGGAAAATGACTGCTACAATAAATAAATAAAAACATTTTATTTTAAAGATTATTTGCAAATAAACAAATCGCGTGTGAGTTTATTTGGATTTTAATCTGAAGATCGTTTTTTTTACTTTCCTCGTCAAGGCAAATATCGTTTAAAAGCTACATGCTAAAATATAAAAGAGATATGAGAATTTAGTACTAAATGGTTTATCCAGCCTTGTGTACATTGCCCTAAAAAACTCGCTCTAAAAGTTAATTGAAGCTAAAAATCGTATAAAATTTTGTCATATCGTTCCTAAATATGATCAAATTTTACATTTTTAACAAATAAATTAACAAAAACGTAATTGTTTTCAAGTTACAATGAAATAAACCACCCCCCGTAGGTAGTTTAAAATTTAGGACGATTTTTAGTTGGAAGAAGAGAAGAGAAGTCTAAATTAGACAGTTGTAGAAAAATCAGTTTTCCATGTTTTCTTCTTTTTTCCGGTCTATATGGTCCATTTCAAGAACAAATCGTCTTAAATTTCAATTTTTAGGACATTTTATCGTCCGTACAGGTAAAAATACCAAATCAATTGCGGCCTGTTTCGGCAAAAAATCAATTTTTCCAAACCAATTCACATTTAAATTTTAAACCTAAACCTTAAACTTAAACCAAAACCTAGACTAAAACTTACGCCTTAGTAAATACTGGTGTTAAAAATGATTCCGGGAGCTGCTGCCACCTCGCGCCTGAATTTAACGTTACCACACACCTGTTATATAAAGTGGTTAATATACCTTGTTCAGGTGGGGGAGTTTGCTATAGCAGCAACGAAGCTCGCTTTACGTAAAAACAAATGAACGGTCGAATATACCGCGCCTGCTACATTCGTGGCAAGTAATATTAATCTAACCCACACAATATAATTGCTAGACGATATTATGACAAAGCATAGAAAAAAAAATTCCAATTTTTAAGTGATGAGTGATAGTGATAAAACGAAACAGTTGAACAAGCTTAAAAAATAATCGCACTTAAACGTCAGTGAGTCGTTCGAAACGGGTTTTATAAGAAACAAAGAACGATTAAAAACTTTGTTTACCAACTAACAAGGATGAAGAAAAATTTTAATTTAACGGATTTCTTAAACCACATAAACTAGATAGTGCCAATGTGTAAAATTAAAAAGAAAATCAAGATCAAGAGGTAGTCAAATTGGCTAGATTGCTTGATTATTAAATCAAAGTATCTAGGTACTGCTTGCTGACAAGTTTAAAAGAAAAACCTAAAAATAACTTGGAATTAAACTAAAAAGCCTAACAATAAATTAAAAAGTCTGATTGTACCTATCAAATATAAAAATAATTATAACAGTTAGCACCTAAGAAACAAGTGTTGTGATTTAACCAATTAAAGTGATTATAATATTTAAGATATATTGAGGTTAAAATGCTCAATATACTTCGGACGTTAGTGCTTTTTTTCGCTTTAAATTTGGTCTACGGACAAACAACAGACAACTTTTATAATGTAGCAACTAAACTTGAAAATGAAATAACTCAAACATCTCCCAGTGAACACCCCGGTGGAATAATTTCAAACGAAAAACTAATTTTTGCCAAAGCAAATAGTCCTTATTGGCTAAGAAATGACCTAATTGTAGAGCGAAATGCAGAACTAAAGATAGAGCCTGGGGTATCTATAAAATTTGAGCCCCAAGTCGGGATAACTGTTAGAGGAGTTCTTACTGCTGAGGTAAGTGATGTGTTTTTAGAATTTTATGTCACGCCCAACCCAGTTTAAGGTTTTTATAATGAATTAAGCATCCATTAGATTAATTTATGTATTTAATTTCAATTTTTTCAATATTGGAATTGGTCAAAATGTAGTTTTTGGTAGTTTTATCAAGTTCTACTTATTAGACTTATAATACCTAAATAGTAATTTTAATCAATCGCAAAAAGCTGATAACAGTTTATCAGGAATACAGTTTGCAGAGTTTTTTATTTTACCTTTCATCACCTATAATCCAGAAATTTACTCAATTGCAAATTATATCTAAATCACATAAGCAGCCTACTCCAAACCTTCTGTATAATACTGTGATTGATTAATTTCTTGAAATAAATTCAGGTCGCCCTAGAAAGCTAGCAAAGTCGGTCATAAGAACAATTACTATCAAAATCTTGAAAATTTTTGGGTTATCAAACATAACTTAAATAAAAATCAGTACCTACCTACAAGATAGGTTACTGCAAGTTCAGGTGTGTAAGAGGATTAAAATAATAAATAACTTTCTTCTTATCTCTAGGTAAACCAAATATATACCTACAGGTTGAAAAATAAATATATAAAATTACTGTAAAATAACACGACACTAACAAGGATAATATTACGTCCACTTTCTTTCATATCTAATAGAAAGGGACAAATATAATCTTAGTTGACTCCAAAGAAAGTCAGACCTGCCCTTGTACAAATTAAATGCCCTTTGTGTTGAATAAAGGGACACCTTGCGCAAGGTTGTCTGACTTTTGGGTCAGACGCAATTATATTTTTATTCTAATCGCTGAGGCAGGTAAAAATATACCTATAATGGTTGCAGTGGCGCACCAAGGAATATGTCTTGGGGGGCCGAAGCCTCATGATGTCGAATTTTAAGCTATTTTTTGTGTTTTTTTCTGAAATGTGTCGAAAATATGTGAAAAAATCTAAGGCTTTGGGGGGGGGCGAACCCCGACCGTAGCTTTTAGTGGAATCTCATTGTTTATCCCCTGTAAGGTTTAGTGTGTTACTAATTCACGTTACAACCTATCGCATGGCGTCAAAATATCGATTTCGGAAAAAAATGGAATCTCATCGTTTTTCCACTGGACCCTTCATCTTTCAAAAACAGCCGCCTTTAAATAAAAATAAATATGTTTCTAGGAATCCCCAATTCAATAAAAAAGTAGAGTAAAAAAATATTTCTGGTTAGTATTAACTTGAAACTCAATTGATCGAGTCCGCCTTATATAAAGGGATGGGGGTAATCCCCCCTCACTCCCCTTAATAGTGCTCTCGGACAGTATTTTCCTAATTATTTGCAAACTTGTAACTTGGCGGAAAACACCTTAGTAAAAAGTCCTCTCTTAAGGCCGCTTGACATGGTGCATGACGCGCTGCAAATTTTTGCAAGCAAAAAATTTCGGTCAAATTGTTGCCTGCAAAAAATCTTCTATTCGTTTGACATTGTGCATGGCCATGTATTGATTCCCCAGAATCTAGGTAAAAATTCCCCAGTTTGCATGCAAAAGAATGGCACCCGATAAAAATGGATTGCCTGCAACAATCAGCTGGATTTGTACTGCGCATGCACCTGGGCAAAATTTCATGCCATTTGCCTGCAAATTTTATTGTCATGCACCATGTCAAGCGGCCTTAACGATGTATAACCCCCTGGGTTTCCCTATACTAAAAATCGATAAATGACGTAATCTCAACTCAATCAGTGGCTTTTTCGTATCTGTAGGACGCCACAATACTGCAACTAGATTCTTTTTTTGATAAACTGTATAGTTCATAAACTATCAATTTTCAAAGTTTTGCCATTTTGGTCTTATTGGTTTCCCTATACTAACAATCGCTAAATGACGTTTTTTGGAATCTCAACTCACTCAGTGGTTTTTTCGTATCTGTATGGCGCCACAATACTGGAACTCGGTGCTTTTTTTGATAAACTGAATAGTTTGTAAAATATGAATTTTCAGTTTTGCCATTTTGGTCTTATGGGTTTCCCTATACTAAAAATCGCTAAATGACGTTTTCTGGAATCTCAACTCACTCAGTGGTTTTTTCGTATCTGTATGACGCCACAATACTGCAACTCGGTGCTTTTTTTGATAAACTGTATAGTTTGTAAAATATGAATTTTTAAAGTTTTGCCATTTTGGTCTTATGGGTTTCCCTATACTAAAAATCGCTACATGACGTTTTTTGGAATCTCAACTCAATCAGTAGTTTTTTCGAATCTGTATGACGCCACAATACTGCAACTCGGTGCTTTTTTCGATAAACTGTATAGTTTGTAAAATATGAATTTCCAAATTTTTGCCTCTTTGGTCTTATGAGTTTTCCAACACTAAAAATCGCTAAATGACGTTTTTTGGAATCTCAACTCAATCAGTAGTTTTTTCGAATCTGTATGACGCCACAATACTGCAACTCGGTGTTTTTTTTGATAAACTGTATAGTTTCTAAAATATGAATTTTCAAAGTTTTGCCATTTTGGTCTTATGAGTTTCCTTATACTAAAAATCGCTAAATGAAGTTTTTTGGAATCTCAACTCAATCAGTAGTTTTTTCGTATCTGTATGATGCCACAATACTGCAACTCGGTGCTTTTTTTGATAAACTGTATAGTTTGTAAAATATAAATTTTCAAAATTTTGCCATTTTGGTCTTATGAGTTTCCCTATACTAAAAATCGCTAAATGACGTTTTTTGGAATCTCAACTCACTCAGTGGTTTTTTCGCATCTGTATCACGCCACAATACTGCAACTCGGTGCTTTTTTTGATAAACTGTATAGTTTGTAAAATATGAATTTTCAAAGTTTTGCCATTTTGGTCTTATGGGTTTCCTTATACTAAAAATCGCTAAATGACGTTTTTTGGAATCTCAACTCAATCAGTAGTTTTTTCGAATCTGTATGACGCCACAATACTGCAACTCGGTGTTTTTTTTGATAAACTGTATAGTTTCTAAAATATGAATTTTCAAAGTTTTGCCATTTTGGTCTTATGAGTTTCCTTATACTAAAAATCGCTAAATGAAGTTTTTTGGAATCTCAACTCAATCAGTAGTTTTTTCGTATCTGTATGATGCCACAATACTGCAACTCGGTGCTTTTTTTGATAAACTGTATAGTTTGTAAAATATAAATTTTCAAAATTTTGCCATTTTGGTCTTATGAGTTTCCCTATACTAAAAATCGCTAAATGACGTTTTTTGGAATCTCAACTCACTCAGTGGTTTTTTCGCATCTGTATGACGCCACAATACTGCAACTCGGTGCTTTTTTTGATAAACTGTATAGTTTGTAAAATATGAATTTTCAAAGTTTTGCCATTTTGGTCTTATGGGTTTCCTTATACTAAAAATCGCTAAATGACGTTTTTTGGAATCTCAACTCACTCAGTGGGTTTTTCGTATCTCTATGACGCCACAATACTGCAACTCGGTGTTTTTTTTGATAAACTGTATAGTTTGTAAAATATGAATTTTCAAAGGTTTGCTATTTTGGTCTTATGGGTTTCCCTATAACACACCCCTCGAATCGAACGGCGGCGAGACGGCTGTGGCGAATTTTCACGTACTTGAGTAAGGAATAAAATTTCATAGTTTGATTTGAAATTGCGGAGAAATTGTTATTGTGAGTAAATCCAGCAACTAATAAATTGTTGATAAATGAATCACCATAATTTATAAATAAAACAGTTTGTTATCACTCACGCATTAGACAAGGCTAGTACACATTTTCTTGAATGCGTCATTCTAACGGTAAAGTATTAGGTGCATTCCATATCAACTCAGCCACCTTTTGCACTTCAAAGTTTTGATTTGAACTAAATTTGAGTTATGGCTAGCCCTATGCCTGCTTAGCCTTAGGACAGTATTTCTAAATTTTTCGGATATGATGTTCATAAGATACAGGGTGTCTAATGAGCAAATGTGCATTTGTCCTTCATGAATATAAATAATTAATTAAATTGGATTTTAGTCTTAATCTTGTTTTTTTTTACTTTCCTCCTCAAGAGAATATTCGGCCAAAAATGACATGCTCGAATATTAAACATATGAGAATTTACTACCAAACGGTTTATCCAGCCTTGCGTACATTGCCTTAAAAAAAAAACGCTCTAATAGCTAGTTGAAGCAAAAAGTCGTATAAAATTTTGCCATTTCGTACCAAGATATTATCAAGTTTTTTATTTTGAATAAAAAAATTAACAAAAACGTGATTGCTGTCAAGTTATAATCAGATAAACAACCCCCCGAAGTAGTTTAATATTTAGGACGATTTTTACTCGGAATCCCATAACTTAAGGTACTAAAGTGAGTTTTATTTAAACCCTTAAAAAACTTGCCTAGATTACCTAATTTTTAGTAATTTTTTGACACATTATTTTGTCTTGAATCATTTCGCTTATCGCAATGAGGTTTTAAATGCGCGGTGCGTTTAAATCTTTTCTTAAAAGTGCAAAATATATTTTTTCAAAATTTGTAAAACTGCCCAAAAATCACTATTTCAAAACCCTTACAATTAGATTTTTGCGTACAATATTTAATTTTTTTCCGATATAACTCTGCACCCCCTCCACAGCAGTGGCGGATCCAGGGGAGGGGTACTAGGGGCACTTGCCCCCCCCCCCCGAGAATTTTTTGAATATACAAAAAATGAGTAAAAAGTAATGTTTTTGCTAATAAAAATTCAAAATTTTTGCTTGCGGCGCATGAAAGTGTCTATTGTTATTATCATCGAAATTACAACCACTGACTAATACAATTAAATACTGCTTAAAAAAATATATACCGTTGTTTACCAACAGAGAATGTCACCTAAAGTGCCCCCCCCCCCCCGAGAAGCACCTCTGGATCCGCCCTTGCTCCACAGACTTAACGGCTTCAGGAAGTTTTAAATATTTTATATTTCCCCTTTATATTTAATACATTTCCGATAAAAAGAGCCCTTACGCGCTCATTAAAATCCACCGCAAATAAGCCAAAACAAGGGCTGGGGGTTGATTTCTTTTGCTAAAAATATGACTTGTGTGGTACTATATTAAAGGTTCGGTTCGGTGTGCATTGAACAATTATAGTTTGCTTCCGTACCCGGGTGGCGGATAGGGGGTTATTTTCGCGGACCAAAATGGGTAATAATTACATTAAACATTAATTGTGTGAGCTTAGATGCCCATAAATTGCCAGAGTATTTAACACGATCACCATAGCTCACACATCTATAGTTATAGTATACGTGTGAGCTAAAAATATATGTGTCAAATTGAAGAAAGCCGAAAGAGTTAGCTATAAAAAAAGTTTAAAAAAGTATCTGCGCATAACCGTTAAAAAAAAATCTCCTAGCGGAGAAAATAAACCTCTTAATTTTTTTAACTGAAAAATAAAATACTATTTTTTAGGACAGTAGAATTTCGCATTTTTCTCTGATGTTTTGAGGTTAAATTAAATACAGGGTGTTCGGCACATGAACCGTCAAAATTTTTTGGGATATTGTTGGGGTCATTTGCTACCTTTTCAACCTGGGAACTTGGGTCCTAAGAGTCACGGCTAAAGAGATATGAATTTTTAAATTTTTTTCTGAAATTATCCAAAATCCCACCTTTAAACCCTCGTAGCTTTTTATTAATGTCTGGAAAAGCACCATTTTAAAAAAAATAATTCTGTAATCTTATGCTTCTTCAACTAATTAATAGATTTGTTAAAATTGATGTACCAAAGGGACATACGAGGTTTTGTATTGAAGAATATTAGTGATTTTGTGAAAGAAAATCAATTTCAAAATTAAAAATCAAAAAAAGTATCAGTGGCGCACCCAGGAATGTGTCTTGGGGGGGGCCCCGACAGCTACGAAGCGCGCCCTCACAAAACTTGCGACCAAAAAAAAAAAAAGGTCATCATGTCTTTTCGCAACTACGCCACTGCTTGGGGTTGGGGGGGGGCCGAAGCCTCCTGATGTCAAATTTTAAGATATTTTTCATGTGTGCGCCCATGAAAGTATCGACAATTGAGTACTTCATTTTATTTTAAAAACTTCTTTAGTTGATTACCTTTCTAACGGTATGCTACACATTGATAAAAAAGAAACATTTCTGCTTTAAAATACGGATTTCCGTCAGGAGGGCGAGACTCGTTCGGAATTGGTAAGAAAAACAATTTGATGTTTATGATCGTTAACCTACTTAAACAAAAGTTAAACTTTTAGCAATAATGTATTGTGTTCTTTATTTATAAATTTTGTTCGAAACGATCATAAACAACAAATTGTTTTCCTTATCAAGTCCGAACGATTATTGCCCGTCTCACGGAATATCCGTATTTTAAAGCAGAATTGCTTTTTTTTAATCAAAGTGTAGCATTCCGTTAGAAAGGTAATCAACTAGAGAAGTTTTTAAAAGAAAATGAAATTCTTAAGTGTAGATACTTTTTTAAATTTTTAATTTTGAAGTTGATTGTCTTTCACAAAATCACTAATGTTCTTTAATAAAAAACCTCGTATGTCCCTTTGGTACATAAATTTTAACAAATCTATTAATTAGTTGAAGTAGCATAAGATTACAGAATTATAAAAAAAAATGGTGCTTTTCCAGACATTAATAAAAAGCTTACGAGGGTTTAAAGGTGGGATTTTGGGTAATTTGAGAAAAAAAATTAAAAAATTCTTATATCTTTAACTCTAAGGACCCAAGTTCCAAGGTTGAAAAGGTAGCAAATGACCCCAACAATATCCCAAAAAAATTTGACGGTTCATGTGCCGAACACCCTGTATAGAAATAAACTTTAGTCTTCCACGCGGCGTCTATTTTTCTAGAAAATCCCCCCCCCCCCAAATCATTTTCGTACCGCCCCGGCTCACGCAATTTTTGAAAACTTTATCAAGAGTCCATATAACATTTCCAAAAAAGCTGAATCCTTTTAATTTTTTTTTGCCTTTATATGATAATTCCACCATTAATAAATTAGGTACAAAACTGAAGAAGTGAAAAATGCATCACCAGTTTTTGAATATGGCGATAGGCCCTATTGATAATTAAGTGTTGATTCAATGGTATAGAAACTGGTAAGTTTCAAGGTTTTGAAAAGCCTTTGGAAATACTTAAAATATTCAAACGACCCCAAAATAACACGCACTAGATTGCACCACCAAAGTTACAAATTTTCTGTATATGTTCTACATGAGGTATGCATTGGGGCATCCAGGGGTGGAAAGGGGCTCCTAATCTTAAATTTTTAAAAATATTTTTGACATAAATAAAAAAATTAAGTAGCATAAAATACGGCATCATGGGGTCTCGCACCGCCACATATTCCTGGTTGCGGTACTCGGTAGGTACTTACTTAAAAACAGAGCAAAATCTATTTTTAGAATTGCAGACAACTTTTGCATATTTTATGTTTTAACAAACGTTTTTAGCTCAATTTTAAGAATAATTTTTTCCGTGTACCTTCTTAAGTCATTGCCTTAAGAGAGTACTTAGTGACTATTTAAGCACAACAATTATTTAATAATTTATGACAATTTAACCAATTTACTCTTAAATGCATAAACGTAATTATTACTATACCTACTTATTACCAAGTGTGCATTAATAGGTACAGTGGAATCATTTATACCTGCGCAAACGTCTGAAACGCTTATTTTTAGCTTTAAATTTTTCAAACAAAAAAACTATAAAACAGAATTCTTTTGACCTAAACAAAAATTAACGAAGTATTTTTATGTCCTTCATTTTCTTGAATTTGTCGACCCTTTTGCCTATCTTTTTTAATTCTGCGGCAAATTCTCAAAAGAAATCTCAAAATTCTATCCATTAGTTTTCCAGTAAGTACGTCTTAAAATTTTGGAAAAATATATTCTACCCTAATGATCACAAGGTATACTTTAAGTCAGGTATGTCAAAACATTTTTCGGTCAAAAAGTTTTCAAACAAGGATAAAAAAGTTGTATGTGTTTTAAGGTAACTAAATCACCTTATTTTAATACGTAATATCTGGAAAAGTAATGGATAGAATTCTGTTAAAACGCCTTACAAAAGATAAACTAAAAGTTAACCTTAAACTTAAACCTCAAACGTCCTTAGTAAATATTAGTGATAGTTTTTGAATTTAATATCTAGTTAAGCCGTTTTTGTGAGCTAGCCCTACCTGTGACAAACCCTATTTCCATAACCAAGGCCAACACAAAAATAAAGGCCACGACCCTGAAAAAATCAGCTGTTCTCCCGGGGCTGAATTTTACATTGGGTCTTATGGGAGGTCAGACGTTTTTTTATGATATTTTTAAAATGGCACCACAGATTTCCGCAAAATTTCAGTGAAATATTCTCAGACACCATCCCGATATTCCACCAAAGGTTTGTAAGGAAGCAACATGATTAAAAGGTTAAAATCTTCAAGATTTAGCATTCCTTATTTTGAATTCAAATTACCCGCCATGTACCACATGCCAACTGTTATATTTGACATGTATTTGACTTTGTCATATGTGATTGTCACATTCGCTTCTGCTTTAAACTTAATTTTTGTGTGAGCTAATGAAGCGGCTATGAAAAACTAGGGCTTACTATACATTTAAAAAAAATTGTTCTGCCAGAATAAAGTAAAAACAATCTCAAAAACGGCTTTATTAAAAAAAAAATCAAATATCCATGAACCGTCATTCCAACTTCAATATTTTAAAGACAATCAGCTGTGTCATAACGTGACCATCAAAAGAAAAATCAGCCCCGGATGTGACGTCAACAAAGTGGAGGATCGTGGCCCGTCCATTTTGATAGCCCTGCCATAACAAATAAAAAAAATTTACGGGCAGCACCATTATTTTGCTTCACCGTGGAAGGGGTAAGGGAAATTAAAAAAAAAAATGGCTGAAATTTTTTTTAAAAATTAGGTTATAACCATATAGTCAAGGTTATACTCGTTTTTATAAATTCTGTATTTAGTGATTTAAAAAAAGATTTATTCGAAACAACACTTCTTGAGTATTTTGACTAAAAAGATCACCAAAATTCGAGATTTGTTAAAAACAAAGCAAAAACACTTTTAAACTATAAACAAGACCTGTAGAAATTTTTGTGGCGTTTAAAGTTTTTTGTCTTTAAAAAATGCCCCAGAGAAACTGACATATTCCGAGAACCCAACATTGTTGCTTGCTACTCCCATACCAATGGAGTAAAAATTACTAAATTTTGAACAAACATTAACGAGGTCAAATCTAATATTTTAAAAAACATTGGCTTACTTGTTATTATTTCCAAGATAGCGGCAAATTTATCAAAATATCAACATATCAATATATTTTATTTTTTCCAATTCAGTACAAAACAAATTTTGACCAATGGACGTTAGATGTCCTAAAACAGCAGAATTTAAAAAAAGATTCGTAGAGACTTGACCTTCTTTGACCTTGATAAACTCCTATATTTTAAAAAATTAATCCTTACGTGTTTTATTTAAATTTTTCCTGCGTTTACATTTAAAAAACTTAAAAAAAAAGGAATACAGTCAACTCTGGATATAGTGAGCTCGAAGATTGCACGGAAACTGGTTCGCTATATCCGAGGTTTACTATAAGAAGACATATAGACTATTGTATACCTAAGTAAAAATTTTTTTGGGTATTTAGAACGGGGTTTGCTATAAGCGAGTGTTCATTATAAACGGGTTCGCTATATGCGGACTTCAGTGTACTTCTAGGAAGCACACCTTACCGGTTCTTTTTTTTCTAGCTCTATTAGTCCAGGAGGTATGCTTTTGATAAATCTCGAATTTTGGTGATTTTTTAAATCAAAATACTCAAGAATAAATCCTGTAAAACTTTTCAAGATCGTGTAAAGTCAAATGACCTTGAAACCATTTTTTTTTAAATTACTACAAATTATATAAAAACAATTATAATCGTGCCTATATGGAATAACCTAATTTTTGTCAATTTTTTTCCTCCCTTTTATTTTTAAATTTCCCCACCCCTTCCACTTTGAAGCAAAACAAGGGTGCCGCGGGTCAAAAATTTTGTATTTTTGCACAGAATATGTGCACAAGTTTTCATGCTTTTACCCCTATTTCTCACGTATCTAGGGTGCATAGCTCGGGCTCGGGCTAGTATTTAAGTTACAAATGTATATTGAAGTACGCGGAAGCCGAAACTAAGTAAATTATCATTAGTGAACTCATTAGTGAACTTTAACAGTAATTTAAAACTAAGATAATTCGAAAAAGGTCAACATGGTAGAATATATCTTTAGTTCTGACTAATAATATACTCATGGACAAAATTATCGCACCACTTGACTTTTAGAGATTTATTTTTTCCTAAAGAAATAAAAACAATAGAATAATTACCATTGTTAACTGTGCATTATTTATTAGAAAAAAAGATTGAATTGATATTTATTTTTGTTTCAATTTTCTTAGAAAAATAAGCAGTGGTGTGATAATTTTGTCCAGGAGTTTATAACTTGTAGTCAGAGCATATTATTTTAAAAGGCTTTCCGTTTTCGGTCTAGAAGCAAATCATATTACTTTTTGGCAACAGACCATTTCCCCCTAATTTGACCCCGCTGAATCCGAATATCTGTTGCCAACTCGAAAAATCGACAGGGACGGAGAAAATCCCCCCCAAACCCCCAAAAACCTGTTTTTTTTCCAGTTTTATGCAATTTTCTCGAAAACTAACATTTTTATCAAAAATTGCAAAGAACAGTTTTTTGTGGATAATAAAATTGCCTTTCCAACCATGTATTGGTCAATAAGGTTAGGAAAAGCAAGTAGCTCTTCAGTGGCGTACGTAAATTGGGATTATTTAGAAAAAACATGTTTATTATAGGTTTTTCAAAATTTTCTCAAAAACTACACTTTCTAGGGAAAAATATTTAGTATACTTTATTGTAGAACATAACATTTTCTTTTAAAAACTTTATTAAAATGTCGGGTTGTTGCCATATTTAAGGCTTTAGGGGCGTACTAATATAAACTTATTTTCAAAAATAACTGAAATAATCAGTTTCTCTTGCATATTTAAATATCTTTTCTAACTAAGATTTTCAGAAAAAAATGTGCCTTTATTCTTTATTGAGGATAAGACAATTTCTTTTTAAATGATATATTACAAAGTGAGGTTAATGTTATAACAAATACTTCAAAAAGGTTCGTAATTTATACCTACTAAAATAAAATGTTTCCAAATTAAAATAAACTGTTTTTTGATTAGATTAGATATTGTGATTTATCTAAATAAGTTCTTTAAAGCAAAAAAACACCGGTGGTTATAAGGGGAGGGGGCATAGGGGCCATGGCCCCCCTAAGCAATATTTTTGTGCAGAAAGTGACAGTAAAAATCGACAAAACAAAATATTAAAAATACAAATTTACCGTATCAAGTCGAATTGACATGTCCAGTCGATGTGGACCCGCGGCCGTACTTTCGATCTTTTGTACTTTCGATCTTTTGTACTTTCGACCTTTTCTACTTTTGACCTTTTGAACTTTCGACCTTTTGTTTTTTGATCTTTTGTACTTTCGACCTTTTGTACTTTCGACCTTATTTTTTCGACCTTTTGTACTTTCGACCTTTTGAACTTTCGACCTTTTATCCGCCGCTCTTTATTATCCACCGAAAAGCTAATAAGACACAAAATTGATTAGTTTGGATTGATCTTAAATAATTTCTTTAAATTAAGACCACGACTGGAGCGGTAAATATAAAATAACTTCCACTTTGTTATACACCATTTGAAAGGAAATTTTATTGGCTATGACGAAGTATAGAACATATTTTTTGATAAAGAGCTTGGTTTTTAAGAAAATTGAATAAAACGTATGAAAAACATGTTTTTTTTAATGA
Organism: Aspidapion aeneum; assembly: GCA_963576565.1. Taxonomy (NCBI): domain Eukaryota; kingdom Metazoa; phylum Arthropoda; class Insecta; order Coleoptera; family Brentidae; genus Aspidapion; species Aspidapion aeneum. Next base: position 131,278,138 of record OY755039.1, read on the forward strand.
GTTGTTGAATTCACCCCCATTGACGGACGTCGCTGGAGGGTTTGCTATAAGTCAGGCCCCACCGAGTTTTACATTTTTAAAAAGGGAATTTCCCTGTCTATAAAAAAGTGTAGAACAGGTTTTTTCATGTTAAGCTTAGTTTTTGACAAAATTAGATATAACTTGTAACAAAAATGGTTTATTTTCTGTTTTTTCAAAATTAATTTAATTTACGGATGCCCCTGAAGTTTTACTTATAAAACCGATTTAATCATGTTATACGTCATTTTGAAGAAAATTTTATTGAGTATACCAAAATGTAATACATGGTTTTCTGTAGATATTCGTTTTTAAAAAAATTAAATAAATCTTCGAAAAAACATAGATATTTTTTCAACTTTTTTTAATTACTTCAATTAACGGACGCCGCTGGAGAGCTTGTTATTAGTCTAACTTTATTAAGTTATACCATTTTGAAAAGGGAATTTTATTGCCTACAATAAAGTATATTATACATTTTTCTCTTAGAAGCTTAGTTTTTAAGAAAATTTGAAAAAACCTCAAACTTTCAGATTTTGGGGGGTCTGGGGGGGTTTTTGCAGCCATTTAAAAAAAATATATGTTATTATTTTTTAATTATACAAATATATATTTTGAATGTACACCTGTGACAATTTGGGCTTTCCAGCGGCAATTTAAAATTCCGCCGCCATTTTGGCCGCCATCTTGAATATCTCAACCTCTGTCAATATTTCGAGTTGGCAACAGGGATATTCGGATTCAGCGGGGTCAAAATAGGGGGAATTGCCTATTTGCCAAAAAGTAATATAAAATGCTTCTAGAAAGTGGATTTTCCCGAATCTTGCCTGAACTATTTAGAAAGTTGCTGTCAAAATTTAAAATAAGGAATGAATTCTATTACTTTGAAAATAGTCTGTTACGCAGCAGTGTATGAATTCTTGAACCGGTGAGAAGGAGTACTCCCCCAAAATCGGATGAAAATCAAACTACGCATGCGATCTCACTTGATTACCGCATCTCTATTGGTCCTGACGTGCGGAGATGCTCATTCTCACTCTCACCCGTTTCAAGAATCCATACACAGGTGTGAAGAGCGGACGGCAGGGCAGGAATTAAGTGCGTAACATTGACCGGGGGGAAGGGTGAAAGTTATGCCATAGGTTCGTTTAATGATATGTACAACTGCTTATTTCTGTGATATTCTTATTTTAATGGATTGCGAATAATTTATTCTTTATATCAATTTAATGACAACTTCTTAATGAATACTTCAAACAATCAAAATATAACATAAACAAATATACAATGTGAATTATATCACATCATCTTCCCCTTCAAGCTTTTTACATCATTCAATCTCTTTCTTCTCCCCCAATCGAATAAATCTTCGGTTTCTAATTAAAATTCTTCCACTAGGTAGTTTGATGGTGTAATTTCTATATGGTCCAATATCAACAATAACTCCAACTCTATTCCACCGTTTAGACCGCCAATCTTGAATCCATACGGCTTTGCCAATAGGGATGGCCGCCAAACTCTTTGAATGTTGATCATAACTATTCTTCATTGTTAATTGTTGTGTTGCTTTACGGTCGTATACATTTGCCAATTCAATCCATTTCCTTTGAAACATTTTGGAATGCGCTGGTACCAAAGATCTTAATGTGTGGCCAAAGAGTAATTCAGCTGGCGAAAAACCTTCTATTTTGGGAGTGTTTCGCCATTCTAACAGGCCTGCATAATATTTTTCTTCATTTAAGTATCCTTCGCACATGCATTTTCTGACCAAATCTTTTATAGCTTTTACAGCTGCTTCAGCATGACCATTACTTTGAGAGTAATGAGGAGTTGAAGGAGATCGGTTCACGTTCCACTTCTGCAAAAATTGTTTTAATTCATACGAATCAAACTGGGGTCCACAATCTGATCTTAATCTAATCGGTACTCCTGTATCGCAGAATGCTTTTCTGAGAAAAGTAATTACATCTGTGGTGTTAGGACAATTGTTTCTAAATTGGCAAATTATTGGCCATCCAGAAAATCTATCTGCATATACTATAAAATATTTTCCATTACATGTAAATAGATCGGTTAACACATCTTCGAATGGTCTTGTAGCTGGTGGATCGACAATCATTGGTTCTTTTTGCTGTGATGGTTTAAATTGCAAACATAATTGACAAGAATCAATCAAATTTTTGATATCACTATTTATTCCTGGCCAAAATACTGTTTGTCTTGAACGTCTTTTTGTTCTTTCTATTCCTTGATGTGAATCATGAAGCCTCTCTAAGACTTCTCTTCTTCTATCTTTAGGTATTAAAATTTGATTGTTTTTTAATACCAAACCACTATCTACACTTAGATAATTTCTCATGTTCCAGTATGGAAATAAATTAATTTTTAACTCACTTTTATTTTTTGGAAACCCTTCTTTAATTTAGCTTATTAATTCTTGATATTCATTATCTTTTTCAGCAGATTTTTGTAAGTTAATCAGAAGTGAATCTTGTAGATGAGATTTTCTGTAACTTTCTTCAGTATTGTCAGCAATAGAAATTTGACGGGCAATAAAGGAAATTATCTGTTGAGTAGATTCTTCTGCCAGCATATCTTCTTTTGTGGGTGTTTGTACTGGACATCTTGACAATGCGTCAGGGATTTGATGTTCTTTACCTTTCTTCCAGAAGGCTGTGAATCGATAACTACATAATTTTTCTTTTAGTCTCTGAATTCGTGGATTTTCTATACTGTCTAAATTTTTGTCATTTAGGATGGTAATTAATGGTTTATGATAGGTAAAAATCGAAAATTCGTTTAAACCCAGTAGATAAGTTCGGCATTTGTTTATGGCCCAAAGAACTCCTAGAAGTTCAAGTTCTACCATGGAATATCTTGATTCAACATCTGATAAAAATCTTGAACCGCATTGAACCATTGTCCAATTATTTTCATGCTTTTGCATTAGTATAAATCCAAGACCATTTAATTTTGAAGCATCAGTATGTATAGCGGAAATTCTTTTAGGATCAAAATGAGACAGTATTGGTGGTTTTGTCAAAGTACTCTTGACGTTTTCAAAAGCTCTGTCGTGTTCATAGGTCCATAAAAATTGATTTTTAGTTTTTAATAGAGTTCTTAATGGATTAGCGGCAGAACTCACTTCATCAGAGAATGAACCCAATTGATTTACTATACGCATAAAAGAACGTAGTTCCGTCAAATTTTTTGGAGTTGGAAATTTTTTTATAGATTCAATTTTCTTTGGATCAGCTTCAATTCCGTCTTTGCCAACAATATACCCAACATATGGTACTTTTGATTTGGCAAAAACAAATTTATTGGAATTTAAAGTTATTGAATTTTCAGGACAACGTATTAACAATTTTCGAATACGATTGTAATGGTCTTCAAATGATTTGTCATATAATAGAATATCATCTACTACTTTTTCCATATTACCAATATTTTCTAATGCTTGATCTCCACGTCTGCAAAATTCGTCACCGGAACTGACAAGGCCCATGGGACATCGAAGAAACATGTATCTGCCCCAGGGTGTTAAAAAAGTTGTCAATTTTTGACTTTCCTCATCTAAGGGAAGTTGCCAATAACCGCTCGCAGCATCTAGTGTCGTAAAATATTTTGAATCTTCTTGTATATTGGAAACTGCATCCCATGGACATTTAAATGGATGGACAGGTCTTAAAATATATGGATTAAGTTTTGTATAGTCAACACAAATCCTTAATTTTCCATTAGACTTTTCAACAACAACTAAAGGGCTTACTGATTCAGTAGGAATATCGTCTAGTGGTTTAGCAATTCCTTTTTTGACCATATCATCCAATTCTTCTTTGACTTTTTCTCTCCAAAAAAATGGTATTTTTCTAGGGAGCTAATAGAATGTAAAACATCTGACTTTAAGTGGATGTGAATTGGTGGTCCATCCATTGGTTTTAAATTCTCCATGTCAAAAACATCATGAAATTCTTTTATCAAATCTTCTTTAATTTTTTCATAATTATCTTCTTTTAAATCATTACATGAAGTCACATTTGTTACACAAATAGATTTTGGAAGTGGATTTGGAAAATCTTTGTGAATAATTCCAAGCTCGATTAATAATTTTTTATCCAATAAAAGTTCTCGTACACCTTTGCATATATATATTTAAATGGTTGTTGATAAGTTTTGAAATTGAATCTTGCAGTTTACATATCCAAGTATATGCAGTGGTGAAGTATCAGCTGTACTCAAATTTTGATAAGAATATTGTAACTTTCTTCTTGAAATATTCAGGGATTTTAAAAATTCTTCTCCTGCAACGGAAACTTCGGCACCAGTATCTGGTATAGCTCGGTAAGAAATTTTACTTTGGTTGCCATCTAAACAGACATCTACCCATATATATTTTGGGTTTTTATTTATTGAATTTATGATTAAATGTCCAATGGTTTGATTTTGTTGAATATCACTATTATTATTTGTGTGTTTGACAGATTTTGTTCTGCAATATTGTGTAAAATGCCCCTTTAATGAACATTTTTTACATTGAAAGTTTATAGCTGGACAATCATCTAAAGATGTATGCCAATTTTTATTACATCTTGCACATTTTCTTGAATTAAAATTTTGTGTTTTAATTTTATAAACTTCCATGTTCTGCTGTTGTTCTTCTTTTACGGCAGAATCTTCTGATTCACATAATTTGACAATATTTTCAATTCCTGTATTATCTGGGAGCATTCGACATTTTTTTCTTAGTTCTGGATTAAAAAGTGATTCGATAATGTGATCCGATAAATATTGGTCATAACATGATGAACAGGGATCAGTTAATTGGAAAAGCTTAAGTTTTTCTCTATAAAACATAATAAAAAGTTCATTTTCACCTTGTTTTTTATTCAAAAATTGGCTTTTTCTTACGCGATAATTTTCCTTTTTTTTATAGTAGTCCTCTAGTTTATTTAATATATCAACCAATCGTACGTTATAAAAATTTTGAATTTTTAATACTGATCTTGCTATATCCAATGTATCTTGGCTTAAAAAGGTGGAAAGTAATATCGATACGTGGCCAGATGATTTTAGGTCTAAATTTTGTAATATCATGTAACCTTCAACTTTAAGCCTCCAATCTTTAAACTGACTATAACTTAGACTTTCAATAAGCTTTTCTGGAACGGGAATTCCTGGTTTTAAATTTAAATTTTGTGATGAGGAACATGGCTGTGTTTCATCAATGTTTATATCTAAATTATCTACATTTTCCTTATTAGGTGTAGTAATCTGTAGAAACATATCTTGAATTATGTCCCTGAGCTCTGAAAATCGTGTATCCATTCGACTTTCTATTCGATTTTCTAAGTTTGCCATTGCATCTTTAATTTCCCTATTTGTACCATCTTGGGACGTTTCGGAGACGTAGAGAGACGTAGAGAGACGTTTAGACGACTAGTAGATCTTCTGTTACGCTTTCCAGCCATTTTTAAGTTTGATTTGATTCAAATCCTACCGACTGCGCCATGTGATATTCTTATTTTAATGGATTGAGAATAATTTATTCTTTATATCAATTTAATGACAACTTCTTAATGAATACTTCAAACAATCAAAATATAACATAAACAAATATACAATGTGAATTATATCACATCAATTTCTAGGGCACTTACCGAGTCGATTTTCTTGCTTCTTTTCTGCAGGGCTCTGTTCACAGCATCACTTTTATTAAGTTGACTGTAGGTAGCACTATTTAATCATTAGCTCTAGTTTGTGTTTGAAAATTATGTCCTTTTAGAAAGCGGACATGTTGGACAGTCATTAGCTGTAGTTTTGCAAAATGTAAGAAAACACGAAAAATTATGTCTTTTTAATAAGCGGACATTCAATGTGCCCAAATATAATTTAATTTTCTACAATGAAGTTAAGAGCGCACTTTCTGTAAAATGCTTACCGTTTGAGAAAATGACATAAAACTGTACTGTAATACATAGGAAAGGGTGTAGGTGTACTGCTAATACTTCAGGGTTCGTATCTCAGCAAGGGTACTACCCAGAGAACTCAATGGTCACTCATTTTATAGGCTATTAGTTGGTCTTTATTTTATGTTATTACAGATTTTCTCAAAAATAAGCAGTTTCGAAGGTAAAGGCCACAAAAAAAAATTGGTCAAAATCCAAAATGTCGGCGAAATGTTTAGCGTCATAACTCAAAAACCATTAATCTAACAAAAAAACGTGAAAAAGCGTTTTTGTAGGAAATTTTATTGTCTTTAACTTTTGTTTAAAACTTTTTTTCTAAAACGTACAGTAACCAAGTAATTATAAAAAAAACTCTTTTTGTGCACACCAAATCCAAGAAGGTGGGGGGAGCCAACTCTCCCCCCAAGGTCAAGGAATCCAATGTCAACAACATATGTCAAAATCGTGACTACACCACCTTTTGCAAGCTAAAATTCGATAATGACTGGACTATATGTATCAAAAAATTACGAATTTTGAAGTTTGGGCAAAAGACTGTGTAAAGTAGGCATCATTGGATCGACATTGCATCTTTTTAAAGTAATGGTGTTACTGTTTATATTTATCCATCTTATGAAGGTACCGTTTGTTTTCTTCGGGTACTGCCTGTTTCCTCCTATTAATAGGTCAATGGCATTATGTTGGTTGCTTCAGTGCATAAGGCTGTTCTATGTATATTGCTATAACATAGCTATTTAGTGTAAGTAGTGGTTCTGTATAGATAAATTATAGGTGAACGTCTAGTTATGAAAAGGCACAGTCTTTAATATTTTTGATTAAACAAACTGACAAAAATTGCCTGGCAAAAAATTTAACTCTGCTCAAGATAATGATATGAGCATTTTTTCCTTGAAGAGTAATAAATGCTTATTTTGGGTCTTGCAAAAGCTTGACCCATTTGAGATTACCTCTTACCTTTCTTGTGTCCAGAGTGTGCCATGCCTATCTTACATTGCCCTGTTGGTCCCCATCATCCTCGTTTAAGGTCCACAACAGGAGCTTTTCAGTGCCGGCAAGTGCGTAAGCATTTTTAGTACATTTGTGACGACAAGGTTTTAAATATTATGGGTCAAGCTTTTGCAAGACCCAAAAGAAGCATTTTTTACTCTTCAAGGGAAAAATGCTCATATTTTGAGTCTGTGCTTTCACTTGACCCATTTGAGAAGTCTTTGGTATCTGTCGGCACGCAAAGAAAGAAGCGTACTGTGAATTTGGGGTTAAATATACATGTAATTAAATTAAATAAGAATTTTCACATGAAATATGATTATATATACCGGGTGGGCAAAAAAAACCGGACAATTTTTTTTTCATTATAACTTTTGAACTATACAATTGATTTTAATGGGACAAACTGCACTTGGCAAAGAATTAATCAGAGTTTTGACTGAATGTAATTTTTTGTCCACCATCTCAAAATCCAAGATGGCGGACAAAATTAAAATGTACCCTTCAAAGATGCTCTTTATTCTCGTGTTGCGAACATGTCTTAATTATTTTTTTTAAATTAGTAAAAAAGCTGCATTCTTGCCACGCACAATAAGATACGAATTAGCAAAATCGGCTTAGTGGTTCTAAAAAATGTTTTTTTGTTTCAACCAGTGTTTTGCATATTATACGATTGCCTTGTCAATTATGTCTGCATTTATTTCCTTATAAATTCATTACTACTAAACCGATTTTAATGAAATAAAAAACATGCTGGTGAGAATTGATTGCTTTTTAAAGATCATGATCAAAGTTTATCGCCATCTTAAAATTTAAGATGGGACCTGGGGACATAATCATACTTGATTCTTCAAAATGGCGTATTTATGCTTAGTTTCCGCAAATGTTTTAGTTTTTTTTTAATTTGTAGAAAAGCACTACATTTTCCCCACACACACGAGGTACTAATTAGTAAAATCGGTGTGGTGTTTCTCAAAACATCTATTTTTGTTGCAGCCATTGTTTTACACATTATATGATTGCATTGCCAATCCTGTATGCATTAATTTCCTTATAAATGTTGTTTTTGTGCCCAAAATATAGTTATAGTATATAGAATGGCATCAGTTTTCAATAATCTAGATAGTTTTTGGATAAGGTGTCGTCATTATGATTTATGTCATCTGCTATATTTTTGATTAATAAAGTTAGTCGATGCTAAAAACGAATCGTTTGCACGTTACTTCTTTCCGTTTAATAATAAATTCGTTATTACTAACCCAATTTTAGTGAAATAAAAAAAATCATGTTGAGACGAGAATAATGAGTTTATAAAGAAATGAATGCAGACAGGATTGACAATGCAATCGTATAATCTGTGAAACAATGGCTGAAACAAAAATATATTTTTGGAGAACCACCAAACCGATTTTACTAATTTATACCTTGTTGTGCGGGGGAAAAGTAGTGATTTTCTATAAATTAAAAAAAAACTAAAACATTTTCAGAAAATAAGACTAAACACGCCATTTTAAAGAAACAATTATGATTCTGTCCACCATCTTAAATTTTAAGATATTAATACATTTTAATCATGATCTTTAAAGAGCAATCAATTCTCACCAGGAAACTCTTTATTTTATAAAAATCGGTTCAGTAGTAATGAATTTATAAGGATATAAATGCAGACATGCATGATTGGCAATGGTTAAAACAAAAATATTTTTCTTTAGAACCATACCTTGTTGTGCGTGGCAAGAATGCTGCTCTTTTATTGAGTTAAAAATATTATTAAAACATGTTCGCAACACAAGAATAAACGAGCATCTTTGAAGGGTACAATTTTATTTCGTCCGCCATCTTGGATTTTGAAATAGTGGACAAAAAAAGCAATTATTCAAAACTCTCATTAATTCTCTGCCAAATGCAGTTTGTCCCATTAAAATAGATGTTATAGTTCCAAAGGTATAATAAATAAAAAATTGTCCGGTTTTTTTTGGCCCACCCGGTATATATATTTATATATATATATATATATATATATATATATATATATATATATAGACCTAGCCCTTAACCCACTAAGCAACATGCTTAACAGAAGTTCATACGCATACACAATTGATGACCATGCAAAAATATCGCACGTCTTTTATATGGACGACCTCAAACTGTACGGAAGAGGACAACAACAGTTAGAGGGAGAGCTGGAGCTTGTTAGAAGCTTCAGTGAAGGCATACAAATGAAATTTGGACTTGACAAGTGTGCGGTCGTCCATGTAAGGAGAGGTAAACTGGTGGAGCAAGGCGATATCACACTGAGGGATGGAGGTCGGATCAAGGAACTAGGGACAGAAGCCACTTACAGGTATTTGGGTATCCAACAAACCTACGAGATACGACAAAAGGAAAACAAGGAAGGGGCAGAGCGCGAACTGATCCGGAGGGTACAGAAGATACTAAAAACGGAATTAAATGCTAAAAACAAGATAGCAGCAATAAATACCTGGGCAGTACCAGCTTTTACATACACCGCCGGGGTACTTTCATGGTCAAAGACTGACCTGGAAAGATTAGATCAGAGGATCAGAAAACTCCTCACTAAGAACGGATTACTGCACCCTAACTCAGCAATCGAACGACTGTACGTATCTCGTAGGGAAGGAGGGCGTGGACTGAGCAGTCTGCAAGCCTCAAATATCAAAGAAAGAAAAATGCTCAGAAAATACTTTAATAAACACAATCAGCCAGTACACAGAAGTATACGAAACTGGGATAAAAAGATCACTCCACTGAACCTGGCAAATCCGGAGGAGCCAGAGGAAGATAATCTTTCTGAGCAGCTTAAAATCAACTGGCAAAGAAAAGTGTTGCACGGGAGGTTCTACACAAGTCTGCATCAACCTGAAGTAGATATTGCCGCATCTAACTCCTACCTAACAACAGGGTACCTTTTCCCAGAGACCGAAGGAGCTCTCCTCGCGATCCAAGATCAGGTCGTTAAAACGAGAACATATACCCGACATATCCTCAAGCAGGAGGTAGAAACAACCAAGTGCAGACTTTGTAATATAGCTGAGGAAACCGTACAACACTTGGCATCGGGTTGCTCTGCCATTGCTAACACCAAATATCTGGAAAGACACAATAACATGGGTAAAGTGGTTCATCAGATGGTCAGTCTAAGTAAGGGTTTGCTGGAGAAATTCACTCCTCACCATATGTACAGTCCACAGCCACTGCTTGAAAATAATACCACGAAGATCTACTGGGACGTTACCGTAGAAACAGATAGAGCAGTGGAGCACAACCGACCGGATATGGTTGTGTGGAACAAAGCGGGAAAAACGGCAATTATAATTGATTTTACTGTTCCGCAAGATTATAACTTGGCTAAAGCCTATGGAGAAAAAATAACGAAATATCAAGCATTGGCTCAGGAAGTAAAAATCATCTGGAACTTACAAAAGGTGACAATAATGCCAATAGTCATCAGCGCCAACGGCTTGGTACACAGAAAAACCATGCAACATATAACAGAGCTTAGCATGCCAAATAGTGCTATCACATGGATGCAGAAAGCCGTTGTACTTGGGACCGTTGGAATTATTCGACGGACGGTCTCGCCGTATTGACACTAGCAGTGTCCTTGGCGACAATGAGCGCCCGGACACTGTTAGCCAAAACCACGTATGTGTGAATTATAAAAAAAAAAAATATATATATATATATATATATATATATATATATATATATAAATACAAGCTTAACAAATCCTTTACATAATCTAATAATAAAAGAAATGTAAACATTTATCTTATCAGAACAAAATAAAGATAAACGAAATATAATATATTAAATAGAAGCAAAACATTTTAAGGGGTGATGCACAGAAGCAATGCTGTTAGTTCCCGCCTGTGTTTGCTCAACCTCTTTATAATTATTTGAAAAAATTTTCTTTATTTTTCCAGTTTCCACATGCTAAAATCTCATCCATTGGTGTATTTTTGCCAAGTTAAAAGTTTGCAAATATTTGGGAAAATACTGTAAGAGAGCACTTTTGAGGGGGGTGAGAAGGGGATGCCCCTTTACCCCCATTTTAAAGAAAATTTACAAAAAAAAGTCAGTTTTAAGTTATTACTAACCAAAATTAATTTTTACTCACTCTCATTCTTACTACTCAGTTACAAAAATTAATGTTCAAAATTTTTGTCTAATTTAGGGATTTCTACAAACACATTTATTTTTATTTCAAGGCGGCTATTTAGAAAAAATATTTCTAGCTTAATAAGTATGTAAGTGTATACAATGGCCTTTTATCTAAAAATAGTTTTTTGAAAAAAAAAATAGTGTTAAGGATAAAAAATACCACAAAAAATAGATAAAAAAAAACATTTTAAAGATTTTCCCCTTTTTTCGTACGCCAATGGAAGGTGCACCACTGTCGTCAGAGGGTACTAGGGTACATCGTTGGGAAGGAAATTGTATCCGCTTGAAAAATGATCTCTAGAAGGTTTTTGAAAAAGTTTACTGTTTTCGAGTTATTAGCAAAAAACTATCAAAAAGCACGTTTAAGGGGGGGAACCACCCCCCCGCCAGGGGTGGGGGGAAGGGTGGTTCTCTTTCGTAAAATGTTCGGGCGAGTCTTATGTCTATCCATACCAAGTGTTTTGCTTCTATCATTAAACGCAGTATTTGACCCCGTAGGGCCTGAACTATATAACTCTTTTTTGTTTAAAAGGTTTTTTAGTTTGACTCGAAGATTATTTTGCTTCCCAGATACTCTAGCTCCTGAACACGGTCGAGAATTGATTTTTTGAAGTTTCGTAGGAGCTTTAGTTTCCGAGATATTTATAAAAAAACTGTTTTCAAGGCTGATTTTCATAGCTTCACTTGAAGTGTGCTAATAGGCTAGCTATTTTATTTATTTGTAATATGTTGTCCGGTTTGGTCGTAGACCTCAAAAATTTCGAGTAAAATTCGAAAAACCTAATCAAAATCTAATTTTACATGATATTAAAAATGGTACATTTCAAGCCAACAAATAAATTATTTAGGTGTTGCGCAAATGTTTAACCACAAGTCATTAAAAAACATATCTACTACTTCTATGTTTGGGGTTTCTAATTCTATTTTTTTTTAACTAACCCATGCCCACCTAAATTCTACCATAAAATGGCTGAAAATTTATCAACAAATTCTGATGAAGTAACTAAAATGTATTGTCAATGGCCTAAGTTAAAATGTTTTGTAAAGGGCGTAAATTAAAACATCCACGCTCGAAGGAGGTGGAGAATAGGCGCCGGACCACGTAGAAAAGCGTTCTAAACCGACATAGTACAACATTGGTCCCATTTCTGTCGCTCATATGGGCTGCTGATAAAATCATTCTCTCTTCGTAGGAGCCAACAGAAGAGTGGCACATACTCATTGGGCAGCTTGTTCTACGCTGATTTGGGTTTTAGTGGTTCAGTCGCGTTGCGTCAAGTTTGAGTGTGATCTAAAGAATTACACAGGCTTACCAAATTTCCTATAAAGTTTGAGTGTGATCTAAAGAATTACACAGGCTTACCAAATTTCGTATAATTAATAAACTAAAAAAATGCATAAAATAAAATTAAAACCTATAAAGATGTTTTAAAATTGAAAAATAAACGTGTTTTTACAAAAAAATAGGTTAGTGCCCTGGCACCGCGGCACTACCTAACGAGCGGCCAATGGATAAAAGTAACCTAAATTAAAAACAAAAATCATAGACTCTATGCGACCACTGTACAAACCACTTTTTAAAGCCACCTAACCAGGGATCTCTAAAGTATAATTAAACTATTTTCAATTTCAAAAAAAGGTGACAGTTGTAATTTTAGTCAGAACAGACTCTAGATTCCAGTAAGCACAGACAACGGGTTTCACTACAACAATTTTTCTAAATTTATATTTTTTTATTTTAATATCTGCTGAACGCCTCAGTAAAAAATTTGATATCAGAGCATGAAAACTACCAGAGTGTGTGACTTGTCGGATTTCCGTTTGTTTTACCAATTTACAACTATTTAATAGATTCATTTGCGATTTCTCATTTTCCTGTTTGTATTAGCTCTTAATACGTACTATTTGAAGTAGTTTTAATATTTGCAGCTAAAGATTTTAAAGATATCATACTAAAAGTAAAAAGCTTCAGAAAACTTACAAAAACATTATCAAAACGTTGCTGTTAGTAGCAATGGGTTGAGTTTTTTCTGTTTCTTTGTATGCTTACCTATTTAAGAGTTTGAATGTAGCAGTAGTTATTAATAAAACAGAATAAAAATTTGTGTAAAATTCCGTTACTTATGCTTTTTTGACCAAAAATAAATAATCTCTGTAACTAGTATGAAAAGCTCTTGGTGCCAATTCAGTGCACATTTTTTTTAATAACGGATTTTTGTTGTGCCTGGTAACAGTAAGACAATAATAACTTGGGTAATTAGAGGATGCCAAATTCAACTTAATAGCGTTTTAGGTCAAACGAAAGAAATATAATTTTTTTATACCTATTGATTATTATGGGTCATTCTTTTTTGTTAGGTGTGGTAGATCGTTTACTTTTGGTTAAGACAAAGGGATATTAAAGAATGGACGTCAGAAGGCACGTAGAGTCGTATTTATACAATAATATATAATATTCTTCTGACAGTCTACCGCAACTATTTAAATTTCGTTCGAAATGTAATTCCCAAGATAAATTGGAAAACAGTATTTCACTGGCTGCTGTAGTTCTCGAATTGTATTTTTTTAAAATAATTTAACCCTCCTTCTACCTTGTTATGTATAATAATTATTTGGATAATTCCGTATTTTTTATAATAATAATATATTCAATACTATTATTGAATAAGTTTTAGAGATATTGTAAACTATTAAATAACCTTTAGAGCTAGGTACCTATAATTAATTACTCATATAATTAAACTCAATTAACTTTGGAAAATCTTTGATCGGATAAAATTTTCATTGTCGAGAAAGTGTCATAATCGAAAGAAAGTGTCATAATCGAGAGTAAGGTGTCATAATCGAGATGAACTTTTTGTAATCGTGAGCAAAATGTCTTAATCGGGTAATATAGTTTGCATTTTTTATATTTTTTTCTGTTTATTCTTGTAATATTGTATTTATGTAGAAGGCTTTGCTACTATCTTATGGTAGTAGATAGTATAGTCTATTCTGATAGTCTTCTCTACCACGATAGGACGTTGTCAAAGTTTTACTTTCTTTTTGGTCGTTATTTCGTAGGCGCCGTGACTTTTGTATGTTACTTAATTACTACTAGAAAGTGAAGCTGCATTGAAGTCGCAAACAAGTATATCCGACAACTACATTATAACTTTAATTTTACCACAAAAATTTGTGTAATCATAGTAACATTTGATGTAATAATGTACAGAAAATAACTTTTTGCAACGACTTAAAAGCTGTGACGATCTTTTAAAGTAAAGACTACGTCCTATTTCTACTTTGAAAACGTAGACTTTATGCAGTCGCATCTTGGTCGCGCTCATTCCTAACCCTACTTTTGTGGCTTTATAAATTAGGAGTAGTTTTTCATGAATTTCCAACCGATTTATTTATAGTAACACTAACAAATATTAAAATCCGGATAAAAAGAAAGAAAAAAAAGAAAAAAGTGTTCAAACCGGTCCTTTTGTCCCCACAGCATTTATTTTCAGGTAGTCATATACATAAAATCAACTTATTTTTTTATACATTTAAGTAAATAGTATTTTGTTTTAAGCCAAGGGTAAAATTAAAGAACGAATAATTAAAAAAAAACTTCTATATTTTCTTTCTTTATATCCTAATTGAAATACAACTTCATATGGACACCATCCAACATTTAACAAATATTTCTTAATAATATAGTATGGGAAATAGGACAAAGAATAACAAAATACAACTTAACAAAGTGCAATAATGCAAGGTTTTACTCAAATGAAATGGTGAAATTAAAGAACAAAAAATTATAAAAATGAAAGTTCTCTGTGCCTCGGCTGTAACTCGAACCAGGAACCTTTGGATATGTAGGGTAAATGCGGGAGAGTTGCCGCGGAGGAAGAGACGCCGCTTTTCACATATTTCAATGAGTACGCTATAACATAGACAACCAAGTATGTCCACATTCAGAGTTCATCACTTAGTGAACGGTTATAACATCGGACGTGTTTGTTTTCTAAAATATCGCTTGCAATCCTTGAATTTACGACGGTAAGGTAAAATTTTTAATTACTGCCCTAATAAGTGTGGTTCTTTGCAAAGTGGGTAGTTTTTTTTCTCATTTGTGTATTTTATTCAGTATTTTGGGGTTATGTTTACAGGTGCCATGCCGTATTTTGTTGCGTTTTAAATCTGTGACCTTGATAATCAAGTGCGGCATCTTCCCCAACAAAAAGGACAGTTGTCGCATTTTCAAGAAGACCGAGAAAAAATTCAATGGAGTGACAGCGGTGATGAACCTCTAGCCAAAAATAAAAATGAAAACCAGGAACGCTGCGTGGAATGCTTGGAAGTTTACAACAACAACTAAAAAAGTGGATTGGTTACAATCATTGAGTTGTATAAAGAAGTCAATGGTTACAATGTATTAAATACTTAAAATGGCTACATGTCACTTGCACCATGTATGGTGAAGTTTGTAACATCTGTTCCAGACTCGAATTAAGGAAAAAAAATGAAAATTAGAGAAACGGTTACAGCGGCGTCTCTCCTATTTTCACGCGGCATCTCTCCCAGCAGTGTGGGAGAGATGCCGACTTTAATTTAAAAAACATTTTTTTGCTATGTTCATGTTTTCTTACACATATTTTTTATTTTTGTATTTTAATAAAGTTTAACGCAGTACCTGTGCCTTGATTCATTTTGCAGAAAAAATCTCAAGACAGATGTTACAGCTATTTTTCAAAAAGTGCGGCAACTCTCCCGCATTTACCCTATGCCAATTGGTAGGGCGTTGTCGTACAAACCCAAGGTTCCAGGTTGGAGTCCCGTCCAAGGCACATATAATTTTTTAAAATAATTTTTCGTTCTTTAATTTTACCCCTGGCTTAAAACAAAATACTACTTACTTAAGTGTATAAAAAAATAAGTTGATTTTATGTATATGACTACGTTCTTTTAGCTCTTTGATAACACTTTCTAAAATAGGAACCTTGCTTGATCAGTTTCTAGTAAAATAAATCACAATATTTATTTTGGTTTCTAATACAATTCAAATTCTTATTTTATTCGAAATTAGTTGAAATTGTTGGAATTGTCTCTCGGTACCGTCTCGAGAACCGGTTCGTTCACCCCAAACATTTGACCTCTTAAGAAATACCACTGCGTAATTTTTCATCTCATAACTCATCTTTGGCTAGTTTTTTTGGGTTTAGTTGTTTTTAAGTAAGTTTTACTTTTGTAGGGACTTGAAAACGACCGAATTATCCTAACCGCAGCAGAGAACTATTCCTCAAAAACCATTAATTTTCCCGATATTCGATTGGTAGATGGTCCGACGATTTTGTCTGGCAGAGTACAAGTTAAAGTCAATGAAAAATGGAGGAGTGTGTGCACAAATTCAAAAAAGTAAGTGACGTTTGCACCCTTAAGGGACCTAAGGTACTGTGTAATAATCGTGTGTAACTGGTAAAAACCATTCTTTAAGAAAAATTGATATGTTTATTAAAAGCTCAATAACAAAATACAAAAGTTTAAAAAAAATAAGAGTCAGAGTCTTCGTAATTGTCAGGTTCACGGCCGACACATACCCAATGAAATTGAAGACATACCTCACGCATTTTCGAATGTCAAGTTGCTCATCTTATCTACAATTACTTCACCATGACTCCTGTGAATGGCGTAGCTTGATCTGATGGCGCCGGGTGGCAAGAGTTTTTTTGCGCCCTGTAATGTAAAAAAAATTGTATAGTGTATGGGGTCTAATGCCGGGTCCACAACAAAGCAACAAAACAAGAACATCAACAAAACAGCAACACAATAAAAAGTTTTTGAAAACACGAACAAATTGTTAACCACATACAGGAAAACAATTAGTGAACCTTGAAATAAAACTTTTGCAATAAAATTAGGATCACCATAGTATAGTAGTAGTGTGAGCTAATAATGGACCTTACACATAAATCATAAAAGGTTTTGAACAAAATTTCAAATATTTTATAAACATTAAAAAAAATTTCACAAATAATAAAAATTATCCAAATTTAAAAAAAAAAGTTTTAAAGATTTTGATAATTGACTCCATACATCAAAAAATTTGATTTTATGATTTCCCGTTGCGCTGTTTACTATGTTGGCTTTTTTGTTTGCGCGCTCTTATGGTTTTTCACTTTTTTCGCCTGCAATTTGTTCTGTTGCTATGCGAATATTTCCTTTTCGCTGTTTTCCTGTGAGCTTATTTATGGTCACAGCTTTACCATTACCCCCCAGAACTTTATTCCAGAACCGCCGCACCATGGGTTATATGGCGGAGCTAGCACGACATTAGCCCTGTAGATGTTTTTTAAATTATGATAACCAAACCCACCGAAATTTATTGCAGATAGTCCAGTTAATAAAAAAAAATGCAATTGAAAAAAAAGTCTTTATGTATTTCTCTGTAACAAAGCCCTAAATTTGAAAAATATTATGGGAAAAAATTTATGTATTTTTAGAGTATTTTTAAATAAAAAAAATGACAATACAAACAGCACTTTTTGGGTATATGAGTATAAAGTGGACATAACCAGTAACTGCACTTTTAAAAACTACTAGTAAATTTCTCATTCCAAAACCCTTTTTATGGTTTAAAATTTTTGAAATATAGTAAGTTTATTTTCGTTTCTATTTTTATTTGTAAAGCCTGAAGAAACAAGCTTAGCAAGGCTTAGTAAAATCTCCACCAGAATATTAGAGAGAGGGGTCTATTTTACTAAAAAAACAAAAAATTTGCTGCCCCTAGCTGCCCCGTTTTTTTGGGAGTAGCCCTAAACACTGCCATGTAGGTGGTCTTTATGCAGTGAGTGTATCAGCCAAATGGAATAAATTCGACAGCGGATTGAATTTAGATTATTCTGAAAAATCCAAAAGTACGTCAAATGAGATTTTTAATGAGCAATATTTTTGTTAGACATTTTTTGTAAAGACCCCCGCAAAAGGGTCTACGGGCATACAACTTTTTTTTTCAAATGAGATAACCCCAATTGTGGCATCTTGTTCGAAAGCTTATCAAGAAAGAGAAACGATGAACTACTTTTTTTTAACACCTGTCAAATATTTAAAAAAAGCTAACCTTTACTTTTTTGCCATTTTTAGACAAAAAATAATATCCTTTTAAGTAAAATTTATAATTTAATTAAAAAACTTAAGTAAAAAGTTAGTAACATCCAACCTCTTTTGCAACTGGTAGACCCAACTTGTGGCAACTTGTTCGAAAGCTTATTAAATAAGAAAAAAGATCCTCCTTAAAGGTGGAGAGTTTCCAACTTTAACGCTTTAGAATATTGTATTGTCGCTGTATCTATAAGTCCACACTAAATTTGATGATTGGATATCTACAAGTTGGTCAAAATTGACAAGGACGGCGTCAATTTCACAATTTTAAAAATATTAAGTCCCTACATACCAATTTTGAACGAAATCGGACATACTTAAATGGTACCCTTTCACCCTCTTCAAAGGGGTGGGGGGTTGCCAACTTTAAAGCATTATAATATTGTATTGGCACTGTAACTTATAATAACTATTATAAGTCCACAACAAATTTGATGTTGATCGGATATGAACAAGTTGGTCAAAATTGTCCAAGGGGGAGGGGGGCGTCACTTTCACAATTTTAAAAATTTAATTAAAAATTCTTGATCCCCATCCCCAAAAGTCCCTGCATACCAATTTTGAACGATATCGGACATACTTAGATAGTAGCCCCCCTCCAGCATTCCCAAAGGGGGGGAGGTGTAAACTTCATAATATCATTATATTGCATTGTCATCGGAACTTTAAGTGTGTACCAAATTTAAAGTTGATCCGATGTCTAGAAGTGGGTTATAACTGAGTTAAAATTGAGTGTCGCGCTAGTCCTCTCATATAACCCATTGTGCGCCGTTGTCCTCTAGTAAAAAATTCACGAATATGCTGACAATTTTCTTATTTTTTATTTTAGTTGGACAAGAGCAGACATAGAGACAGCCTGTCGACAATTAGGTTTTCAAGGTGGTACATTCGCTTCGTGGTACAACCGACAAATGCCAGTCACGTCTCGTCTACTTTTGGAACAACCAAAATGTCAGGGTAAGATCAAATTAACTGGTTTTGCCATTTTGAAAAATTAAAAATGTGAATATTTAGATTCCTAAATTTGACACTGAAGGTAGGAAATTAAAATCATAAATCTTCGTAAAAAACAAAATTTTGACAAAATTAGAAATATATCAGAATATATAAACTGAGAACTTGATTATTAAGGCTTAATATGGTAAATTCCACATTTTGAGATAATACCAAAGAAGATATATCAACAAGAAGCGAAAAACTGTCACTCAAAGCATTGTTTATATGGGAAACAAAATGTGACGTCACACTTGGACCAAATGACATTAATGCAGTTGTGTTACACTGAGCAAAATATTGTGTAACTCTGCTTGATGATGTAATTGTTTTAAACAGAAGAAAATAATGTACTTTAAATTAAGGGGGCCATTATATTCGTATATAGCTATACTGTAGTCATAGAAAATCATTCATTTTTAAATAATAATAATTGTAAATTGCACAACTTTCTCTCTCAGTGTAATGGGACTGAATTTTGTCGCTTTGAGGTTTTGTCGCTTCTTGTTGATATATCTTCTTTGATAATACCCCGTTTTCAATTTAGTTTCCATTTTCAGAAGGGAACCATAACTGTTTTATTAATGATTTTTCTTGCAGAATAACTTTTTATTTTTATTTTTTAACGTAGAGTATACTAGAGTTCCTGTATGTTGACATATTTGGATATATATGTCAACATACAGAACTCTAGAGTATACCTGGCAAATTAGATTTAATCAATATACAAAATGAACACAAAATATACAAATTATGTAAATAATAATTAATTCTTAGTGGTTTAAAAATTCTCTAGCGACTTGTCTATATTTGCGAACGGCACACAATAATTTTGTTAAGTAAATCCGCGTATTTATTTGAGGCAGAATTCGCATGCCTTGCTGCGAGACCATGTCGCGAGTCCATGCGTGTTGCTGATAGCCACGCCTTCTAGGCACATACACATACTTATGCGCGTTCGGCCTCGCAGCGAGGCATGCTAATTCTGCCTCAAATTAATGCGCCCCTTAATAGCCAGGAAATATATTAGAGACTTATTGGATATTTCCAAATTATGCTAGCAGTAATAAGGCATTACTTTTATTTAAATGGTGCTAGACTTTTTTTTTACTTATAGTCCAATCACTAAAGACATAAAGAAGCTATTTTAGTGGAACAGGTCTGAAAGTTTTGAAACTTGGCACAGGTAAAGGGTTGCTGGTATTAAGTAGTTCAGTAGGTAGATGTGCGACCTACAACCATTTTCAAATTACAAATAATGTAAGGACCTAAAACTATAAACAACAAGTGAAATTAAAGAAAGAAAAATAAGAAAAAAGTTTTCTGCTTCAGCCGGGGATCGAACCCGTGTCTCTTGCTATCTAGGCAAACATTTTTACCACTGAACCACCGAAGTCACACAAATTTTTCGGAAAACTTCCACATATGCAGGCTGCGGTGTCTCAATACAAGAACGAGAAACTCTCAGGGTATTAACTCGACCAAGTCATCCAACTAATCTCTTTAATTAGACGTAAATAATCAACGTCTGAAAGCATGAGATCACCTTTTCGTGTGTTAAAATCTCTGATCGCAAAATGGGCGATTGCCAATATAATTATCAAATACCAGAAGAATCAAAGAGATTAGTTGGATGACTTGGTCGAGTTAATACCCTGAGAGTTTCTCGCTCTTGTATTGAGACAACGCAGCCTGCAATGTGGAAGTTTTCCGAAAAATTTATGTGTGGCTTCGGTGGTCCAGTGGTAAGAATGTTTGCCTAGATAGCAAGAGACCCGGGTTCGATCCCCGGCCGAAGCAGAAAACTTTTTTCTTATTTTTCTTTCTTTAACTACAACCATTTTGTTGGATTGTTTAATATTAGTTCAGTTTTAGTAAATGCTGCTGTATGTGTTCCTGAGGAAAGTAAGTGACCTTGTTAAACTCAGTGTTCAAAAGTTATTTGTTATTTACAGGCACTGAAACCTCCATCTTCAACTGCAACTGGCAGACGCATCAAATGGGATCGGGGGTCTGCGACTACCATCCCGACGTGGGTATCGAGTGTCTTTCATTACATGACAAACCTATGACTCATTGGCGAGGTTTGAGATTTGAAAACGCCTTAAGTGAGAGGAGGTTGAGTTTGCACAATACGCTTTACATGCCACATTCTTTGTCTTCTCTCAAGTTTGTTAACATTTACTATGCTGGTAAGTAATTTTTAGCGTCAATTTTTTTTTTGAAGTTTTCGTGGCTAAGAAGGTAAAAAAGTTTTTTTCTCGTATGTTGCCGCGGATAGCTCAAAAGCTTATCCTCTCGGGGTTCATGATCTAATGGACACCTAATAAGTGTTGACAACTAACTGTTTTGTCTTTCCTCAGAACACTGCTTGACCAATGTGATACACTTGCAAAGTTAATAAGATGGTTTTGTCTCTCACCCTACGTTTATAGCGAGAAAACAAAATCTTCCACTCTGCAAGAAGCTCCTTCTACCAAAATACAAGAGAAACTTAAACCACAGCAGGGTGGTAATAAACTGCTATATCGGTCGATGAAAAGAGAGAATCCATCACGTGACCTATTAGTATTTGAAACTCGTAGACATTGTGTAGAAATAAAATTTCGGACTTCCATTGTCTTTATTTATTTTAAAACAATGCCAATAAATGAGTCACTCAGTATCATCAAAAACAAATTACAAACTGATGATACACTTCACGAGAGAACAACGCTATCGGTGGAGGGGGTGATGGATCTTTTGGAGTTCTGTCTCCGTAACTCTTACTTTCAAGTGAAAGATAAGTTTTACGCGCAAAATGATGGACTCCCAATGGGTTCATCTCTTTCGCCAGTGGTAGCAAACATCTACATGGAGAGGTTCGAGGACCATGCGATCAACACAGCAAGAGTCAAACCAAAACTATGGCTACGATACATGGATGACACATTTATTATATGGCCGGAAAACGAGGACGAACTACAGAATTTTCTACACCATTTAAACGGTATTCGACCAACAATCAAGTGCACCATGGAAATTGAAAAAGATTCGGCCTTACCTTTTTTGGATGTTCTTGTCAAACGATCAGACAGAAACATTCAAACCACTGTATATAGGAAACCAACACACACGGGACAATACCTAAATTTAAGTCTAATCATTCTGTTGCTACAAAACAAGGAGTTATAAGAAGTTTGTATTTAAGAGCCCTAAATATTTGTAGTAATAATGAAGAATTAACCACAGAAATTAACAACATTAAAAAGGACTTACAACAGAATGGTTATTCCGAGAAATTAATAAACTCAACGATATTTAAAATTAAAAACAAACTAAATGTACCAAATTCTCAAAATAATAATCCGTTAGGTGTTATTAACATTCCATATGTTCAAAGGATTTCAGAAAATATAAGACGAATAGCTAAACACTATAATATAAAAACAGTATTTTCTTCGGGAAATACGATAAGAAGTTTTGTAACTAAAACAAAACCAGACAATCCCTCAAATAATAAGGAATGTATTTACCAAATCCCGTGTGAGTGTGGTAAATCATATGTAGGTGAAACGAAACGCCCTCTTCAGGTTAGAGTAAATGAACATCTAAAAAGTACCCAATTAGGGGATATTGAAAAATCCGGTTTAGCAGATCATGCATGGTCAAATGATCACAGGATTCAGTGGTCAGAAGCTTCCATAAGGAGTCGCATTGGCGAAAACGAAAGTTGCTGCGTTTATAATTCAGAATAAACAAGTTTTCAGTCAACCAAGCACGGACATACCAAACATATGGAAACCACTCCTTAAGGAAAACAGGCGTCTTAGGATTAAAAAAGGGGGCGGGCCGTCACACCTGACTGCACACCAAGTAGTATAAGTAGTAGCCTAAATACTAGATTGTTTAGTTTACACTTGATAACGGTTAGAGATACTTAGTAACCGAAACCTCGTGTTTTAAAATAAATAAAGACAATGGAAGTCCGAAATTTTATTTCTATTAGTGTCTTTTAGGTCGGATTATTGCTAATTGCGTTTTTCATCGCGTCGGCTTCGCATCAGTCAGCGGGGTTAAAGCGAAATACTAATTTTAGTATAGTTTTTGCAAAGTCACTTGAATAACTCCTAATACGGGGTTCTATCGATTTCATGAAATTTTGCTTCATTCTGCCCTTCAAAAGTTATCAAAATTCATATAAAATCTTCCTCGTATAATTTCAACCCTACCGACAGAGAAAAGGCGTGGCTCTTTGCGGTCGGAGCACAAAGTATTTGTTTTCCGACAGACCGAGGCCAGGTGGATGGACGGCACCTGATTGGCAGATTTTTTTGAGATGCGCTTTTAATTGCTTTCAGGTGTTCGTTTCGGGACTTCTTTAGTCGGCAGTATGCAGAGTTAGAAAATAAATCAGTGTCGTTTCTGTAGGTGTAGGAATGGAAAGTTTTATTATCTATTTTTATTTCTTTAGTTTACGCCAGAATTAAATGAAATAATTTTCATGAGTATATCTACCGCCGCCCATGTCACTTTCTTTAAACGATATGCCGATGGTCGGCTTTTATCTTTGTTCAACTGACTTTGCAAAAACTATACTCGTAAATTAAAAATCAAACAAGTTTTCGTGGCTAAGCTGGTAAAAAAGTTTTTGTTTCTCTCGTATTTTTCCGTGGATAGCTAGAAAACTTATCAACAAATTTTTTCGTCGAATATATCTTAAGTGTTATTTGTACAAAATCACAGTTTTTAGAAACTACAAAACTATTAACCTTAAAAATGAAGCAACATCGACTGCCAGTTTGATGATTAAATGAAAATTTAAATGGTATATTCTATCATCGGGTCAGTAAAGGTTTGTTTGAAAAAGTTGAAGTATTCTACGATTAGGCTAAATTAGCCAGGAATTACCATATTTTAAGGAAAAAAAAAATTATTAACAGGACTTAGGGCATTGAAAATTGAGCGGCAAAAACGAACTTAAAAAAATAAATGCGTGAGCAGGGGCGTTGCGGGTTAAGTGTGGGGGGGTAAAAAGGGGCAAAGAATCGTATTATTGCGATTTCCGGCGAATATTGACGTCGGAGAAAAAAGTGACATACAGAAAAGTCATAGGCCATAAAAATTGTTGTAATTGTCATTTTTTACATAACCTTAAAATGTTCGAGAAAAATAAAAAACCGTAATTTTTTAATTTTTTGTTTTTTATTTTTGCAAAAATAATGCCAGTTTAACAGAACTTGGTAAGAGTAGAGTTCTTTGGGTGCTAAATGTTTACTATATTTTACAAACAAAATTATTAATAAGTTTCTAAGATATTTGTTTCTTCCGCTCAAAAACACTTTTTTTTAAATGAAATTTCTCCTTCAGAAAATCATCGTATCTATTTCTGCTGGTACTCAGTTTTTGGTACTGAGATATGCTTTTTAACGAAATAAAAAAAATAATAGTCGTCATTAAAAAACATGTCCGAAAGAGGAAAAAACTTTTAAAAAAATTGTCACAATATTTTAGCTCACACATATACATAGTAGTGTGAGCTATGGTGATCCTAATTTTTCCGACAAAAAAAAAGTTGCTCCGATTTCAAAAATTTTTATATATCTTTGCGTTTCAGATGATTTTGAAACTTTTTTGTTGCGCCGTCTGTCTGTCTGTCTGTTTGTCTGTATGTCTGTCTGTCTGTCTGTCTGTCTGTCTGTCTGTCTGTCTGTCTGTCTGTATGTCTGTCTGTAACGACCAACGCGCATAACTCAAAAACCGCTTGGCCGATTTTAATGAAATTTGGTACCTAGGCTGGATCTTGGGTCGAGATGGTCCCATTTAAAAATAAACCGAATCTACCGAACACAAGCCAAATAAAACGGTGGGGGTATATTTCAAAAATTAGAATTTATGGGAAAATATGGCGTGTGTGATATCAAACGAAAGGTAATTGAGTCTGGAGTTAAACAAAATACATTTTAATGTATTTAAAAAAAAGGGTGGGGGTATATTGCAAAAATCAGAGTTTAAGTGGAAATATGGCGTGTGTGATATCAAACGAAAGGTAATTGAGTCTGGAGTTAAACCTTATATATTTACGTTTTTGTTTTTTTTTAGGGTGGGGGTAGATTTCAAAAATTTGAGTTTAAGTCAAAACATGGCTTGTGTGGTATCAAACAAATGGTAATTTAGTCTGAAGTTGAATAAAATAAATGTCAGATTTTAGTTATATTAGCTCACACGTACACTATAACTATAGTACCTAGTGTGAGCTTAGGGGCCCATATATTGGCAGAGTATTTTTTAGTTATTGTAGTTATTTTTTTTTCGAACATTTTAAGGTTGGTTGTGTAAAAAATGATATTTACAAAAGTTTTAGGCATTTTTATGGCCTATAACCTTTCTGTATGTCACTTTTTTCTCCGACGTCAAATTTCGCCGGAAATTGCAATAATACGATTCCCTGACCCTTTTTACAACCCCCCCCCCCCCAAACTTCGCCCGCAACGCCCCTGCTCACGCATTTACTTCGTTTTTCGCCGCTCTACAATTTCCAATGCTCCAAGTCCTGTTAATTATGTTTTTTCTCTCAAAGTGTAATTTGACTGGTCTAAATTGGAGTTTTTAGCTTATAACATGTCACCAGATATTCAAAGAATTACGTCCATATAGTTAGCAGTGCAAGGTCAGCAGTGCAAGGATTTTTCCATGCCACAATTTAAGGCTCATTTCAGGCTAATTAAATGCTCTATTCCCAAATTTAATGCTCTTGTAGTTTTAGAGATATTGCTTGCACTGCCAACTCCCCATAGGAGTTAGCAGTGCAGCATGTTCAGAGCGATGAACTGATAAATTCTACGATACTATAATGATCTATGAATTAAAGGCTAATTAAATGCTCTATTCCCATATTTATTGCGCAAGTAGTTTTGGAGATATTGCTTGCACTGCTAGCTCCCTAAGGGACTTAGCAGTGCAGGATGTCCGGCGCGCCAAATCCATACAATCTATAATACAATGTTGATCTACGAATTAAAGGCTAATTAAATGCTCCATTCCGGAATTACATTCTCCCCCCCCCTTTCTTATTTAAAAAAAATCAAAATCTGTACTGCTAACTTTACGCATGGCGATTTAGGGCCACTAATGGCGAAACATATGAATTGAAGGTGGAACCAACCTCTTCATATTAAAGGCTAATTAAATGCTCCATTCCGGAATTAAATGCTCCCCCTCCTTTTCTGATTTTATAAAAAACTAAAATCTGCACTGCTAACTTTACGCATTGCGGTTTAGGGCCCCTGATGGCAAGACATATGAATTTGAGGCGGAACCAACCTCTTCATATTAAAGGCTAATTAAATGCTCCATTCTGGAATTAAATGCTTGCCCTCCTTTTTTGAATTTAAAAAAAATTAAAATCTGCACTGCTAACTTTACGCATGGCGATTTAGGGCCAGTAATGGCGAAACATATGAATTGAAGGTGGAACCAACCTCTTCATATTAAAGGCTAATTAAATGCTCCATTCCGGAATTACATTCTCCCCCCCTTTCTTATTTAAAAAAAAATCAAAATCTGTACTGCTAACTTTACGCATGGCGATTTAGGGCCACTAATGGCGAAACATATGAATTGAAGGTGGAACCAACCTCTTCATATTAAAGGCTAATTAAATGCTCCATTCCGGAATTAAATGCTCCCCCTCCTTTTCTGATTTTATAAAAAACTGAAATCTGCACTGCTAACTTTACGCATTGCGGTTTAGGGCCCCTGATGGCGAAACATATTAATTTGAGGTGGAACCAACCTCTTCATATTAAAGGCTAATTAAATGCTCCATTCCGGAATTAAATGCTCCCCCTCCTTTTTTGATTTTTAAAAAAACTAAAATCTGCACTGCTAACTTTACGCATTACGGTTTAGGGCCCCTGATGGCGAAACATATGAATTTGAGGTGGAACCAACCTCTTCATATTAAAGGCTAATTAAATGCTCCATTCCGGAATTAAATGCTCCCCGTCTTTTTTTGATTTTTAAAAAAACTAAAATCTGCACTGCTAACTTTACGCATTGCGGTTTAGGGCCCCTGATGGCGAAACATATGAATTTGAGGTGGAACCAACCTCTTCATATTAAAGGCTAATTAAATGCTCCATTCCGGAATTAAACGCTCCCCGTCTTTTTTTGATTTTTAAAAAAACTAAAATCTGCACTGCTAACTTTACGCATTGCGGTTTAGGGTCCCTGATGATGAAACATATGAATTTGAGGTGAAACCAACCTCTTCATATTAAAGGCTAATTAAATGCTCCATTCCAGAATTAAATGCTCCCCCTCCTTTTTTGATTTTTTTAAAATTAAAAAAAGGAGGGAAAGCGTTTAATTCCAGAATGGAGCATTTAATTAGCCTTTAATATGAAGAGGTTGGTTTTACCTCAAATTCATATGTTTCGCCATCAGGGGCCCTAAACCACAATGCGTAAAGTTAGCAGTGCAGATTTTAGTTTTTTAAAAAATATCAAAAAAAGACGAGGAGCATTTAATTCCGGAATGGAGCATTTAATTAGCCTTTAATATGAAGAGGTTGGTTCCACCTCAAATTCATATGTTTCGCCATCAGGGGCCCTAAACCGCAATGCGTAAAATTAGCAGTGCAGATTTTAGTTTTTTAAAAAATCAAAAAAGGACGGGGAGCATTTAATGAATGGAGCATTTAATTAGCCTTTAATATGAAGAGGTTGGTTCCACCTCAAATTCTTATGTTTCGCTATCAGGGGCCCTAAACCGTAATGCGTAAAGTTACCAGTGCAGATTTTAGTTTTTTAAAAAATCAAAAAGGAGGGGGAGCATTTAATTCCGGAATGGAGCATTTAATTAGCCTTTAATATGAAGAGGTTGGTTTCAGCTCAAATTCATATGTTTCATCATCAGGGACCCTAAACCGCAATGCGTAAAGTTAGCAGTGCAGATTTTAGTTTTTTTTTAAATCAAAAAAAGACGGGGAGCATTTAATTCCGGAATGGAGTATTTAATTAGCCTTTAATATGAAGAGATTGGTTCCACCTCAAATTCATATGTTTCGCCATCAGGGGCCCTAAACCCTAATGCGTAAAGTTAGCAGTGCAGATTTTAGTTTTTTTAAAAATCAAAAAAGGAGGGGGAGCATTTAATTCCGGAATGGAGCATTTAATTAGCCTTTAATATGAAGAGGTTGGTTTCACCTCAAATTCATATGTTTCATCATCAGGGACCCTAAACCGCAATGCGTAAAGTTAGCAGTGCAGATTTTAGTTTTTTAAAAAATTAAAAAAAGACGGGGAGCATTTAATTCCGGAATGGAGCATTTAACTAGCCTTTAATATGAAGAGATTGGTTCCACCTCAAATTCATATGTTTCGCCATCAGGGGCCCTAAACCGTAATGCGTAAAGTTAGCAGTGCAGATTTTAGTTTTTTAAAAAATCAAAAAAGGAGGGGGAGCATGTAATCAACATTGTATTATAGATTGTATGGATTTGGCGCTCCGGACATCCTGCACTGCTAAGTCCCTTAGGGAGCTAGCAGTGCAAGCAATATCTCCAAAACTACTTGCGCAATAAATATGGGAATAGAGCATTTAATTAGCCTTTAATTCATAGATCATTATAGTATCGTAGAATTCATCAGTTCATCGCTCTGAACATGCTGCACTGCTAACTCCTATGGGGAGCTGGCAGTGCAAGCAATATCTCTAAAACTACAAGAGCATTAAATTTGGGAATAGAGCATTTAATTAGCCTGAAATGAGCCTTAAATTGTGGCATGGAAAAATCCTTGCACTGCTGACCTTGCACTGCTAACTTTATGGACGTCAAAGAATTCATCTGCCTGGTCGACAATTACAAATACTAGAAATTGAAAAATTTTACCAGTAAAATATTTGACTTACAGGTGCTGGCAGAAACCAAAATACCTCCAGCGCAATATATGTCACTGGTGTACCCCCCGCTATGTCGAACCTAGAAATCGTCAGTTCTGCATACAACGCCGTTAACATTTCAAGTCCACGCTCTCCTGTTACTATAACCAATTGCACCATAAGAAATAATAGAGGCTATGGCGTGTTTATTAATTCTAGCCATGGAATGGTACAATTCGAGGGTTGTACTATCAGTGATAATGGCAAGTAATATCTCTGTTTCTTCTTATAATTTTACAGCTGTTTGTTCCAGCTTAGCTTCTCAGTTTACTGTTAATTAAAGTACAGTGGTGACTCGATAATCCAGATCAATTAAAACCGGCCCGATCCGAATTATCGAGGAATCCGGATTATTTAAGACATTTTGTTAATCACAAAAAATGTATAAATATAACTTAAAAGCGTGAATTAATAGAATAAGTAATGATTTTATTTTAAATGAACACAAACTCATAAAACAAAGGAAATCCTTTACTTAACAAAAAATGTTTCTTTTAACTCTAAAATAAATAATTTTCATCGGCTTCTACGACTACTATGTCGGTTTGGAACGTTTTTCTACATTGTCCGACGCCTATTCCTTCATCCGTCAGGTTTTTTTTAACTCATTGATCTTTGAAGTGACTGTTGCCATTCTAGTTTAGGACGCCTTCTTCTTCTGCGCCCTATTGGTTGCCATTCTAAGACCTGCTTTGGTAATCTTTCATCGTTCATCTGTTATACATGGCTGCACCATCATTTGTCTTTTAGTGATGTCATCCGTTATGCTTCCCTCGATTCCAATTCTTTCTTTTATGGTCTCATTTCTTATATGATCTGTTCTAGTTTTAGTTTTTCTTCTTATTGCATCCATTTCAACATTTTTAATTTCTGTTTTGTATTTTTACGCCACAAGTCTCACAAGTGTTTCATATATGTTAAATTTTACATTATTTTTTATCTCACGGCTCCATAAAATAATGTTAAGACATCATTAACCGTTAACGTAAGACACGCAGCCAACGATAAAGACCGGCAATGGCGCGTTTTAAGCAAGTCGGCGGTCACGTGATCTTAGAAGTCCCAGGATTCTTATTGTATTGCTTAATATATTATATGTTTTTACACCATTTAAATAAATTAAGAAAAAATTTTTGTTCTTTTATAGGCAAAAATTGAAAAAAAAATATTTTGCTGATATATGTGTTTATTATGGATAAAAGAACTGAATCTATAAAATAAAAAATTATACAAAATTTGCACTCTAATATCTTCAGGTACATATATTAGGTACATAATATCGTTAGTAACTTCAAATCTATACAAGTCTTTCAAAATTGGACATATCAAACCTAAGCTTTTAGTTTTCTAATTTTTCTTTGAGTGTCATCATCTTTGTCTGAGTTCTTATTCAAAGATTTATTAGCAGACACTAAATCATTGTGCTTTTTAATAAAATTATTTTAAAAAACATTACATGCCCTTAAACTAATTTTTTCAAGCTTTCACAATAGTTTTTCACCACAAAAACACTCGCTAGAGTTATCTGAAGAAAAATTTTCAATATAAAACATTTCACAATAATTTATTAAAAAGAAACAAGTGATTTTGTGAATAAGTGAGATGGTTTTCACGTTCAATAAACTAAATGTATTGGTCGTCAATAATTTTTTGAAATATTACCCAGCACAAAGTTTAATATATATTTTATTAAAGTGTAAGTTAACTACCAACTCATGTTCTTTTAAAAGCTGTATCTTACTTTTTAAATATTTCACACTACCGGAGAGATTACTATCTGTTAACAATATTTTACAAATCAGTATTTTAATATTGCGAGGGTGCGGAAGACATATTACCTTAGATTTGTAAATTGACGTGTATGCACTGGATGACGATAAACAAAGAAGCCAACATTAAAGTGTATCCACAATATGTTCAATTCTCAGGTTACCTTTTCAAGGTTCAATAAAAAATGACAACTGAATACATTTTTCACTCTCACTATTGAAAATGTCACTAAGGATGTCTATTACTTGATCAATCTTATCCAAGATCTTATCTTTTACCACTTCTTTCCCGTTTGCAACATATTAGGTTTCAGTTTTATAGTTGGACCGACAAGGAACAACACTAATTACACGTTCGCGGCATTGTTTATCTTATAGGTATTTTCTTTATAATTTACTCATTAGTCATTAATTATTTTAACGCAGCCCACTACAGTCTTTTTCGTGGGCTGCGTTATTTTAATAACTTTGATAAAATTCACAAAATTCGTGCCCGAATTAAAAAAAATCGACGTAAACAAACATACCAAATCTGAAAACACACATGTTTTATAATGACACCGGGCCGTGAGGCGTTTTTTTGTGAGCCTCCTACGGTCACGTGATATTTCCGCGCCCGGGCCGGTCTTTCTCGTGAGCTGCAGTAAGACATACAATAACTTTTTTGCTCGGCTTCTTCTGAACTAAGTTCACTCTCTTTATTTCTGTCAAACTTCTTTTGAGTCACTTGCTTTAGTATTTTCATTTTATCTATTTTTTCCGCAGGGATGAAAATATTGCGTGATCTTAGCCATTACCAACCAAATCACAGGTTAAAACCTGCATTATTATGTTAATTATTATTATAATTTTAAAAAAAACGTGAGTCCTGATAATTGAATCAAGTAAAATCAGGATTACCGAATACCTTCATGGACTACTGAGGCTATCCGGACTACCGAAGCATCCGGATTATCGCGTGTACAGATTATCGAGTCACCACTGTAATCGATTAAAATTTATAAAATGGGATTACCGTCGAGCGAGTGATCTAGTTTCATTAGTTTTCAAATTGGTTTTATTAAAATTTTTGTTGGTAAATATTGGGTCTAGTACTATTCGGTACTTGCCAGTTCGGCGCGAGCGTTTAAGAGTACAGTATACCAAGCTACACCAAACCAAACCTAACTAAACTTAACCAAAACCCAGCCAAATCCAACCAAATCATACCCAGCCTCTCAAAACCTAACTAAACCTAAACAAACCCAACCTAACCTGCACTGGGTATTTCGCGCCGAACTGTCTAGCACTGAATCGCTTGCGCCAAAAATATGTAGGTATACTGTCTTTAGCTTTATAAGTTCCATTTTATTTTAAGTTATTGCAAAGTAAATTAAACGGTTCGGTTTATTCACATGCACATTTTATTCAAAATTTTACTCTAACAAATCGCATTCTTTAATTTACAGGAGGAGATGGCGTAAGATTTGTCCGAACAGAAGAAAGACCCGACGAACAATCAGATAAACAAGGTTACAATGATTTTTGTCTGCAAGCAGTCTCCACCAGCCAAGTC
Source organism: Aspidapion aeneum (assembly GCA_963576565.1). Lineage (NCBI taxonomy): Eukaryota > Metazoa > Arthropoda > Insecta > Coleoptera > Brentidae > Aspidapion > Aspidapion aeneum. The sequence continues at coordinate 131,310,672 of OY755039.1, forward strand.
TATCCAATACAGCTCTATGCCGAACAAACTGTCTTTTTTTTAAACAGCCAAGAATGTAACAAAGTCTTTAGTACACGATATGGCCATGTTTTAACTTTAGATTTTATGCGAGCTGTCACTGATCAAAATGATACTGCTTCTTTGGAAATTTATGATGGATCGGATTTTAATCACAGATTGATAACCGTGCTATCTATACGCAACAACACAAGACCTCAGAGTATGACCACTACAGGGAATCAAATATTTCTTAAATTCCGATCTCATGCTATGCTTAATACTATTATATTCTTTAGAATTTCTTCAGGATTGTTCAAAACTTATGATATAAACATTACAAATTCTGATATTTCAGAAAATTTAGGTAGAGGGGTTGCAGTTGACAATCTAAGATCTCAAGTGCATATTCACAGATCTTCTATCTCAAAAAACGAGCATGTGGCTGGCGTTCATGTTACATATGGTGTAGGAGATGTAAACGTAACTGAGAGTCGAATATCTTTTAACAAAGGCGACGGAATCAATATAACCTACACAGGAGGTTCCAGAAATATTTCAAAATCCTCAATAAGTTCAAATCAAGGCTATGGAATTGCTATTTGGTTAAACCATACCAAAGAGACTGAATACTTATATACAAATCAAACTAGTGTAGTTGAATACACGGAAATCTACAAAAATCTAGACATAGGTGTTTTACATGGCAATTACTGCGGAGATTCAGTATTTAATTTCACAGGAAATTCCTTTACAAATTGTGTTAACGATGCTTTGGAAATACAGTCCTGTTGGGTGCCAACAGAATATTATACAGTACTACAAGTAGGCCATAATAAATTTATTGGAAACGAGAAGCTAGCACTAAAATTATATCCTGCAGTTAATTTACGAGCCAACATACAATATAATCATTTTAGACAAGGGACTTATGGAGCATTGTTAATCAAAAACAAGTTATTAGAAGAACTTAATGCTCTTGGCACTGAAATACTGGTTAACCAAAACTATTTTATGAATAACACAGGAATATTTGTAACAAATTTAGCCCTATCCCCTTACGCAGAGAAACAGTATATATTATTTACAAGAAATTTTGTTAAAAATAATAAAATAAGCGAACCGTTCCAATCTCAAGATGGGTCAGTATCTAAACTTAACCCTAGAAGTCGAGTGGCTGCTCCTGTAGTAGTTGGATCGCATAACATAGATATTTTCAGAAACATAATAGAAAATCCTGATTCAAAATATGAAATTGGCAGTCACCTAGAGGACCAAAGTAAGATTATAAATGCCACGTTTAACTGGTTTGGTGATCATAGAGCCGAGATAATTTTTCACCGAATATTTCATCGCTATGACAGATATAACTTGGCAAAAATAAACTTTGCTCCATTTTTACTGCACAACTCAAATCCTTTAACAACAAAAATAAGCCCTTATGAACTATATTACGTTCCCAAATTTTTATCCAGCACCAGTGACAAGGTAGGGGGTGAAATAGAAGGAGAAGAGACATTATCTCGTGGGGAATATATAGTTGATCGAGATATAACTATAAGGCCCGGTGGTAAGCTGACTTTAGATCCAGGCGTGACTTTAAGGTTTCCTCCTTCTATTGGTCTTATGGTCGGCGGTCGCTTAGAAGCTCGCGGTATTGAACCAAACAGTATTAAATTTACTCTAAAAGAAGAAATTGTTTTTTCACCCGACAATATAACAAGCTATGGCACAGATGCAAGTGGAAATTATGAAACCCTGACTGAAGTTGTTAAAGTTGAATCCCAAGTTCCTATAAGATTATTGGGTGGCAACGCAGAAACTGAAGGAAGATTACAGTTAAATATTAACAACCAATGGGGTACCGTTTGCAATTACGGTTGGACTATTGAAAATGCCGCTTTAGTTTGTCACCAACTAGGTTATGTTTTGAACCCTGATGATTGGCATCTAGAACGAAGTGAAATTCCAGATGCAGGAACGACCGAAAAAGTTATAGTTTCCAACGTGCAGTGTTCTAATTTTGATTTGGATGTTACAAAATGTAAATCAGAAGGAATGGAAGATTTTTCGAATTCTTGTGATCATGATAACGATGTTGGAATTCGGTGTTATAAAAGCTCTTGGGCAGGAGTCAGGTTTGGCGCATTAGCCGAACGTTCCGACCTACAATATATCACTGTTGAACAAGCGGGGTTGTTAGATTATGCTACGAATAGTTTTAAACCAGCCCTACAGTTGGATTTTTCAAGACAAAATTTCGAAAACATAAGAGTATCAGACAACTTATACCACGGATTGGGAATAATGTATTCAAACATCTATACAGATGACTCAGTAAATATTATAAAAAATTCGGAGTTTACAAATAATCGAGGCGCAGGTATTCATTTAAAACAACTAGGTTTAATTTTATTTAATAGTAAACTAGAAAATAATTTGGTTGGAATCGAACACAACCCAACTTTGAGTGGGTTGCAACAAAGAGAGCTAGCTGGTTGGTTTATAAAGAACGACGAAGAGCTACATTATAAGCCGTTTTTAATTCCCCAAAAGCTTGATGTCAGTCACATAGCCCTAAACATGGGAGATATTAAATACTTAGTAACCAGTAAAATTACTGGTGAAAGTATCCACAGATCTTATAAAATCCAATGTGAACCAGGATGGGTTATAGGCATTCAACTTTTAAACCCTATAGAGAATAGAAGTACTGAAAATATTGTTATTTACGATTCCTTAACATACAATACAAATTCAGCTGTTTGGGTTTTAAAACGCGATCTATCTGTGTTTCCAACCACATCTAGTGCACATGGGATAATAGTTGACTTTGATAGCGGATCTAATTCCTTTGGAGGTACTACAATAATTTTAAGTGCAGTCCGAGCACCTTTACAAAATGTTCGAAACAAAATTGTTAAAGGTCCTGTACCTACCTTAACAGTGAAATCTAGTGTTATAAGAAAAAATATGTTCGGCGTACTAGCATCTTATTACAATCGATACTTAGATGAATTAGGAAATCACTTTTTAAGAGCTTCAAATGAGTCTTTAAAGTTTTACGATTGCGATATTTCCTACAACATTCATGAAGCCATATTTATCCACTCGCCCCATTGGGACTTACATAGAAGTAACTTATCGGAAATTACTTTTATGATAAACAAAACAACTATAGCTGAAAACGGAAAAGGAATTTACCAATTTTCTAGAGATATGAGATCTTCAAACAATTTATTCCATTATATCTTACAGGATAACACCATTGAAAGAAACAAAGCTAAGGGATTCCAAGTTGCTTTGCCATATGTATGGCAATACAATGAAAATTTTACACATTCTGTTTACATGGATAACAATACATTTGTAAACAATCGTAATTTTGGAATTGTAATAGATGGGCATTACGCAGAAGTAAACTTGACACACAACGTATTTAAAGAAAATAAATGCGAGACTGGTTTATTAACGATAAATGGCATGGAAAAAAAGATGCTGATAAAAAAAAATAGATTTTTGGAAAACAATGGAAAATTTGTCGTTGAATTCAGTTCCACCAGCCAGTCCGAGATATTGGGAAATATACCAGCTATGTTTATTTTTAACGAATTAATAAATAATAGAAATGTTTTACTTGGAAGATCTTTTGGCACTCTGCAAATGGGAGAGAAACCCACATTTGTGGTAGGTTTCAACGGAGTCCAAAAGGCAAATATAAATCGAAATCTTTTTTCTGGAAATACACTAAATTTTGAATTGCTCGCTGGAATTAAAACTGCAAAATTGGGCAACTACCTAAATGCCCAAGAAAACTGGTGGGGTACAAATGAAGAAAATGCTATTATTAACAAAATCTTCGATTTTGATGATTGGAATGATCATGCGATCGTAGATTTTAGACCTTATCTGCTTGAAAATGACTTTTTTTCCAGTTATTCCTTAACCTATTACGGAATTAATAACTCAGCTATTGATATTAACAATCTTCGAGGTAGAATAGAAGAAGATTTAATAATACCGAATAGGGGTACTCCTTATATTGTTGAATCAGATATTACCATTATGCACAACGCCACTGTGACGATTTATCCTGGGGTGGTAATGGAGTTTGCGCCAAATGTTGGGATTTTGGTTTTGGGTAAGTTAATTCCATTTTTGGACACAGTTAAAAAAATTGTGAAATTTATAGAAATATATATAATAGAATTTTAATTTTAGGAAAGCTTAACGCAATTGGTTATGAAGGCAATCCAATAATTATGCGACCTATTAGTAGAATCAGCAATTTGGAACTCGATCCGGATACAAAAAGAATTAAAAGAGAGTTGGAACTTCTTGGCCAAGAAAGTATCAGGTTAGGAAGGGAATCAAGATATTTAAGTTCAATTTTTAATTCGATAATTCATTTTTTTATAGAACTTCTATACATACGAAAGAAAAATAACAACAGCTTTTTCAGGTTATGTAAAAATCGAGATTGCACGAATGAAGATGAATTAACAACCCAATTTGAGGGTTTTTTAGAGTACTTCAACCAAACCACTTTGCAGTGGATTCCTATGTGTGATTTTAGGTGAGTTAAGTAGACTGGTTGTCCGATTTTTGCCTTTTTATTGGTTTATTAGTAAAAATTTTCTGCTCATCACTAAAAATTAGACTCTAAATACCAGCCTCAGTATTTACTAGGATCTCAAGATTTAGAACTAAACCAGGGAATTAGTTTGGGTTAGGCTAACGTGCAATATCATAGTGAGCATTTTGCATTGAGTTTTATCTCACAAAAACTCAATTATACATTGGCAGCTGCCAAATAAAATACTCTGCCAATATATGGGCCCCTAAGCTCACACTAGGTACTATAGTTATAGTGTACGTGTGAGCTAATATAACTAAAAACTGAAATATATTTTATTTAACTCCAGACTAAATTACCTTTTGTTTGATACCACACAAGCCATGTTTTGACTTAAACTCAAATTTTTGAAATCTACCCCCACCCTTAAAAAAAACAAAAAACTAAAATGTATTTTGTTAAACTCCGGACTCAATTACCTTTCGTTTGATATCACACACGCCATATTTTCACTTAAACTCTAATTTTTAAAATATACCCCCACCCTTTTTTTTTAAATAAATTAAAATGTATTTTGTTTAACTGCAGACTCAATTACCTTTCGTTTGATATCACACACGCCATATTTTCACATAAACTCTAATTTTTGAAATCTACCCCCACCCTTTGATTTGGTTTCTGTTCAGTGGATTTTGTTCATTTTTAAATGGGACCATCTCGACCCAAGACCCAGCCTAGGTACCAAATTTCATTAAAATCGGCCAAGCGGTTTTTGAGTTATGCGCGTTGGTCGTTACAGACATACAGACAGACAGACATACAGACAGACAGACAGATAGACAGACGGCGCAACAAAAAAGTTTCAAAATCATCTGAAACGCAAAGATATATAAAAACTCTGCCAATATATGGGCCCCTAAGCTCACACTAGGTACTATAGTTATAGTGTACGTGTGAGCTAATATAACTAAAAACTGAAATATATTTTATTTAACTCCAGACTAAATTACCTTTTGTTTGATACCACACAAGCCATGTTTTGACTTAAACTCAAATTTTTGAAATCTACCCCCACCCTTAAAAAAAACAAAAAACTAAAATGTATTTTGTTAAACTCCGGACTCAATTACCTTTCGTTTGATATCACACACGCCATATTTTCACATAAACTCTAATTTTTGAAATCTACCCCCACCCTTGTATTTGGTTTCTGTTCGGTGGATTTTGTTCATTTAAATGGGACTATCTCGACCCAAGACCCAGCCTAGGTACCAAATTTCATTAAAATCGGCCAAGCGGTTTTTGAGTTATGCGCGTTGGTCGTTACAGACATACAGACAGACAGACATACAGACAGACAGACAGACAGACGGCGCAACAAAAAAGTTTCAAAATCATCTGAAATTGCGTTTATATAAAAATTTTTGAAATCGGAGCAACTTTTTTTTTTCTCGAAAAAATTAGGATCACCATAGCTCACACTACTATAGTATAGTATATGTGTGAGCTAATAAAACTAAATTAAATTAAGGAAATCCCAGTGTGTATAGCAGAAATTAAAAAAGAAAAGTAATTTATCTCTTGCCTTACCATTTGTCACTATTTTGTCAATTGTTCTTAAGTTTTAGCTTTTAATTTAAAAGACGATTGTTATGAAATTCAGATATGTTGTAGTTCTTATGCTTCCGAACATAAGTTGTTATAAGCCCAAAAGTATCATATGACTAGTTCTACAGATACGGAGGTCAGTTTGTGGAGTTGTACTAAAAAATAAATCACATGCCTTATTGTCTATTGTCTGTGCAAATTTTCAAAAAAAAATCGGTTAAATAATTCCAAAGATAAATGATTTTTTCCAAAAATGTTCAATTTTCAACCACTGTGCGTAGTCTTAACGAGAAACCGACCCTAGTATGCGTTTCTATGTTTTTTTTTTTTTTTTTTATTTGTCAAACACACTGTGTTTTTTTTATTACAATCTAGTCAGTAAGACTAATTAGCAATTTTGTTTTAACTTAATTTACTAGAAAAGTCAGATTTAAACTTAGGGTTCACTTAACAGTTCTCCCCGCTTTGTTTAGTCTGTAACTCACAATTGTGTTGTGTTTATAGCATTATTTTGTTTTATGTGTAATTCACTTAGTTTACTAGCTCAAACGGCTTCACTCTTTTTAGTCGTCGAACTAGCATAGTATTGTCTAGAAGCTGAATTCCTTCCACATTCACATGCCGATGGAGTCTATCTTCATGGCTTTTTGCGTACTTTTTTATAGTCTCTGCTACAGTTTCGATTTTTAGATCTCGATGAAGGTCACTATTTCGAACGTACCAAGGTGCATTCACAATGTTTCTTAATACTTTATTTTGAAATCTCTGTACAACTAGAATGTTACTCTCTTTAGCACAACCCCATAGTTGAATACCATATGTCCATACTGGTTTCAGTATTTGTCTATAAAGCAGTAACTTATAATGAATTGTTAAATTGGACTTCCTTCCAATTAGCCAGTTCATTTTTCTATACCTTATCTCAAGTTCTTTTTTTTCTTAACATGTGCTTTCCAGCGCAATTTGGCATCAAGTGTCATACCTAGATATTTTGCCTGATTCGAATATGGTACTGGAATGTTGTTAATTGTTATTTGTATGTGATTTATATTTTTGTTTGTAAAATCAACATGAATTGATTTGGTTTCATTTAATTTTATTCGCCACTTTGTGGTCCAACTGTGAATTTGGGTGACTGCATCCTGAAGTTTTTCTATGCATTTTTCAATAGATTTTTCTACCGTCAATAAACCAGTATCATCGGCAAATGTTGCTAAGTGACAATTTTCTGGCTTTGGGATATCACAAGTGAATAATAAGTATAGATAAGGGCCTAGTACGCTACCCTGGGGCACGCCTGCTTGAATTTCTCTTAAATTTGAGTATGAGTCTTCCTGTTTTACTCTAAAATGTCTATCAGATATGTATGATTCCAAAATATCCGAATATTGTTTTGGCAGAAACCTTTTTAGTTTAAAATTAAGGCCTTCATGCCACACTTTGTCAAATGCTTGTGCTACATCTAGAAAAACTACAGAACAAACTTTTCCCTCTTCTAGTGCTTTTTCTATTATATTAGTAATTCTGTGTACTTGATCTATCGTGGAATGCTTGTCTCGAAAACCAAATTGATGAGATGGAATAATTTCTTGTCTTTCTATGATGGGTTTTATTCTTTTAAGCAATAATTTTTCATAGAGCTTGGATATAATTGGCAGCAAAGATATTGGCCTGTAAGATGACACGTCATGGAGTGGTTTTCCCGGTTTTGGAATCATGATAACTTCTGCAACTTTCCACACAAGCCTAAAAGACGCATTAATTAGGTTGCATAGTTTTACGATAGCTTTTCTGGGGAGTTGTTTTATGACTACCCCGTTAATAAGATCATACCCTGGGGCTTTTTTCGAATTAATATTTTTGATTTCTGTTAATATTTCTTTTGGTGATGTAAGCTTAATATGGTCCTCGATTTGATGGGGTTAATTTAAATGAAAGTGTTCATCTGGTGCTTCGTGGGGCTGAAATGTTTTTTCTAAATGACTTGCAAAAATATCTGCTTTTTCTTCGTTACTCCTTGCCCACTGGTTGTTAGATTTTCGTATGGGTGGAATTTGGATAATTGGTCTTTTAAAATCTTTGGTTGCTTTCCAAAGGGAATAGTCGGTATTTTTATCATCTGTAAGTTCATTAAGAAAATGGTTAATAGATTCATTTTTTATTACTAGAATTTCTCGCCTAATGCGCTGCGTCATGTTGTTGAGATTTGTTTTGTCCCGAGGATCACGGCTTTGTTGCCACTTTCTTCTTAGTTTCCTTTTTTCCAATATAAGGTCTCTAATTTCCTTTGGATAGTTTTTTCCCTTAAAAATTCTCTTTGGTTTTGGACTGTTTTCCCAAGCTGCTTGTTGAATATTTGTAACAAAATAATTAACTTCTTTATCGATTTGTTCTGGCGTTTGCAATGGTACTGATAGGTTTATTTTTTCTGACAGACTTTGTTTAAAACTAATCCAGTCAGTCAGTTTATTAACTAGTAAGATATTTGCTTCTTTCTTTATTATGTTTTTACTAAGAGTTAGAATAATAGGTGAATGATCTGAGTGTAAATCAAAACTTTCTTCTATATCTACAAAACTTAAAGATATATTTTTTACTATAAAAAAATCAATTAGATCTGGAATTTTTCCTGGATCTGTTGGATAGTATGTGGGCTTACCAGTTGATATCGGCTCACATTGATATTCACTAATAGCTTGCAAAAGTTCTTTTCCTTTAGAATTCGTCAGTCTAGATCCCCAGTAGGTATTTTTTGCATTAAAGTCACCTCCAATTATAAAACGGTTTCCTAATTTTCTGAGAAAATTAAGATATTGATTTTTCTTTAGTAAGTGCCTTGGTGGTATATAGACAGCACTTATGACTAATGTATATGTTTTGGTTTTTACACTTACTAATGTAGCTTGAATCTCTATGGTTTTATATCCCATCTCCTCATAGTGTGATATATTTTCTTTAATTATTACAGCACTTCCCCCATGTGCAGTATTGCTAGAGTGAGTTGTATGATACACTTTATAACCTTTAAATTTAATGTGAGACTGGTTAGTGAAATGCGTTTCTGACACAAGACAGACGTCAATTTTTTCTATGTCTAGAATAACTTGCAAGTCTTGCTGATGTTGCAAGAGACCATTGGCATTCCAAGCTAGGATTCTAAGATTACTGACCATTTTGAGGCATATTGGTAGCTCCGTTATTGCTACTTTCTAGTTTAGTTAATCGCTCATCAAGTTTGTTCAATTTCTCCAAAATTAATTGTAGTGTTTGTTCCATAGTATTTTGACTACTGATATTAATATCAGGTATAGTAGCTGTTGCTGCTACTTGGCTGTATGTCCTTGTCACAGAGTTTTGTGTGACTGTGTTTCTTGTATGTTGGGTTTGTCTATTTGTACTCCCGTTTGGTGTGAGATTCGGTTTCTTAGGTTTATTTTTCAATTTTTGTATTTCTTTAGCAACAAGGCATCCTCTGTAGTTAGCAGGATGCTTGCCCCCACAATGGATGCATTTTGGCTCAGATTCTTTTGGTTTGGGGCATTCTACAGTAAGATGTTTCCCCGTGCATTTTATGCAACGTGGTTCTTTAGCGCAATATTTTTGCGTGTGTCCATAAGATTGGCATCTTTTGCATTGAGGGACTAACTTTGAGGTTTTTAGTGCTTTTATTTCCACTTCAATCCCAAGGATACTGGAAATTTCAAAAATTTTGTTGATATCTTCATCGTGGCTAAATGTGAGCATAAACATGTTAAGAGGTTGTCTTGTTCTCCATTTAAGTTTGTTGCTGGCCTCCAGTGCCTTAAAACCTTTTTTTGTAGATCAGCTACAATTTTTTGTGGGTCACATGAGAAGTGTAGCCTATTCGCTATTACTCTAATTGGCCTTATTTGTTTGTTTTCGTATGAGTGCCATTGATGCTTTATTTCATTAAGCATTTTAGTAACCAGCCGATAGCTGTCTGCGTCTTGTACATTTATTTTAATATTTTCGTTATTTAAAACTTTTATTTTAACTCCTTGTATGATATTTAACTTTTCATAAATATCATTAAAATTATTTACGCCATTTACGATAATCGGTGGAGGTAATGGAGCTTTTTTAACCTTAGTTGGGGGTTCTTCATTTTGTGTTTTATTGGAGGGCTCTCCAGTGCCCGAGCTTTGTTGTGGTGGTGAGGGTGAAGTATCCATTCGACGTTTTTTCCAACCTTTTCCTTTTTGTCTGATCCACTCAGTTTCTCTTGCCAGATCGTCCTCATCAGTAATGTAGTCCATGTCAGACTCTTCTTTTTTAGTGACTTTTGTCTCTAAATCTGCAAATTTTCTTTGCATACTTTCCAGTTGACTTCGGAGATAATCCACTTGTACACTAAGTGAATTTTTTTCGTTTTGGGATTTTTTCCATTCGCTATATAAAACTTCTTCATTTTGTGTTCTAGCATGGCTATCCTGAAATAATTCGGCATATCCATTTTTTCTTGATTTTGTTTGGGCTTTTCGCTAATTTTTAAAACAAGTTTCACAGGTGATGGTACACTTTTTTTGCTTTTAAACATGATATATTATTTATAATACACATTGTATATAGATTTTTAACACAGGTATTTCGCGCGCGAGGTTTATTGTAAACAAAACAAACTTCGACTTTGATAGGATTTGCTAGAAAAACTTTTTAACAATTTTGAGAAATTAAAAAAATATGTATTAGAGTACATCGCGTAAACAACAGAACTAAAAGAAAAGTATTTTAAACTCTGTTAATTTTCACAAAACATTAAAAAAAATTTCATTTGATATTCAAACATATTTAATTTGAATTACTTTTATCACAAAGGTATATTTACATAACATATTATAACAATCTATAACTTCTAGGTTTACAGAAAGAAATGCTGAAGTAGTCTGCCGAGAGTTAGGTTTTGACCCCCTTAACGCATTCTTTGATTTTGATGTTAGAATCGATTTTCACAGCAATTCTCTAACAAGGATTTGGACCTGGCCTGAACCGCTGCAATGCAAAGGAACTGAAAAAAGGTAATGATTTTACCAGGACAAACTACGCGCTCTCTGCTGAACTCCTAACTAATACAAACAAGAAACATACTTAACCACTTTTCCTTGTCATTATTTATGCTTGTGGTCCTTTTATACATCAACAAGGTTACTTTAATGAAGACAAAAGCATCACAACGCTTAAAGAGAAATAGGTATCAAATAATGTATTTTAATTTCTATTGTGTTATTTTGCAGATATGAAGACTGTCCAATTCGACTAAATGGACAACAATTTGGCCATCGACATCGTTGTGAATGGAACCAAAAATTTGTGTTTATTAACTGTAACAATAAAATAAGACCTAGAAAACACAAATTTTGGGGTGGCATTCGCTTCGCTGAACCCGAATTTGAACAAAAATTGTATTCCAATAGAATTCACGATATTCACACGCATTCGACAATAAAAGCTACTGAATCGACATTGAAGTTTGTGAAAATCATTGGTGCTGGAATATTACATAACGAGCGATCTCCAGCCTTGCAGAGTATCGTAAAAAGCCCAAAAATTAAATATGTGGAGGTAAGTTCGCTCCAAGCATGTTGACAAAATCTCTTGGACCCTTTTTACCATGCTCTAATATCTTCATATTTCTACTACTAACTCTTTGGTCTTTTGTTTTGCGACCAATTTATGCCTAATCGTGGTTGCTAGTCTCTCCTATACTTAATGCGTTTGTATAAGTGAGAAACAACATACCGCTTATCAGAAAATAATCCCATTTAATGCTCTTCCCCCACTGGGGTGTTTTAAATTCGAAAATTGTCACCCTAGTGTTTTACATGGGTTTGGCAAAAAAAAATTTTTGGCCAAATTTTTTTTTGTTTTGTGTTATATTTTACACACGATTACTTTAATAATCTATACCTACATAGAAAAGTAAAAATACTTCTTGAAAAAATAAAAGATTTCAAACTAAATGAAAGTAAAAAAGATCCAAATCATGTAATAATCACCATGCGTTCGAAAATCCATAAGGCGATATTAAACTAGGGTAATTTTGCCTTTTTGATGACGTCATCAATATTGCCTTATCCTTTTATCATCTTACCTTCGCCTTTTATTTTCAAACGCACCTTTGAGTTAGGGCTTATAATTTTCTACTTACGTTTCATCTTGACTTTGACATTGACACATTTTTTGTAGGTTATTTTGCAGTTAAATAACTTTTTTTAAGAGGAACCTACAATTTATTTTTCTTGGCATTAAAAGGCGTCAAAATTATCTCTCCAAAAATGTATGTTATGTCAATGGTTAAATTTTTTTTTTAAAAACTGATTTGATAAAAAAAAATAAAGTGACCTTAAACTAACTTTTACATTTTACGTCAATGCCAAATTTAAGCTGACACTTTGGTTCATATTGCTTGCTATATTAATTTTAAGTCTAATCATTCTGTTGCTACAAAACAAGGAGTTATAAGAAGTTTATATTTAAGAGCCGTAAATATTTGTAGTAATAATGAAGAATTAACCACAGAAATTAACAACATTAAAAACTCAACGATATTTAAAATTAAAAACAAACTAAATGTACCAAATTCTCAAAATAATAATCCGTTAGGTATTATTAATATTCCATATGTTCAAGGGATTTCAGAAAACATAAGACGAATAGCTAAACACTATATTATAAAAACAGTATTTTCTTCGGGAAATACGATAAGAAGTTTTGTAACTAAAACAAAACCAGACAATCCCTCAAATAATAAGAAATGTATTTACCAAATCCCGTGTGAGTGTGGTAAATCATATGTAGGTGAAACGAAACGCCCTCTTCGGGTTAGAGTAAATGAACATCTAAAAAGTACCCAATTAGGGGATATTGAAAAATCCGGTTTAGCAGATCATGCATGGTCAAATGATCACAGGATTCAGTGGTCAGAAGCTAAAGTTTTACATAAGGAGTCACATTGGCGAAAACGAAAGTTTATTGAAGCTGCGTTTATAATGCAGAATAAAGAAGTTTTCAGTCAACCAAGTACGGACATACCAAACATATGGAAACCACTCCTTAAGGAAAACAAGCGTCTTAGGATTAAAAAGGGGGCGGGCCGTCACACCTGACTGCACACCAAGTAGTATAAGTAGTAGCCTAAAGACTAGATTGTTTAGTTTACACTTGATAACGGTTAGAGATACTTACTAACCGAAACGTCGTGTTTTAAAATAAATAAAGACAATGGAAGTCCGAAATTTTATTTCCACACAATCATTGTCTACGAGTTTCAAACAAAAAAACTGCTATATTTGTTGCACCAATATTGGGGCACCTGTGCAACACCTTGTGTTACTTGGGATTACAAGCAGACTAGATTACACGAAGCAAATATATTACTTTCAGGTCAAAGAATCAGCATCACACGGAATAAACTTAATCGCACCATCAGCTTCAGTAAACATGGTCGGCAATATTATCCAAGACTCCTTGGGCGTTGGAATAAATATAGTAACTTTATCCGGCGAGGGAAGAGACTCTGACGAATCCAGTTTTACACCTTTAAGAGGCATGAATATACCTTATAACTTATTTAGTTTTATTGATATCTGCGACACACACAAAGAGATCATAATCGAGGAACGGGTTCTGATTTATTATAAATATGACAATCACCCTGTCAATTGTATCAAAATCTTTCGAAGCGCCTTTGATATTAAACCCTTAGGCCTTAGATTTTTGCAGTTTAATTTATTCAACTCTTCAGTACCTCATGGGATTCCAGATTTTGTGTCGTTATATGATGGCGATATCCATAACGTTACTTCGAAAGTGATTGACACCATAACAATGACGTATACCAAAGAAAAGAAAATGTTTAAATCCAAGTTGCCCAGTTTAAGTGTCAAGCTATTTGCCAACGGTGCTTCTTCGGACCATGGCTTTATTGCTGAGGTTGTTACATTGCCGATTTCTGCTATTGCTTTCAGTAAGTATAATAATTTCTAAACTGATGGACTTCTTCAAAAAATTCAAAACCACCTTATTTAAGTAGTCGGTGTGCTTTCGGGCTGTTCGGCCGTCGTCGTTGGAAATTCGTTCTCGACGTTTCGCCATCTCGAGTGGATGGCATCTTCAGGAGATGTTGACTGACCAGTCTTCGAGAAGCCGACAAACAGTCAACATCTCGTGAAGATGCCATCCACCATAGATAAAGAATTTTTGCTGCGGTTCAGTGAGTTTTTATTAGATAGGCAACTCCGGCTGTTTGACAGATCGTTAACTCTGTTGCGCCCACTACTGAGCTTAGTGACGAACTAAAAGTTGAGGCGGGAAATTTGAATCGCCTTTTATATTAAATTTTCTTTAATTTTAAAGTTTTTTTTGAAATTTTTAATCAGTAAATATTTTATAAAGACATACACTGTCTTTATAAGATATAAACCGATTGAAAATGATATATAAAGTGCAATAAATAAAACATTTTTTAAATGAGTTTTAATTATTATAAAAAAAGCTACAAATTAACGACTAACTATTGATGAAATAATACATAGTCTAATTGATTGGTAAAATAAAATATAATGAAAAACCAAACACTATCTAGTATATTTAAATTTGCTTTTAACATTTCTGGTGAGTGATGAGTGAATAAATAATGAAACAGTGGTTCGTGAAGAGAATCATTCTTAAATGTCTACTTTTTAACAGCTTAACCAAAACCTGACATGATTTAAAAGTACCTCCTCGCCTTGGTTGTAAGTTGTGTAGGGTATGTTTCAAAGCAGTATATACACAGCTTATCAGTGGTCGCACATATTATCCAAAAGCTGAAACCAATAAAAAAAAATCAACTTATAACCACATTAATCAGGTACTAGATTATGGTAAGATAGATTTAAAATTAAGGAATAAATTTATTCAAAGTACATTACGCTGCTGGGTAATCCCTCGTTTACCCATCAATTAAGCACAAATTTAGTGTTAATTTTGTATGTGTCTCCCTTTTACTTAATATCAAAAGAAAGGGATAGACATAAAATTAACACTAAATTTGTACTTAATTGATGGGCAAATAAGGCACCTACCAGGCATTGGAAACCTGTATTCAGAGTTCCGTAAAGTAAGCGATAAGAACTTAAAAAGACACTACCAATACAAATTTTATCAAATGCCAATCTAACCTCAAATGAGAAAATAAGTAAACTTACCTTAAAATGTCTCGGAAAACTATGCATTTTATACTCGTCTGAACTATAGACACTTCACCCAGAAAAGCAACTAGAAATTCTTATTATTTTATATTTACAAATTGCAAAAGTTACAAATTTAACAAAATTTAATTTTAATGCGTCACAGCAGCAAAGATTACCTACATAAACCAAAAAGATAGATTTAAAATGAACCCGAAATAAAATGCCGTGGAAGAGGTTTTTCTACCTGAAAAAAGGGGGACGGAAAATCCAAACCACAGATAATTCTCAAAAAAATAGAATAAGGAACAAACGCGCGACCGCAGCGCCTCTTTTGAGCTTAGTGAGAACTTTAACCTAACAACCTGTCAAATTGCATTGAGTTTCCTAGGCATGCCATCCACTCGAGATGGCGAAATGTCGAGAACGAATTTCCAACGACGACGGCCGAACAGCCCGACCATTGGACGATGGCCGCGAAAGCCTTTCACAATTTGTACCTTATTTAAGTGTTGTGATATTTACACGCTATTTTTAATAACAACTTTTTTACATAGATTCTATTATTTTTTGCTTAAATAAAAAACAAATTTCCAGCTTGTAAGTTACATATGAAAAAATCTAAAATCAGTCCAGCTGTTCAGGAGCTATTGTAGTGTTAACAGTTAGAAAATATGTCGGGAGTTGTGAGCAAATCGCACGTTTTTTACTTTTTGAGTATAATAATTGGGCTCTTTCGCCATTTGCATCTAAAAAAGAAATAATCAAGAAGATATGAATTTTCCGAAAAAAAATTACCAATAAAGAGCCGAGATGACACGTTACATACATTTTTATTATCTTTAACATAAAAAAACGTTTGAATATAAAATTTTATTAGAATAAATTATGAATTAAAAGTTACGAAAAGCCGGTTTAGGACCAGCTTCAAAAATTTGCAGACCTTGGGTCATAACTTTACCTAATCTCAAACTACTGAAAACTTATATTTATGGCTAAACCCTAATATTGAAAAATTGGTATATCAATAAAATTTCTTTGAATTACAAATGTTAGAATATGCAAAACTTTGCCGAAGGCTCTAGGTATTATTTTTTTATATGTTTAGATCGGGACGTTCAACACAACATCTCAAACTCCGTTGTCAGCAACAATACTCAAGGTGCTTTAGTTTATATGGCTATAGGTGAGGTAAATCCAATCGTTACTATAGAACGAAACCAGTTTAAAGGTAACTGCAGGCAACTTTATGGCAATTTCACCACCTGTAGATCAGCTATCGACATTGACGTCCAAAATACGCAAACCATATTTTTTAGGGTAGGTAAATAAATTACGGTTTTAATTAAATTTAGTTTAATCCCTAGTAAAGGCAATTACGCAGGCCAAGCAAGCAGCTAATTTGGTCTATGGGAACACACGAAACCATCTATGTATTGAAATTTTTGGCTCTGCCTGCTTGGGACAATCCTGTTGACAAGATTCCCAAAACATCTTCTACCACACTGCACAGTAGTTTCTCAGACAACTTTTTTGGCCATAAGTATGTTATATGAAATATTATTAATATTTTTTGTTTGAATCAAGTAAATTACGCTTAAAAGTATAATTTTAGCATGGGTTGTTAGGCACATTATAATTTCTTATATATCTGTACTTTGGTTATTCAAAATGGATTGTACAGGGTGGTCCAATTTTGTCCAAATTTGGGGGGTAGTATTTCTAGCATAGATATTAACCTTAGAGTATTCAAATATACTCTAAGATATCAACAAATGGTTAGAGATGTCCTGGGCTCGAATTTCGAGACGAGTTTAAATATAAAAACCATATTTTGATACACCACAAAGTTTTTTAGCTACGGAGGCATTCTGAAAAGTTTGCATTTTGAAAAGACTCTCCATAACATTTTTTATTTTTGTTATTTATTTTTGCTGTTAAATACTTTTTTATTTCTTTTTACCTAGAATTAATTTGTTAAATTAAATTTAATCTGTCACCGTTAGTTTTTGAGATATAACATATAGTTGATTATTTGTATGGAATGGACTTTTTTTATTTATTTTATTTATTCTGTGTAAAATTTCCTATGACGTATCAAATTTAAGATTTAATTTTTTTTTAATTTAACATTTTTTTTTATTTTCACAATTTCCTCGGGTTAGAATAAACAAGATGAACTAAAATTTTGCATTATTTGTACAATACATTAAACCAAATTTGCAGAGACAAAAGAGAGAAAGGGTGAATGAAAAATGAGGTTATTGTTTTTAGTGTTTTTATCTTCTAACCTCATGGGGTAGATCTCGGACTGGGTTGCTGTCGGTCGCATTCTGTCCAACGTAGAATGATGACAGCGGATATTTGGTCCGAGTCTCCCCTATGATGGATTGATTTTGGAAGTGTATCTTTTTTAAACTGGAGAGTAGGTAATTGAGTCTCCCACTACTGACTCAAATGTAAGTACGCTGTGATAGACTGTGCACACCTGTTGGAGATGTCTGTCTACCTATAAATTGTTATGTATTCGTGTAATTTTAACCAGCGGGTTAAAAAAAAATAGTTCCATGACTTGGTTTATTTTTAACGCCGGGTTAAAGATTCATTTAGAACCTTTTAAAATTTTACCTTGTTATAAGTCCATTTTTTTTGTTTTTTTATCAAAAATAACCTGGAAGGCTCGGAAGTAGGTAGAGTTTCATGGTTTAGCTACAACATTTGAGTTGAACTGTATTTCATTTAAGATCCTTTTTGTAAGACATTGGTATTAAACACATGTGGCGCTTATTTTTTCTTTATTTCTAAACCCCCCTTCTCCACTGTATAAAAGTTACCTGGCATACCATTTTCTTACCTAGCTGGAAAATACAGTTCTGCTTCCAGATATTTAATTACATATAATTACTCATTAATTAATTAGGGTGATTACAAAGAAGTCCAAGCATCGCACATGAGTTGTAAAAACGGTTGAAAACGGAAACATAATTTTTTTCTATTAAAAGAAAAATTTCTAAAAATTTCAGTAATTTTTAATCAACAATAAAACAACCCTTTAAAACAACTGCTGTCTACAAAAAATCAAACTTTAAATAAATGATTTAGTATTTGCGTACATCGTTCTGCAGCTTCCATATCAATTTTTTATGATATATTTCTAACAAAATTTTATATATATAAACAAACTCAGATTAAAGGTAGTTCTAATATAACCCTTATTGGCCAAAAATGTTCTATGGGAAACTACTGTCCACCGGCTAGAACATTATTGGTGTCAATGGTGAGAAAATGGTAGTACTGTTTTTTCCGATTTGTGAGAAAATAACTGCATGGTCATTTTTCAAATACGGGAAGAACAAGAAATCTCTCTCGAATACTCGCACCTGATCGGTCCATGCTTGTAACTTTTCTTACTTTTGACACTAATAACATCACCGATAATAATGTCGTCCCCGTATCAAAACCGAGAGGAATTCGGTGCGTCAACCACTCAGATGCGTTCATTTAAAGAAGAGATCTTGTTTTTCCTTGATTTGAAGAATTTCCTGATTTTTAAAATGTTTGCTCAAAAATTCAGTTTATACATTAATTAAGTTGTGACTTTTGGTTTTTAGAGCAATTTACTAGAACAAAATCAAGGAGGTCTGCACATAAAAGCTGATTCGCGCGGTTTAGCTACAGCCTTACAAGGATGGATTCACAACAACGTCTTTGTCAATAATTCCAACTTACCCACATTATACTTAGAAGGTCGACAATCCTCCCCCTATCAGGAAGTCACCATTTACAGAAATTATTTTACAAGAAACTATGTCCAATACCACAACAACATTGTTTTAAAGCAGGTTGTGTCTAATTTTACCTTTAACTACTTAAAAAGAAATATTGGGCAACAAAACTTAGAAATCTCTGGATTTGAGAGAGTTAGGTTAAACGTATATCAGAGCACAACGCATAATGGATTTTATAAGTAAGTAATACGCTCTATGTATTTTTCTAGTGTGAACACATAAACGTTTATACGCGTCTGAGAATTCTCCCGTATTAGTTCAGTCAACGAGAAGGTTGTAGAGTGCCTGGAGGGGAGAGAATAGGGTTAGGTTAAGGGTAGTTAGGACATTAACATATCAAAAGTCTCTACCTCTAGCCCCCCCCCCCCCCGCTTCACTGGTGGAGACGGGTAAAAAGATGTAATTTTTCGGTTTTTTGCGAATCTCAACTCACTCAGTGGTTTTTTCGTATCTGTATGACGCCACAATACTGCAACTCGGTGCTTTTTTTGATAAACTGTATAGTTTGTAAAAAATGAATTTTCAAAGTTTTGCCATTTTGGTCTTATGGGTTTCCCTATACTAAAAATCGCTAAATGTCGTTTTTTGGAATCTCAATTCAATCAGTGGTTTTTTCGTATCTGTACGACGCCACAATACTGCAACTCGGTGCTTTTTTTGATAAACTGTATAGTTTGTAAAATATGAATTTTCAAAGTTTTGCCATTTTGGTCTTATGGGTTTCCCTATACTAAAAGTCGCTAAATGACATTTTTTGGAATCTCAACTCATTCAGTGGTTTTTTTCGTATCTGTATGACGCCACAATACTGCAACTCGGTGCTTTTTTTGATAAACTGTATAGTTTGTAAAATATGAATTTTCAAAGTTTTGCCATTTTGGTCTTATGGGTTTCCCTATACTAAAAATCGCTAAATGTCGTTTTTTGGAATCTCAATTCAATCAGTGGTTTTTTTCGTATCTGTACGACGCCACAATACTGCAACTCGGTGCTTTTTTTGATAAACTGTATAGTTTGTAAAATATGAATTTTCAAAGTTTTGCCATTTTGGTCTTATGGGTTTCCCTATACTAAAAATCGCTAAATGTCGTTTTTTGGAATCTCAATTCAATCAGTGGTTTTTTCGTATCTGTACGACGCCACAATACTGCAACTCGGTGCTTTTTTTGATAAACTGTATAGTTTGTAAAATATGAATTTTCAAAGTTTTGCCATTTTGGTCTTATGGGTTTCCCTATACTAAAAGTCGCTAAATAACATTTTTTGGAATCTCAACTCATTCAGTGGTTTTTTTCGTATCTGTATGACGCCACAATACTGCAACTCGGTGCTTTTTTTGATAAACTGTATAGTTTGTAAAATATGAATTTTCAAAGTTTTGCCATTTTGGTCTTATGGGTTTCCCTATACTAAAAGTCGCTAAATGACATTTTTTGGAATCTCAACTCACTCAGTGGTTTTTTCGTATCTGTACGACGCCACAATACTGCAACTCGGTGCTTTTTTTTGATAAACTGTATAGTTTGTAAAATATGAATTTTCAAAGTTTTGCCATTTTGGTCTTATGGGTTTCCCTATACTAAAAGTCGCTAAATGACATTTTTTGGAATCTCAACTCACTCAGTGGTTTTTTCGTATCTGTACGACGCCACAATACTGCAACTCGGTGCTTTTTTTGATAAACTGTATAGTTTGTAAAATATGAATTTTCAAAGTTTTGCCATTTTGGTCTTATGGGTTTCCCTATACTAAAAGTCGCTAAATGACATTTTTTGGAATCTCAACTCATTCAGTGGTTTTTTTCGTATCTGTATGACGCCACAATACTGCAACTCGGTGCTTTTTTTGATAAACTGTATAGTTTGTAAAATATGAATTTTCAAAGTTTTGCCATTTTGGTCTTATGGGTTTCCCTATACTAAAAATCGCTAAATGTCGTTTTTTGGAATCTCAATTCAATCAGTGGTTTTTTCGTATCTGTACGACGCCACAATACTGCAACTCGGTGCTTTTTTTGATAAACTGTATAGTTTGTAAAATATGAATTTTCAAAGTTTTGCCATTTTGGTCTTATGGGTTTCCCTATACTAAAAATCGCTAAATGTCGTTTTTTGGAATCTCAATTCAATCAGTGGTTTTTTCGTATCTGTACGACGCCACAATACTGCAACTCGGTGCTTTTTTTGATAAACTGTATAGTTTGTAAAATATGAATTTTCAAAGTTTTGCCATTTTGGTCTTATGGGTTTCCCTATACTAAAAGTCGCTAAATAACATTTTTTGGAATCTCAACTCATTCAGTGGTTTTTTTCGTATCTGTATGACGCCACAATACTGCAACTCGGTGCTTTTTTTGATAAACTGTATAGTTTGTAAAATATGAATTTTCAAAGTTTTGCCATTTTGGTCTTATGGGTTTCCCTATACTAAAAGTCGCTAAATGACATTTTTTGGAATCTCAACTCACTC
The DNA here is from genome assembly GCA_963576565.1 of Aspidapion aeneum. Taxonomy (NCBI): domain Eukaryota; kingdom Metazoa; phylum Arthropoda; class Insecta; order Coleoptera; family Brentidae; genus Aspidapion; species Aspidapion aeneum. Next base: position 131,332,298 of record OY755039.1, read on the forward strand.
AGTGGTTTTTTCGTATCTGTACGACGCCACAATACTGCAACTCGGTGCTTTTTTTGATAAACTGTATAGTTTGTAAAATATGAATTTTCAAAGTTTTGCCATTTTGGTCTTATGGGTTTCCCTATACTAAAAGTCGCTAAATGACATTTTTTGGAATCTCAACTCACTCAGTGGTTTTTTCGTATCTGTACGACGCCACAATACTGCAACTCGGTGCTTTTTTTGATAAACTGTATAGTTTGTAAAATATGAATTTTCAAAGTTTTGCCATTTTGGTCTTATGGGTTTCCCTATACTAAAAGTCGCTAAATGACATTTTTTGGAATCTCAACTCATTCAGTGGTTTTTTTCGTATCTGTATGACGCCACAATACTGCAACTCGGTGCTTTTTTTGATAAACTGTATAGTTTGTAAAATATGAATTTTCAAAGTTTTGCCATTTTGGTCTTATGGGTTTCCCTATACTAAAAATCGCTAAATGTCGTTTTTTGGAATCTCAATTCAATCAGTGGTTTTTTCGTATCTGTACGACGCCACAATACTGCAACTCGGTGCTTTTTTTGATAAACTGTATAGTTTGTAAAATATGAATTTTCAAAGTTTTGCCATTTTGGTCTTATGGGTTTCCCTATACTAAAAGTTGCTAAATGACATTTTTTGGAATCTCAACTCATTCAGTGGTTTTTTTCGTATCTGTATGACGCCACAATACTGCAACTCGGTGCTTTTTTTGATAAACTGTATAGTTTGTAAAATATGAATTTTCAAAGTTTTGCCATTTTGGTCTTATGGGTTTCCCTATACTAAAAATCGCTAAATGTCGTTTTTTGGAATCTCAATTCAATCAGTGGTTTTTTCGTATCTGTACGACGCCACAATACTGCAACTCGGTGCTTTTTTTGATAAACTGTATAGTTTGTAAAATATGAATTTTCAAAGTTTTGCCATTTTGGTCTTATGGGTTTCCCTATACTAAAAATCGCTAAATGTCGTTTTTTGGAATCTCAATTCAATCAGTGGTTTTTTCGTATCTGTACGACGCCACAATACTGCAACTCGGTGCTTTTTTTGATAAACTGTATAGTTTGTAAAATATGAATTTTCAAAGTTTTGCCATTTTGGTCTTATGGGTTTCCCTATACTAAAAGTCGCTAAATAACATTTTTTGGAATCTCAACTCATTCAGTGGTTTTTTTCGTATCTGTATGACGCCACAATACTGCAACTCGGTGCTTTTTTTGATAAACTGTATAGTTTGTAAAATATGAATTTTCAAAGTTTTGCCATTTTGGTCTTATGGGTTTCCCTATACTAAAAGTCGCTAAATGACATTTTTTGGAATCTCAACTCACTCAGTGGTTTTTTCGTATCTGTATGACGCCACAATACTGCAACTCGGTGCTTTTTTTGATAAACTGTATAGTTTGTAAAATATGAATTTTCAATGTTTTGCCATTTTGGTCTTATGGGTTTCCCTGTACTTTTTTTCAGCGGAAAAACAAATATCTTAGAAACTTTAAAAAAAATTTCTTTGTTAAATATTGTGAATGAACCAAGTTTTGTTAAACTGACATTATTTTTGCAAAAAAAAACAAAAAAAATTACGGTTTTTTTAATTTTTCTCGAATTATTATTTTTATGGCCTATAACTTTTCTGTATGTTACTTTTTTCTTTAACGTCAACTTTTGCCGTAAATCGCAATATTACGATTCCCTGTCCCTTTTTACCCCCCAAAACCTAACCCGCAACGCCCAGGCTCACGCATTTATTTTTTTTAACTTCGTTTTTCACCGCTCTACAATTTCCAATACTTTAAGTCCTGTTAGTAAATATATTTTTTTTACCTTAAGATATGGTTATTCTACTGGCCTATTTGTGATTTGTCATTAAAGTGTCTGTCAGTATATTATTGAAATCACTATTTTATTTTGTTGAACAAAAATAAAAAATGGGAACACGATGTGTTGCTTGTAAAAACGAGTTTTATAGGAGTGAAAAGCCGTTTTCTTTTTTGAAGTAAGTAGCTTTGATTAGAGACCGTGTACATATAAAAATATGTCAAACATACAGGATCTCTAGCCTTGATTATTTAAAAAACTTTATTTGTACCTAATCGCAGTATATATCCAGTTATAAATTAAAAATCAAACGTCCGCGAACTTTCAAAATCACAGAATATCATCGGAGAGTAAAATTGAAAAAGGAAAGGTAGCAGCTCCTGCGCAGCTTGCTCTCTCTACAAAAAATATGAATATTTTTGCCTCACTTTGCATATATGTAAAGGCCTATCCAGTTATATATATATATAGAAATCATTGTTAAAACCTAACAAAAAAAGAATTAAACTTGTACTGTAATTAGATAACTATAAAAAATTTTTTTATAAAATCAGTGTTTTTGATCAAAAAATCCATATTTTTGATTCCCTGTATAAAAGCATAGAATTAAATTAAAAATATTTAAAATACATTTAGTTAATGTTAGTTAAGGAGATCAAGTAGGTACTGCAAAAATACCTAAAATAAGAAAAAAATCCGTTATATACGAGCAACGACTCTGTATGGTTTTCAAAAGAATGATGTTTTTTTGCAACATTTTTAATTAATTGTTTTCTCAACCCTTTTATTACTTACACAATTAATTTTCTATATTTTTAGCAACTACGCGATAAAACGAGAAAGTAAATCAACCATAGTAGCGGGTACAGCTGGACAACATTATGTAGACAACATCTTTTTCAACCCCGATAATGATTATGAAATGATAACCGTCAATAGATCATTGTAAGTATTAATTTTTTTTAAACTAAACATAGATAAATTATTAAAATAAAAATCAATAAATCATTATAATAAAGTTATAAAAGGTAAGAATAAATGAAAAAAAACTAATATTTAATAAAATAATAGGGATATTGCGAGGAAATAGTTAGAAGACTTAACAAAAACAGGTTTGTGGACAGTTCCTCAAAAGGGGGACAGGGTACCTCAAAGACACCGGTGTTTCGTCCTTATTCAGACACATCAGTCCGAGCGTAACCATATATCTAAAAAGAAGTCCTAAAATGCGAACATTTACTAAAAAAGATCAAATGTCAAGATAAAGCTTTAGTCATAATCGCCCACTAAGCGCAGGCTTGATTTGACGTCACTACGGAGACAGATATAATCAGTCTCGGTAATATTGCGATAAATTTTCTCCTGACGATTGATAATATATTATAGTAGGGGAAGCCGTGAAGATTTTGGGAACTTATTTTCTTAGTCAGCAAACATCGATATAATTGTCCATTGATCAATTCTAAGCAAATTTTGTTATATGAGTTTGTCGCGAAAAAACCTACTTTTTTGTGTCCGTTAAAAACCGCTTTGTCATGTCTGAAACAAAAGGTTTAAAACAACAACAAAAAAGCGTTTTTAATAAATTAAAAGCAACTTACAATAGAGCCGTGGATGCCCAGGGCAATGCAGATAAGGCAAACAAGTTAAAAACCAGATGGGAAGATGTGCCTTCTCTGGTAAGTCAATTTGATGCCTTGCTTTTTGAAATTATAAGCTTAGTACTGATCAGATACAGGAAAGTCAGAAAACCTTAAGTAAACTATACTAACTCGAATGTTATGGCATTTATACGCTCGGATAAATAAAGACACTCTCCTTCGGTACTTTTTTAGCATAAATATTTTTACATTGAGTCTCTCACTTTTTTCATTATTCTCATCATGTGTAATTCAGATAGTAACGAGCGAGCGCTACCAGAATGAGAAAAAGTCACCTAGCCCTAAATTTACATATTTTAAAACAGTTTTGGCGATGTCAGTAAAATTAAATATAGTTACTTAATTTCGTACTTTTGCTAGATACAAAAGGCAAATTACTTTGAGAGATTTTAAGGACCCACACTTTTTCTTTAAGCTAGTGGTGCCTATCCTAGGATTTCTTATTTTTAATGAATTAAAAAATTATAATAAATTACATATAAATAATTATTGTAAGGAGAATAATATAATGTTATTAATACCACTTTTATTTTTGTTGCATGGTGCATGCAGATTTGAATTGAACAGGTAAGAAATAAGCCAAAAATTATTATTGGTGGCTTTTGGTATTTTACATTGATTTAAAAAATGATTCCAAACTTCTGCAATTTTTACATACAGCTTTATTATTTCTACTTGATGCTATATGTATATGTATTATTTTTGCTGTCTGTTTTATTTTTGTTGTTAGATTATTATCACTATTTGTTTTTTTCTTAAACCTTGGTGTCGGCGATAAAGAACATAACATAGGTACCATATAGTAGAATTTTTATGGATAAGCAGTTACGTCATTTTCGGGCATCCTTCACTGATATTATTTACATATTTTTCAGTTTTTTATTACATTGACGAAATTTTTACGTCACGGTATCCATCAAAATCCTACTATACCATACCATAGCATCCTTCCCATCAAATTCGTACGCACTCGGATTCAAAAATATGTCGCAACTCTAAAATTTTAGAAACTCAAATTTTAGCTAACTTGACAGTAATGCATCTTTTATTGAACAAATTCGTTGGTTGTATTTATTTGCCATCTTCGAGATAATATACTACGTTGTTTGTTGATATGGCAACTTTTCGAATTAAATGAATCCGAGTGTATATATTTTTTACATAAGTAAGTTTTGTTCAAGTTATATTATATACAGGGTGTTCCAACTAAAAGGCAACGGAGGTGTTTTTGGGTATTTTTCGTGCGAATTTGGAGAAACGCTCGAACACGTCGATTTTGTTTGCGAGGGGGACATTCTTTGGCTATCTTGAAATTTTTGTGGCACGTACCATCTTCGAGGGGTATACTTTACCCCTACATTTTGAATAGGGAAAGTGGGTCTAATGGTACCTTGTTTTGAAGCTCTCTTGAATATCTTTATAACCATGTAAACATTTTGAAAATCCTTAGATTAGTTTTTGAGATATTTACTTTTAAATTTTTAAATTTTACATGGATTGATAAAATAAAAATTAAATCCGAAAAATATAAAATTTTGATTAAATTTTTATTTTATCAGTCCATGTTTAATTTGAAAGTTTGAAGGCAATTATCTCAAAAACTAATGGATAGATTTTTGAAATTTTTACATGGTTGTAAAGACATTCAAGAGGCCTTCAAATCAAGGTATCAGACCCAGTTTCCCTATTCGAAATATAGGGGTAAACTATACCCCTCGAAGATGGTGCGTGCTACAAAAATTTCAAGATAGCCAAAAAGTGTCCCCCTCGTACACAAAATCGACGTGTCCGAGCGTTTGTCCAAATTCGCACGAAAAATACCCAAAAAGACGTCTGTTACATTTTAGTTGGGACACCCTGTATAAAGGTGTGTATTCTTACGGTAAACCAAAAAGAAAGAATTTGAATGGCTTTGCCCGAACGTTAGTAAAGGCAAACGAATTCGTTTTATTGCGTTTGGTCAAACCGGACCATACACACTACTCAAACGAATTTCTTTGATTGACATATAAATACGCACCTTTATATGTATTCTTTTGGCATAACATTTAAACGACTCTTAAAATGCATGATTTTAACAGGGATCACCCGTTTGGTGATCCGTGATTTTAGTGCCGTGTTCCCCGTTGTAATTTAATTTTATTCTTTGGTCAAGGTACATAAGTGAAAAATCAAATTTTTTACCTTCCTAGCCCCCAGAGCAATGGCTAGAGAACGTATTCTTTTCGACGAAAATATTTTTTTTTTGAGCCGAAATGTGTTATTTGGGTGTATTTTGACCTATCCTAGCAATATCGTCGTGACATCTGTCTGTATGTGTGTGTGTATTTTTTTCTGTCCGATACACGATACCTCATAAACTGCTGAACCGATTTTCATAAAATTTTCAGGAAAAATAGTGTTTGACACACACTCTAATGAGCTGATTAGATTTTGGTCAAAATCCATTAATGCTAATGACAGGTTTTGAACAATTAAAAATGTTTAAAAATGCTAACTTTTTAACGGAGCATTGCATCAATATGTAGTTTTCGGAATATAGTAGACTACATTTGGCTCAATAATTTAGTTTCTGAGATATTAAAAAAATTTCAAGGCTGATTATCATAGCTTTACTTGAAGTGTGCTAATAGGCTAGGAAGGTATCAGATCTGTCATAGATCCATTTATTTCTAATAAAACTGATCCTATTTCTACAGCACTTTCCAACACTGGGATACCAAAATCGATGCATCCTACAACTATTGGGGAGTAAATACTACACTGGCCGTTCAGGGTCGTGTTAGAGACCAATATGATGACCATCAGCTTTTGGAGGTTATCTATGAGCCGTACTACATGAATAATATGAGTATTTTGGGAAGCAAGTGTCCTCCCGGATGGGAGCTGGTAGGAGAGACCTGTTTTATATATATTGGGGCACCGATGACCTTTTGGGAAGCTAGGGAGTTTTGTCAGGTATTTGTTTTTTCCTTATCATCAAAACTGAATTTAGAGTTCCGTAAAATAAGCGGTAATAAGACGCAACAGAAATAAACTATTCCAAATGCATACGAGGGTGGATCAAATATAAACAAGCTTTTTGAAATTACTAACGGAAAAGTCATTCAAGATGAACGTGGCCGTTATAATTTTGGAGTAGGGATATTCAGCAGCATGTAGGCGGCTGGCAATGTCGCGATGCTCATTTGGCCAGGAGCAATTGCAATGAGCGAGAAGAAGGTATACAGCAGTGTTGCGCAAAGAATAATCATTAAATTTCTTACACGCGAAAACGTGAAACCTGCTGAAATTCGATGCAGATTACTAGCACAGGTCGGAAATAAGACGCTTTCGTGGATACCACCAAACTTGGTGCAAACGACGGTGAGCGTGTCGACAACGTGAGTCACCCACGTCGTCTGCGCACCATTATTTCTGCAGGCAAAGTTTTAGCGACCGTTTTCTGGAACTAGAGAGGAATTTTGTTGGTCGATTTTTTGCATGAGCGAATAACAATAAACGCGGCTTACAACTGCAACTTACTCGACCAGGTAAAACTTGATTATGGCCAAAAGAGGAGAGCACACCCGATCCAAGACGTGTTGCTCCTGCATGACAACGCTAGACCTGATACGGCCGCTTTAACATAGGCCAAAATCACTGAAATGCACTGGACTGTGCTGGAATACCCTCCATATAGTCCAGATTTGTCAACTTGCGATTTTCATATGTTTGGCCCGCTCAAAGTGTGTGGTTTTAACGTTGTTTTAATTTGTGCTATGTGGATAACCTCAGTTTTTCGAATATTGCCCACAGGAGTCCGCACTGTGCGACGCCAGAGAATTATTCTGTACATTTCTCATTCTTAAAGATGTTCTCGCTTTAGCTATGGGTCGTTGCCTACGGCTTAATTATTATTTTTCATTTTAGGCTGATAATGCGTCGGTACCTTATCTCTTAGGAAATATTAATTACCTGCCATTGTTCGACTTTCTGAGGAACCAGTACCAATGGCAAATATATTCTGACAGAGTGTGGGTCCAACACATTGACAGAATAAACGAATGTACTATTTTTGCTTATCAAACTGTGGAAGTGGATGATTGCAACAGAAGAAGTCCTTTTATTTGTGAAATAGGTAAGGCGAAAATCAAAATTGAAAATAGTTATCTACTGTTATCAGAAAAATTTCCTTTTGGGTTCAAATATTCGCTTTCTGCACTCCTTTTTTTAAATAATGTTAGGTGTCCTGGGAGGGAGGAAAAAATATTTTTTCTAAGAGCGTGCACTTTTTATACGCATTTTAGTTTGAACAGTGCAATTTTTCCGCAATACTTTTCCGCACTACTTTTGGGCACTCTCCGAAAAACCTAAGAATCGGTACCTTAAAATGTATTTTTTTCGGTGTCAACTTTCAAATAGTTGTCAAGAACTGCCCTTATCAAGTTATTGTCAAGGTTTTAATGCTTTATCTGCATTGCAAGGATCTAACAAATAGTGCCCAGTCCTAAAATTTTGGAATGTGGTGTGCATACAAAACCTATTAATTTAATAAACGTTTTTTTATGTTTTCCACATTCCACAAGGGAAAATAGGTTCCTAGCTCTTACGGAAAGTTTCTCTTTTGTACTTGATTGCTGGCCGAAATCCGGTATGCGTCGGTCGGCCTACTGCAATCGCGTGCGGAAAACACTTTCCGCGCTTATTATTAAATATACTATATCTCAATTCCAGTATAGTACAGTCTATTTCATAATTTTTGAGATAACTTTTTGACAGTTATCAGCTGTTCACCATAGCAAATGCAAATAGCATAGGCCAACGAAAAAAACTTGCAAAAAATTGTCTCAAAAATTATGGAATGAACTGTAGCTGACCAATTTAAATGGCCACATATCACCACATTTTATTTTCTTAACATTTATAAAATCCAAATGTTTAGAAGTTTATATAAATAATTCTAAACCAATTATTTCTGTAAAATATACACGCAGTGGTGCACCCAGGAATATATCTTGGGAGGGGGGGGGGACGCCTCTTTGGAGGGGGGGGGGACAGACCTCATTTTGTCGTATTTTATGCTATTTTATCTTTTTATTTATCAAATATGTGGGAAATATCCAAAAAAATCTTAGGCTTGGGGGGGCCCGGGCCCCGAGACACCCCCCCCCTGGGTGTGTCCATGCACACGTCTCAATGACCTATATCTTTGAAATAGAGTTTTAATTTAAATAAATGGATCCATGACGAATCTGATACCTTCCTAGCCCATTAGTACACTTCGCGCTATATCAGCCTTGAAAACAATTTTTTTGTAAATATCTCAGAAACGACAGTTTCTACGAAGTTTTTGGTTATAACACAAATTATTTATTTCTACTACATTCCGAAAACCGCATATTGAAGCGATGCGTCTTTAAAAAGTTAGCATATTTTCAAATTTTAAAATTTACCAGACCGAAAAAATACAGTATATATTTTGAACGCCGCCATCTTGGATTATATTAGACATATGTCATTTATTATGATGTTTAAAATTAGCGACCCTTATTTAGTATAAATTGATATACTACACGGCAACACTATTTCTGTCAAACAAAAAGGAAAAAATAACTTTTTTATCTAAACTTCGGCCGCCATTTTGAATTTTAAATATCAAGTTGTATTTTTTTTCTCATTTGATATAACCGTCACTCTTTCGCCGACACTAAGGCCGCCATTTCTGAACGGCTAATTGCACGGGTCATCGGCCACCTTTGGAACCCCAGACCGGGTATTTTTTTATCCGGTCCTTTTGTCCCTTAGAATGGCCTACCGACTGAAAGAGTGTGTAACAAAGTCCGCCTTCACGAGATATCTGACCTCATCCGGCCTGGTTACCGGCGTGAATGAAGGGGTAGAACAATATTACATTTTACACTCCCCAGGAATCCTATAAATGTCTGCCGCAACCCGCACTGTAGCAAGCGAGATTCCTTAACGCACTTGTGTTCAATGCGCGAACGCACTAAGCCACCACGGCTACTTTATCGAATTGTAACATTTTATAAACGGTTACAAAAGTTGGGTTACTCTTAATAAAATCCAGATTTTTTTTGTAAAAATTGAATTTGGTCTATAAGTTATAAAGGTCTCTTTTATTTTTGACATATTAAGCGCCACCTTTGCGTGGGCTGGGGAACTTAATTTTTTTTTCAGTAAATTTTATGAGCTGGTTGATAGCTTTAATAGGAGGTATTAAAAATACATATTGCACAAAAATTAAAGGAAATATCAAAGAAAAACTAATTTTTCAAAATATTTATAATATATTTTGACCTACCCTAGAGTCCCTGTATGTTGACATATTTGGATATATTAAATAATATAATATATCCAAATATGTCAACATACAGGGACTCTAACCTACCCTAGCAGAATCGTCGTGATGTCTGTCTGTGTGTGTGTGTGCATGGGCGTAGTCAGGGTAGGGCAGGGTGAGGCACTTGCCCCACCCTGGCTTGTCACCTGCCCCATCCTGGCTTTAGCTCATTTAGTAATACGAGAATTAAAGGAATAATAAATATTTGATTGTACATTTTTTTGCTTTTTTGCCCCACCCTGAGGGAGACCCTCACTACGCACATGTGTTTGTGTGTCTGTATGTGTGTATGTAACTATGTCCGTAACACGATAGCTCCTAAAGCGCCCAACAGATTTTCATGAAATTTTTAGGTAAAATTGTATTCGATACTGTAACGAGCTGATTAGATTTTAGTGGAAATTTATTAATACTAATGTTTTTTGACAGTTAAAAAGTTTAAAACATGCTAACTTTTTAACGGAGCGTCGCATCAATATGCGGTTTTCGGAATATGATAACGCACATGTTGTTCAAAAATTAGTGTTGTAAACAAAAACTTGGCAGGAGCTTTCGTTTCAGAGATATTTACAAAAAACTGTTTTTCATGTTCATATAGCATGGAGTTTACTTGGAGTGTGCTAATGGGTTAGGAAGGTATCAGATCCGTCATGGATTCATTTATTTTCTATTTTTATGTTTATATCGTAACTAGAGGTAGTAACCGAAATTTAAAAGCTGCTTTGTTTATTTTACTAAAAACAAATTTTAGAAATAATTTTAAACTGAAAAATTAATTCTAGAAGCTCATATTACTGGAGTAGAAAAAAATAAAAATAAGTGATCCTAAGAACTAGTTGATTTATCTTTGTATGGATGGAAAATTCAAGTATGACTAACAAAATGGTTTTTTTATACTAATGTCGTGAAGAATATTTTTGCTAAAGTAGATTGTTGATCCACGAGCTTAAGAGGGCATCAAGGAGACTGAGAACAATGTTCTTTACGCCAGTGGTTCAAACACGATTTAATAACTTACTGAACAAAAAAGACTTAAAAATGTCTACCTTTTTTAAATACATATAGATATTTTACCAAAATAAGGTGGCTCCTTCAATATTAATGATCACACAACCGATACTCTTTGAGCCTTGTTTTAGGTGTTTATTATATTAAGTACCTCGCTTGGTATTAATGTACCGGTTACCCGGAAGTCCTCCGAAAATGTCGACATAATCAGCATATTTTAGCAAAAGTACGATTTTTCGGCCTCTTTTGGAAACCATAAAAAACCGAAAAATGACTGTACCAAAGAGTATTTTTATAATTCAAAACTTTATTACTATATTTTTGATTAAATTTAACCAAAACGATTATATAATTATATTATAAGAAATTGGTAAATTGTTTGGGATTGAAGTGATAATTTTCGACGCAAATGCGATAGAAATACGTTGTTTTAAAAATCAAAAAATGAGTTCCTTTAATGAGAGAAGTCTTGTTAATTGGTAAAAAATGTCAAATTGAAACTTAAGTTTCAAAATTCAGAAATTTGAAACAAAAATAAATTAAACTATCCTTGTCAAACACCCGGTATACAGCTATTTCATATATCTTTGTATACAGGTAGTTCATAAGATTCATTTATGTTTCAGATCCCAAGGTGACAATAAGAATAATGCCTTTAGCAGATGACTTCGTGACTATTTCTGTCCTCAGTAGCTTGGCACTTGCTATCCTCTTGATAGTCATAGTGATAGTTTTTTGGTGGAGCAAATCAAAATACAGAAAAGCCCAAAGATTGGAAAGACGAAACAGTATTAGACAGAGCTTGCATTCTTTAAGATCTGTTGGGTTGCCGGGCAGTGCATTTAGTGATTCGACCTATAGAAGAAAGGCCGCACAATTGGTAAGACTAAGACTGGAATAGAAGTTTAAGTAGGTATAGGTACAGATAGTACTGAAATAACAACCACACAGTAGAGACCAAAATTACATGCGCAGGCGCAAGAAAAACCGGTCGTTTTGTTGGCGTGTTTACAACTTAGATCAATTCAATTTAAACCTTTACATCACAGTCCTATTTAATAAAATTGTGGGTGAGTCCGAGGCTGATAACAACAGATCCTGCTGCAGCCAGAAGAGCATGTAACCATGTAGGAAAGGTAAAATTTAATACTAAAGGCGAAAGAAAGAAATTTACGGGAAGATGTTTTGTTGTACAGCCGCTCAACTTCCATAAATAAGCTCAAAGCATGCCATTTAAGGTGGTAGCCGACATCATCTTATTAGAAAAATTAAAGAAACCCAGCACTTGGCCAAAAGGTGTTTCTTAGAACGCTACACAGTAAAGTATTTAAGTACTCGAGTTTCTAACTCTTCCATCGGCATGAAGTCGTTGTATAAGGCAGGATCAGGACAAGAATTTAGGGGTTCCATTGTGAGAAAGTTCCTCGGAGTGAAAGACGTAAGATCATTAGGGGTCAGAGTTTTGCTCATAAAGGGGCTGAGAATTGATTAATCTGTCTATTTGCGTGAAGAGATTAATATAGCTCTTCTAAGGCTAGTATTTGGTTTCCAGTTACCCGATATAAATGTGTTTTTATCGACTGGTTTTGTTTTAATTAAAAAGCTCATTGTGTTTCCCGATGAAAATACTGTTTTTATATTATAGTTCTTGGTTCTATTCGTCTTATGTTTTCTGAAATCCCATGAACATATGGAATGTTAATAAAACCCAACGGATTATTATTATTTTGAAAATTTGCTACATTTGGTTTGTTTTTAATTTTAGAGATCGTTGAAATACTTACGGCTCTTAAATACAAACTTCTTGTTTTGTGTGACAGAATGATTAGACTTAGCTACTGTCCCGTGTGTGTAGATTTCCTATATACAGTGAATGTTTCTGTCTATTCGTTGCCAATCGGAGGTGTTGAATATAAGTGATATTATTTACTGGGCTTTTAAATATAGATTGACCCAAAAGAGGTTTTTTGCAATCTTTTACTGTGAGGACTATATAAATAACTAACCTTTAAAATTAATTAATCGTGTACTTTCTTTCTTAGAAATTCTGATAGTTTTGTGATTTTGTACCTTAAAACTCTGTATAATTTTACTAAAAACTTCCTAGGGTTTAAAGTATACGGTAAATATATTCTCAAGACAAGTTTAGGTCAATTCTATAAATTGCTTTCGTACAGACCTAAAAAATTAAAGAAAAGTAAACTTTCAGGTCATCCTCCATGTATAATATCTCCAATAGTAAAGCCATCTATGTAGCTTTTCCGGTAAAATTATACACAAGACAAATATTTAACTTATTTTTTTGAAAAAACTTAACCAAATTTTTGTTTCACCTGTGCATTCTGATCAAATCTTAAAATTAATTCAAAAAACTATAAGAAAATAAATTTAGTTTCACAATATCTGTACAAATACCTTTGGAATTTAATTTTTATTGCTTCAACTGACTTACTTACAAAAGCAAAAAACTCTTTTTATAGGCCATGTATTACAAAAACGGTTTGACAAAAACTTTTAATTCTTTTAATTTTTCTCAAGACGGACAAATTAAAAATACTCTGCCAATATATGGGCCCCTAAGCTCACACTAGGTACTATAGTTATAGTGTACGTGTGAGCTAATATAACTAAACACTGAAATATATTTTATTCAACTCCACACTAAATTACCTTTTGTTTGATACCACACAAGCCATGTTTTGACATAAACTCAAATTTTTCAAATCCACCCCTACCCTTAAAAAAACAAAAACTAAAATGTATTTTGTTAAACTCCGGACTCAATTACCTTTCGTTTGATATCACACACGCCATATTTTCACTTAAACTCTAATTTTTGAAATATACCCCCACCCTTTTTTTAAAATAAATTAAAATGTATTGTGTTTAACTCCAGACTCAATTACCTTTCGTTTGATATCACACACGCCATATTTTCACATAAACTCTGAATCTATCCCCTTTTATTTGGTTTGTGTTCGGTGGATTTTGTTCATTTTTAAATGGGACCATCTCGACCCAAGACCCAGCCTAGGTATCAAATTTCATTGAAATCGGCCAAGTGGTTTTTGAGTTATGCGCGTTGGTCGTTACAGACAGTCAGACAGACAGACAGACAGACAGACATACATACAGACAGACAGACAGACGGCGCAACAAAAAAGTTTCAAAATCATCTGAAACGCAAAGATATATAAAAATTTTTGAAATCGGAGCAACTTTTTTTTTCTCGAAAAAATTAGGATCACCATAGCTCACACTACTATAGTATAGTATATGTGTGAGCTAATATATACAAATTTCAGCAAATTTAACTGTAAATGATACCTGGTCCGTAAAAATAAAGAACTAAAGTTTTTGAGGGTAAATCAGTCTTATTGGTATAATGACAGGTACTATTTTAATCGATTAACACTGTAGGCTGAGAATTGATCATTTAAAATTTACAGAGTAAAGTCTAATTCACAAACAGGTCCTTTATTTATTTTAGCTCACACATATACTATACTATAGTAGTGTGAGCTATGGTGATCCTAAGTTGCTCATATTTCAAAAATTTTTATATATCTTTGCGTTTCAGATGATTTTGAAACTATTTTGTTGCGCCGTCTGTCTGTCTGTCTGTAACGACCAACGCGCATAACTCAAAAAACGCTTGGCCGATTTTATTGAAATTTGGTACCTGGGATGGGTCTTGGGTCGAGATGGTCCCATTTAAAAATGAACAAAATCCACCGAACACAAACCAAATAAAAGGGTGGGGGTAGATTTAAAAAATTAGAGTTTATGTGTAAATATGGCGTGTGTGATATCAAACGAAAGGTAATTGAGTCTGGAGTTAAACAAAATACATTTTAATTTATTTTAAAAAAAGAGTGGGGGTATATTTCAAAAATTAGAGTTTAAGTGAAAGTATGGCGTGTGTGATATCAAACAAAAGGTAATTGAGTCCGGAGTTTAACAAAATACATTTTAGTTTTTGTTTTTTTTAAGGGTGGGGGTGGATTTCAAAAATTTGAGTTTAAGTCAAAATATGGCTTGTGTGGTATCAAACAAAAGGTAATTTAGTCTGGAGTTGAATAAAATATATTTCAGTTTTTAGTTATATTAGCTCACACGTACACTATAACTATAGTAACTAGTGTGAGCTTAGGGGCCCATATATTGGCAGAGTATTTAGTGGTGAAACAATGCTTTATTGAAAGATCAGCTATCATCTTCCAATGTAGAATTGTGAAAATAATGCCTGGCACTAGAACTGCGTGGCAGTGATTAGGCGTTCAGCAACATATACATAATATTCCAATACCCACAGTAACTGCCCCTTCATGATGAGGGCCTTAGGGTCTTTAAGCAAGTCTTAAAGCAAGACCTGATTGGTTGCTTTCAAAACATATGCATATTATTTCCATATAGTACGTATTATTGCAATACCTACGGTACCTTACAATGCAGAATGCAAACATATTTGAAATAGCAATATCAATGGGTATAAGTGTATCCTTTTTGCGGTCCTTAAGATAAAATATTCTGATTGGTTATACTTTTACGCATGAATATTATTTTATTCTTGTATTCGTTACGTCAAATCATCGGCGTACAATTGACAAAAACTCTATCTATGTAAATTTGGTATCGGTGCATTTTTCGTACCTTTATTTCTGAATGTTTGCATTAAACGCCAACCATTGTGTAAATAGGTAACAAGGAGTATTGGAATATTACGTATATGTTCAGCAATAGGTAGTTATAACAACCGACATTTTGACTTTAGTACAAAACTCAGTGTCTAACATGATCGCTTAAGTATTTATTGGAAATTTTTCTCATGCAAACACACTAAGGTTTTATTTTTTTACAGAGCACAAGATCAAACGACACTCTAACAAAAGGAAGCGATTACAAAAAAATTTTAAGCAATGGCTCCATAGACTCAATGGAAAAATCTTACAATTCTTCTATAGAAGATACTCAATCATATGATGCCTATGACCCTAGAAATCCCAATCCAAGTTCATTTGCTTATAACTCTACTTTGGAATATCAAAAGTCACTGTCCAAGTTTGATACACAATATGCAAAACCAGCAAGTAATGATTACTTAGCATACAAAAATGAAGGCTTTAAAGATAACTCAACGTTTGCTGGATCTTCAGTCTATCAATCTAGAGCTGAAAGTGTTCAGAATTTAGTTCAGGATGATAATGTTAACGATGAGACGCCAATAATTCATTCACATGCTGCAAATATTTATAATCCAAATCACGATTATTACAATACTGACACTTTGCCTTTGAGAGAAGATACTCCAACTAAAATTGCTGGCATAAAGAGGTCTAACGGATTAATACAAGAATTGCAAAAAAAGTTCCCAAAAGTAGATAAACCACCTACTCCGCCTAGAAAATATTCACCTATGTATTCTGACCAACTGCAAAATATTCACTACACTCCTGATTATAATATAGTTGGGTTAGCTCATGCAGATAACCCCCGCGAAAAAGCTAAATCCACGGTGTTTGATGAAGCAGGCTATGCTGAACCTAAGCCAAAATATTCAAGGGCAAAAAGTGAGGTTTTGCTAGAAACAAATTTTGACTATATTCCACAAGCAGACGATGTTTTTATCCATCCTATATGTGACCGTGGACGAAGTAAAAGTCAACCTTTAGAGACTGCTATGTAAATAATAAAATTAAATGTTTTAATAGCAAAGATGCCTATTTCTTAAACAATTTTAAAACTAAGAATCTTTAAAATTACATTAGGTACATAAATTTTATAAAGTTGTTAAATTAATTGTTTGACTGATTTTTTTGTCCAACTGCCTCACTTTTTAAAAGTGACAAGTACTTTTGTGATACTAGTTAGATTATTGCAAGTTTTTCCTTCTTGTAATTACTTAAGTTTTTTTGCTGTAAGATAATTTATCAAAATAAGAACTATGTTCTGTCCAGTTTTATACTTTTTTAGCTATTAATAAAGTAGAACTTTTATGTATTTTTTTGCTTTGATTTTGGTT
The DNA here is from genome assembly GCA_963576565.1 of Aspidapion aeneum. NCBI lineage: Eukaryota > Metazoa > Arthropoda > Insecta > Coleoptera > Brentidae > Aspidapion > Aspidapion aeneum. The sequence continues at coordinate 131,349,172 of OY755039.1, forward strand.
ATGCAGATTTAGTGTGGAAATAATAATATAGGTCGTTGCATTTTCAATGTAAATAAATTGTTTGGTAACCCCCCCCCCCCCCCTAGAGCATTACGTAATTTAAGGGTAGGCCCTAAGGATTTGCGGATCCATATTTATTCAAAGTTTGTCTTATTATAATCACTCAAATAAATACTCATGGCCACATAATTTATAGTGTATTTTTTCGCAAGGAGTTCAAAAATCAAATAAATATATAAAAACTAGTAACTTGAGTTACTGGGTTTTATAAATTTTGGGCAGTATGCATGACAGACTAGTGCCTCCCTTGAAAATTATTGCTACATAAAAACTGCCATAAAAGTGGCAGGCGCTACTGTAATCATAATGACCAGTTTGGGATTTTCAAGAATATGTGCAAAAATTGACACTTTAGAAAACTCAATATTAACTTTAAAAAGTTTTCCGGAAATTTGGACTCTGGACATTTCGACCTTTTAAATCCAATAATAGAAGACAAAGAAATAGACAAAACTATAAACCAAACCAACCAAAGTTTAAAAATGAAAATGGCCTTAAAGTTCACCAAACAAAAATGCACAATTATTTATCACAAAAAAGCTTAAATGAAAGCAATTCTGTACAAAATTCACTAATTGCAGCTAGCATTCAGAGTAATCCTTTACATCAAAATTCAGATTCAAATTGCAACTTATGTGGAAAACTTTTTAAAAATAAGAGAGGTTTAAAACAACACTTTTCTATTAAACATAAAAACGATTCTATTAGTGATTTAAATAAAGATACTTTGGACTCTACAGAAATAAATTCAATTTTAAGTTATTCAAAATCTTCTGTCCCAGTTGTTAAAAGAATCCTAAAAGGTGCACGTCCTTTAATAGCGGAAGAACTTACGTCATTATTAAAATGTTGTACATCCGAAAATAATCTTAAGCCTTGGCTTCATTTATTGTTTTTTTCGTATTTTGTACTTAAAGTCCCAGAAAAAAAAGAAATAAAAAAAAGAAAATCCTTATCCACTCTTATGAAGGAAAATTTAAAGAAATGGATGGAAGATCATGTATAGAATCCTTTAATATTTCTTCAACTATAAAGAAAAATCTAATTAAGCATAACGATAGGCACTTATCAAAGAAAATAGAAGGAAAAATTTCAGAAGGGGATATCAGAGGGGCTATTCGCTTGATTTCTTCACAGGATACACTTGCACCAAAAAATGCAGAAACTCTTAAAAAACTTCAGGAAAAACATCCAAAACATGAAAAGGTTCAAAATTTTGCTTTTTTCGAAAATTGTAATTGTAGTTTAGATTTTTTATCAGAAACGAATATAAAAATGTCAATTTTTTTTTAAACCAGGTTCAGCAGGTGGTTTAGACGCTTTAAGACCTCAACATCTAAAAGATTTAATAAACGAAAACCTCGGATCTTTTTCTCAAATCTTTTATCAACCATTTCGTCCTTTATCCATAATGTTCTTCAAGGTTTAGTTCCTGAAAAAGTTGTTCCCATTTTCTTTGGAGCTTCACTTTATGCATTCAATAGGTTTATGTTTTCAAAGATTAATAGCAAAAATTATATGTTCTTCAATTTATGACTCTCTTGGCAATTTTTTTCGCCCAAATCAATTTGCTACGAAAAGTGGATGTGAAATAATAACCCATGCATTTCGTCGTTACCTTGCTTTTCCACATAATAACAATAAAATAGTCTTGAAAATCGATTTTGAAAATGCCTTTAATATGGTTAATCGTGAAACTTGACTAAAAAGAGTTGCAGAACATGTACCACAATTCAAAAATTAAAAAAAATTAACTTTGAAAACATCAACTTACTTGGCTGCCCTGCCAAAAAAGTTTTTGATGTAAAACTTGAAATATTTTCGAAATTTACTAAAAGTCTTGTTCAAATTAATTCACATACCTTTTAAAACATTCATTTGCTACCCCCAGAATTACTTATATTTTACGCTGTGCTCCTTGTTGGAGAGTTTCTAATTCTTTAGAAAGCTTCGATGCTCTTTCAAAAACATATTTGGAATCTATTACAAATTGTTGTTTAAACGAAGACGCTTGGTCTCTTTCTACTCTACCAATAAAACTAGGAGGTTTGGGAATCAGGAATTCATCCGCACTATGTTTTTCTGCTTTTCTTGGATCGATTTCTGATGTTAAATCTTTCCTACCTTCGATTTTACCACCAAATATCCATTCTTTTCACGATTCAGCCTTCAATGAAGCTTTTGATTCTTTTAAAAACCTAACCAAAATTTCAGACCTTTCAAAATTAAAATCTCAAAAAGATTTTGGTTTGAGTATGTGTAAGATTTTTGTTGAAAATATTATTACAAATTCAAAATCTCTTGTGGATAAAGCAAGACTTTTGGCACTCCAGCAACCGGAAAGTAGCGCTTTTAGTGCCTTACCTTCTTCTACTTTAGGGAACTTATTAGACGATGCATCCTTCCGTGTTTCCGTCGCTCTGCGTGTTGGTCAGCCTGTGTGGGAGCAGTGTTGCCAGAACTTTTTTGTTTTGCGTACTAGATTACTGTTGAAAAAAGTACTAGAATTTCATAAAAATGTACTAAATTTTAATATACACGTGTTTAAATAAATTATAAAGAATAAAACGGTTTCCATGTTCAAAAAAAAACAAAATAACAAAAATAAAAATTATAGGAACATTATCATTTATTCGTCGAAAAGCACATAACTAATAAACACAACATACTAAACAAATAAAATAAACACCTTGGAATATTATTACCTAAACAGTAAAAAGGCTGACCCGATCTATCTTAATAAAAAATAAATGTTTTTAGTTTTACATTTTATTTGTAAATTATTTTTTTCTTAAAAGAGATTTCGAAGGTTCCTACTTCCAACTATTGTTGTCTAAGTTTTCTTTACAATGCAAAATATCGTTAATCGTTTCAATTTCAAGCCTGTTTCGTAGCTTGGTTTTCAACAAATTAACATTTGAAAACTTTCTTTCAGCGGCAGCTGAGAGTGAGGTAACGCGATTAATCCTGAAATAAAATATTTTAAAGAAGGAAACATTTTGGTAGCCAGTTCGTTCTTGAGGTAAACTTTTGACCAAAAAGTTTCAACTGTTGAATTATCAATATCTTTTAGCTCGGAAAGATCAGATAACAGCCGCCATTCAGTGTTTAATCGTTGTTGTTTTCTTGTATTAAGTATGGAAAATACTTTTCCGCTTCAACTACGATGCTTGGCACATCCCCCGATAATGCTACATGCGGATCTAGTGCCAAGCTATCGAATATATGTTATTTTTTCGATGGCAATAGGCAGTGGCGTATATAAGTGGGGGGGCCTGGGGGGCCCGGGCCCCCCCGAAGCTAAGATTTTTTTAGATATTTTCCACATATTTCATGAATACAAACATAAAATAACATAAAATATGGCCTTATGAGGTCTTGGGCCCTCCCCGAAACTGTCTCGGCCCCCCCCGAAACTTTTTTCTATATACGCCACTGGCAATAGGTATATATTCAAATAATTCAATATAACAGAAGCTGAATGACCAAGATATTGGATTATATTTTGTACCATAAAGTAAAAAAAAATTCCAGATCAATATATAACTTGAAAATTTGTTTTTTGGGATATTAAATAAAAAGTACTAGGTTTTTGCTTAAACGTACTAGCGTACGGAAAATATCAAAAAAGTACTAGATCTAGTATAATTGTACTAGACTGGCAACACTGTGTGTGAGCCACACGTCTGCATTTACAACGAAACAGTTGATAAATTTGGGCTTCATGCCTTAAAGGAGAGTTTACACATGCATGGATTTGCTGACGCCAATAAAAACTGGCGCGCCAGTAAGTTAAATTTGCAAGTGTAAACACCGACTTGCACACAAGTTATTTTTTTGCATGTATGTATCAAAAAAGTCTGCAGCCGACTGAATTTGCTGGCGCCAGTGGTGACGCATGCGCGCTGATCGCTGAAAAGGAAAATTTTTATGTGTAAACAAGTGCTTGCACGTCGGCTCGCCAGTTTTAAGTTCATTATTTTACATTATTTTTTATTTTCATTGTGTTTGAGCTTAGAAATTTTGTTTATTTTTGTTTTTATAGCTTAATATGGCTAAAAAAAGTGGTCAGCAGAACTGACCATACAGTTTCTTGAAGGCTATGAATGTTTTCCTTGTTTATGGGATGTACACAGAAGTTCGTATAAAAACAAAGATAGTCGAGATAATGCTTCCCAAAAAATTAGTAAAATAATGACTATTGAAGGCTTTGAAGTTGCAGAAGTAAAAGCAAAAATATGATCCATAAGAAAACATATGCTTTGGAATTGACAAAAATTTAAAAAAGCCAACGTTCCGGAGCCGGTGCAAATGAAGTATACACCCCAAAAGTACCATGGTTTAAAGTAGCAGACCGAGTTTTAAAGAATGTTGTTTAAATAAGAGAAACTCTAGAAGAATATCAAAATGTTGCTTTGTCATTCAAAGATGGTTTTTATAGCTCGCAGGATCTTCTGCTGCAAGTTCTCCTAAAAGTTTTTCGGAAGCACCCAAAGTAGATCGACTAGCAATCCATGCTTTAACCCATGCAGATACGGCCTTTTCGTTGTTCCTTTTCCTGAATCTCTTTTTTTTTTCAATAAAAGTTTAGCGACTATTTTGCAGGCTTCCGAGAGTTCAGCCGACATATCGCGTATCGTGTACACTTTAAAAATGAAACTGGCGTGCCAGTCTTTTTAATTTTCGCACAATAGTGTAAACCTTTACTGGCGTGCCAATAGAACTGGCGCGAACACTGGCGCCACTAAATTCATGCATGTGTAAACCCACTATTATGCCTTAAGTTGCAAAAAAGTGCAGGTCGTGTGGCCCGCCATAGGCAGATAAACATCAGGCGATCTTTAGTTTTTGCTAATATTCCGTCAGTTTTAGAACCGCCTGGTATATGTAGGAGTGATGGAAAATGGGTGGACGGTATGTCTTTGTTGCACTATTGCAAAAACATACATAGCAAAAACTTCACAAAAAGCAGGTGAACCAGCAAATCTCGGAGAGTCACAAAAAAAATTAAGTATAAAGAATTGGAGGACCGGGGTTTTCTCTTTATTCCTTTTGGTGTCGAAACATTTGGTCCTTTGGGTAATTAGGCTAAGCAATTAATTAATGAAATAAGTTACAAAATAAAACATCCAAAAGCACGTAGCTTCATTACCGTCTTAACATACAAAGGGGAAACGCAACGTCGGTGCTCGGGACCATTCCTGTTGAACAGGGTTTAAATGAAATTTTTTATATCTAATGTATTTAATTGTTTTTTTTTTAATACATTTATTGTTTATATTTTTATTATTTTCGTTTTTAATATTTTTTACCATCTTCTACGACGTTAATTTTTATTTAATTTAGTTTTAATTAACTTATTTACCTGTTAATATTTTTACTGAAAGATTGTATGTAAATTCATACATTAAATAAAATCTTGGGAAACATATCAGTATTTTAAGCACCACTATGTATTCTAATGGCTTTAATAAAAGTACCCAACGAATCTAATCTGGTGCTACGTGACTAATCCCTTCTTGTAAGGCTTTAACAATACCTCCATGAACCTAGCAAGCCCACCTCAATAAAAATTTAAAAAATATATTCCAGAATTATGTGCTTTTTATGTGCTAATTTCGTCCACTTTTTAAAATTTTTGTGCTCCTTTGGTTTCCACGGAAATTTAAAAACATGATTGGCGTGCTAGCTTTATATAAATCTAGCAAGCCCATACAGAAATAATCAATATTTTTATAATATTTATATGCGACAATTAAGTGCTTTTTATGTGCTCCCGTTTGCTAAAAACAAAATTTCATTTATCAAGTTTTTAAGCTTTAAAAAAAAATGTGTGGGCTGGCTAGGTTTATATAAACTTAGCAAGCCCACCTCAATCAAAATAAATAATATACATTCCAGAATTATGTGCTCTTTATGTGCTAATTTCGTCCACTTTTTAAAATTTTTGTGCTCTTTTGGTTTTCACGGAAATTTAAAAAAATGATTGACGTACTACAATACAGAAATAATAAATATTTTTATGCCCACCTCAATAAAAATTAAAAAAATTTATTCCAAAATTATGTGCTTTTAATGTGCTAATTTCGTCCACTTTTTAAAATTTTTGTGCTCCTTTGGTTTCCACGGAAATTTAAAAAAATGATTGGCGTGCTAGCTTTATATAGAGCTAGCAAGCCCATACAGAAATAATAAATATTTTTATAATATTTATATGCGAAAATTAAGTGCTTTTTATGTGCTCCCGTTTGCTAAGAACAAAATTTCATTTATCAAGTTTTTAAGCTTTTTTTTTTTTTATATGTGTGGGCTGGTGTGGGCTGGCTAGGTTTATATAAACCTAGCAAGCCCACCTCAATAAAAATAAATAAAATACATTCCAGAATTATGTGCTTTTTATGTGCTAATTTCGTCCACTTTTTAAAATTTTTGTGCTCCTTTGGTTTCCTCGGAAATTTAAAAACATGATTGGCGTGCTAGCTTTATATAAAGCTAGCAAGCCCATACAGAAATAATCAATATTTTTATAATATTTATATGCGACAATTAAGTGCTTTTTATGTGCTCCCGTTTGCTAAAAACCAAATTTCATTTATCAAGTTTTTAAGCTTTTAAAAAAAAAATGTGTGGGCTGGCTAGGTTTATATAAACTTAGCAAGCCCACCTCAATCAAAATAAATAATATACATTCCAGAATTATGTGCTCTTTATGTGCTAATTTCGTCCACTTTTTAAAATTTTTGTGCTCTTTTGGTTTTCACGAAAATTTAAAAAAATGATTGACGAAATTAGCACATAAAGAGCACATAATTCTGGAATGTATTTTATTTATTTTTATTGAGGTGGGCTTGCTAAGTTTATATAAACCTAGCCAGCCCACACATTTTCTTAAAAGAAAAGGTTAAAAACTTGATAAATGGAATTTTGTTTTTAGCAAACGGGAGCACATAAAAAGCACTTAATTTTCGCATATAAATATTATAAAAATATTGATTATTTCTGTATGGGCTTGCTAGCTTTATATAAAGCTAGCACGCCAATCATTTTTTTAAATTTCCGTGGAAACCAAAGGAGCACAAAAATTTTAAAAAGTGGACGAAATTAGCACATTAAAAGCACATAATTTTGGAATAAATTTTTAAAATTTTTATTGAGGTGGGCATAAAAATATTTATAATTTTTGCATTGGCTTGCTAGCTTTATATAAAGCTAGCACGTCAATCATTTTTTTAAATTTCCGTGGAAACCAAAGGAGCACAAAAATTTTAAAAAGTGGACGAAATTAGCTCATAAAAAGCACATAATTCTGGAATAAATTTTTTAAATTTTTATTGAGGTGGGCATAAAAATATTTATTATTTCTGTATTGTAGTACGTCAATCATTTTTTTAAACTTCCGTGAAAACCAAAGGAGCACAAAAATTTTAAAAAGTGGACGAAATTAGCACATAAAGAGCACATAATTCTGGAATGTATTTTATTTATTTTGATTGAGGTGGGCTTGCTAAGTTTATATAAACCTAGCCAGCCCACACATTTTTTTTTTAAAGCTTAAAAACTTGATAAATGAAATTTTGTTTTAAGCAAACGGGAGCACATAAAAAGCACTTAATTTTCGCATATAAATATTATAAAAATATTGATTATTTCTGTATGGGCTTGCTAGCTTTATATAAAGCTAGCACGCCAATCATGTTTTTAAATTTCCGTGGAAACCAAAGGAGCACAAAAATTTTTAAAAGTGGACGAAATTAGCACATTAAAAGCACATAATTTTGGAATAAATTTTTTAAATTTTTATTGAGGTGGGCATAAAAATATTTATAATTTTTGCATTGGCTTGCTAGCTTTATATAAAGCTAGCACGTCAATCATTTTTTTTAAATTTCCGTGGACACCAAAGGAGTACAAAAATTTTAAAAAGTGGACGAAATTAGCACATAAAGAGCACATAATTCTGGAATAATTTTTTTAAATTTTTATTGAGGTGGGCATAAAAATATTTATAATTTTTGCATTGGCTTGCTAGCTTTATATAAAGCTAGCACGTCAATCATTTTTTTAAATTTCCGTGGAAACCAAAGGAGCACAAAAATTTTAAAAAGTGGACGAAATTAGCACATAAAGAGCACATAATTCTGGAATGTATTTTATTTATTTTTCTTGAGGTGGGCTTGCTAGGTTTATATAAACCTAGCCAGCCCACACATTTTTATAAAAAAAAAGCTTACAAACTTGATAAATGAAATTTTGTTTTTAGCAGACGGGAGCACATAAAAAGCACTTAATTGTCGCATATAAATATTATAAAAATATTGATTATTTCTGTATGGGCTTGCTAGCTTTATATAAAGCTAGCACGCCAATCATGTTTTTAAATTTCCGTGGAAACCAAAGGAGCACAAAAATTTTAAAAAGTGGACGAAATTAGCACATAAAGAGCACATAATTCTGGAATGTATTTTATTTATTTTTCTTGAGGTGGGCTTGCTAGGTTTATATAAACCTAGCCAGCCCACACATTTTTTTTAAAAAAAAGCTTAAAAACTTGATAAATGAAATTTTGTTTTTAGCAAACGGGAGCACATAAAAAGCACTTAATTTTCGCATATACATATTATAAAAATATTGATTATTTCTGTATGGGCTTGCTAGCTTTATATAAAGCTAGCACGCCAATAATTTTTTTAAATTTCCGTGGAAACCAAAGGAGCACAAAAATTTTAGAAAGTGGACGAAATTAGCACATTAAAAGCACATAATTTTGGAATAATTTTTTAAATTTTTATTGAGGTGGGCATAAAAATATTTATTATTTCTGTATTGTAGTACGTCAATCATTTTTTTAAATTTCCGTGAAAACCAAAGGAGCACAAAAATTTTAAAAAGTGGACGAAATTAGCACATAAAGAGCACATAATTCTGGAATGTATTTTATTTATTTTGATTGAGGTGGGCTTGCTAAGTTTATATAAACCTAGCCAGCCCACACATTTTTTTTTTAAAAAGCTTAAAAACTTGATAAATGAAATTTTGTTTTTAGCAAACGGGAGCACATAAAAAGCACTTAATTGTCGCATATAAATATTATAAAAATATTGATTATTTCTGTATGGGCTTGCTAGCTTTATATAAAGCTAGCACGCCAATCATGTTTTTAAATTTCCGTGGGAACCAAAGGAGCACAAAAATTTTAAAAAGTGGACGAAATTAGCACATAAAAACACATAATTCTGGAATGTATTTTATTTATTTTTATTGAGGTGGGCTTGCTAGGTTTATATAAACCTAGCCAGCCCACACATTTTCTTTAAAAAAAAGGTTAAAAACTTGATAAATGGAATTTTGTTTTTAGCAAACGGGAGCACATAAAAAGCACTTAATTTTCGCATATAAATATTATAAAAATATTGATTATTTCTGTATGGGCTTGCTAGCTTTATATAAAGCTAACACGCCAATCATTGTTTTAAATTTCCGTGGAAACCAAAGGAGCACAAAAATTTTAAAAAGTGGACGAAATTAGCACATAAAAAGCACATAATTCTGGAATATATTTTTTAAATTTTTATTGAGGTGGGCTTGCTAGGTTAATGGAGGTTTTAACAATGGTTTTCACACTTTTTATGTGGCATTTTTGAATAAGGCAACTTTATATGACTTGGCAATGTCAATGTACAGTCAGTGTAGCATACACAGTCATAAGAAAAGAACACTCCAGCCTCTTTCTCTCTTTGGACTTTTTTATGATTTTCCTTAAAGCCTCAAGCGATTACATCTATTCTTTACGGGTTCGTTTGGACAGACAAACCTTTTCTTATAGAAAGGTGACAATTATTTACATGGGGTGAAGTGAGAGGTCTCGCGTAGAATGTAATAACATTTAATTCATTGGCACGTATTGATTTTTGGAGAGAACTGGATAGACTTAGTGTAGATGGGATAATTTCCGTTAGTATAGGAGATATTTTTGGAACATTGCAAATGAAAATTAAAGGCGTTATTTAAAATGTTGAAAAAGAAATGTCGAACCGTAATTTATTCGAAAATAAAAGAATCGAAGATAGAATAGATGAAAATAATTTAAACGAAACGTACTTTTGTTGATCCGTAAAGTTGTTGTAAGTAGTGGAAAATAATGTAGACGAAGCGTAATTGCGGTGATCCGTAAAGGCATAGAAACAGAGTGGAATCTCAGAATGATCGAAGTCTATCGCAAAAAGGCCGAACCTTAAAAAAGTTCAATTCAAGCGAAACGTATTTTGGCCAATCTGTAAAATTTTCGAAAATAATATAGTCGGAAGTATTTCAAACAAACCGTAATTTTGTCGGTCCCCAAAAATGTCGAAAATAATATAGGTAGTCGAAAATTAAATGCGCGAAACGCAATGGAGACGAGACGCAAAATCATCGAAACGTAATTATGTCGAAACGTAAAAAGGTTGAACTGTAAAAAAGTCGAATCGAAAACTTGTCGATTTTATAACGCAGCTGCAAAAAACTCCCCATTTCGCCAAATACACTGTTAGGGCGTTTGCACACCGGTAACGGCACGATTTGCCGCGCGCGATATATCGCGCTGCATCCGTCGTTGCGATATCGCGTACGATTTTTTGCGCGCGGCAAATCGTGCCGTTACCGTCCCGTGTGCAAGCGCGCTTACTATTAGCCTTACCTATCAGCCTATCAAAGCCTAACCTGTCAGCGCCAGTTTCACGAATTTTGCTAGAAATTTTGCTAAATATGGCAACATCGCACCTTAATTTTAGACTGTTCTACGGTTCGGTCTTTTTGCGTTTGCTCAAAACTTCGTTTCGTTGATTTTGCTTCTTCTCTTTATTGCGTATCGTGCATTTAATTTTTGCTTTTCGCCACTTTTATACGGTTCGGCCATTCTGCGTTTTGACTGAACTCCGTTTCGATCGATTTAGGTTTCGACTATATATTATTATCGACATTTTTACGGATCGACGAAACTAAGCTTCGTTTATACGGATTGACAAAACTAAGTTCCGTTTAAATAATTTTCGTCTATTTTACTTTCGATTGTTTTATTTTCGACCAACTTAGGTTATAATATTTTTTTTCCACCATACAATATTTTTAACAAAACTTTCTTTGATGTTTTTGTGGGTCGCCAAATTGAAAAGTAAATGGATTAATCAGGTCACAGTAGCGATTCCCCTGTAAAAACAATTAAAAAGTAGACCATAGTATATTACACTAATAAATATTGGCCCATACACATACATTTATTAACGCATACCGCGTCAATCTCTAAAAACTAGTAGAAATTCATGCAGTGGCGTAACTAAAAATTTTGGGCCCTTGTGCAGAGATCCTCTCGGTCCCCCTCTTTAAGTTTGCTTTAAAAATTAGAAACAAAATTTCGGACTTCCATTGTCTTTATTTATTTTAAACAAGACGTTTCGGTTAGTAAGTGTTTACACTTAAAAACGGTTAGAGAGACTTACTATTTTGTTTCTACTTAATCATTGTCTACGAGTCAAATAAAGCTTTAAAAATTCTGAGACCAATTATTGAAATAAAATGAAACAACTAAATTTATTACATTTCAAATCTCTCCATAAACAAATAAAAAAACCACAAAAAATATACAACCTAAAAAAACTAAAAATGTCTCCTCCTAGCCTTTGAGTTCGCAAAACTATTTATGATGTGCTTTAAATTTAGGGACGATGCAAGTTACTAAACGTTCTTTTAATGTTACTGAACGTTCTTTTAACGTTAGCCACCATTACTGGTAAGGTAAAAAAGAGCGGAAATACAGTATAAACTTCTGAAAAATCGCTCTCCATAAATCCATACTTGTCCATTAGCATTTGGAATAGACTGCGAACCGACATATATTTCTTAATTTCACGCTTAATCAGGTTTGCCATTTGGACAAATTGGTTTGTAGAACAAGACGAGATAATCTTCGGGTATTTCAGACAAAGCCTGTTACATTTTTTTTAGTTCTTCACAGGAGGATTCAAACAGAAATTTTGCCTCCAAAAAATTAAAATTATTTGCAATGTAAAGAAAATCTTTGCCTGATTTGTTGATTTATGCAGTCAATTACAAAATTAAATACGTTGATTTTAAACGCTCTTTCCCCCATTTCTAAACGGTGGTCACGTGCTGACTCGCCAAAGTGTTTCTTAATTACTGGTTGTCGCTTTGTTTGGAAATTTGGATCTATATTACAGTTTTCAGAAAGTTCAACAGCTTCTTTTTTTCTATCGCGATAAGAATTCCGAAAGCTGGTCATTGTTCTAAAGCCTCACTGGCTTCATTTAAATCGACGTTTCGTGTCTGCAAAATTCTAGAAGCCAGATTATATTGATTAAGAATTTTAAACATAAAAACCGTAGTGAAAACAAATTCAAATGGAGCCATTTACTTCTTTAGTTGCGGCTTCTTCTCTTTCTTCCTTTTTTTGGGATTTAAGCTAAATATCTGTTAAATATTTTAAAATATCCAAAAATTAAAGGTTTACTGCCAGGACAGATTGTACTCGTCCGGGCCATCTAGTGGGATTCAAGGTCTTTAAAGTTGTTTCAGAGTCGCCACAGAATGAAAGTGTTTATTCCTCTGCAACTTGAAACGGCAACGTTAATTACCAGATTAAGGTTGTGACTAGCGCAGTGGACATAATCTGCGCTAGGTTGTATCAGCTTAACAAGGGCTGCCTGAAATTTGGTTTGGAAGTGTAGGAGGCCCCTTCGGGGCCCCTCATGCTTAAGGGCCCTTGTGAGCCGCATACTCTCGCCCCATTGTAGTTACGGCACTGAATTCATGTGTGTAAGTCGCTGATCATTACGGCAAACCATGATTAAAAATGTGCTACCATTGCCCCACATAGCACAATCACGTGTTTAACACGTAAAAAAGGCGTGTGAAAAAAAAACGTTGATTTTAAAAGCTGCTAGAAAAAATCGTTTATTTCATATATGAAAACAAGCTTAATAGGTCATTCATTAACGTTATAAAAAATAACGTTGCTAAAAACTGCATTGTAATAACGCCATTATCAAATTAAAACAGCAATGTTTTTACGTTAATTTCACGTGATTTTTATCAACGTTAAAATCACATTAGATTCACGCCTTTTCTACACGAATTTTAAAACGCGAGTTGCATGGCTTTTCTACCGAATATTTTTGGGATTTTACTAGCAGCAGCGCCACCTATTGTCGGCATTTTTCACTTTGACGAAATCTATCAGGCAGTGCTTTGGCCTCTGAACTCCAAAAACCTGTTAAGGAACTGATCCCTGATCCTTTACGATCACGACGCATCTTTTATTAACCTAATAAAGACACATTAATATTCTGTGAATGTGTTTACTGTTAAAAAATCTTGTTTAGCTTTTAAAAAAAAATAATGTACCTATATAGATAGACATATAGATATTTTATCTTGCCTTGAGCGTCATCTTTAAAATTGTCTTGAAGTGTTGTAGTCTTAAACTAGTAAACTTTTATAACTTCCTTTCGCGTCTATTTTAAGTTTAAAAAATGTTATTAAAAAAACGTGACCAAAAAAGACGCAGAAAGTTAGTAGGTTTGAGAAGTCTTAATCTAGTGGCGTTTTAGAACATGTTGTGGAGGACTTTTCAAGTGTGAATTTGGTACATGAAAATAACGAGGGTAAAAACACATTATATACACAGCACCTGAAACTCCAGCAAAAAGTACATTTTTATAGCTTGATTTCCCCTTGTCTTTAAGGTTGTTTTCAAGTAAAAAATAAATTATTATTTTTGTTCACGTTAATTTAACGTGATTTTCGTGCTATGTGGGGCTTTTTGCCGCGTATCATCAGTGCGGATAAACCACATGAATGGATGTGTGTGCATGAGCCGCTAATGAGTTTAAAGTGTTTGCTGCAAACATTTCAAATAAACACGTGAAACACTAAAACAATGTTTCGTAAAAAATAGGAAAAGTTAATTGTTTCTGCCAGACTATAACGCAGGAAATGTTCATTGGGTTATGCAACTTCGACAGAACATGAGCGCAAGGGAGAAGAAAACAGTCGGAATGTGGGCGAGCGTGCATGCATAATAAACACTGGACCAATCACAGACAGCCGGGAGCCAGACCTACCTTAGATCAAAGCAGTGTTGTGACCAACAAAACGAAAAATTTCCTGAGACAAAATTTCTGGGTATATAAAAATCTTCTCCCAATGTAGTACCCTAAGCTCACATTATTTCTTGTCCATATGACCGGCGCAGGGGCGTATCTAGGTATTTCATTTGGGGGGGGGGATTTCGCGCTTTGATTACCCAGACAGCACAAGTACGTAACTTTGCGACGTAGTGTACGTACATAGTTCGTACATTTTTGGCCTACATCCACATATGTACGTCGTAGGAACGTAGCCATTATTTTCCTTCGATTTGTACGTACTATGGACGTACTGAAGTACGTACTATGTACGTACATTTGACGTATTTTGGCCGGATGTAAAATGTACGTACTATATACGTAGCTGGTGTACGTACATACCTGTACGTAAATTGTACGTACCTTATTGGTACATTTGTACGTACATAGTACATACTTTATTGGTCCCGGGCGTACCGACGTAAAATGGACATAAAATGTACGTCCCTGAGACGAAGTGTGCTGTCTGTGTATTGACAAGAGGAAATGGGACGCCTACTCACCGCGCCTAATTTGCCACCGGGACAACTTGTGCCGGCCCTCGCCGCTGGCTCAACTCGCTGTCGACCCGATTTGCCGCCGTGACAACAAAAATTTTGACAAGTGTTTAGAGTTATGAAATTTAATATTTGTTTACCATAAGAAAATACAAAATAACGTATCGAAAATAATATAATTTAAGAGATTGGGGTATTATTTAGGGTCGATAATTTTGATTTATGAATTGAACTTGAAAATAATTTAAATGGAGATCCATTTATGAACCGATACGTATCAAATTTGGCTTTTTGGGAGATAAACCCACTGAATTACATACCATGTACGTACTAGGCGCATCTCTAAAATTAACGTAAAATGTACGTACTATGTACGTACATACTTGTACGTAATTGGTCTCGAAGAGGACCGACGTAAAATGACCGTAGCTAATGGACGTACTATGTACGTGCACATTTGTACGTACATAGTACGTACTTTATTGGTCCCGGGCGTACCGACGTAAAATGGACATAAAATGTACGTCCCTGGGACGAAGTTTGCTGTCTGGGTATTGACAAGAGGAAATGGGACGCCTACTCACCGCGCCTAATTTGCCACCGGGACAACTTGTGCCGGCCCTCGCCACTGGCTCAACTCGCTGTCGACCCGATTTGCCGCCGTGACAACAAAAATTTTGACAAGTGTTTAGAGTTATGAAATTTAATATTTGTTTACCACAAGAAAATACAAAATGACGTATCGAAAATGATATAATTTAAGAGATTGGGATATTATTTAGAGTCGATAATTTTGATTTATGAATTGAACTTGAAAATAATTTAAATGGAGATCCATTTATGAACCGATACGTATCAAATTTGCCTTTTTGGGAGATAAAGCAGCTGAATTTGATAATTAAAGTAAATTTGAAAAAAGTTTAAGTCGCGGAAGTTTTCGTTTATGAGCCGACAATTTTGAAATTTAGGTTAACCATTATGATTTATTACAAACCGGTTTATAAGCGGAAATATCCACCATTTTAGATCCGCCAATTTGATTTTCCTAAGTTTAATTTAAAAATCATATTAAGCGACTTTAACACTTTAAAGTTCCAAATTTGAGGCATATCGGTTAATAAAAGGAAAAAATCCGCCAGTAATCTTAGACATCCCAAAGTTCTCAATTTAATACATATCGTGCATAAAGAAGAAAATCCGCCATTTAGATTTTTTTAAATTAAAAATCATAATTAGCGACCTTAACACCGCAAACTTTAAAAATAATACATATATTTTTTTTGTATTAAAAAAAATCTTTAAAAATCTTATAAAAAGCAACTTATGGGGCTTTTCATGTCAATCCGGCCACTTTTTACATCTTAAAAATGTTGATTTTAATAAAAATTTATTTTTTAAAAGTAGTTTTTGTAAAATTTTTAAAGATTTGTTTTTATAAAAATAAATATATAATAATACAAAAGTAATAATACCCAAACAAATAAAATACCGAGTATTACGTTTCTGTTAAGGAAACTTTTTACTGGCTATTTCACTTTATGACTTAGTATACCCTAAAAACTGCTCGCTTGTCCATATACATATCGCACACCCGCTGAAAAAAAGTCACAACTCAAAAATCGCCCTTATTGAGATAAACCTGCCGCCATCATCGAAATAACTTGTACTTTCTTCCATAAAAGCGTCACATTTATGTTTCGAGAATTCACCGCGAAATGGCGATGTGACTCTTTTATTTTGTCCAGTTTAACTGAGGATGCGTTCCTTTACAGTGTCACTTTTGACTTTTTAACAGCGTGAACGTGGAGTTTCATCCTGAAAAGAGTCACATTTCGAGTTGTGAAGGTTTTTGTGTGAACTATTGGTTACATCTGACCCGTATAACAAGTAAAATACTGTTCTTTTTTGTGTTGTGACTGTTTTTTCGAATTGTTCAGTGTACTTAGAATTAAGGAGAATAAGAAAAAAATCTTTTGAATTTATTAGAGAATAATCACATTCCCAGTTGTTATTCAGCATTTTATAACTCGTTGTAAAAATAAATACAAAGTTTCTTCTTTATTTGTTTTCTTTTTTTATATTATTTACCATCCCGCGTGACATCCTGATTTACAACGTCATGATGCCTTGTTCTAAAAAAGTATCACAATATCGGGTTTTTGTTTTTTTTTTAACTAAAAACGACAAAAGGGCAATTCCATGATGACTCGCGGGACAATTAGAAACACATTAATTTCAAAAATATTAATTTTGACCATAGTCATAGAAAGTCTCATGTGATTTATTGATATTCTAGTAGGGGAATGATTTCTCTGCTATTACAACTTGCTCATTTAAAAAAAGACAAAACCTAATAAATAAAGTTTTTGAAAAATCTATGCTTACTCGCGGGACATCCAATTTTTAAAAAAAATATACGGCAAGTTTTAATTATCTTTTTTCTCAAAATTTTATAGATATTTAAAAAAAACATTATTACTATAAATTTACGTACTCTTACTTGAAATTTATGAAGCCATAACTAAGATGCCAAAATGCTTGAAACTGTGTATTATAACCAATTTAGTGATTACTCGCGGGACATTACTCGCGGGACAATGCGATTTCGGTAAACAGATATTTATTTCAGCTATTTCAATAAACAATTAACACTAATAAATTATATAGGAAAACACAAAACAACACTTGATTTGTTTGAATTAAATACATTTTTTACTTCCACATGATAATTATCCAAAAATCGAAAGTTGTGGCAGCTTGTTATGTTGGGAATTGCTTTTACCAAGTTCCACTTATCATCTAAAGTTTTTTTTGCGGCTTCAATCTCTTCTGTTTCTACATAAATTACGTTTATCTTATCCAGTTTTTGAGCACATTGGTAAAAGTCTTTCGCATTAGTAATTAAAGACTTTCGACTTTTTATTTCCATCCAGACCTAAAATATAAAGTGTGGCTTTACAATTATTGTATCACTAGATACTCTCAGAAGACATTATATATTATATGCATATTTTATTCCTTAAAAACATAGTTTTAATTGAACAGATTGCCGCAGCTAACAGTTCAAACTAATAGCTATATACAATTATAAATTTTTATAAATACCTTTCTCTTTACTGTGGCCCCTACACCATCCACAGCCCCCTTTCCGTGTGACGACGCGAAAAAATTCCATTCCATTGATTCTAAATTCATTTCTGCTGGTAAGAAGCACAACGAAGACATCGTATAACGGTTTTTGAACTGCGCTGCGCATCCATCGCTAAACACGCATAATTCTACAAAATTAAATACTTTCCGTTTCAGAAATTCTACGATTTTCTTTAAAAAAACATTGACGGCGTATCTATCATGTGAGAGATAGTTCGAAACAATAGCAAAAGAAAGTATTTTGTTTGGACCCCAAGCAACGGCAGTATAGACTGTTACTTGGCTATGCGACCAATGCGCACTTTGAATTTCATCTTGTGCCGTAATTGAAAAGTTTTCCGCAAAGTCCATTTGTAATACGAATTCTTTTTCGCCAACGTTGCTTCTCTTCAAATCAAAATACTTTTGTTGGCTGTTTTTGACAAATGTGTGTTTTATAAAAAAAGGCAGTTAATTTTCTAAGGTGGAAATAATCATTTCAATGGATTTTTCAAGACTTATTATTTCTACTTTTCCGTTGATAGTTGCCCACTGTTTAAAAATTAATTCCAGAGACTCGTCATATTTCAGAGGTAGAACTGAATATTTTAAGTCAATGTCTTTACAATTCTGACAAAGCCCCATCATACAATCTTCACTTTCTAAGTTGCAAACGATTTCTTGAAGAAGCTCTCTGTGTGTTTTCGGGAACTATATTTTATTGCAATATATCAATTAAATAAAAGACATTGGCATGATATCTGCAGACACATACGTCATGAGGCATATCTGACAGAAGCATGACAAATTTGGGCCTTAATTCATAAAATTTACTAATTTTTATCTTTTCCTCTGGATTTTCTTCTTTAAAAATGCTAAAAGCTTCTGAAACTGTATACATCATGTATCTTTTTTGTGCGTGCTCTGTTCCATTTTCAGATTTTATTTTAATTTTATCCTTAACATTTGGTGAAATCCTGCTTATATCTTCTCTACAAAAAAAGTTCTCAACTTTCCTTATTGTTTCCATGTTCAGCTGGTTATACTTATAATTTGTTGTGACAGACTGGAAAAATTCTGGATTATTTTGACCAATGTCGAAACTTATGGTTAAGTTCTTATCAATCGTTTTCAAAACCCTTCTCATGATCTCTATTTTCTTATCTTTGTTGTCTGGAAGGACATTCTTGATTTTTTTCAAATCTTTCCCAATAGTTTGAGGGGTCTTATAGGCACTATTCTCTGTTTTATCCAACCTTTGAGCATCTTTTTTTGCTCGGTATTTTCTTTTTCTTTCTCTTTCCTGTTTTCTTTTCAACTCTAATAAATCTATCGAGGACAACATCTTTTGTTTCATTTTGGCTCGATATCTTTTGCAACATTCAGCATGCCGTTTACGGTATAACGACTTAAGATTTTTATTTGCATTAATTTTCTCTCTATACTTTTTGACATACTCTGTCACTTTCATTTTCCTCTTATCATTTTGTATTTTCGGCATCCTAAAAAGAGATAATATCCAACCATTTCTTTCTTGTTTGCAACCCAAAAAACAACAATAAACCGCTCTGTAACCTTTAGTAGTTAGCAAAGTATTTTTTTTCAAGATTAAAATTTAAAAAAAAAAGATATATTACAAAAAATTGCCTAAATACCTAACTACTACACTACAAATAATTTGATACTACTAATAGCAGTTTATTCAAATCTTAATTTTCTTTTAAAATCGCTTTTGTAAGTGTTAAAAAGAAAAAGTAAATATTTCTAGGCTATTAAAGATTACTCGCGGGACAAATAAAGAAAATATATAAAAAATATATTTTAGGCGTCTTGATATCTATCTAACGTGCTGGTATAACGGGCAAGTCAAAGGTTAAGAAATCTTATGTTTTTATCTAGAGTTTCTATTACGGTCGAGTTAAAAACTAAAAAAGTATTGAATTCTGCTTACTCGCGGGACAAAATTTTGCAATATAAATAAGCAAATTTTAACCAAGTTCTACTTACTTTTTACACAAAAATAATTCACTCACTAAAAGTTTGACAGCACAACAGTTTTTGACGGGCACCATGTTTCAAACCATTGCTTTTGTTTTTACATAGCCACCTGTGATAAACAATGCTGTTTATGCAATTTGACGCGGGCACGGATTCTTGCAGTATTTCGTAACATTTTAAAGTTACTAGGTAAAATTGGAAATATCTATCTAATATTTCATAAACTTTAACTCAATTTTAAACGATTAGTCAGGTTTTTTTTTTAATTTTAGACAATTTAATTTTACTAAAAAGTAAGTATCGATCATGGAATTGCCCAAAAATCATTTTTTCTGAGAAACGTACTGCACCAATTACATTGAGTTAATAGGTTCCTGTTGATATAAAATAACATGTTAACTTGTAATTTGTCATGTAAGTGAAAAATGAATCTCTCTAACGAACTAAATTCTTAAACAGCGATTTTCTCAAAACAATGTTTTTTGAGTTGTGACTATTTTTAGCGGGGGTGCGATATAAGAACGGCCAAGGCTTCCGCGCACTTACACAAGAATTTTTCTTTTTGGCATTTATGCTTCTCGGCCCACTCTAAAATTTTTAATGGCAATAAACAAAATATTGGAGCATCTTTTTTTCAAAAAAATATTAAAAATCGAAGAGGTTACATTTTCAAAATGGCGATTTTTCTAATTTATTGTCTTGTACTTAGGTCACTGAAGTGATTATTTGTCATTTTCAATATTTTTTCTTGAAGCCTCTTGTTCCGAGGGGTCATCGGCACCCTAAAATTTTGTACAGCGTCCAACAGGACTTGGGTCCTGACGTGTACTGTTGGGTCCTGTTGAGTACTGTTGGGTACTGTCGTGTACTGTCGAGTACTGTTGGGTACTGTCGTGTATTGTCGAGTACTGTTGGGTCCTGTCGGTGTACTGTTGGGTACTGTCGTCGTGCCTTGGGGGGGTCCGACAAGGACAAAGCGCGCCCTCAAAAAACATACGAGCAACAAAAAAAAAAAGAAGCTCATCATCTTTGGGGAACCGCGCCGCGCTCACCAATGTTGCGACCAAAAAAAAAACATCCTTTTTGGGGAAGGCCGACAGGGCCTTAGGGCGCACTCAAAAAAAAAAAAAAAAAAAAAAAAAGCTCATCATCTTTGGGGAACCGCACCGCGCTCACAAATCTTGCGACCAAAAAAAAAAAAAAAGTCATCCTGTCTTTTCGCATCTACGCCACTGTTTCGGGTTAGACGGTTGTGTCGAGTACTGTCGTGTACTGTTGGCTTCTATCGTACTGTTACGTCCTGTCGTGTACTGTTGGGTACTGTCGAGTACTGTTGGGTCCTGTCGTGTACTGTCGAGTACTGTTGGGTACTGTCGTGTACTGTTGGGTACTGTTGGGTCCTGTCGTGTACTGTTAGGTACTGTTAGGTACTGTCGTGTACTGTCGGGTACTGTTGGGTCCTGTCGTGTACTGTCGAGTACTGTTGGGTACTGTCGTGTACTGTCGAGTACTGTTGGGTCCTGTCGTGGTACTGTCGAGTACTGTTGGGTACTGTCGTGTACTGTCGAGTACTGTTGGATCCTGTCGTGGTACTGTCGGGTCCTGTTGTGAAATTTGTACAGTACTGTTGAAAGCTGATGACCCCTCGTCTTGTTCTTATTTCTAAACAGTAGTAAAATTTTGTTTTGCAAAGTATTTTATCAGGAAAAATCATAAACATAGATATGTTTTGGCCAATTAAGAAGATAAAACACTCTATAGATTTAAGGAATCGCAACATTTTTTTAAATTTTTTATCTTGGTGTAATCGTTATTCATACAGGAACCAAAAAATACATTTTTATTAAAATCAAAATTTTTAAGTGCAAAAGATGGCCGGGTTGAATGGAAAGCCCCATACTATTATGGAGTAGAACAATTCATGTAAGATGAATTTGAAATGAATTAAAGTTTCAAAATTTTAAACATTTTGTGTTTAAATAAGCGGGAAACATGGTGTCCCGTTAATACTTTTCCCGGGATGAGGGTCAAAACATTCAATAATGGGACAAGCCCGGAAAATAAGGGACATCTGGCAACCCTAAATGTATCCCGAAAACATGCCCCCTTCAAAAGGCTTGAGTACAAGGACGCGTTAAGAAGGACTATAAAATGTAGGCCGCCGGGTGCATCAAGAAACGCCAATAAATTTCACTCTAAGATGTTTGAATTTTTGGACAACAGATAGAAATGGAAATGGAGAAAATAAAAATTAAAACTTAAACTTTTTTAAAATTTCACTTACAATTTTATTATAAATTCGAATTTTCCTATAAAAAACTCACATTTTACTTTTTAAAATTGAATTCACTGATTTTTCAAGTTATATTTTAATTTTTACTTAATAAATTTAGAATCACGGTTTTCCGAATTCAGTTTCTTCTTTTAAATGCCCAAATTTTAACTAAAACTTTCCAAAATCGAGATTCTAATGATGCTACTGAAAATATTGTCCTGTTTGATTGGTCAACATTATTAAATCTATCCTATTGAAATAAAATGCGAATTAATCTAAACAGCTATTTAACGGATTAATCTAAAAAGCTATTTTGCTTTCAATGAAACCCTTTGTGAAATGTGGTTAAAATGCTGATTTGTACATTTTCTTTCGATACTAGGTATTGATTAGTTCCATAAATTAATTTATAACGATGTTATTTAATGAGGTTAGCAAATGAGAACGTGTTATGTTTCAAAAAATATATTCCTACATGCTACAAGTAATTCCGATATTTTAGGCACAGTGGCAACAGACGAGCAATGTGCAAGTTACATCAATGAAATACACTGAGTCAGTCCACAAATTTTAAAGGACTGGGGAACTCTCAGCCTGAAGTGTTTACAAGTTAATTTTTTTAAAGAGAGAGATTGATATTTCTCTTCAAAATTTTATACTTTTCGGAAGTAAAACACATTTATTTTGTAGGTTTGGTCGGAAATTGAAAAAGCACGGGGCAAAATTTCAAGAATCGTAGTAATTGCGTCAAGCTTCCTCTATACTCGTAGTAAAAATAGAATCTTTGTGTGTTGTAGTAAAGTGGCGATCAGCTGAACTACTGCGGAATCGAGTGGGTTTATTTTACTCGTGTAGTATTTATTCGCTAGAAAGGCCTAAACGTGGCCTTGCACAACTAGTTATGGTGGTTTAAAATCTAAAATCCCAATTTTATTCAAATTCTTGATTTTTTCGCGTTTCGTGGCCGGAAAAATTGTCAAACTGGCGAACAAAAAAGGAAATATGTTAAAACTTCTCACCCACAAATTAAGGACCCATTCCATTAACGAAGAACGCCCTTATCAGATCGAAAAAGTAAGTATACTTCTCCATTATATTTAATGGAATAAAGATTATTTATGTCCTATAGTATTTTTATGTGTATGGGTGTTTTTTTTAAATGTTCAAACTCCAGAATTTGTCATCCACAAATAAAAATTGAAATCAAGCAAAATTAAAGATATTATCAGTATTGTAAAAGCTTTAACTTTACTAATTAACAAAAGGCCCCCAATAGCAATTTTCTGTTTTTGGTAGAGAAGCAGTTTTATGACAACATGTCCTTTTTTTTGTAATCGTCCGAAACACACCGTTATTTTGTGCCGTAGGAATATAATGAATGATAATTTAGTCCTGCGCAAGTGCTTAAAATACAGTTGAATTCCTATTATTTTAAATCAGGTTTAAAGTGCTGATTTTTTAAAACATTAAAGAAAATTAATAATATTTGGATCATCTGTGAATTTTTTTGCCTATCTGAACCGGGCTTTAGAATCTGGTTAAAAAATATTTGTATTTGACTTCTTGATATCTACTAAATCTGATAAAATATAAGTATATTCACAAATATACTAATAACAGCATCATAAAAGGCACCTTGTTTTTCGCAGATTTCTCGAAAACGGCTACAGCAACAAAATTGGTTCTTCCGCAACTAATTTGTACTCGTTACCCTCGATTTAACGACATATGAAACTCTTGATCCCCTTAGTTCATATTTGAATTATGACCCCTACAATGTTACGAAATTTCAACTTTTTCCTAAATAAGGCCGCAACAAAACGGATTTTGCCGCAACAAATTGGAACTAAAAGAGCAACAAAATCCGTTTTTTGTTTTATCTCGATAGCTCTATTCAGTGGCGAGATATCGCTGGTTTCAGTAGTTTTATTAAAGAAAATATTTTTTTGCCTATAAAAAAATAACGGTTAACTTTTTTGACTATTTTACTTTTCGATGGTTGAAGGTTGAATGGTTGAAGGTTATAAGCGACAGTTTTTAAACTTTACAGCAGGGCCACTTAAAGTATTATTTGTCGCTTAGTTAAAAAACAATCTGGATTCATTCTTTTTTCATTTAACTTAAGCGACAAAAAAATCATCGTAGAAGCCTGAATAATAGCTCATTCGACGCAAAAATTATTTTTTGAATTTTGATTAAAGCTTTGATTATTGATGGGCCTTCCTAGCAACAAATAATGCCGTAAAATTAACATGTCTACTACTTATCGAATCGGAAATACGGGTGGTCCCCCTAGCTTCCGCGTAAAGCTAGAGGGACCGCCGTTTTTTTAATAACGGCTGCAGCAACCAAATCTGTTTTACCGCAACGAATTAGCAACAAATACATAGATTTATATGCTAATAAAAAAAATTGCTACCGGTGGTCAGCGAAGTTCTATTGAAAAAAAAAACAAAAAAAACAGTTTTCCTCAAATGGAAGAAAAACTGTAAGTTCAAAATGTTATTGATTATTCTTGGGCCTTTACAGCAACAATTAATGCCACAAAAACTAAATTTCTACTTGGTTCCAAATCGAAGATATGAGTGCTGCCGTGCAAAGCAGAAACCTAGTAAGTCAAAAACTAGTGTTTTGGGAAATAGAGTTTGAAGTTTATTTAAGTACATATACTAACTATAGTTTATTTAACTACATACTAACTACATAACTTCCTTGTTTTTCAAGATAGCCACATTCTAGAAAGACTGGCTGGCGCCAGTTTTTACGGCGATTTAAATGATATAAAAATCTCATTTTCGAGTAAGTCGAGTTACTAGGTTTTTGCTTTGCACGGCAGAGTGGTCCTCCCTAGCTTTACGGTAAAGCTAGTGGGACCACAATTTTTTCGTAAACGGCTGTACCAACTAAATCCATTTTATCGCAACAAATTTGCAACAAATTAGCACAGATAGCCGCGTTCTTAATGCACAATATAATGTACATAAATAATTGGGTTAAGCCTCGCAAGAGTATTGTGTGTTGCTTCTTTATAGTTCATTTTGAACTAGTTCGTTTTAGAAAAGTGAACTAGTTCCTTTTTCTTGTTAAATGAACTAGTTCATTTTTCGAGTTCGTTCGCTACTACCCATCTCTACCCTAGAGCCCGAGCGCTGCACAACACGCTAGCGCTACCAAGTCCACTTCCAATCCCTGGCTTCGCATGCGTAGATCTACCAATATTATTTACCTCATGTATTAGAATCGATGTACAGGGTGATTTTCACTTGAATGATTCTAACCACATGAAAATAGAAAGTTTCAAAAACCTAACCTAACGAAACCTAATCAGATCTAACCGAACCGAACCAAAGCAAACTAAACCAATATTTAAAAAAAAAAACTTTCCTGACTTCCTACCTGGGATGCTAGAGGATGTGAATCCGAACCGGACCGTACCGAACCGAACCTATCCAAACCTAACCCTACCCAACTAAACCTAATTAGCAGTACGTGTTGTAGTTTAGTTTGGTTAGGTTAGGTTTGGTTCAGTTTAGTTAGGTTCGGTTTGGTTCGGTTCGGATTCACATCTTCTAGGATCCCGGGCAGGAAGTCAGGAAAGTTTCTTTTTTGAAAAAAATTATTGGTTCAGTTTCCTTCGGTTCGGTTCGGTTAGATTTGATTAGGTTTTGTTAGGTTAGGTTTTTGAAACTTTCTATTTTCATGTGGTTAGAATCATTCAAGTGAAAATCACCCTGTATGCATCTATTCTAAGACATGAGGTAAATAATATTGGTAGATCTGCGCTTGCGAAGCCAGGGATTGAAAGTGGACTTGGTAGCGCTAGCGTCTTGTGAGCGCTGCTAGCATACCTAAGCTCACTCATCGTTAAGCAAGCTTTACGATGAATGTCCTTAAGCATACCGCGAGAACTCCGCAGGGTCAGCCTGAACACCCCGCTCAACGCGCTCAATTGTGCTGTGCAAGCGCCGCCTTAACGTGGATTAAAATTTTTGACCTCAGGTAATTATAATTTTGGAGATAATAGCAGTGGCGCCCCCAGGAATGTGTCTTGGGGGGGGCCCGAGGCCTCTTGTGGGGGGCCCGAAGCCTCATGATGTCAAATTTTAAGCTATTTTTTGTGGTTTATTATAAAATATGTAGAAAATATGTAAAAAAATCTAAGGCTTGGGGGGCCTCGGGCCCCCCCCCATGATAATAGGGACCAATTGCAATAAAGCCAGGCACAAATTGTGCCGGGCACTATATTGACAGTTTCTCATTATAAGAACAGCTGTGTCCTTTCAAAATTAGGCCTTTGTGTATTATAGGAGTAAATTTTAAGTAACTTTTTTTGGAAAAAATATCAGGAAGGTTTGGCCTTCAACATATCTCACATTCAGCCCATCTGACGCATCCCGGTAAACAATGTATTTAGTGCACAAGTTGTGTCCTTTTCTTTCTGAGGGTGCGATATCCCAACAAACATTTAAAGTTGTAACGACGAAACCCCAACTAGAAAGAATTTCTTAAAAGTAACCGCAACGTACTCCCGCTACGTCTCAGTATACCATACAGCGACGTGTTAATAATTCCCTAAGTGGGGAACCAATTTCTGGTCATAACTACTTGGCCAAGTGTTTAAAGTCACTGTAGTAACAACTACACTACTACGTCGCAGCCAGGTATCTAATACGTCGTAGAGGCTGTTTTTTTTTCCGTAATGGCATAAAAGTATCGATGTAGTTGCAAATAATATAATCGTTTCTTTTTGGTAGAATTATTACACAATATGGTAAACACTATACTAAACAAACTGGCTAAGTTTTTTAGTTTGGTTGTGGCTATAATATGTACTATGTTATCTAAAAGTGAGAAAATTTACTAGCAGAGGACCAATATCCAACTGCGACGCAAATTTTTATGTGAAACATGCATCATATTTATTGCAAAAAACCGACGCGCCTGTAAAATTGAATCGTTTTCTGGTATCTGATGCAATTTTTTTGTTGTGGTTTTTGAGGTTATGTTTTCCTAATCTGCCGTTAACTCTAACAAATGTTGTTTAATATGTGCATTTGGTAACATTCAAATAATTTCCTTATAAAATAGTGTATCTCCTTAATATGGGCTCAAAAAACAAAAATAAAAATATTAAATTTTCTACTTACAAAAAAAAACATGGCGTCCCAAACAATATTCCCTAATAGTCGAAAGGGTAACTTGAAAGTGAGCCTAAGTTACGGCAACGTAATACGAACCACTTTTATGGCAGTGTTCCCTTTTAGTTTTAGATAGCACACTCGAATTTCTACTTTTCCGTCGCGGCAACGTATTAGTCCCTAGCTTCCGCCACTATAAAAACACCTTCACAGTAGTAGCAACCACGCGATAAGCAATATCACTACCCTTAATTTAATGGGGTGAGGCCAATTGTCATTTTTGTCAACAACAATGCCTAATCCTGGTTTTTGGTGAATTTGTAAGTTTTTGTTGATGTGAATGATAAAAATGCGTCTCGTACTTGTAAAATATGAATCTCTATTATTACCACTTCTTACAGGTTTTAGTATACATTTTGTACTTTCGGGGGCGCCACTTACCGACCGGGGAGAATACTTTACAAAAACCAATGCAAGTATTGTATTACGAAAACTTATACAAGTATTGTATTATAAACCAAAATAAATATTGTGATATATTCTAGAAAGTGTTATCAAGGAGCTAAAAGAACGTAGTCATACACATAAAATCAACTTATTTTTTTATAAATTTAAGAAAAAAATATTTTGTTTTAAGCCAAGGGTGAAATTAAAGAACGACAAATTACTTAACAAAATTAAGTGCCTCGGCCGGGACTCGAACCCGGACCGTTTGGCTGTGTACGCAAACGCCAAACCAAACTTTAATTTCACCATTTTCACCCCTAGTTTGGAAATTTTATATACGGTTTTGAGTAAACCTGGCATTATCGTATGTTGTTATTGTTTGTCCTATTTCCCATACTATATATTATTAAGAAATATTTTTTAAATGTTGGATGGTGTCCATGTGAAGTTGTATTTCAATTAGGAAAAAAGAAAGAAAATACGGAAGTGGTATATGGTACTGATGATGCTTCATTTCGAAAATGGTCTACCTGAAAATAAATGCTGTTGCTGAGTTGAACACTTTTTTCTGTTTTCTTTCTTTTTAACTAAAAATAGTAGAGGTTGAACATTTCTAGATCGGTTGGAAATCCATGAAAAAGTACTTCTTATTTATAAAAGGAGCCACAAAAGTAGGGTTAAGAATAAGCGCGACCAAGATGCGACTGCAAAGAGTCTACGTTTCTAAAGTAGAAACAGGAGGTAGTATCTACTTTAAAAGATCGACACTAAAAAAAAGTCAAAGTATTTACGGCTTTCAAGTTGTTGCAAAAAGTTATTTTCTCTACATTATTACTTCAGATGTTACTATGATGACACCAACTTTTGTGGTAATAATTAAAGTTATAATGTAGTTGTCGGATACACTTGTTTGCGACTTCAATGAAGCTTAACTTTCTAGTGGTAATTAAGTAATATAGAAAAGTCACTGCGACTACGAAATAACGACTAAAAAGAAAGTAAAACTTTGGCAACGTCCTATCGTGGTAGGGAAGACTATCAGAATAGACTATTAGACTATCAAGTAACAATGCTAAGAAGTAGTTTAGAGGGTCGTTTTTACGAAAGCTCTACTTTTTCGTGATACTAGATAGTAGAAAGAACTAAAAAGTGCCGAATTTTTGTTGGGATCACCACATTTCTACCTTAAGATAGTAGCAAAGTCTTTGGAGCGTGTAGCCGCTACTATAAATGTTAGTTGGGATGTCAATCTCTGATCAAATTTTTGACATGAATTTTAATTTTTTTGAATGGAAAACTTTGTATTTATTTACATTTTTAGGTTTTTTCCTTATTTGAAAAGTATAGAATAGGTCACTCATAACGCATTTACACAATTTTCAATATTCAATGGGTTTATCCATAGAAATTCTCGAAAAAAAAACTTTTAACTTACATTTAATTAGACAAAACCGTCTGATTAACTTCGCAAGATTTGTCACTTGACTAGCAGTGTTCTGAGGAGTCCCATAAGGATGAAACGGTTAACTGTCAACACTTATTAGGTGTCCATTAGATCTTGGACCCCCGTGAGGTTAAGCTTTCAAGCTACCCACGGAAAAATATAAGGGAAACAAAAAAACTCCTTTTTGCCCGATTAGCCATGAAACTTGTTAGATTATAACATTCACGGGTATGAAATTTCACGTTTGTTTAGTTATAATCTGGTGAAATAAAGCATTTCATTGTTCGTAATTTTTTTTGTTTTTTTTTTCGTTTATTTTGCGGCTGAAAAGATGAATACATTGTCTATTGTTTATTTGGAATTTTAAAAAAATGTAATTTTATCTCATTGATTTTAATATGTAGTGTTTTAAATTAAAATTCTACAGGTTTATTAGTACAAGTGTTAACAATATTATTTTAAACAAAACACAAAATAAATAATAGGAAATTAGGATTCTAATGGAGTTAGACCTAAACTAATTCTAAATTTTTTAAATGAAATATAGTGTTTTGCCCAAAAAATTAAAAATTTGACAACGGATGGACAATTTGACATATGTCATGTACTAAATAATTTTTAAGGAAGACTTTTAGAACTTTTCCCATTTAAGCTTTATAGAGAGAAAGCTAGGTACTACTATAGTAAAATATAACTGATCACCCTGTACATCACAAAAAACCAAAATTTTCAAAGCACTTATTGACAGTTGTTACTCTCTAAAGCAATAGTCTCATTTAGATTTCCAATAATAGTAGTGTTTTCGCCTTTTTTTAAAATTTTTAAATTGATATTTTTAAGTTTTTTGTAATTTTTTTTACAATTATTATACAAAAACAATAATTGTAAAAAAAGAAATATGATATTTTAATAACTAAATATGCAATTAATACCCAAAATACTTTTAGACAATTTTTTCGTCAATTTTTATTTTTTGGCGAACCATATGATTGAAAAGAGAACCTGCACATCATTAAACATTTTCTGTTAAATAATTTTTTTTTTCAGACCGATGCCGACCATGATTCTGGAACTGAATCAGATGAAGAGGCTAAACCTCAAGAAATGCAATCTCCTGGTTAGTATTGTTTAAATATTTAACTACTCGCGTGCGGTAAAGTAATTACTTTCCCGCATGCCGTACGGTAAAGTTACTTTACCGCACGCGCACCACTTGGGAACCTTAGCAACGCGTCAATAAGACAGCTTTAATATTTGTTTACATTTCAATTCCATTTAATTTAACATGTTTATTTATAAATTACATTCACTTTTTTGAAAAATAAGTGCCTTACACATGCGGAAAGTGTCGTTACCGCCATTGAAGGCTTGACCAACTGCTGTCGCGTGCGGTAATGTATTACTTTCCGCACTCGTTAAGTAAATAACTATTTTCTACGAGTATGCGTGTGTCACTTTTCAGCACGTATTGTCAAATATCAGTGGCGGCGGGTGGTAAAAAGCTTTCGGAGTGCACACCAAAAAAATAAAAAATTGCGGCGCAGGCGGAATTTTTTTTTGCAAATAATTAAAAAATGAGATATTTAGTTAGATATTAGTTACCTACCTATTATTATTGAAATTATAAATAAATAATAAATGTATCATACCCAGTTTACATATTTTCTCTTCTAATGGCAAAGATGAAAATTTAATTGTTTTTAAATATTGCACGCTAATGCTATCAGAATTAGAAACTTCCGCCATTGTTGTAAATACCAAATCGTTGAAATCAAAACAAACCGCCAGCGCCCGCCCGATAATGCCAAATTAGTGGTGTGCAAATACTATCTACTCGATACTTTAATATCTGATACATGGGCGGATTCGAAGTAATCGAATATCCTTCGACGCCAAATACTCGTTACTCGAATCCCGAATGGGACCGAAGCCGAAGTGTTACTTTCGTATCAATTGTATCGGCATCGGCCGTATGAGTAACGAGTTTGGAGTACTTGTAATCATTTGGACCGATATTTATATATTGGATTTACCGATAATATAATATAAATAATAATAAAATCTAATACTCGAATAGGAAGTATCAGTATCTACTCAATACTTGGAAAAGTAATCGTTGCACATCACTATGCCAAATTGTCTAAGTGCACTAATTAAAAGTGCCCTTGAGCTCCTCTAACATGCAACGCGAACCATTGGTGCGGGGGGCGTCACGGGGGTGCGGGCGGCATCGAGGCTAGTTTTTGCACAGATTTTGTCCTAGGCACTGCCGCAGGAAGGTTCAGATTCTATGTACTGTAAAATTCTATTGGGACATGTCGTCCTCTCTTTCTATATTTCGTAATTAGAATGCGACACAACATCTACGGAGCAAATAAAAGTGAATAATTAGATTCGAACTAACTATATAGCGCATCCGCCAGCATGCACCGCGGTTTGAATACGAATACAAACACATACCTACCGGGTATTAATTTAGATGCTAGGTAATATTCCAGTCTTTAGTGAATTACTTTTGGGGTAATTATTAATTAAATTTTAGTATTTTTTTAAGTAAAATTTGGGAGTGAACGTGCACATGTGCACTTATGGAGAAACCGCCACTGTCAAATATGAAGTTCTTGATATTGAGTTGGTTTTGAGTTTAAAAATATCGTTTTGAGAGAAACATTCGATGTTGGATGAGAAGATAACTTAGACAAATTTCGGTGTATCCTCTTCATTGATAGAGTTGTGGAGAAACCAGATATCCACTTCTTTTAATGCGATTTAGATTTATATTGATTTTAAATTAGCAACCGGAACTGCCATACCGCAGAAATCACACTGGAGGGTCTGATGGTTGCGTGCACTTAAAGGCCGATTGACATGGTGCATGACAATAAAATTTGCAGGCAAATGCATGAAATTTTGCCCAGGTGCATGCGCAGTACAAATCCAGCTGATTGTTGCAGGCAATCCATTTTTATCGGTCCGGTGCCATATTTTTGCAAGCAAACTGTACTTGCATGCAAACTGGGGAATTTTTACTTAGATTCTGGGGAATCCATGCATGGCCATGCACAATGTCAAACGAAAAGAAGATTTTTTGCAGGCAACAATTTGACCGAAATTTTTTGCTTGCAAATATTTGCAGCGCGTCATGCACCATGTCAAGCGGTCAAGAAAAGGCGATTGGTATTGAGTGCAATCTTTTTAATTTTAAAAATATCAGAAACGTGAGCGCTTTTGACACTAAGTTATTACTGCGTTACCGAAAAGACAAAAAATTCCAACAAGAACTCCTTATAAATAACGCAACGCACATATATCTTCCTAGCTTTTGGTGACACATAATAGTTTCGAGTTTGACACGTTTAGTTTACAACAATTTTTGCTAATACAAAAACTCTAGCAAAATTTTGGTTTTCTTCCAAAAAAAAAAGTGCTATAACTAGACTAAAGTAATAAAATTAACATTTTCTCAAACAAAACCGTTGAAATCTTGAACAAAAACTAAAAAGGTGTGCCATAAATTTGGCTTGGCCGGAAAATGTCCAATCTGTGCAAGTGCAAGAATTACCCCGATCAGTAACACCATTTTTCGGTGTTACAGATATGGTTTTAAAGCATTGTATTCAATCAATCAATCAATAGTAAAAAATCAAAAAGGCGAAATTAGAGTAATTTTTGACATATCGCACCCCCGCTAAAAAATAGTCACAACTCAAAAAAACATTGTTTTGAGAAAATCGCTGTTAAAGAATTTAGTTCATTAGAGAGATTCATTTTTCACTTACATGACAAATTACGAGTTAACATGTGATTTTATATCAACAGGAACCTATTAACTCAATGTAATTGGTGCAGTACGTTTCTCAGAGAAAATGATTTTTGTCGTTTTTAGTTTAAAAAAGACAAAAACCCGATATTGTGACACTTTTTTAAAACAAGGCATCATGACGATGTAAATCAGGATGTCACGCAGGATGGTAAATAATATAAAAAAAGAAAACAAATAAAGAAGAAACTTTGTATTTATTTTTACAACGAGTTATAAAATGCTGAATAAGAACTGGGAATGTGATTGTTCTCTAATAAATTCAAAAGATTTTTTCTTATTCCCCTTAATTCTAAATACACTGAACAATTCGAAAAAACAGTCACAACACAAAAAAGAACAGTATTTTACTTGTTATATGGGTCAGATTTAACCAATAGTTCACACGAAAACCTTCACAACTCGAAATGTGACTCTTTTCAGGATGAAACTCCACGTTCACGCTGTTATAAAATCAAAAGTGACACTGTAAAGGAACGCATCCTCAGCTAAACTGGACAAAATAAAAGAGTCACATCGCCATTTCGCGGTGAGTTGTCGAAACATAAATGTGACGCTTTTATGGAAGAAAGTACAAGTTATTTCGATGATGGCGGCAGGTTTATCTCAATAAGGGCGATTTTTGAGTTGTGACTCTTTTTCGGCGGGTATGCGATATTTTCTAGAAAATAAAAATTGAGATTTTCACGAATATTGATTTTTTAGACCAATAAAAGTTATGTCAAAACAAGTGTCGCCCCAAAGATGGAAGCCTTCATTCTTAAATTTGAGATAAAAAATTATTATGTTTCTACTGACATAAAACGCAACAAACATAATCCTACATGTAAATATTAAGTCAAAGCTAAATATACTAGCTATTTATTTTTTTTATTTTTTTTTTATTTTAGTACAAGGCTTAGGGTCATTAGCGCACAAAATTTAACAATAAATTGTTTAAGCTAAATACAATGTAATAATTTACAGTCTTTTAAGAAGTTGATAAGTTTATCCGTATTTTGTTCACTATTATTTAATAATTTTGCTAAGTTGTGTTCAATTTTGTGATTTTGTCTTTGGTTTTGGTATTTCAGGCATTCAACTAGAACATGTTTTACTGTTAATATTTCGCGGCACTGTGGACACGTAGGTGCATTTGTTTTTTTAAAAATATATTCATGTGTTAGTTTAGTGTGACCCATTCTAAGCCTGCTCGTGATTTTTTGTACCTGGCGCGATTTGGGCATCAGTGTCCATGGGTTTACCGATTCTTTTACTTCGCGAAGTTTAGAAGTTGAACTATTCCACTTTTCTTGCCACAGCATTTTAATTTTTGCTTTAGTCCACATTTTGAAATCACTACACACAGTTTGGTTTATGATTTTAGAGTTCATGTCACTTATAGCTCTTTTGGCTTGTATGTATGCTAACTGGTTGCCCTTTATATTCACATGAGAAGGAACCCATATAAATACTACATTTAGTGATGTGTCTTGGATTTTAAAAAGTTGATCCTTGATGTAGAGTTCAATTGGATGTTTTGAATACATTACCGAAATTGACTGAATTGCGCTTAGTGAATCTGTAATTATTGCAGTATACTTTTGTTTTTTTTCTATATACATATAATAGGGCTTCAAATATAGCGTAGAGTTCTGCGCTATATACACTGGAAAATTTGGTCAGTTTAAAAAGATGATTTTCTCCATTTTCAACAACAAAGGCAGCTCCTAGGCCTTCTAAGGTTTTCGATGCGTCAGTGTATATTTTCGTATAGTTTTGCATATTTTGCAAAGTGTTAAGAAACTCTTTCTGTAAAATTAGAGGATTCGTGCAAGATTTATTAAATCTGGTCATAGACGTTATAACCTCTGGAGAACTAAGCCATGGTGGGTTTTGCCTTTGATGTTCAAAAAATGCTGGAATACTTTCTCCAATTTGTATTTGGTATCGCTGAATCCTTTCGTAAAATGATGGGGTGCTATTTGGTCTTAATTGATAGATATTTCTAAATCTGTTATCTGTGAGGTTCTGTCTAGCTGGATTAGAGTGATTTTGTATTTCCCCCGTGGCGTAAGAGAAGCTTAAAAACATTCTTCGAAGTTCTAGTGAGGGTTCACCTGCTTCACAAAGAAGGCTTTCTATTGGGCTTATACGATAAGCTCCTAGAATTATTCTTAAGCATGTATTATGGATAATATTTAGAGAGTATAAAGTAGTTTTTGGTACAGAATTATATGCTGTACAGCCATAGTCAAGCCTTGATCTTATAAGTGTTCTGTAAATAGTTAAGAGGGTGCTAGCATCTGCGCCCCAGGATCTGTTAGACAAAACTTTAAGGAGATTTATATTTTTCTGGCATTTCTGAAGAAGTGTTTTAATATGTTGGCTCCAGTTTAGTTTGCAGTCTAAGATCATACCTAGAAACCTTATAGATTCCACACATTGAAGGTCTACTCCGTACAGTTGAAGTTTTGGATTGGTAAGGCCTATCCTTCCTTTTGAGAATAACATAATCTTGGTTTTTTCTGCAGAAAAGATAAAACCTGTATTGTAAGACCATTCCTTTATTTTACTAATCTGTGCTTGGAGTAGTGCTTCTAGGGACTGCATAGATTTTCCTTTAATTTTTAAAATTAAATTATCACAAAAGAGTCGAGCTTTTACTGGAGCTTTAATGTCTTTCAGGATATCATTGATTGCAGCTAAAAAGAGAGTAACACTTATGACAGAGCCTTGGGGTGTTCCATTTTCCTGTATAACTTCATCTGATAGCTCGTTGTTTGCACGTACTTGAAATTTTCGAATTTGTAAAAAGTTTTTAATAAAGTAAGCTATGTTTCCACCAATATTCCAATCTCTAATCTGTCGTAAAATTTTGTGCCGCCATGCAGTGTCATAAGCTTTCCTAACATCAAAGAATACCGAGACGCAGTTTTGTTTATTTGCGAAAGCTTCATGAATTTCAGATTCCAATTCAACTATGTTATCTTGTATTGACCTGTTCATGTGAAAGCCACTTTGTTCTGGAATCAGTAGGTTTTCTTTTTCTAAAAACCAACACAGTCTATGGTTGACGATTTTTTCAAGTAGTTTACACATCACACAAGTAAGTGAAATTGGTCTATAGGATTCTGGATCTGTTTCTGATTTACCTTGCTTTAGAATTGGAATAACTATAGCTTTTGCCCAAAGTTTTGGAAACTGACGCTGGGTCCATATTTTATTGAAAAAATCTAGAAGTAGCTCTTTGGCACTATTTGGAAGGTTTTGAATTAATAATGCGGGAATGTCATCAGGGCCCGGTGCGGTGTTTTTAAGGCTTCTCAAAGTTTCTTCTAGTTCCATTTTGGTAATTCTGCTATTTAAAGAGTTATTTTCCTCATTAAAAACAAGGATCTCGTCTTGTTCAGTTCTTATTTTAAAGTTTAAAAATTGCGGGTTCAAACTGTCATGGGAGGAATTAAAATATTAATTTCTAGCTAGTACGTTTGAAATGTCTTTGCTTTCAGTAAAAGTTTGACCATTGAGTAATAGCTTTTGGATCGACAAGTGGGTAGTTTTCCCTTCAATTCTTCTTACTTTATCCCAAACTTCTGCGCTAGATGTACTTGAATTAAGCGAGGTGGTGAAGTTTATAAAAGATTCTTTTTTACTTTTTGTGACTGTGTAACGTGCTTTGGCCCTGTTTTTTAAACAGAATTAAGTTTTCTTGTGTGTTATTCCTTTTATATCTATTAAAGGCGTTGTTACTTTCTTGTATTGCTTTTGCACAGTCTTGATTCCACCATGAAACATGCTTTCGGTTTTTAGGGTATTGCTTTTTCCTGACGGAGATGAGAGCACAATCTTTAATTATCTGGTTAATATTTTCCAGCGATTTATCAATATCAAACTCCATACAGGTCGGTTTTAATCTTTGATGTATTAATTCTTGATATAGTTTCCAATTTGCATTTTTAAACTTCCATTTTTCTAGGCTATAGGTTTCATATGTTTCCTCTATGCTGGTGGTTAGAATAGGGAAATGGTCGCTTTGGCAAAGTGACGGAAGGACTTTCCATTTTAAAGACGTTGCAATATACTAGTTTGCAATATACTAGCTATTAAAAAACCAATAATGGGATTGGTTATAATTGGCTATTTTCTTTGATTAAAATAAATGTTTTGTATAATCAATGTTATTTTCCAAATTGGACTTAATTTTCAGTATTTTATTTGTAAATGTAAAGTGTCACTTTTCGTACAAAAAATGGTAAGGGCTGGTTTTCCGGTCGGTTAAAAAATGACTTTAGGGACAGAAAGTGTCATTTTTATTTCTAAAAAGAGAGATAAATTTCATTGCTTTCTATCACTAAAATGTTAAAATAATTTCTCATAAAAACATTTCTGACAACTGCTTGCCTTTTTTCTTTGTTTTGTTTAAATTTATTTAAATTATTAAAATATTGCAGTGAAATATAAAATTAAAAATACATGAGAAAAAGAAAAATAGGTTGTGCCAGTGCCAAACTCTGGTTTGGTAAAACAAGGTCCTATCTGTAAAAAATGCCTTTTAGGATAATGAGCAATTTATGCCAGAAATGTAAATTTCAAAAACTTAATACTTCTTGGTCCGAAGTGAATTGTGTCAGAGTTCTTTTAGAAGTGTTTTTAAAAGTAATCTTCAGGTTTTTTTTAATTAACTAATTTTCTGTCAATTTACTATGTGCATGAACCTGGCCCTTATTCCATCAAGCGCAGGTTTCTGACAAAGCCACAGAACTTAAACAGCACCGAGTTAGTGACGCCATCTAGGTTTCATCAGCGGAATACTACTCAGTTAGTGTCCTTAATTACAACCAAGTAGTGTCTGCCTCGGGCGCAAATAAAAATGAACTCGACTGCACAATAGTGGATTTCGTGTAACAATACTTCACGTCATCTTTATTTTACAACCACATTGTATAAATTATTGGCAAAATATAAGTAGTGCGTTTTTCTTCTAGTTTTCTCCGACCGCATGTGCAGTGTCTCACCGGCAGATACAGGGTGTTCCATGGAAAGCCCCGCTCCAGATCATCACGACCCCCACTCTTCGGAGGAAGAACTTGAAGTGATCTACAGCAACTCCTCAAACACAAAGAAGTCAGAAACTTTGTCTGCAAGCAGCACACCCCTTAGGGCTGCCTCGGTTTGTTTGCCAGAAAAACGAAAATGGTCACAAGTCGAGGAATATCAAAGGTAATTTCTTCAGTGACGGCTCGTGAGTAGTTTTTTCCAGGTCAAAATATGGTGGTAATGACGTCATCATGATAGTCGAATAGTCTGGGTGGTCCTTTTGGCCATAGGCCAATAGTGTGAGTGGTTTTTTGACCTTGAAAGATTGTTAAGGTCATTTTGTGCAAAGGTGAATAGTGTGGATGGTCTTTTTGACCTTAATATGATATCGCATAGTTGCGAAGGCCATTATCTTTTGTGTGCAGAGGCAAATAGTGTGAGTGGTCTTTTTGACCCTGATACGACATTGTAAAGTTATGTGGCTCTTTGTCTTTTGTGTTCAGAGGTGAATAGTGTGGGAGGTCTTTTTGACCTTAATAAGATATTGTACATATTTGGGAATTATTATTATTTCATAATTTATTAAAATTAGTCTTTTTAGCTCACACTACTACTATACTATAGTAGTGTGTGCTATGGTGATCCTAATTTTTTCGAGAAAAAAAAAGTTGCTCCGATTTCAAAAATTTTTATATATCTTTGCGTTTCAGATGATTTTGAAACTTTTTTGTCTTGCTGTCTGTCTGTCTGTCTGTAACGACCAACCCGCATAACTCAAAAACCGCTTGTCCGATTTAAATAAAATTTGGTACCTAGGCTGAGTCTTGGGCCGTGGTGGTCCCATTAATAAACGAAATCCACCGAACGCAATTCACATAAAAGGGTGGGGGTAGATTTCAAAAATGAGAGTTTATGTGAAAATATGGCGTGTATGATATCAAACAAAAGGTAAATGAGTCTGGAGTTAAACAAAATACATTTTAGTTTTTAAAAAAAGGGTGGGGGTAGATTTTAAAAATTAGAGTATAAGGCAAAACATGGCTTGTGTGGTATCAAACGAAAGGTAATTGAGTCTGGAGTTGAATAAAATATATTTCAGTTTTTAGTTATATTAGCTCACACGTACACTATAACTACAGTACGTAGTGTGAGCTTAGGTGCCCATAGATTGGCAGAGTATTTTTTATATATATACAGATTTTTTTCTCTCTTTATTCTTGGCAATTTGGGACCATGATAAAGCAAACAGTTTTTTGTTGAACACATGCATCGTTTCATTCTTAAATCCTACGCGATAAGATAATATGTCTTACTCAGGGCACAGGTGGAAAAAGAATGGAGCGAGTTTACAGTGAAGTTTGACTCACCTGTTTACCGGAGAAAAGACATTCTTTTCTATTAACTTGCAAATAAATAGCCAAGATATTACACACGTTTTGTAAAACGTCAGTATATAGTGCCTAATTTTCTCGGGCGATTTCCCGAAACTGGAAAATTTAAGAACTTCTTCGCACCCTAGTGACACAGTTCGTGCGGAAATAGGGGTACCCCGGGTAACAACAACGAAGTTACCAGGTGAGCTCCATAATTGTATTTTTTATCTGTGCCAAAGAAATTCAAGGAACCCTAGAAGACGCATCCCCATTATTTAATACGCAAATTCATTCATTATGCATGAAATCTCAGAAAATTTCGCCGAATCCTCGCAGGCAACACTGTAAGAGGTATAAAAGAGAAATCGATGAAAAACCATGGGCGTGCAGATTTTGTTGAAAATAAAATAAATATATTATAGACATTTTCCTATAAAATTTTTCCACCCAAAATTATAAAATTTAAATAAGTGTAAAATATTACCGGACAGCTTTGACAGCCATTCTATTTAAATGACTCTTTTTACAGAATTAATTTCTTTATCGATTTATAATATTAGAAATCAATAACTTATTTACAGCTGGTAATAACCGTAGTTTTGATTTTTATTATTTTTCCCTAAAGATAAGAAATCTGCTTTATATTATTTTTTCAGGATATAGAAAAGTGTAACTTTATTCCCTAAAATTTAAAACACAGGTAAAAGTGTTTCTTTTTATTTCAAATTGTCAAAGGTGTTTTTTTACCTTTTTACTCTTTCACCTTGGTAATACATTGCTCTTAGTAAATTTTTTACAGTAAGTAGATTTGTTCTGTTAAAAAAAGTCAAAAACTCCGAATTATATACTCAGACCTTGAGATATTTATCAAAATTTTTGCATCAGGATTTAAAGAGTCTATTTGATCTCCTAGTGTACAGGGTGCATTTTCGACACTTTTGGGTGTTTTCGGTTTCTATGTTTATAATATTGATATGCGATGTTTACCATCATTATTCTCTTCAAATTAAAGCACACTAAGGTGTAGTCGTTTTTTCTTCAATCTTCTCTAGAAGTTCACGAAACCACCCAAATGATAAAAATGGGACAGCCTATACTTATAATATAGATTTTTTGTTATATTTTATCAGCAAAACTCTTGCCTCGAAATAAAAGGACTCATTGGTTTATTTTACCAAAATCCATTCATTAGTTTATTAAACTCTAGAAATTAGTTTTTTTAGAAAATATTTGAGTCTGTGTTTTTTTACATTTGCAAATGTTAAAAAATATGACTTATTCAGTTTTATCAACAAAAGACTTGATTTCCATAAAAAAATCTATTTAATTTTTATTTACCAAATAAAATAAAAATGAAAAAATATTATTTATAATTAAGTGATTATTATAGAGGGTATCCCATAACTTAGGCGCCATAGTGCAGCAGGTGATAGAGGAGGTTATTTCCAAGAAAAAAGTTTATATAACATGGGGTCAACATTCATCTGTTTTTAAGATATAGGATTTTTAAAGAGGAGTGGGTGAAAACGGGTTATACAAAAAAAAATCTGTCACAGCCAGCTGAATACTCAGCTAATTGTGATTAAAAAATGTGGTACTCCTTTTTTGATAATATTACAAGTGGAGGAGGTACGGGCTGTCAAAATAACCTCGAAAATGTATAAAAAATAATAACTTTTTTTAAATTAATTTTTGCTTTCTCTTTTAAAAAATATCAATAATATTTCATTATTATGTCTCGCTAGAGACTTGTTTTTATTAACAAAAAATATTTAAAAAACATTGCATTTAATACGGCATTCATAAAAGTTCATACCAAAAAAATAGTATTTTCTAAAAAAATTGACTTAATTTCAATTTACTGCTTTTGTTCTAATACAATACTACGCAATTTCATATTTGCGTTTTTTTAGAAAGTTATTATCACAAAAGTTAAAAAAAAACAACAAGTTTTTGATCAGACATGACCTCCTTTATCACTTGTTGGCCTATGGCCCCTAAGTTATGGGACAACCTGTATATACAAACATGATTAAATTTGGCAAATATAAGAATTAAGAACAATATTTTAATCCATTTGACTCAAGGCTCTCTTTTAATTAATCACCAGGGACTATGCAGTACCTAAGTGAAAAGGAAGTTAAAACTCTTTTTTTTCTGTGTAAAAGTAGGTACTACCTTTTTTCTTCTTATAGTTATATTTGTAACTACTTTTTTACATCATTACATGATGATCGAACATCAAAAACAACCAGTGATAATATATTATGTATACTTTATAATAAAAAGAGATAGTTGAATAATTAACTACTAACCACTAGTAGTAAGTAGTTTTCTCAATTTGAACTAGTCTTTAACACCTGACCTTGGGCAAGGCATTTGGTACAAGATAGTGCCTACTAGGTGCTAAACGAACATACTGAGGATCAAAGTGGTCAGAACAAAGACATGCCCATTTTGACAGAATTTTTTCCTTATTAAGGTCAATAATCTCCCTCCAAAGCTCTCTCTTGTTTGGATCAGTGGGGAACCTAGTAAACTCATAAATTTGAATATTTTTAAAATGTTTAATAACTGTACAGTAGCATGACATAACATAACATCACAGAGTGAAAATGGTTGTTTACATAAGAAATAAATATTTAGAGTTATATATTATTGCCAGAATAAATTAAGAAACTTTTCCAAAAAAACCCAAATACTAGAGGTGGGAAAATAAGGGAATTTGCAACAATAAATAATGTTTCTTAAAACTTCTTTGTAAAATAAATCACTAATATTTTGTAAAAAAAGTTATAAACCACACCACTGTCTTACCAAATCGTAAACAATATGACGGTTTCTGGAAGAGATTCAAACTTACCGGTGAAATGATACATCCAGCCACTTCTCGTCACTTTTGTCACACAGAATGCACTTCTTAGGCATTTTTAAAGTTATTTAATAAAAAAAAATCTTTATTTTGTGATAAATATTGCAAAAAAAGGCACGTTTATTCGGATAACATCTCAAAGGCAACGATAAATGATGCAAGGGTGACGTTTGGTCTACATTGTTGCCGCTATTAATTTTTTTTCTGAAAAATAGCGAACAAAAATCAGTTTTTTGCATTTTACGCGAGAACGATACGTCGTAGGGCAAAATTTAATGTATGAGAAATATTACCCATAGGATTCCCTACAATCGGTCTCCATAGTCTATAGGTCTACAACCACACGTTTAGAAGAAAATTTCAAAAAATTATGTTTTTTGCAATTTATGCAAAAACGGTAAGTCATAAAAAAAAACTTTATTGACATAAAATGATCAAGACACAATTCTCTACAATGCCACAATGACAATTTACAGCTCTACAACCACATGTGTTGAAGACAGAGGGTGCCGAAAATGCCCATTATATACTTTTTTGCGTTTTACGCAAAAACCATAAGTCATAGAGCTGTGACTCACATAGGTGAATTGTAGAGAATGGCGTCCTGGAGATTTCTTGTCTATAGTGTGTTTTTCTAGGACCTACCGTTTTTGCATAAAACAAAATAATAATTTTTGCAAATTTGGCGTTGTAAACCTGTGGCCCAAAAGGAAAGAATGTAGAAAATTGTGTCCTTTAACATTTTATGTTTATAAAGTTTCTTTCTACGACTAAAAAAAACACAATTTTTGACAACTTAGCTGCCATCTACCTTCTAAACATGTTGTTGTAGACCTATAGACTATGGAGATTGATTGTAAAGACTCGTATGGGTAATATGTCTCTAAAATAAAATTCTTCTCTACGACTTACCGTTTTTGCGTAAAATGCAAAAAACTGATTTTTGTCAATTTTGGTGCCCTCTATCTTCTATACATGTAAGTCTAGAGCTATAACCTTTAAGAAAAATTGTAAAGGAATTTTTGAAGTGTAAACTTCTTTAGGCGCGTTTAGTAGTTTTTGTGGGTACTGAATTGAACTGAGCCGTCAGACTCGGCTATGTAACGCTCATTCGGGTGAAGTCGGCTCGAGTCGACTAACTGTGAGAGGAACATTCAGCGAGCAATATGATGATGCAGATGAAGGCCAGAATTATTAATTTCGCCTTGTTAAAGTTTACACTTCTGCCATGTGGTCTTAAGCACACACAATTTTTTTTTGTCAAAAAAGGTTTTCTCTGCGACGTTCCATTTTCGCGTAAAATCAAATCAAAAAGCTTTTTGAGTTTTCCAGAGTTGCCCAGGGGAGTTTTGTAGACTAATTTTTTTAAGCTATATATATATATATATATATATATATATATATATATATATATATATATACACATATATTATATAAAAAAAAAGGTTTTTTTAACTTTCGTGATCAAAACATTTAACTTAAATTTATTTGGACTAAAAGCAAGAGTTATTTTTATACCGAAAACATATAATTAATAGTTAAAAGTGCAGTTTAGTCATCTGGTTTTAATAACTTTTTAAATACCGCCTAGGAATACAAAACTAATAAACTATTTATGAACTCTAACCTCACACCAAAGAAATTTAATTAAACTTACTTTTAGTTGAACGTTTTTCACACTTAAATGGAGTCCCGTTTTTTTCAAAAAACCGAAAACCAAATCAATATTTTAAACTGCGCATTCCCTACCGTACTTTTTCTTCTCACATAAAATATCTCCCTCTCAGCTGTGGTCGAGCATATGTGAAGTTAGTAAGAGGAAGATAATTTTATGTGATCAGAAAGAGAGAGGTGCGCATGTGCAGTTAAAAAAAATGGTTTGCATTACAGGATATCGCCGCTAGTTATTTTGTGTTCCTGCAAAAAACAAGCTCAAGTTGGTTGACTGCACAAAAATTGCAATTTTGTGCTAATCGTTGTACGTTTTATAAAAATCGACAATCAACAATCTTCGAAAAAAACCAACTTTATTTAGCTGATTATTTCTAATTTATACTTTCCTTTTAATTCAAAATAGATAAGGATTTAAACCGCCACATAGATCTATAAAAACAGGGACTTAAAAGCAAATGTTTTATGATTTTTGTTAAGTTTAGGTACCTATGTAAACAAAAATTTACCGATTGATTATTGGATAACATATTCTAACTTAAAAAAAAAACTTTTTTTCAAACATTTATATACATATG
The DNA here is from genome assembly GCA_963576565.1 of Aspidapion aeneum. Classification (NCBI taxonomy): domain Eukaryota; kingdom Metazoa; phylum Arthropoda; class Insecta; order Coleoptera; family Brentidae; genus Aspidapion; species Aspidapion aeneum. Next base: position 131,393,670 of record OY755039.1, read on the forward strand.
TGCATATAGGCACACAGACAGACATGCATACATACATATCTAGAGGTTATACTTACAACCTAGAATTAAATTGTGTAGAAAAACATTATTAATGATAGGATCTCAAAAAAAATCAATGAAAACAATCCTTTTCTCACATAGGATGGTAAACATATTCTATTACAGGTACATGTATAGCAATCCAAAACGTAAGCCGAATTCAAAAACAAAATATTATTTTGATTTTTATCAAATTTAGAAGTTATAAAAGTACTGGCAACATTGTTGCGAATTTGAAAGAAATCCCCAGTATAAGACTTTTTGTGTCTGATGAAGTTTAGGATTTCTATACGGGGTCTACCTTTAGTTGAATGTTTTTGATCTGTGCACTACGCATTTTTTTAAGACCAGACAATTTTCCTTAATCCTATAGTAATACAGTGTTTTCTTTAAATCGGTTAAATACTTTCTGCTTCATTAATGGTCCTTCGAGCCGGATGAAGGCTAGTTTTCGTCATTAAAATTTTAAAACTTTGCGTTTTCGATTTTATTGGGAGAAGTTTTCAATTTTCTTGTTGCAAGAAGTTTAGGTTTTTCCAAATTTTTATATTTTAGCATGTGTACTGCGCCATTTCGAACGTTTTTAACGCAAGTCAATCAACTTTTCAATTTTTGAAAGGACTTTTTTTAAATAATTTTATTTAAAAGTAGTAGTATGCCATTTTTTACTTTGCATTTGGAAAATAATGCTTAAGATATACAAAAATATTTTTAAAGCTACATATTAACATATTTACAAAGTTGAGGTTTTGAATACCTTGATTTTTTATTTTTTAAAACAGATAAAAGGTTTTTATGCGTAAATGAGCAAAAAAAACCGTTGTTTTTATGCGGTTTTCTTTTGATAAATAAAGCGTTTTCAATACGTTGTTTTTTAACACACTAAATAAAAATTTAATTTAGTGAATTATATTATTTTCTTTGTTTTCTACTAGAAAATAAACAACGTAGGTAAGTCACATTGTCCGGTCTTGGGGGTTTTGCGCAAATTTTATTTTTCAATTTACAGGGCGCATTTTATTTTTTGTTTTGCCAATTATTTAGTCATTTGTTTTAATAACTTTTAAAAATGGGCGACAAATTGAACAGGGCCAATTTAAAACACACGACCGCATTTAATAGGTTAACGGAGGCTTTAGTTGTGGGGCAAAAGGGCTGAGGTTTTAGCTAGGGCAGATGAAATTGAGGAGGTTTACCAGGACTTTCGAGTTTAAGGTTTATGACGTCATGAGGATTTCTGCTGATAAGGCTTTTTATGGTGTCAAAGGTTTGAAAAATGATTTTATAATCAAAGATTCGACTGCTTCATCGGCAAACACTTCCCTGAATCCAACCCATAGACCGGGTCCCTCTTCTTCGAAAATTTTAGCAAACCTTCCAAAGCTAACCATGCCGAAATTTAACGGTGATTATAAAGATTGGTCTGCGTTTTATGATTTTTTCAACAGTGTTATTCATAATAATTCTAATTTATCTGGAGTCGATAAATTTCGACACTTGCTTACCTTATTAGAGGAACAACCTCTTGCCTTAATCAAGGGTCTTCCTATCACATAGGTAAATTATTTTGTACCGTATGATATACTAGAAAACAGGTATCAAAATAAAAGAATTTTGGCCACCCAATATTATAACGCTATTTTTAATGCTCCTTCAGTAGAAAAACGCAATTGTACTGAATTGCGACGTCTATTGAACATTTTTAATGAAAATCTTGCGGCCCTAAGAGCGTTGCAGTTTCCTGTAGATCACTGGTATTTTTTATTGATGAACTTCTTAGCAGGAAAATTAGATCAAAAAACTCGAACGGAATTCGAGCAAGAAAATAGTTTAAGCACTGAAATACCAACATATCGGCAACTTCGACTCTTTCTTGAACGAACTTGCAAAGCTCTTGAGTCAGTTCAGTACACGAGCAATAATGTAAATGGTATAAATGTTTTAAGCAAGCCAAAAAGGACAATAAATGGAAATCATCACCAAATCAAAATTTTCCTAATAATAAACCCACTTTTTCATCAACAGAAGCTCTCAATGTCCGCTTCTTTGTTCGTCAAATCATACTTTGGTCAAGTGTCCAATTTTTCTGGCAAAAACGAAAGGTTTTCAATTGCTAAGCAGCACAAGCTATGTGTTCGCTGTTTAATTTCTCCACCCTCAATTAAGAACTGTAGTTCTTCTTTTAACTGTAGGGTCTGTAAGTTCCCCCACCACACAGCTTTGCATTTTAATAAACCCGGCAACACTGCGATTTCCCAAGGCTCAATAGTGGCATTTCATACCTCATTCGATAATGTTAACTTTCAACTTAAAAAATTTTGGGAAGTTGAAGAAATTGCCAAGGTTCCTCTTTTTCCTCAGGAGGAGCAGAGATAATATAATATATTTATAAATCTTCTACCTTTAGAGATATTTCTGGTAGATTTTTAGTACACCTGCCTTTTAGACAAACACAGCCAACATTTGTTGACACCCATTCTCAGGCGCTAAAACTAAATAAAAACTAAGCAAAATCTCTAGGCAAATAGTCCTTCCCAGCAGTGGCCGACTAAGGATGGGCCAAGGGACCTTAAGCCCCAGGCCTTAGAGCTGGAGGAGCTGCAGGCTGAGAGAGACAGCGAGAGATATATGCCCATTATTTAAATAATTTTGAAATTATTCTTGTACTTAAAAATACATAAAAATTCTTAATGCGCTGGCTATTTTAAGCATTAGCAGTAATTTTTCGAAGAGTTAAATTTGGGTACTAAAAAAAATATGGTTTGCAATAGACACCAGAGTATTCTATCTTGGGCAGATCCAGGGATATCAGACTGGGCTGGTCCCCCTTCTCCCAGACATAAAACTTATTTTTAAATTCTGATTAAAAAACAAGACCTGTATAATTCTTTGTGTCTGGAGTTTTTTCACAAAAATAACCTTTTTTCAAAAAACTTTGCCTGCGGCGCATTTTATCTTTCGATAATCAGATCTATTTAAAATCCTAGCAATAAAAATATCTTTTAGTTTTTGATACGTTTTTTCACGGAAATCCTGGAGTCGCCACTGATCTTATATGTCTATTAGTAATTTAAATCGTTTTAATACAAAATGTTTTTCGATTAGCATTGTTGTAGTTTTGCCTTTGTGTGAAATTTGGAAGGTCGCCTATTTGTCCCGGGCCGGTTTACAGTTCCCCATCCACCCCTGGTCTTTAGTAAGATCTTAGAAACACTTAACTTATACTAGTTTTATTGTTAGTGAGATCCTTTAGTAATAAAATAAAAATCTTGTAGGTACAGGCCAGAAAACGAGGAGAATATGTCTCACTTTAGCAATCTAAGCCCTCCATCCTCCTGTTCACCATATTTAAAAAGTTATGATGATGACGGGCATCGGATTGAACATTCCGGATCTTCAGACGACGAGGTAAACAATTATTACATAATTAAAAAATTTCAAGCAAATGAAAAATTTAGTATAGCCAGGAATCTTTACTGGTAGGCATTGTAATGGGGGAAATTTGAGTATACAAAGAAATTTATTTTCGTGATCTTTTTAAAAACAATTTTAATTTACGGATGCCTTTGCGAAAGTTTCGTTTTTAAGGAAATTGTATAAAAACCTACATATATTTAGAAGTTTATTTTGGTAACTTCCTTAGAGTAATATTTTTTTTTTTACTTTAAGGTAACTAATTACTGCCAGTGAAATTGTGGGCGCAAATCAAACCTTACTGAATGATACGTCCTTGAGGTGACGTCACAAATAGCAAGAGTTTTCCAAAATATTTGTGTGAATACGACGGGCACTTTTGTTTAATTGTCTATTTTTAAGTGGGCTATCCTATTGACAATAAAGCTTTTACCAATATTGTATACGAGGGTGGATAAAATATAAACAAGCCTTTGTTTATAAACTAGTTATTTAGAAACACGACACAAAACAGAAATTTTTTCTACTTTTCTACACATCCCCCTTCTCTGTTAATACACTTTTTCCAACGGTTTGCAGTTTCTTAATCCCGTTTTCATAAAAGGAAGCTGGGCGGGTATCTAACCAGTTGCGCACGAATGCCTTAACCTCTTCATTGGTCTGAAATTGCTCGCCTCCCAGTGAATGTTTTTTGAGTGGGCCAAACATATGAAAATCGCAAGGTGACAAATCTGGACTGTTTGGAGGGTATTCCAGCACAGTCCAGTGCATTTTATTGATTTTAGCCTGTGTTAAAGCTGCCGTATCAGGTCTAGCGTTGTCATGCAGGAGCAACACGTCTTGGATGGAGTGTGCTCTTCTCTTATGGCGATAATCAAGCTTTACCTGGTCGAGTAAGTTGCAGTAGTAAGCCGCGTTTATTGTTATTCACTCGTGCAAAAAATCGACCAACAAAACTCCTCTCCAGTCCCAGAAAACTGTCGCTAAAACTTTGCCTGCAGAAATGATGGTACGCGGACAACGTGGGTGACTCACGTTGTCGACACGCTCACGGCCGTCTTTAATTTCTTTGCACCAAGTTTTTACAGGTACCCACGAAAGCGTCTTATTTCCGAACTGTGCTCGCAATCTGCATCGAATTTCAACAGGTTCCACGTTTTCGCGTATCAGAAATTTAATGATTATTCTTTGCGCAACACTGCTGTGTACTTTCTTCTCGCTCATTGCGATTATTCCTGGCCAGATGAGCATCGTGGCACTATCAGCCGCCTACATGCTGCTGAGTATCCCAACTCCAAAAGTATAACGACTACGTTCATCTTGAATGACTTTTCCGTTAGTAAGTTTAAAAGGCTTGTTTATATTTGATCCACCCTCGTAGTTATTTACTAATACTCTAATTCGACATGGCTAGCTTCTCATGCCTAAATTTGCTAAGCAAATTTGGGTACTCAAATGGGCAAATTTAAATTATATCAACGTTAAAAAACATATATCGTCTCTCAGAATTAGGGTGACGATATTGTAAAGTTTTTATAAAAATAACTGATTTACTCTTTGGCTTATTCAGTTGTCCTATATTTTAAAATTCTTTTAAAAAAAAAGGAGGGAGAAAAACATAAATTTCTTCTCCTTCTCTATTTACATAAGACGGATAATTAGGTATCAGAAAAAGGGAAAATAAAGAGGGTTAATTGTTAATTAAGAAAGATTTTAAAGAATAATAAATAATAAAAAAATAGAAAACACTGTTCGCTTATGTTTGTCCAAATTATTAATAAATAAATAGCGCACTGACTCATAAATAATAACATTAGTGCACCCAAAAAGGGGGGCGTTGGGGGGGGGGGGGTAGATATTATTTTAAAAATATCGCCAAAAAACCTATTTCTTCCCATAAGACACAATGTAAAATATTTGCCTAGGGATATCAGCTGATTTTTTACTGTAATCTTTGTGGGCTTTGACTAAACTAACTGCTTTTTTTTTCAGGATATTAAAACATTGACTACATATTTCTCGATCGCTTTTTAAACAACTTTAAAACGTTACAACGATCGAATGTATGTGGGCTGGCACTACCATTAAAACTTAATTTTCTTCTGCTTATAGGTTCATGCTTTTCTGGCCTGTCGGGCAACCCCAGTAAAGTTTCGAACGTCACCGCCGCTGGAGGCAGTAAAACCAGGAAAACGAGCTGTGATAGATAACAAAGTGAGATCACTGAGTCCTCCTCAGAAGGTGTTTCATTTCGAGGTATCTTCTTCGAGGAGAAGGTCAAGGCATGTGCGAGGAGCGCATCTTCAAAGGCCTTATTTAGATTTTGAAAAAATGCAGCAGGTATGACATTTTTTTAATATGTGGTCACAGAACAAAGAAATTCTATGATTTGACGTTGACGTGTTGTAGAAGCCACAACCTAACAGAAATTAAGGAAAAATCCATACAGCTGTCCAGTTGGAATTGCCCATATACGTAATATTCCAATACACACGGTAATTTCCAATTCATGATGCAAACTAATATCAAATGTTCATAAGAGTGTCCTTCTTGCGGACTTTAGTATAAAATGTCCTGATTGGTTATTTTTAAACACATACATATTATTTTACTCATGCATATTATTTTACTGGTTTATATCGTCCCCACACGTTGGACTATAGTGAGACATTCCAGAAGTGTGACAGAGTGGATGTGTAATCTTAACTTAGGCGTCGAAATAAGTAAGTGAAAATGATTAAAAACTTTTGAAATGGTATAATTCCAGTCACGGCTAATTTATAGGTAAAATATTAAAGTAGAGGAATTGTCAAACAGTTATATTTAAGGTAAAATAAAAGAATTTTGAACAACACCAATTTACAAAAATAAATTTTTAAATAGGAACCCACTGTCATCCCATGATAAAACTTGGCCTGCATGTAAATAAATAGCCAAGAAAACAAATAAAAAAAAATTCAACAAAATAAAAAATCCTTTTTTAAACTGCATCAAAAGTAAATTTTGTGGTGAGACCCCTGCATTTTTTTACAAGAAGCAGTGGCGGATCCAGGGGGAGCACTAGGGGCACCTGCCCCCCCCCCCCCCCGAGAATTTTTTGAATATACAAAAAATGAGTAAAAAGTTTTTTGCTAATAAAAATTCAAAATTTTTGCCTGCGGCGCATGAAAGTGTCTATTGTTTTTATCATCGAAATTACAACAACTGATTAATTCAATAAAATATATACCGTTTTTTACCAACAGAGAATGTCACCTAAAGTGCCCCCCCCGAGAAGCACCTCTGGATCCGCCCTTGACAAGAAGGATGCCACTAGGCATACCATAATTAAGCTTGTAGACCTATAAGATTACACAGCAACTTTTACCTCGATATGCCCAAGACTTTATGAATAACTAGACTGCTAAAAAATCTAAAATTTTCCATTTTTACTTCTTTCTACTTAGTAAAGAATTTGACCAAAAATTATGAAAATCAAAAGTGACAAGGTCCAAACCATTGGTTGATTTGATATGGACTTACCCAATAAAGTTATATCTGAACTTCCTCATTTCACTCTGTTCCTGATTACGCTCCCCTAACCTGCAAAAACTACCTCTTCCGACCCAATTTTTTTTTATATGACCAGTTGATAAAGACTCAAAATCTATGGCTATCAGTTTTTTTAAAACTCTGTCTTGACTTGTGAGCCTACAATGAAAAAAAAGTTTTTTAATTTTGCCCTTACACTATTAATATGCATTTTTTAATAGGAACTTTTTTTTAATTAATTTGAGGAGTATTGTTTTTCTCTAAATAACCTGCCTTTCACTAAATAAAAACTGATTTCTATGATAATCTGTATTTGTTTGCGAAAAATTCTAAGGCAGATTAGCAGACTACTTAACTTACCATGTTTTCTTTTTCAGCTAAAATCGAGATCAGTTACGTCCTGGCGACCAGGTGGGGAACATCAAGGCGAACTTTCAGTCTTCTGCTGGTGAAACGGGCTTGTGGGGCTCCGCTCTCAGGAGCTCCTTAAAGTCCCCGTCACTGAACCCTTCTCGGATACCCCTACAAAGGTAAATGTTAATTATGAGGGAGTTTAGTTAGGACATTTACTGATTTTTTTATAAGTAAATAAGTACCACTAGCTATGTTGTGATACCTTTTCAAAGATTTGTCACATGACCGATTATATTTTTCTGTCTTTTTTTGAAATTTAAAAAAAACATTTTTTAATTTTTTTCAAAAAAGCAATTTTTGATTTTTTTGAAAAAAAAAATATTTTTTTTATCAATGGTTTAGGAAAATATGTGCCAAATTTTAAAATGGAGAAATCATGGGTTCAGTATGAAAAAAAATAAATTTGTTAACCTGTTTTATATATATAAAATAAATGTATCAATTTGGATTCTTCCTACCTTGTTTCATATTCCCCTTAATTCCTCAGTCACCAGGACACTAAATAAAAAACTCTGCCAATCTGTGGGCACCTAAGCTCACACTGGATACTATAGTTATAGGGTATCTACGTAAAAGCTAATATAACTAAAAACTGAAGTATATTTTATTGAACTCCAGACTCAATTACCTTTCGTTTGATACCACACAAGCCATGTTTTGACTTAAACTCTAATTTTTCAAATCTACCCCCACCCTTTTTTTAAAAACTAAAATGTATTTTGTTTAACTCCAGACTCAATTACCTTTCGTTTGATATCACACACGCCATATTTCCACTTAAATACTAATTTTTAAAATTTACCCCCACCCTTTTTTTAAAATAAACTAAAATGTATTTTGTTTAACTCCACACTCAATTACCTTTTGTTTGATATCACACACGCTATATTTTTACATAAACTCTAATTTTTGAAATCTACCCCCACCCTTTTATTTGGCTTGTGTTCAGTGGATTTTGTTCATTTTTAAAGGGGACCATCTCGACCCAAAACCGAGCCTGGGTACCAAATTTCATTAAAATCGGGCAAGCCGTTTTTGAGTTATGCGCGTTGGTCGTTACAGACAGACATACAGACACACAGACAGACAGACATACAGACAGACAGACAGACAGACAGACAGACAGACAGACAGACAGACAGACAGACATACAGACAGACAGACAGACGGCGCAACAAAAAAGTTTCAAAATCATCTGAAACGCAAAGATATATAAAAAATTTTGAAATCGGAGCAACTTTTTTTTTCTCGAAAAAATTAGGATCACCATAGCTCACACTACTATAGTATAGTAGTAGTGTGAGCTAAAACCTTGTGACATATATGGTGAAGGCGCCACTTGTGACAAATATATTTATGACAATATTTTTAAGTCCATATCTATCGCCTTAATAAAAATAAAAAATGATAATATCGCATCAATTTTATTAACTTTTTTTTAAATTGAAAAATAAAACAGATTTTTGCTAATAATTTTAGGTATATTTTTTAAATAATTTAAATATTTATTACCTTTATTGTGATATTTATAATTCCACAAAATTCCGATTGATACATTTTTGTTTTTAGGTTGTTACTCCTTCTCCAATCATAACCGCTCCACATTTTACATTTCCAAAATCAGGGAGCTCGAACGAAGCGGTTGCATATGAAAATTTACCAAGTACCTCTAGGTTAGAATACGCCAAAAGTCTACCATCTATTTGTACTGCTTTCAGTGATTTGTACGCTTCAACGAAATCATTATTAAATCAAACTAGGTCATTAGAGGAAAATATCATTTGCGTGGATCCCAATGTGTCAGATAAAGGTGATAATGTACCATATTTCAAAAAAGGATCAAATCCTGGTTCAAGTATAAACTCCACTATTAACCAATATTTTGGCCCCAATATTGATTCCGATATGGCATATATTGAGCCATGTTTGAACACAATGTCAAATGTCCCACATTTTGCTTTACACCTTAACTCAATCATGAACGAAAGTAATCCTTGTATGCATAATAAAGTATCGGTTTCGCATACCCATTTAGATGATCATGAATTTTGTAGTAAGCCTGCTTTAAAAGGAAATCCTCTCATTGTGTCCCAAATTGACCAAAATATGATGAACATAAATGAAGAGAATGATTCGTGAGAACTTGGAGTTCAAATTAAGCTCAGTTTTTTCAAATGGCAAAAGGCAGAAAATAAATTATTTAAAAAAATATTTTTAATATCAGTGGAATAAAGTACTTTGTCATATTCTTTCAAAAAGCTTAAACAAAACAATTAAACTAAACTACTTGGTTGTTTTGGTTCTGCAAAGGTAAAAATGAAATATGTATTTGATTTTACACGAGTAGTATAATGTAGCTTTTCTGGTTTTACAACATTTGTCCGTAAGTTAAGTTTTGACAATGGTTACTACAATATCAGTGTTTTTGACTTCGTAAAATAAGTAATAGCAAGCGAAATTTATAATTTTACTCAACAAGTTTGCTTTTAAACATATACTTATAATGTAAGAAAAAAAATCTGGAAAATCTGCTTTATTTCTACAGCCTGCCTATTTCTAAAAAAAACTTGTTTGACAAAGGCATTGGCCTTTTTAACATCTGCAGCTGTAAAAAGCATTTTCATTGTCAAATCTATATTGTACAAAAAAGTTGTTGAGAAAATTATCTTCTTTTAATTAAGAAAAAATGTGAATTGATTTAAACATTTTTGGACTAATCCAACCAAAAACAAAAAATAATAGATACCTGTACATTTTAATATTTAGAAAGAAAATGGAAAAAAAAAACAATATTTAAACAAAATATACTTATTAAGCATAAATGATTTTGTACTAAAAATATGTTTTTGTGATATAGATATTGTGTGGCACTGAATATCGTAAAGTAGTGAGGTAATTCAGTGGCGTATATAGAAAAAAGTTTCGGGGTGGGCCTGGGACAAAATTTCCGACTTCCATTTTCTTTATTTATTTTAAACACGACTTTTCTTTCGATTAGTAAGCATCTCTACATTCCAGTTTACAGGCTACTACGTAATATAAAGAATAGGAAAAAAGAAAAAAAGGTTATTGGTTGTCTTAACAGTATTTTATGGAGCAGAGAGATAAAAAAGAATGTAAAATTTAACATATATGAAACAATGGTGAAAAGCACACTGTTGTATGGTATAGAGACTTGTCGCGTAACAGAAAAATACAAAGCAAAAATGGAAAGAAAAGAAGATCAATGAGAATATCTAGAACAGATCATATAAGAAATGAGATCATAAAAGAAAGAATGGGAATCGAGGGAAGCATAACGGATGACATCACTAAAAGGCAACTGATATGGTACGGCCATGTACAACGGATAAGCGACGAAAGATTACCAAAGCAGGTCCTAGAATGGCAACCAATAGGGCGCAGAAAAAGAGGGCGTCCTAAACTGGAATGGCAACAGTCAATCCAAAAATCAATGAGTCAAAAAAACCTGACGGAAGATGACTGTCAGGATCGACGGAGGTGGAGAATAGGCGTCGGACAACGTAGAAAAACGTTCTAAACCGACATAGTAGTAGTAGTTAATGAATCCTAAGACGCATGTTTTTCAGAAGGAGTGGTTTTCATATGTTTGGTATGTCGGTGCTTGGAACTAAAGAATTATTTGTTCTGCGATTCTTTATGCAAAACTTAACTTCAGATGATTGAATCCTGTGATTATTTGACCACGCATGGTCCACTAAACCGGATTTTTTAGCCTGCACTAATTGGGTACTTTTTTAATCTTCTTTTACTCTAACCACCCCGAACAACAATCAAATGCACAAAAGAAATTTTGTATGTTCTTGTCAAACGAATAGACAGAAAGGTTCAAACGACTGTCATCGAAACAACAATTCATATGTTCTCTGGCACTGTATATAGGACCCCAGTACCTAAATGCTAAGTCCAATAATTCTGTTCCTACAAAACAATGAGTTATAAAGGACTTATAAAAAATGGTTTTTCCGAGAATTTAGCAAACTCAACCGTCTCTAAAATTAAAACAAACCAAACGTAGCATATTCTGAACATAATAATCCGTTGGGTTTTATTAACATTCCATATGTTCCAGGGATTTCAGAAAACATTGGACGAATAGCCAAACACTATAATACTAAAATAGTATTTTCATAGGGAAATAGATAAGAAGTTTTGTAACTAAAACGAAACCAGAAAATCCCTCAAATAATAACGAATGCATTTAGCAAACCCCATTTGAGTGGTGTAACTCATATATATAGGTGAAACGAAACGTCCTTTTTAGGTTAGAGTAAAGAAACATCAAGAAAGTACCCAATCAGGGAAGATTAAAAAAGCGGATCATGCGATTCAATGCTCTTAAGCTAAAGTTTTGCATAATGAGTCGCACTGACGAAAACGAAAGTTTATTGAAGCTGCCATTATAATGCAGAACAAAGAAGATTTCAGTCAACTAAGCACGGATTTAACAAATATATGGCAACATGGAAAACAAACATCTTTGTATTAAAACAGGGGGCGTGTCATCACAACTGACTGCACATCAGTATAAGTAATACATAGTTTAAGTTGTGCTATGTATTTTTACGTAAAACTGCACGTTAAGCGCTGTACGTTTTGTTCCCAATTTGAGTTTAAGTTGAATGTTTTTACGTTACCATAACAAGTCTACTAATAGCAGAGAACATGGAATACGGCACTGTGTTTTTTTGATGTTACAATTTTGTTTTTTGTCTTTTCAACTACAGTAGGAATATATTTGCAAAGAATCGTTTGTACTGGAAGCGGAAATTATCGTCTAGGCCTCCTTTTTCGATCGGTCAATCAACCAATTCTATTCTTTAACGTAACGTTAAGGTGCCCGCAGCAGGCCCGTCGCCAGCCTTTTGGCCGCCGGGTGCGAGTTAAGGAATGGCCGCCCCCTCTCCCCGCAAAATATTCCGACAAATAAATATTTAAGTAGTTTCTGATTAAAATAAATTTTTGAAAAACAAAAATATTTATTTTGCCCTGCGAGATTGTATATACTGTAAAAAAAGCAAAAATTATAATAATATATGCATGTATTATTATTAAACGTGATACAAATATTATGTACAACTAGTAAAACAAAACAAACACATGTAAAATATTTCGTAAATTTAAATTACGTGAAAAAGGTAGGTAATTCACCAAAATTTTCTTGCCTTTTTTTCGGCAAATTTGTCTATGATATTTTCCATGTCAAGATTGTTAGCAATTTCATGTTCGATTGAAATGAGTGCCAGCCCATTTAAACGTTCTTGTGACATACTAGATCGCAAGTAATTTTCTATTATTTTTAATTTTGAAAAACTGCGTTCACCAGTTGCTACTGACACTGGTAACGTCAAGAGGATTCTGAGTGATATGTATAAATTTGGAAAACAACCTTCAAGATGATGAGTGTTTAAATAATTTAGTGTTTTTTGTGGCGTTTCAAAGTTTTCTGTCTGACCGGACATTATTACAATCATTGATGAAATTTCGTCTCTTAGTTCAAGTCCATTTATATCGTGCTTATCTGTGTCACTTAAATAGTTGTGTAAATCCATGCAATTTTTCGTTATGTCTTGTTGGTTAAGTTTTGTAAGAAGCGGCAGATCATATAAAAATGAAAAGAAATCGGAGTGTTTTTTTAACTGTTCAAATCTTTCTTGTATAGCCCCGTAAATCGTATCAAGAACCGCGAAGAAGACATCTACTTTGCATTTTTGTTTTAGGTCCTCAATTGGCTCATCTGCTCCTTCATAAACAAATTGTCTACTTTTTTTCCGCGGTCTAGCCCTGACATCGTTGGTGAAAACGGCCTCGATTTCAAGTTCTGTGGCCAATTCACCGGCATCCACCAAAAGCTGTTGAAAACAATTGTCATTTCTCATTTTTTCAAAATGATCACGCAAGGCATCGAGAGCTTTAGTGGCTTCGACTATATTTAGCTTTTCATTTTGTAGCAACTTACTTACCGGGTTTATTTTATTTAAAATATCATACCAAAAGACTAAACATACCAGAAAATGAAAACTTTTGATCTTCTGGGCAATTCCATTGGCCTCACATTTAATGCCAGCTTCAAATGATTGCGTATTAATAACTGATATTAACGCATCGTATATTTCACCAATCTGATACCTTAAAGCCCGCACTGAATCCACGCGACTTTCCCAGCGAGTTTCGCTGAGAGGCTTTAAAGTAAGATTGGCTACTTTACTTTTAAAAATAGCCCACCTTTGAGTTGATGCTGAGAAAAATAAATATATATTATGTATTAATGAAAAAAAATTTACTGCATCAAAGGTCGTTTTTACAGCATCGTTAATGACAAGATTTAAGGTATGTGCTGCGCATGGAACAAACATGGCTCTGCTATTAATGTCCAAAATTCTTTTTTGGACCCCAACATTTTTGCCTCTCATGTTTGCCCCATTGTCGTAGCTTTGTCCCCTTAAATCTTGAATATCTAAACCCAATTCTTCAAGTTTGGAGATAATAACTTCCGTCAAATTTAACCCTGTTGTTTCTGTAACTGGGCAAAATTCGATAAAGCTTTCCTGAATTTCAATATTGTCAAGATTTAAATATCGTAAAAGAATGGTCATCTGTTCTTTTTTATTTTTATCGGGAGTGCAATCTAAAATGACCGCGAAATATTTAGCTGCTTTAACGGCTGCCACAATTTTGCATCTGATCTGATCTGCAATGATTTGTATTAGTTCGTTTTGGATAACATGTCCTAAATAATGAATATTTAGTTTGGAATCAGAAGCTTTTATCTTATTTAGGTGCTCTTCCAAAGTCTTGTCATACTTGGCTAGCAATTCAACAGTTTTTAAAAAATTGCCATTATTATGGACATAAAGCCTACTCGATGAACCGCGAAACGCTAAGTTTTGACCAGCGAGAAACAAAATAATAGAAATTATCCTTTTTAGGATATTTTTCCAATATTCTTTGGCCGACTGAAAGAGTTTTTGTGCTGTGGCATCGATTACTGTATTGGAAATTAACGATTTTTGCCAGTTTTTCCACAAATTGTGATTAACAATATGCTTGTGGCTTATTTCGTGCCTGCTCAATACTCGCGAAAGATGAATCCAATCAGAACAACCATTTTTATCAACTAAAGAAGAAGCTCCCTTTTCCATTGAAATTGCAAAAAGCTTACATGGAAAACAGTATACTGAATCTAGTGACTTTGAATATACCAACCAATCTCGAATAATTTTTTCACCATTTGCTAGATTTCTGTAATAGTTCGCTAAAGTAAACTTCCTGCCGGAATCATCACAAGGGAAACCAAAATTTTCGTCAAGGATCTGGATAGGGCCTTTTCTTGCAAGATAGTCCTTATCTTTTTGTAGAATCGTAAAAGGCCATAATCCCGGGTCATCACTTATTATAGAAAGATCTTCATTCTCTAAAAAGAGAAGAGCAAAGATCTGGTAAAGTTAATAAATGCATGATTGAAAGATGTGTGTATTATTATGTAAAACTGCCTACCAGTACCAGAGACGTTTTCCATTTTAGAATCGTTGGAAGATAAATTTTCCACTACCTCTTCAAGTTCATTAAAGCTCGAAACAGGTGTTCTACAACTTTGTTGATCATCACTATCATCAGAATCATCGTTTAGACTGGAAGTGGGTATATTAAACTGTATATGCGGCTGTGAACTAGAAAGTCCTACGATGATTTAAAGAAATTGTCAAATTCAAAAAATTATCAGTAGTAATACAACGAGTGCATTAAAAATTATCGGTAATTTTTGGAAAATTTGCTCGAATGCATTTTAAGTTGAAAAAGAGCACGAGTGCGCGCAGCGCACGAGTACCTTTTTTAGTTTAAGATGCAAAAGAGCAAATTTGACTAAAATTACCGATTCATTTTTAATGCAAAAGTTGTATTTTATTAGAGAATTTCATGAATCAAATTTTAAAATCGCATTTAGTTCGAAATGGCGTTGAAATTGAAAAAGAAAAAAAGCACAAAAAATATCTGCTTTCATAAGAAATTTAATAATTTTTGTCATCGATAATTTGCACTAGTGCAAATTACCGATAATTTGCACTAGTGCTAAATTATCGCCTAATTTTGTTCTGATTGGCCAAATTCAACAATTAACACTTGTCATTTTATTGTTTACATCTTCATTTTGACAGATGAATGAAATTCTCTACCAAATAGTTATTTGTAACTAAATATTCTTACTAATTTCCTGAAAGCACTAAAAACCGTATAATTTTTGACGCCGGCAAAATAGCTGTTGCGTAAATATTGCCGGTATAGTATACAATTAACTAATTAAAAATTATTAAACTTAAAACTGTTTGTCAAATGACCTGTACCTGATGATCTAGAGCCTGAGGGATCAACATTATCAGCTGTAGAAGTAGAAACTCCAGTGGTAGAAGCGGCCATGGTTTCAAAGCATTTTGTGAGGGCATTTGATAAAGCCTTCTTTTCTTCTTCTTTTTTTATTTTTTTTTTCCTGTATTCAGCACCCGACAGCCTTTTCGTTTTTCGGGAATTCATTTTGTCAGCCTAAATTAAGAAGTCAATACCGATTAGGTATAGGTATAACTTATTATTTATTAATGAAAAATCAATCATTCCCATTTTCTTACATTAAATTAAATGGTTTATTAAGATTCAAGCTCCACGTATTCCCAAAAGGAAGGTGTACCCATGTTATACATAAATGTAGGTGAAAGGGGCCTTTTTAAAAACTAAAACACAATATCTACCCAGTACCCAAGTAGCACAGTTTGCTGAAAAACGGTTGTAAAAACCTTTTGCAAGCCAAACTCTGCAGCCATATGGTTTTGGCTTTAGTCCACCACAACAGCTTTAAAATATTTTGCAATCGTTTTCCCAACTATTTCCGCCCTACATTTTTTGGCTTTTAAAAGCCATATGGCTTTTTGTCCTGTTTTTACTAAATAATAAACCAAATAGTTTTCTAAATAAAAAAAATGGATGTGATGAAAAAGCATGGTGGACAATACTTTTGCACACACATAGGTATAATAAAAGCGCATTTAGAGGTTTGCCCATGGTCATATTTTCCTGCGGAGTTCACTGTACTGATAAATATTATAGTTTACCTTTTCAAAAATACACGCGCTTCAAAAATTTGCGGTTTTTACGTTTTTTGGTAATTATTTGTTTGTGGTTATGTTCCAAAAATCAAAAAAATATCACTCAAAAATAGAAAAGTACTTAGTCCTGCACCAATTGACATTAAAAAATGTCGAAAATTTCAAGTGATTAACAAAGTATTTACGGATTTTGATATACATAACAAACCAACCCAACCCAACCTGACCCGACCCTTGCCGAACCTAGCCGAAAAGTAAAAACCATTTAGCTAAATATTTGCTTTTTCCTGATTCTAGGGTATTTCCTTTTCTGGAAATCATTTGGATGTTAAATTGAATTGGTTTTCAAACCGGGTTTTCAAATAGTTTTAGAAACAAATTTTGAAAAGCCAACTATTTGGCTGTAAATTTCAGTTGGTAAAATGTTTTCCCAACCTTTGTTTGGCTGTAAAAACTAAAAGGTATGATCCGTGCTACTTGGGTACCACAATGACTTTTTTAATAATGAAAATAAGGAGTTGTCTAAATTGACTGGTATTTTAACAATTTAACAATAAAACTATGTTTTAAAAAATTTTAAAATTCAAAATTTTATAGAGTGTGCCATTTTAAAAAAGCGATGTTACTGACTACAAAAAAATATTGTTACAGCACCTTTCTTTATAATTTAGCAATCACTTTACTTTACACTATACAAAATAAAAATAATGCTTACCTTATAACCAGTCAGCGATTTATTATTATTTATGTAAAAACAATACTATCATAATATAGATAGACCGACCTAAAGTCTAACCGCCTCTAGGATGCGGCTATAATTTGCAGAAGCTCGACACACCATGAGAGTCATGAGACCAATACCACGGCAGCGGGTGCCGTTTCAAAACAAGTCTTTGCAGGCCGCTCTGCGTGCGACTGCGCCTCTCGGACTCACAGGTGCATCCATCGGAGAGAAATTGAGCAAAAGCGCTGCTTAAAAGGTTGATTAATGATTTATTTCAAAAAATAATTACCTATATAATAGGTATTGTCATTTTTTATATGTTGTTTCGATGACTAACGAAAAAAATGATGCGGTGTGTAAACGACCGGTCGGCCTTCGGCCGCCCCATGATTTGGCCGCCCGGGTGCGGCTGCACCTCCGCACCCCCCCTGGCGACGGGCCTGCCCGCAGACTGCCGTAAGCTAACGTAAATACGTAAGCTCCTAACGTGACCTTGACGACGGTGTGACGAAGTGTGCTTGCGTAACTGTCAAATGAATTGCTTACGTAAAAATACGTAGCACAACTCAAACTATCTAAGTAATAAGTAGTAGCCTGTAGACTGGATCGTTGAGTTAACATTTGAAATCGTGTTTAGAATAAATAAAGACAATGGAATTCCGAAATTTGTTTAATCTATTTTGTTTTTATTTGGCTACAGAGCTACCATTCACAAAACTGTTTTTTTTACATTTTAACGCCAGACTCATCTACAAGATTTTGTCAGTATACAAAGCAAGTCTTGTTTACTATCAAAAAATAATGTAAGCCTTTCGTTAATGCAAAGTAAACCTTGTCGTCATTACTTAAGGTCGTTACGTTAGATAAAACAAGGCCCAAAATATTGTGTTAAGGGTGCGATATCTGACTTACTGAAAGCCAATATTGTCTGTGTTGAAATTGATCTAAATTAAATACAAATTCGCTCTTCTAATAAAATATTTTTAAATTTTTTCGTTTTGGTAAATTTTGAAATATTTGTTTTTTCTTATTTTTTTCAAAACAACTTTAGAACAAGGCTTGCTTCCCCATATACAAGAATAGGGGTAGTTCCCATAAACAAAAATAGGGGTGGTTTTAAGCAATAACACCAGTATTTACTAAAGGGTCTACAGTGCTAAGTGCTACAAGTCTAGATTTTGCCGTGAATGCAATAGTTTTTAATATTTATATAAATTGTTCATAAATACCTTGCGATATGGGTCATCTTTTTTCGTTGTAACAAAGACATTATTTCCTCACAAATGGTTAGAAATAAATAAAAATAATATAATATTTTGGTTTAAAAATGGTAGCCATATTTAAAACCTCCGAACGTCACTAGGAAATGTCAAATAAAAACGGTGTCAGCTGTCCGCTATATTTTACATGTTAACTTTTTAGACAAGCTAGCGATGATTAAACCGATGTTCGATTCTAATATATCTTGAGCTTTTTACAGTATTTTGAATATTGATCCGTATTTAATACGGTAATGCATTTACAGATATAGTTTTAAGTTATTTATGTATTATTTAGCTGTGAAAATTTTTGTATATAAGTTTTTTTATCAGTCATGGATTATTTCTACTGTTTTTCGAACTTTAAACCACCCCTCAGGGGTGGTACTACAATTTGAGAGTATTTTTAACGGGAATCCTATGACTGCACGGACTAAATTTCCAAAAAATGACATTTCGTTACAAATTTTTTATGTGGTTCTTCTTTATTATTAACTCACTGAGAAATGCTTACGGCTTGTCCTTAAATTACGTAACGCAAAAATCCCGAAATTTTGACACCACCCCACCCACCTGTAACGAAACTACTGGCCCCCCTAGAAAATTACGTAACGTTTGCTATCACCCCCGCCCCCCTACTTTTCTAGGTAGACTATGTAAATTGGCAGGGGGGTGAAAAAGCGTTCTTTATTTTTAATTTAAGCGAAATGTCAATTGTTTTAATCGGGTGGTATAGTCTAATGCCCAAGAAGATCGGTCTTCTCGGCTAATGCTTTAGCTTTCTAATAAGCTGAATCGCAATGTAAAATACTCTGCCAATTTATGGGCACTTAAGCTCACACTAGATACTATATTTATAGTGTACATGTGAGCTAATATAGCTAAAAACTAAAATATATTTTATTCAACTCTAGACTCAATTACCTGTCGTTTGATACCACACAAGCCATGTTATTACTTAAACTCAAATTTGTGAAATCTATCCCCACATTAAAAAAAAACTAAAATGTATTTTGTTTAACTCCAGACTCAATTACCTTTCGTTTGATATCACACACGCCATATTTTCACATAAATTCTAATTTTTGAAATTTACCCCCACCCTTTCTTTTGTTAAATAAACTAAAATATATTTTGTTTAACTCCAGACTCAATTACCTTTCGTTTGATATCACACACGCCATATTTTTACATAAACTTAATTTTTGAAATCTACCCCCACCCTTTTATTTGGCTTGTGTTTGGTGGATTTTGTTCATTTTTAAATGGGACCATCTCGAGCCAAAACCCAGCTTAGGTACCAAATTTCATTAAAATCGGGCTAGCGGTTTTTCAGTTGTGCGCGTTGGTCGTTACATACAGACAGACAGACAGACAACACAACAAAAAAGTTTTAAAATCATCTGAAACGCAAAGATATATAAAAATTTTTGAAATCGGAGCAACTTTTTTTTTCTCGAAAAAATTAGGATCACTATAGCTCACACTACTATAGTATAGTATATGTGTGAGCTAAAAATCTCTGTAACGAAATAGCGCGTAACAAAATATCTCCATTTTGATATGGGAATGAGAAAATTCGGCGCGGGAACAATACGCCGCCGACGAAGTTTAACATTGCAATTTTGTTTATTTCGTATACAAACATATTTTTGAAAAATATTTTTAAAAAATACTTTTTTCTAGATATTTTTTAAATTAAGTATTATAAAAAATAAATTTTTAGTTTTTTTTTATAAATAATTAGTTTATAGAAAAGCTACTTTTTAAAAAAGTATTATTTTAAAAATAATTTTTTGTAAAAAAATTTGTATTAGTTTTTGAAAAACTACTTATTGAAAAAACATTTTTTTTTTCGAAAACAAACCGGTTAGGAATTGACCACTGTTAGGTTTAACAAAGATTTTGATCTCCCAACAAGAGGACAGGGAGGCTATGATTTGGGAAAAAATAAGTTAAATTAAAATAAAAATTAAACAAAAATTCTCGCAGTCAATCGGCCGGCGCACAAAGGGGCGAATCGGGTGTAAAAGTGGAAGAAACTAAAAAAACACAAATAGACATACATATACAATATCTGGAACTCAAATTATGTAGCAAACTAGTGGGCGCTGAAAATGCAACAGAGTATTTTCACTTGTTTTTTAGTATGACGTGAGTTTGACACTTTAAAAAGCGCCTGTGTAATTTTTATGATAATTACATACAAACTATTGAATAATTATGTATTACTTTCTCTAATTATATGAAGTGTTATATTTAAAACATAAAAATTTTTTTACGATGGAGACATCCAGCACAGGTAATTTAACCAAAAAACACTAAATACCAATATCTAGCTGTAGGTTGTCATAGAGTATTCACATTTTTTAAACTAATAAGTCAATTATTATTAGAATTTACCTTAAAAAAATATAAAAAATATAATTTAGTGTGTGATAAAATTTTGTTAAGCAAAACTATTGTCACTTTTTTGTTAATGGTATGTTTCTTAACAAAATTTAAAAAAAATGGCTGCGCTTTCTTGCGTCTTTTTGAGATTTTTAGTATTAAAAATAAAGTGCCTACATACGACCCAAGTAAAAGAAATTAAACTATACATCTTAAATATAAAACTTGTTTGTTTATTAACGAATTTTTATTAAATAAAAAGTGTTTAATGGACTAAAAATTTGATTGATAGTTTTTTAACATAACTTTGATTAACTCATTAAATTTAAAGATGGCGGACGCGTAAAAATTAGGAAAAGCTTCGTTCGAAAAAATTTTAAAATAAAGGATTTTAATCAAATTGATATAAACAACTTTTTAGGCCTGTAAAACGCCAAGTGAATTATGGTAGCGGTTACAGTTACTTTAGTTAAAAGGAGTGGGGGAGGGTAAATCTTCGAAAGTCAAAATTTGAACCAAAACTTTAACAAACTTGCCGTTTTCGTATTTTTAACTTAGGAAAGGTGCCCGAAAATTTTTCCAAAATATCATTTTGACAGATCTTTGTTTTGGAAAGGGTTAAGTGGATTATCAAAGGACCACGCTCTAGTTTACACAGACCTTATGGGGAATTTTTGTCTCGGTTGAACTGGCTATAATTTTAGTATGTTATAGTGGGGTATGTAAATGTAAGTAAAGTTAAGTTTTTCTATGTACAGTTTTTGAGATATAAACGGTCAAAATTCGTGAAATGGTCGTTTTTTTGTATGTTTTAATAATATTAACTCTTACATCTTGACCGATAAAAATTAATTTACCATAAAAATGGCTTAGTAAACGCTTAAAGACAAAGTCACTTGTAATGCATGCATATGTCTTATTGAGGACACTCTGTACAATATAGTATTTTTATAGGTGACTCCTCTTCCTATTTCAAAATTGACATGCCCATGATTTTATCTCCATAAAAAAAAAGGTGATTCCAGACTTTTGGGACATACTGTATATTATGAGCCAGGTTAAATAACTTAAACAGAAATATTATAAAATGTAGAATTTTTAAACTCATTTTTAATAAATGTTTAAGTCTTAATTACTTTTTTGTGTAAAAGTACTTAAATTTCTTTTAAAACAAAATCTATTTTTAAATCACCCTGTAAAAAAAACAAATATTAAACAGGTGCATTTTAACCTTTATCACAATAACCAATACACATTATTTTTGTTTCTAATATTTTGGGTGTTTAAATAATTATTTCCGACATTAGCTCCAATGGGCCCCTCTGTGCGGTGGCGAATTGTCCCCGCGACGTATCGGCCGCGGCAGATTGTCCCATACCGTTTGATAGACCGGCAGTCTTACAGTAGCTATGGGGCCATGCCTCATGGCCCCCCTAAGAAATTGTCAGCAAAATAAAACCATTAAACCTCCCGGTGGTCTTAAATGTAGCTTCCCTTGGTCATAGGATATGATGGATTGAAGATACAGTACAACTTCAGTAATCCGGACACATATCGTTCTGGTCAATGCCGGATTATCGAGGTATCCGGTCTACTGGGACTATTTATTTTTTTTTTTAAATCGCAAAATTTCATACCAAAATACCTTTATTTCGTAAAAGTGCTTATATAAAAAAAGGTAAAACTTAAAAAATCAATCCAATGTTATAAAAATATAAAACTACAAAAAAATGTTGTTCCTATGTAGGTACATACATACCTATGTATAACTTAAACTGCATAAGTTTAAAAAGTGTCGTTTCTTGAACTTGTCAAGCGAACCAGAGCTCGCCAAAAAATCATCTTTTTGAGTTCTGCGTTCATAAAAATGCTTCGCTTTTGTTCTTAAAAGATATGAAGAAACAGGTATGTGGGCAAGCCGTTGTTGTAAAAACCAATTGTATAAAGCAGCCTCAACTTTAGGATTATCTGCTGCTGGCTCTTTTCGAATTCTGTGTATAAAAAAAAGCGATAAACTTGGAGAACACCGGCAAAAATCGGCGAACGTAAAAAAAACAAAAATACATCCCAGACGCATACCTGTCCTTTGATATGATTTTGACACAAAGTTACTTATTTTGTTTTATTCTTCTTTATATCAAAAATCGTGGATCTAGGCACTCCGAAATTTGCTGCCGTTTGACGGATACTTCCGGATTTATCTAGACTGTCCAGTATTTCACATTTTTTGGTGAGTGTTAATGTTTTGTGGCGCCATCGCTGACGTGTCTCGTAAATGCCTACAATTATTACGTCGCGTGAAACTTGTTAAGACAGGAAAATTGTTATGTTTCTTTCATATGAACCGTCTTGTTGTTTCTTAGGCTAGTGGCTAGCAACGCAATATAGGCTAGGTTCTTTCACGCTTGGCTAAACGTTTTAACGTCCGGTGTAGAGGGGTAAAATTTTGAAAATGTCCGGTTTATAGAGCAATCCGGATTACTGGAGTGTCCGAACTTCTGAAGATGTACTGTACACTGATCTGATAGACGCCATTTAAAACACGCGCTATTTTGATAAGCGCTATTTGAAAAAATGCTGTTTTGATACGCGCTATGTCTAGTAACATCTGACGTCCCAGGGACGTACCTTTTAGGTCTCTTTATGTCCCAACGTCCCCATACCTAAAAAGTACGTTTTAAAAACGTTCAAAATGGAAAGTTTCACAAACGTCCAATTTGGTCCATTTTCAAAACAAAAAAACGTTTTAAAAACATGTAAATCAAAAAGTTTTCAAAATGTAGTTTTTTGGTACCTTTCGGCCTTTAATTTACCCGTACCCACAAAAGCCCTAAATTTTGCATATTTAAAAAAAAAGTTTTAAACACTTACATAATAAGGACGTTTTTAAAACGTACTTTTAAGGTACCTTAGGGTCCTAACCTTTGCGTACCTAAAAACGTATGTTTTTTAAACCGTCCAAAAAGAACGTTCTAAAAACGCGCAAATCTAGAGGTTTTTAAAACGTAATTTTAAGGTCCCTTAAGTACGTCCTTCAAACGTCCCAAAATAAAATTTAAAAACGCGAACTTTTAAGTACTGTAAAAGTACGTTTGTATATACTTGAAAACGGTTAGAGATACCTAATCAGTGAAACGTCGAGATTAAAATAAAGCCAATGGAAGTCAGAAATTTTTGTTTGGATAAAAAATCAAATTTGACAAACGGTTGAAAAACATTCCTGAAACCTTTTAAAACATTCTGTAGGGACGTTTTACAAACGTAATAAAAACCCTTAAAAACGCAGGCTCTTTTTTGGATATTGAAGTCCCAAAACGTACGTTTTGAAAACGTCCCCGAAACTTTTTTAAAACGTCATCGGAACGTTTTTAAAACATCACCGGAACGTTTTTAAAATGTCCCAGGTACATTTTTTGAACATCCCTAGTACGTTTTCTATACGTCTACGCAACATTTTGGCAAACGTCCCAAAAACGTTCTTAAAACTTCTTAAAAAAGTTATGTGGCGACGTTTTAAACATGTAAAAAGACCAACAAAAACGTTCGAAGGGCCTTCCAGGGACTTTTTTGGACATTAAGGTTCCTTTACGTACGTTTTTATAATGTCCCTTAGGTCGGAAGTAGACGTTTTAAAAATGTTTTTGAAACTATTGATTTTAAAACGTGCAGTTTAAGTGTATATTAGAAAAAAACTTTTTATCAAAAATATTAATTTTGATTGTAGGTAAAGGATGTTACGTAACGCGTCAAAGAACACCCCCCCCCCTATAACGCTGCATAACGCGACGTCTGACCCCCTCCCCCCCTCATGCGTTACGTAATTTAAGGATAGGCATTTTTTTAAATTTAATTAAAACACCTTTTAAACAAATTATCATAAGGAATTCCAATTAATAAAAAGTTAGGGGTGGTTTAACCTCTAAAAGGGATTAAAATTGAAAACCGTTACACTTGAAATGTGCCGCATTTCCTAGTTCCTGACAACTTTCTGCATATGTACTTTGTACCATAAACAATAAAGAAAATCTAAAATCTAACAACTTTCTGCCGCATTGAGACCTTAACTTGTATACTTACAAAATCATGCAAGCGAATCTTAGGCTATTTGCTTAATTCAAAGATTTTAAACTAAAGTATAAATCCACCAAGCCAGTCATACATTGTTTTAAAGCGCGATCCAAAATGTACCCTATAATGTTTGCAGCTTTAAGGCAGAAAAGAGCCGTGGCTCAGAGTTGCCAACTTTAGGGAAATTTCGGCAGCTTTAGGGATTTAGAGAAATTGTAAAAAATGTAGTGAAAATTTAAAATAGGTTTTTTTTTAAATTTAAATTTAGTGTACCAATTAATTTAAACAGTAATTGCAAATCAAAAAATTATTTATTATCTAATTATATCTACCCACACACTTTATTATACACTGTGTTCTAATTTAAAACTTCCCACCCGGGATGTCTCGAGAACTGCAAAAAAATTTTCAAAATGCCGAGACACGTCGATTTTGTTTGCGAGGGGGACACTTTTTGGCTATCTTGAAATTTTTGTAGCACGCACCACCTTCGAGGGGTCTACTTTACCCCTATATTTTAAATAGGGAAAGTGGGTCTAGTGATACCTTGTTTTGAAGGCCTTTTGAATGTCCTTACAGCCATGTAAAAATTTCAAAAATCTTTTCATTAGTTTTTGAGATAATTGCCTTCAAACTTTCAAATTTAACATGGACTGATAAAGTAAAAATTCAATTAGAATTTTATTATTTTTCGGATTTAATATTTATTTTATCATTCCATGTTAAATTTGAAAATTGGAAAGCAAGTATCTCAAAAACTAATCGATGGATTTTCGAAATTTTTACGCGGTTGTAAAGATATTCAATAGAGCTTCAAAATAAGCCCCCACCAACTTTCCCTATTCAAAATATAGGGGTAAACTATACCCCTCGAAGGGGGTTCGTGCTACAGAAATTTCTAGATCGCCAAAAAGGTTCCCCCTCACAAACAAAATCGACGTGTCTCGGCATTTTTAAAAATTTTCAGCAGTTCTCGAAAATTCCCGGGTGGAAAGTTTTAAATTAGACACAGTGTATATCGTTATGTATAGGAATTCACTGAATTTAAGCATACAAAATTGATAAAGCGTGCTGTAATCGCTAGCGCTTTGGAAATTGCTTATCATATCGCCTTTTGGGATTTTATTTTATTGAAAGAAGTATGTAACGATTTTCATTTCTTTCGTTTTATAATTAAATAAAAAGTTTTTTTTAATCAAATAATTTTTTTAAATGTTCCAGACGCCCTAAAAATCTCATTTTAAGGTTTAAAATATCCAAGTTTTCCCCCTGTTAGGGAAGAAAACTAATATTTGGAGTCCTGCCTAGACATGACCTATGTGAGATTACCCTTCGTATATTCTTGCCTATAAAGTAGTCTATGTTTGTCTATTGCACGTCAAGTATAGACTGCTCTCCTTGTCTCGCACCCTTCGAACGAAGTCAGGTAGAGCGGTCGCAACTTCTAGGACAACTGGGCGCCGCCAACTGGGCGCCGGGCCAACTCGGCGCCGGAGATTTTTTTTTTTTTGATAAAATGTGTAGATGAAAAACAAAATATATTATTTATATAAAAACATCTTTAAAAATCCTTTACGCAATTTTTTTGAAATTTGTTTTTGTTAAGTAACACTACAATTTATGTTTTTTATTACAACAATGGCGGATCCAAAATGACAGATTTCTTTATTTTCAAACCGATTTGTCTGAAACTTGAAAGTTTGCAGTGCCTGAGTTCACTAAATACAGTTTTACTGTCCCCCTCCACGTTAGGGTGGACGTAGGCAGTCAGTCATACCACATTATTGGATTGTCATCGGAACTATAACGATATGCGAAATTTGAAGTCAATCGTATATGTGGAAGTCAGTTGAAAGTAATCAGAAAAACTTTAAATTAAATCGTCCATTTTGAATCCTCCATATTGAATTTTTGTAATCTGATCAAAAATTCGTAATCCTCTTCCTCAAAAACCTCCAGATACCAATTTTGGTGGAGATCCAACAAACTAAAATTTTACCCCCTCTCCGCCCTCCAGGTTAGGGGTGAGGTAGGCAGTCAATGATACCACATTATTGGATTGTCATCGGAACTATAACGGTATGCGAAATTTGAGGTCAATCGGATACGTGGAAGTCAGTTGAAAGTAATCAGAAAAACTTGACATTAAATCGTCCATTTTGAATCCGCCATATTGAATTTTTGTAATCTGATCAAAAATTCGTAATTCTCATCCTCAAAAACCCCCAGATACCAATTTTGGTTGAAATCGGACAAACTAAAGTTTTACCCCCTCTCCACCCCCTACGTTAGGGAAGTGGTAGGTACCCGATGAAGCCATATTATTGTATTGTCATCGGAACTAAGAGGCTATGCGAAATTTGTTTGTTTGGAAGTTCTTCAAAAGTGAGTTGCAAGATTTGATTACATACATACATACCCACATACAGGTGAAGTTAAATAAAAGCTTGTAATAATTAGACTTAACTGTGAATTACAACCTATCCCGCTGCATTCTTTTATTTTTTTGCGCGGCTCTGTAAAGGGGAAGGGGATCCGATCTTACCACTAGCGCCTAGGGCCCGGTAGGCCCTTAAACCAGCGCTGTGTAAAAATAAAATTCAATATAATGCGTTTTTGTGTTTAAATTACCGGACTATCAAAAATTAGGAAACACCATGTATGTATAAAAAAAATCTCTTCACGTCTTGTGATTTAGTAGCCCTTTATTTTTGACAATGTTAAAAATTGTCACATAATGATGTTATTTAAATTCGTCGAAATATTTACCATTTAGTTTAGCAGGTTGCCTAAAATTAAAAAATTTTGTGTTTACGAAATTAAGAAGTGGATTCGAACATGTCCATATTCGAAAACGATGGGACTAATTTTTCTGAAAAAAGTGTAAGAAAGACGATTTTTGATCCGCTAAATTTTTAGTTCAATTTTTTTACATTTCAATATCACTTTCGGTAACATGAAAGAATAACAAGGTGACTGACCTTTAGTCAGTTCTGAAATGATTTGTTGCTTGCCATTGAGTTGTATAATAGAAGTTAATGAGCTAGATATACCGGCACGAGTCGTTAAATACCGAGATGAATTCCATCAAAGGAGCATGCGCCAAAATTAACGTCAAAATGTCTAATTTAAATTATTGGCGCGAATACCGTCATTGGCGCGAGATCGAAGAGCTGAACGTATAATAAAAAATTCAAGGTATAAAATAATGGTCAATTCTAATTTTTAGGTATGATTTTATGTAGGTACCGGGTGGTTTTTTATAACCGGAGCACTCAGCAACTTTATCATTGAAAATAAATTGAGATTTTTTTGGTTAATTATGACAACTTTAAAAGCCAACATAATTTTTTTCTATCTGTCACCATGTACACGGTATCCCAAATTCGATGTTTTTGGGGGGTTTCGGGTATTTCTAGAGGGGCTAAAAAAAACTGATCCCCCTTTGTGACACTCAAATTTCAAAAGAAGCTTAAAGGTGAAAATCGCATTTTGATATAGCAAGCCGTTTGTAAACGACGGCGTGTTTTAAAAAGTCTGCATTTTGGGAAGGGGTCTATAACTTGTTTATTTATTAATATTTTTTATTTGTGTGAAAAAATTCTTAAGACACTTTTTTAAGAGGAATTCAACTGTTAAATTAAATTTTATTTGTCACGTTTAGTTTTTTTATTTCTTTATATTTTTGTATTTTTTTTATTTTTACCACATATTTTAGTTTGCTTAATGGGTTCGGTTCGGTTCGGTTTAATATTATAAAATTATAAAAATAAAAAAGTAATAAAGAGGTGATTAAAAAAGAAAAATAAAGAAAACAATAAAAAAATTAAATATTGAGTGTGATACATCATTTTAAAGGAAATTTTAAGCTGATTTTAAAAATCGAATAAAAAAAGAGTTATTCTGTAAGAAAAATAACAACTTTATGCAATATCTTAAAAACCAAAAGAGATAAATAAAAACCGTTTACATCTGTCAATTCTTCAAGAAAAGATCTATAAGCAAGCTATTTACACAAAAACAAAATTTTCATAAACAAAAAAGTTATAGACCCCCTCCCAAAATGCAGACAAAAACACTCCGTAGCTTAAAAACGGCTTGCTATATCTAAATGTGGTTTTCACCTTTAGGCTTCTCTTGAAATTTGCGCGTCGCAAAGGGGTGTTAGTTTTTTTTCTATCTCCCCTAGAAATACCTGACACCACAAAAAAACAACGAATTTGGGACACCCTGTACAGGGTGTGACAATGAAGTCGATTTTTTGAGAGGGAACACCCTGTATATTTTTGCATTTTAAGATTCGTCTTTTCATTCTGATTTCAAAAATATACAATATCTATGTGCTGCGATTAATATTTTTTGAGGCATATGCAGTATTTCTTCTATATGATCTTATGCCTTTCACGTTTATTTTGTTTTGCCATAGGTGTATTGACTCTCAACTCCAATATTTCTTCAAGTATTTCTTGATTGTGTTTGTATTTCAAATGATCACACAGATCCAAGTTTTTTGGGAAGGAGCATTTACATTCTAGGCATCTAAACATAAAAACACTTTCTGCATAGGAATACCTTTGTTTTTGTATGCCATGTTTACTTTGACAGTGTTTATTCAAATTAAATTGGGCACTAAATAATTTGTCACACAACTTGCACGTCACCGGTATTTTCACAGCACAAAAACGACGAATTTTCATCAAAAAGAACTGGAAATTATTAAAGTTTTGCTGTATAAAACCATACTGAAATATCTCTCAGTTGATTGGTTGGCAGAAGTGACAGATCAACGCTTGCGCACGTCTTGGAATTCATCTCGGTATTTAACGACTCGTATACCGGCAATTAACCTTCAAAAAAACAAAAAAAGTGACATTTAAGTTAAAGTAAACTTCAACGCTGTTCTTGCTTAACTTTGTTATTAAGATTTAATTGAAATTTCACACTATAATTTTTTCGAACCGCTGGTTCTACCTAAAAAACTCTTTAAAATTTATGAATAGATAGTTTTGCTGTTCATATTTCCTAAAATTAGAAACTAATCGAATATCCCCTCAAAATCTATTTAGCACACTCTGCACAGGATCTACATGTTGTGTTAAATATTAATAATTTAGACAAAAAACAAATATGTTTAAACATTTTAATACTAGATATAAAAATACATTTAAATTAACTTATTTTGCAAGAAATTATTTTAAAGAAAATATTTGTACACTTAGTTTAAGATTTTCAAAAAATATAAGAAAATAAATAAAAAATAATAACTAATTTGAATGAATTTAAAGCAAATAAATGTAAAATATAAGAATTATCCAGGCCGATACATTATTGGTCCTGTTTTAAATCAAATCAAATCTGGGAACATAAAACATTAAAAGTAAATAAAAATAAAAATAGAAATTAAACGAGGATTAGACAAGAAGAACTAACGACGAAATATATGAGAAATACCTGTTTACATTAAAATAATTAATTTAATTACGAAAGTTTTGATTAAAATTGGAGTTTTTCCAAATGATAATATAATAATAATACGACGAACAAACCTACGCACTGCACATTTCGCAGGCCTCAGGATTGGTCAATGAGCAAACCAAGGCCGCCATATTTTCTTCTTCAGTCCTTATACTGGAGTCTCCATTTTGTTGCTCAGTTCCCTTTTCCCCTCCATTCGCTTGATTGTCCTTAACGATAAGTTTGCTTTTGTCCACAGTGAATTGGATTGGGTTAGAAGCTGGTTTGGTTCTCAAATAGTACATTCCGGTTTTGAGACCTTTTTTCCAACCGTAAAAGTGCATTGAAGATAAAACACCGTAATTTGCTTGTTCAATATGTATGTTTAAACTCTGGCTTTGGTCTATAAAAGCACCTCTTTCTGCGGCCATGTTTAGAATGACTTTTTGGGAAATTTCCCAGACGGTTTTGTAAATAGCTTTTAGGTCATCTGGAATACCAGGGATATTTTGGATAGAACCTCGGTTGGCGATAATTTGATTCTTCATTAGGTCGTCCCAAAGACCTCTTTCCGTAAGATCTTTTAGTAGATGTTGATTAACCACCTAAAAAAAGAAAAGCAATTTGTATTATAGAGCAATTCCACGCCAAGTCATCCAATTTACAAAAAAAGTGTTGCCCTGACATTTAATTTTTTTCTGTAATCATGCTTACTAAATGAAACAGCTCATGCTTAACCACTTTTGCACATTTTTAGATTTTTTAATCCAATTAGTATGTTGTACACTCACTTGAAAAGTCTAAAAACGGGCAAAATGGGCCTTAAAGAAAAAAATTATGCTCATAGTAAACAGCACCTAAAAAAAATTTTGAAAACATGCATAAAAGTAGTTTTCAAAAAAATGTGATGTTTAGCAAAATCTTTTATACTCGCTTAATTAGAGCAATTTAGAGAATATCCAAAAAACGCAGAAATTTTCGAAGTTTTCATATTTTTTTCGGGTATAAATGTAATGTTTTCTTAAATTTTTGATACAGTGTTGGAATGCTATACTCAAGGACTATATCTTCCTTGTATAAAACATATTTAAAGAGTAGACGTTACCTTGGAGTTCTACGAAGAAGTTAAGAATGTCTGGGAAATTCCTCAACTTCAGCATCAAAAATGACCCTGTCTATCGGGGTGCTGGTGGTAATCAAGTAGGGTAAATTTTTCACTGTATCATATACTTTTAAAAACAAGAATAAAAAATCTGGGTCTGTAATCCTTAAGGTCACTACACATTTTTTTGTTATTTTAATATTTTTAGTGATGTTAAATTGCATCACAAATTGCCCCCCCCCCCCAAATCTGAAACTTTACTCAGTTTTGACACACAGAATACACCTCCTGGTCACTATGCAAAATAGTTTTGTGAAATATTTATTATGATATTTTCCCCCAAAATAAAGTTTCTAGATCCGCCCCTGCAAATTAAGGTTTATCAGAAGGTAAAGTTTATTTATATGAGCACTGTTCAATAAATTATGATTTAAACTCTCTTCATAAATCACTACACAAATTTTTTTAAAGTTTATTTACTTTTTTAGTAGTTGCCTACTGTCTGTCATATTTAAAAAATCGGAAAAGAAGTTGAGTTCTATAATTTCAGAAACCGAAAAAAAATTTTTTTTCAGCTTGAAGTCAATTTAGCATCTATAGTTAAATCATCCAGAGGAGTGAAAAAATGGTGTCCAGTTGTTGTTTGTTTGAGATTTTAATGTAAAACAAATCGTTTCACAGTACCTCCAAACGCATCACATGGGCTTTTACCATGCGTTAGTTTTGTAGTTAGTTTTTTTAATGCCCAGTGGCGTATGCAGAAATTTTCCAAGGGGGTTGGGAGAGGGGGCTTGAGTAAAAACAAAGTCCTGGAAAACCATTTATTTCTTCTTTCAGAAAAATGCAATCTTTAGGAGAAGTTATTTAATGGCTTTGGAAAGATTAGGCCTCCAACCCCCCTCCCTCCTGCATACGCCACTGTTAAACCTGAACCATTCCATTTATCAAAGAAACAAACTAATTAATGTCCGTGTCTCACCAAAAATGTATTCTTAAAACTAAAAAAAAAATTTCCGACAGTGTAAAAAAATGGGACTTGAACCCACAAACTAGGATGTCACGCAAAACAGTATGTGGCTATAAATAAGATCCCCTGACGATGATTTTTATACATAATTTTTTTCCTTTTGCGACTCAATAAAAAAAATTGATTTTTTACATGCTTTAACCAAATAGCTTAAAAGTTGATGTTAAAATGACAGACCCAGATTTTTTATTTTACTTTTATTTAGACGATACATTGTCAAGTAAAACAAGGCACAAGCGAAGTTTTAATAGACAGATAGACATGACAATTTTTTTAGTCAAAAGTTGCCAATTCTGAGGTTTTTGCGGTTTTTCCAATTTTAAAAAATTTTGTTTGCTGAAAGCAATAGACCGACATTTTTCTTTTGCCTTGTATGATAGTCAAGCCACTAAGCTTTAATGTGCGTATAGACTTTTTTTTAATGGACCATATTCAGCACCGGTGTAAATAATTAAAAATCGAGAAAATCATAAAATTTACTATTTTTTTAAAACTATTTTTGCCATGTCAAAAAAGTGAGGTTAATTTTTTTTTCTCTATAGGATTATCCAACCAATATTAAAGATTTCTTCCGTCAAATTTCTTTTTACATAAGATTTAATACAATAATAAAAAAAATAAGGCCACAACTGATTTTCTTCTTTTTTTTTACTTTTAAAGTGGCCTGTAAAATACGGGAGGCGACATTAAAAATTAAAATTTGTTAATTTGGTATTCCGAAGGACACTAATACATGTTATCAAAATTTGGATTTTTTTCGTGACATGGCAGCTACCCCCATTGGATGATTTGGCGTGGAATTACTCTATAGCTAAATAATACTAAATATTCAATTTGCCATTTCAAATCAAATCAAGCTTTATTGTCTTAAAGTATTATAAAAGTTTGTAGACAAAGCAAATAAATAACTAATAATAACAATACATTCAATATATATAAATCCATATATAATATTTTTTAATTTACTTACTTTTATAATAATTGAGAATTTTGAGTGTAAAATTATTCCTTAATTGTAACTCTGATCAAGAAATTCGTTAATTAAATAAAAACCTTTAGTGATAAGAGAAGCCTTTTCTAAATATGTAATAGTTATTATTAATTTTTATATTGTTTGGCAAATTATTATATAATTTTATACCATACCACCATAAATTTGGGATTTTTTAAATAAAAAGGAATGTGGTATAGGTTATGTAAGATTATTAATTTGTCTCGTTGAATAAATATTTTGGTTTATTTCAAAGTAATTTAGATGTTTATTTATCACACAAATTGTTTCAAGAATATATAAACAAGGAAGAGTTAAAATAATATTTTTGATGAACAAATCTTTGCAGTGATATGTATTTTACTTGAGACCTAATAAATATCTTAATTGAGTCAATTTTTACAGAAAAAGTTTGATATAAAAATTAAAGGGTTTAAAAGTGACAACCAATGTGACCACATTGAATGTGATCTTGAATCTTGCCCTACAAGATAATTTGGAGATCAAGTAAGTCGATTTTGTTATTGGGAACACTGTGATGGGATGAAATCTATTGTTTATAAAACAAAACTGAATTTATATGGTGACTGATGCAAATTACTACACTTAAAGCATATCCGCGTAAAGGGTGGTTTCTTGTTTTTTAGTTACCTGAAACTCGCCTGATAAAACTCTTCGAGTATAAATGTTGCTTGTGTACGGTTCTACGCTTTCATTATTTCCTAAAACAAAATGTTCTTTAGCGATTTTAATTTTGAGTTTAAAATATATTTAGGGTTATAGCAATTTTTTCTTATTTTAGCATGTGCTCAGGGATAAAGCCAGTTTTACACGGTCCGGGTCGCAGCCCACGAGAAAGACCGGCCCGGGCGCGGAAATATCACGTGACCGTAGGAGTCCCACAAAAAAACGCCTCACGGCCCGCTGTCATTATAAAACATGTGTGTGTTCAGTTTTGGTATGTTTGTTTACGTCGATTTTTTTTTAATTCGGGCACGAATTTTATGTGAATTTTATCAAAGTTATTAAAATAACGCAGCCCACGAAAAAGACTGTAGTGGGCTGCGTTAATAATGGCTAATGAGTAAATTATAAAGAAAATACATATAAGACAAACAATGCCGCGAACGTGTAATTAGTGTTGTTCCTTGTCGGTCCAACTATAAAACTGAAACCTAATATGTTGCAAACGGGAAAGAAGTGGAAGATAAGATCTTGGATAAGATTGATCAAGTAATAGACATCCTTAGTGACATTTTCGATAGTGAGAGTGAAAAATGTGTTCAGTTGTCATTTCTTATTGAACAATTAGTTCTCTTGAAAAGGTAACCTGAGAATCGAAGATATGGTGGATACACTTTAATGTTGGCTTCATCTTTGTTTATCCAGTTATCCAGTGCATACACGTCAATTTACAATTCTAAGGTAATATATCTTCCTCACCCTCGCAATATTAAAAAACTGATTTGTAAAATATTGTTAACAGATAGTAATCTCTCTGGTAGTGTGAAATATTTAAGAAATAAGATACAGCTTTTAAAAGAACATGAGTTGGTAGTTAACTTACACTTTATTGAAATAGATATTAAACTTTGTGCTGGGTAATTTTTCAAAAAATTATTGACGACCACTACATTCAGTTCATTGAATGGGAAAACCATCTCACTTATTCACAAAATCACTTGTTTCTTTTTAATAAATTATTGTGAAATGTTTTATATTGAAAATTTTTCTTCAGATAACTCTAGCGAGTGTTTTTGTGGAGAAAAACTATTGTCAAAGTTTGAAAAAATTAGTTTAAGAGCATGTAAAGTTTTTTAAAATAATTTTATTAAAAAGCACAATGATTTAGTG
Organism: Aspidapion aeneum; assembly: GCA_963576565.1. Classification (NCBI taxonomy): domain Eukaryota; kingdom Metazoa; phylum Arthropoda; class Insecta; order Coleoptera; family Brentidae; genus Aspidapion; species Aspidapion aeneum. Next base: position 131,429,054 of record OY755039.1, read on the forward strand.
TCTGCTAATAAATCTTTGAATAAGAACTCAAAGATGATAATGTTAAAGTAAACTAGATCTACCCGTGTAAGAATTATTTAGTGTTGCACATTAGTACTTTAAAGAAAAAATATATGAGACGTTTTGTAGACAGTTTTTAATGAACTTTATAACTAATTGACATCTTACAACTTATTATGTCAAAACAAAAATACAGTACATCAATTATTTAGAATAGTGTCACTTTAGCAATAGAGTCACTTCAACACCTTCCCTAATTGATGTAATGCCAAGTCATCTCATGCCCATCAAACTTCTTAAAGAAACTAATCTTGGTCTAAACAAAGCCTTCGTCATCACATCGGCAGTCTGATAAGTGCCTTCTACTTTTTGAATAACAATTTCGCCTTCCAAGACCAGTTCTCTTACAAAGAAATGTCTTATTCTAATATGCTTTGTGCGTTTATGGAATTCTGGATTTTGTGCAAGCTTAATGGCGGCTTCATTGTCTACCATTAGTATAGGCAAATCCTTGAGTTGTAGAATTCCTGTGTAGCCATACTAGCTCTTTCGCACATTCGCTCGCTGCCACAATTTCTGCCTCTGTAGTAGAAATTGCTACGGAACTCTGTCTTTGACTACTACAGGATACTACTCCACCACTGTATATGCAGAGTACTCCAGACGTTGAACCATCAGTACTTTATATCACCACCGTGATCAGCATCGCTAAATCCTTTCAAGTATCCTTTCTGGAAGTTGTACTTGTAGCTGATTCCAAGATCTACAGTGCCTTTGATATATCTAAATATTCTTTTTACTCGCATGTAGTTCAGTGAACTAGGATTGTCAAGACTTCTTGAGCATACACCAACTGCGTAGGCTAAATCAGGTCGACTTCCTGTCATGAGGTACATTAAAGCCCCAACAGCTTCTCTATAAGAAAATTTTGGCTCATCTTCCTCATCCTTCCCTGATTCAATAACTTCTCTAACAATTGGCGTGGAGACTGGTTTGCAATCTTGCATGTTGAATCTCTCCAAAAGTTTCTTAGCATAGGATTTTTGACCGATTTTGATAGAATTATCTAAACTTCTTTCAATTTCTAGTCCTAGAAAATATGATGCTTGTTTTATGGATACTTTGAACTCCTTTTGTAAGTCTTTCAAAAATTCATTCTTCATTTCTTCATCATTGGAAGCTAAAAGTCCGTCATCGACATACAAGGATAAAATTAGCATTCCATTACCTCGCTTCTTGACAAATAAGTAATTATCTGCATCACTCTTTGTAAATCCTGCTTTTAATATGACATCAACAATGCGCTTATTCCAGCAACGTGGCGCTTGTTTTAGTCCGTAAAGGCTTTTCTTTAACAAACAAACTCTGTTTGTACTATCTGTGTAGCCTTCTGGTTGCTTCATGTATATTTCTTCATCTAAAGAACCATACAGAAATGCAGTTGATACATCAAACTGGGTCAATGTCATTTTCTCGCTAGCAGCAATGCTTATGAGAGCTCTTATTGAAGACAGTTTAGCAACAGGACTAAAAGTTTGATCATAATCTTCGCCTGGCTTTTGTGAAAATCCTTTTATTACTAATCTAGCCTTATACTTTTCAACTGTGCCATCTGGATTTCTTTTAATTTTAAAAACCCACTTACATGGAATAGCTGTTCTTCCGGCAGGTAACTTTTCCATGATCCAAGTGCCATTTAATCTATGAGCATCCATTTCTTCTTCCATAGCACGTAACCAATGGTTTTTATCACCGCTTTGAATAGCTTCCTTATATGTATTCGGCTCTGTAGTTTTATTAAGTATGTTTGCTGCTACTGTCATTGCAAAATCTTCAAATCTAGCTGGTTTTTTCAAGCTTGCCTTGTTTCGCATTGTCCTCTCAGTCTGACTTTGGTCTTCAAAACCACAAAATTCCGAAGTTACGCTCTCTAGATCTTCATCGTCATCTTTGTCTAGATCTTCAACCTCTTCTTCTTCTTCAGAGTCTAAATTTACCCTTTTTGAGGTTCCTTCTCCACTTTCTTGATTTTCTAAAACTGCGTTCCGTTCTATGACTTTCTGAACTTTTTCACAATTTTCACTTTCAAGAGTTAGCATTAAAGGAATTTGTGTTCTTTCTGGACTTGAGAAAGGTCTTTCCTCAAAAATAACGTCTCTTGATCTGATCAAGTTCTTTGAATCTTGACACCAAATTCTATAACCATCATCATTGTCATATCCCACAAGAATTCCTTTCACAGCTTTCTTATCTAGCTTTCTTCTTCGTGATTTAGGAATGTGAGAATAGCATATGCTTCTGATTACTCGTAAATGTGTCAAACAAGGTTTCTTGTCATACCAAACTAAATAAGGCGACTTGTTGTTTTCACTAGAAACTCCTGACCTATTCAATACGTAAACTGCAGTATTGATCATTTCTGCCCATAAACTTTGAGGTAGGCCTTCTCTTGCAAGTAAAAGTGCTCTTGCTTTCTCGACTATGGTTCTGTTGTCTCTTTCTGCACAGCCATTTTGTTGGGGAGTATAGGGCATGACTAATCTTTGGTGAATTCCATGCTGGTTTAGGATGTCTTCAATTTGTTTATTGTCGAACTCTCCTCCATTGTCTGACAGAAACTCTTTTACAACATGACCAGCAACTTTTACTTCTGCTAAGAACGTTTTCAAATGCCTAGCAACTTCAGCCTTTTCTTTCATAAAGAAAACTCTTCTAAATTTGCTGTAATCATCCTTGAATAGGCAATAGTACCTGTAACCTCGTCCAGAATTTTCGAATGGTCCACATACATCAGAATGGATTAGCTCGCCTACTTTCTTAGCTCTCTCTCTCTTTTAGAACGTGTGCTTTACCATAGATGCAACCTTCGCATAATTCGCTGTCTAGAGGTACATCAATTCCATAATCTATCTTTAGAATTTGCTTTATATGCCTCTTGTTTTGATGAGCAAACCTCTCGTGATAGAGTTGTAAAGTGTTGTTACTCTGTAAGCTTAAAACATTTTCTTCTCTACTCGATACAACATTTTTCAGGTTTAATTTGTATAATCCACCATGTTTAGTTCTGGTTCCGATTAAAATTGTCTTCTTCAGAATCTTGAATTGACAATTCTCTGCTGTGGATACAAACTCGCTTCTTGGATTTCTGTCTTGCGCTGCTAAAACTGAGAACAGATTCTTTGTGATGGAAGGAACATACAATACATCTTCCATGCTATACTGATCTGTTTTTCCATTTAAACAAGCTTGTACTAAGACTCTTCCTTTTCCTAGAGCTTTTATAACATCACCGTTTGCAGTCGTCACTGTATAACCTTCGTCAAATGGCTCGTAACTATCATAGATATCTCTTCTATTACAAATGTGATTGGTAGCGCCATTGTCTACGTACCAATATTCTGAATCATTTATAGCGACTAAGACAGTTGATGTTTGTGCCAGTAACATTTGATTATTCTGCTTACTTTGACTTTGACCATTGTTGGCTGTTTTCTCAGGTTTAGGTGGTCTTCCATCTGCTTTCCACTTGGAACACTGTTTAACCCGATGTCCAGATAAGTTACAGTAATTGCATTTGAAGTCTCTTTTCTGCTTTAACTTTGAACCATTACCCCTGTTTTGATTGCCATTTACTGCTAAAACTTCTGGGTTATTTTCATTCTTATTTAGCAAAGCTTTCTCAAAAGCACAGAGTTGACTTGTTAAATTGTCCACTGTTCTTTCTGATTTTGCCATCATTAGCCAGCTTGATTTAAATGAAAAATAATCATCCGGTAATGTTTCCAGTATTTTGCAAGTCAACAATAGGTCTGGTAAGTCGCAAGTACATAGATTACCTTTAGCAGATTTTTCTTTACTAACTTCCACTTGCAATTCATTCCACAAGTTCTTTAATTTGGAAATGTGTGTCGCAATGTCATCGCAAACATCTTTTCTGTAACTGAAGAACTGGATACACAAGTTATATGTCTCCTCTTCAACAGCACCATCGTAGAGTCTGTGTAGTTCCAACCACATTTCTCGAGCTGTCGTGAATCTCATTAACTTCTGTAACGTATCCTGAGTCATGTTTACAGTGAGTAATAACAAGGCATTACTATCCGCTTGAGTATAAAACGCTAGGTCTTTTTCATATTTCTCTTTACCTTCTTTTTTAGCGTTGGCTTCATTTAATGGTAAAGGTTTTAATAATTTACCTTCTAATACGTCAGTTGCGCCTGGAACACTTCGAATGAGAATAGAGAATTTGAATTGCCATGTTGGCCAATTCGTTTTACCTTCTAATAACCCAATCGGAACTTTACTTGCATCCATTGCTATTTTATTTCACTTTTGAAACTTGAAGTTTTTGTGTTTTTTTTGTTTAGAAACTTTTACTTCTTGACTCTTCAAAACACTAGTTTCTTGCCTTCAGGGAATCGCGCTCTGCTACCATGTTAAAGTAAACTAGATCTACCCGTGTAAGAATTATTTAGTGTTGGATATTAGTACTTTAAAGAAAAAATATATGAGACGTTTTGTAGACAGTTTTTAATGAACTTTATAACTAATTGACATCTTACAACTTATTATGTCAAAACAAAAATACAGTACATCAATTATTTAGAATAGTGTCACTTTAGCAATAGAGTCACTTCAATAGATGACAGTTAAAGAAAAATTAAAAAACTAAAAGCTATCTAATATGTCCAATTTTGAAAGACTTGTATAGATTTGAAGTTACTAACGATATTATGTACCTAATATATGTACCTGAAGATATTGGAGTGCAAATTTTGTATAATTTTTCATTTTATAGATTCAGTTCTTTTATCCATAATAAACACATATATCAGCAAAATATTTTTTTCAATTTTTGCCTATAAAAGAACAAAAATTTTTTGTTAATTTATTTAAATTGTGTAAAAACATATAATATATTAAGCAATACAATAAGAATCCTGGGACTCCTAAGATCACGTGACCGCCGACTTGCTTATAACGCGTCATGGCCGGTCTTTATCGTTGGCTGCGGTCCGGGTGCATATTACTAAATTACCGTCGATACGGAGATGAGCTAATTCACCTTAGCCGAATCGTTGTGGGACATTTCGTCGCGAGAATTTTGTTTTTAAATGATCAATAGAAAAAACGAACTGGTAATTGCTTTGGCCGATTTTTAAACGGATTTATTTACCTTGACGTATATAAATTTTTCTATTAACCTTGTTCGTCACCGTTAATTAATACATGTAAAAAATGTTGATGGGCAGGCCTTGTTATTAGTTTTATACATTGATAAATAAAATTCGTTGTTGTGGCTGTCCACATTTGCCTTCGATTTAAATTTTTTTCTCTTTACTTTATTTTGCTGCTTTTAACTGTAGTAAATTATGATTCTTATTAGTTTAAAATATGCCTCGAAGATGTTTACAGCCTGTTCACATGCAACAAATTGTGCGTGAGCAACGTATATGAAGGTATATGAGCTAAGTGTACAAGACAGAGAAAGCAAATGACGTACGTGCATTCAATGAAAACGCAGGTAGTGAAAGCTTTGCTGACTGGTTATCCTTCGCATGCATTTTTGAATTATAGACCTTATCTCTCACACTCGCGATTTCTCGATGAAAGAATCGCAGTGCGACAGGGAGTATGTATATGGATAAAAAATGTCAATGACAAACGATATTACTAAAAGAAATTCACCAAATAGGATCTCTAGTGCAAAGTGAAGCAATAAACTTTTACACGCACCTAAAATCTGTGCAGTAGAGGCGGTAGGCATTGGGGCCAACAGTAGAGAATTGCGCACACCATGTGCAGCAATTTTTTCCTTCAAAGAAGCCCAGTCCCAAAGATTCGTTGGTGTTACGTTCCACATGTCGTACTGAAGGATACCTTGACTTACAGGTGATCTGAAAAATAAAATAGACCCGGCCTGGTTAGCTAAATAGATAACAATTATGCACAACATAGAATTTTTTTTATTAAAATGGCCAGGACGTTTAATCTTGACGACCCGTGAGGTGGGGTCAGCGAAATGTTCACTTTTGTCGGTGAACTTAAGTTCACTGGTAAACTTAAGTTCACTGGTAAACTTAAGTTCACCGATGATCTTAAGTTAACCATCTTTATCACAAAGAAATAAATCCCCGTAAGTTATTGTGGCTTTTCTAACCTTACATTTAGTTTGTTTTGTTTTGATAGTATTATTTTTTTTTTAAATTGGCAACTAATTAATGTTAAGAACCACCACACTTTAAAAAAAGCTTGTCAAAGCAAAACTGACAATCAAAGGTAATGTTATAAACACCACAATTCCCGTGGATTCACTTCCCCGTGGGAAAAGGTGGTAAACTTAAGTTCACTCATGAAAGTGACATCTTAACTTAACGGGCCGTGAAGAATAGCGTCTTGAGAATTTGTAAGCGCTTATGTCACTTAACCTCACGGGCAGTCAAGAGTAAGCGTCCAGTACCAGTTTCTCATTATAAACTAATGACAAAAAGTTAATCGTAGCTGATCGTTTCAGTTTTAACTCAGGTTTTGAAAAAATTGGATAAAACGTATAATAAATTACTCAAATTTCGGAAGCTACTGGAATGGTTGCTCTAATCGAAACCCAAAGAAATTATCATTTAAAAAATCTCGTGTAAAATAGGCAAAAAAATTACAGCTTTATGTTTATACTGTCAAATTATATGTACAGGGTGTTAATAATATTAATAATACTTAAAATATTTACTTAAATTGACTGGTATCCCTCTACAAAAACTGTTTTTTAAGAAAATAATTCAGTTCAAATAATACTCCATATTAAAGTTAGAAACTTTAGTATGTTTAGAAAAACCGAAAAATATTGTATATACAACATTTTGTAGTTAAACCACAAATAAACGTATTTGTGTATATATAAAGCGTAATAAAACTGAGACTTATTTTAGTTTTTAAAGTAAAAACAATAATGTGTATTTTTTTAACGTTAAGGTAATAAGTAAAAAACAAAAATATCTGCTGTTATAAGAACTTGTCAAAAAAGTTTTATTTGAAAAAAGCATGTAAAATTTCTGTGGTCTGTCTCAAGGTCTGTAGAGGATAGGTTACCTGGTAACTTTCTGGCCAATCAGAGCCATTTTTTGAAACGGGAAATGTCGTCAACCGCATCAATTTTAACATCAATTTTAACAAATCTATTAATTAGTTGAAGAAGCATAAGATTACAGAATTATAAAAAAATGGTGCTTTACCAGTCATTAATAAAAAGCTTACGAGGGTTTAAAAGTGGGATTTTGGGTAATTTGAGAAAAAAAATTAAAAAATTCATATCTGTTTAGCCGTGACTCTAGGGACCCAAGTTCCAAGGTTGAGAAGGTAGCAAATGACCCCAACAATATCCCAAAAAATTTTGACGGTTCATGTGCCGAACACCCTGTATAGTCGCGTTGATTTTTGCCACCCTAAGTGTTTATGTAGGAACAGTGTATTTTGCACTATTACTTTGGATTCACATTTATCAATGAAATAAATGGCTTCTTACCCTTTGTAACTAGAATATGGTCCATCTTTCGCAGCAATTTCACAGCTAGCTTCAAGTGCTCCATAGTAAAGGGTCTCAAAGATCTGTTTGTTAAGCAAACCGGCCTCAGCACTGTCGAAAGGCATACGTAAAAGGATGAAGGTATCAGCAAGACCTAAAGTTCAAAACAATATTATATCCGATAAACAATACATACATTTTCGGTTGCAAAAGGTCACGAAGACTTTAAACTTAACATTATTATACAGGGTGTCCCAACTTAAAGGTAACAGACGTCTTTTTGGGTATTTTTCGTGCGAATTTGGACAAACGCTCGGATACGTCGATTTTGTGTACGAGGGGCACACTTTTTGGCTATCTTGAAATTTTTGTAGCACGCACAATCTTCGAGGGGTATACTTTACCCCTATATTTTGAATAGGGAAACTGGGTCTAGTGATACCTTGTTTTGAAGGCCTCTTGAATGTCTTTACAACTGTGTAAAAATTTCAAAAATCTATCCATTAGTTTTTGAGATAATTGCCTTTAAAACTTTCAAATTTAACATGGACTGATAAAATAAATATTTAAACAGAATTTTATATTTTTCGGATTTAATCTTTACTTTATCATTCCATGTAACATTTAAAAATTTGCAAGCAAATATCTCAAAAACTAATCTATTTTCGAAATTTTTATTATTCCATGTAAAACTTAAAAATTTAAAAGCAAATATCTCAAAAACTAATCTATGGATTTTCAGAATTTTTACATGGTTATAAAGATATTCAAGAGAGCTTCAAAACAAGGTATCACTAGACCCACTTTCCCTATTCAAAATATAGGGGTAAAGTATACCCCTCGAAGATGGTGCGTGCCACAAAATTTCAAGATAGCCAAAGAGTGTCCCCCTCGCAAACAAAATCGACGTGTTCGAGCGTTTCTCAAAATTCGCACGAAAAATACCCAAAAACACCTCTGTTACCTGTTAGTTGGAACACCCTGTAGAGTCTTAAGTGGCCGAGTAACTTTGTTTTGATGTAAACTAACCTGGGGGATTAACTGGAAACCTGAGTGTCTATATGTCTGTTTAATGTGTTCATACACAATAATTTCTCGCAGCGCTATTTTGTCCCGCGTAATAAAATAGAATCATAGAATATTACAATAAATACCATCCTACAAAAAAGTCACGTCAAGTTCCTCCATGGGTCTGACAAACACCAGATCCTGAACGAGTTCATAATCTCATGTCTGCCAAACACCTTAAATAGTTCAAGAAAATAGTTCCTTTAAGGACCCATCTATTTAAAATTTGTAAAACTAAGTTTTTAATCTCACAAATGACAGTAATTAACACATATAGATAAAATCAAATGGGTAAAAAAACTTTTCATTTACATATGATGTGACAGCCCTCCTAAATCTCTCAATAGTCTCCTTATTCCGAATTCCTACTGAAAGGCTTTGATACGCTTTTATGGCTCTATATAAAGCACTATTCTCAAAGAAAGCTGTGTTAAGATCGTCCTATGTCTCGTAACTATGAATAGGCTGCTCTATTAGTTGTAGTAGTAGTAGTAGTAAACATGCTTTATTATCAAAGGAAAATTACACCTTATTGACAAAGCAAACTTCTTAATCTAAGACTGACCTAATTAACTAATAATTTTTGTTCAAATAATAATGTCAAAGTTGCAAGAAACAAATAATTAAAATAGTACAAAAGCAATCATATAAACAAACAAATAAAATAAACAAAAAATATAAATTATTTAAAAAATGTTTAAAACAATAAAATATTTAAAACAATTGTTTATATATAAAATAAAAAATGTAAAATCAAACTATGCCTAGATGAAATAGAAAAAATCAAAATAAAGATAGACAAAACAAATTAATAAAAGCAGAAGCTTATAGTTTAAAAATTAAAATTATATGCATAAAAATAAGTTATTATACTTAGATGCATTCTATAATGTAGATTTAAACAATGTTAAATAAATAATAAGAAAAAATACAAAACACAAGAATACACAAAAAATTAAATTAAAATAAAAATAAAAATAAAGTTGGTTGATCGACAGGGATATCCGCAAACCGCATGTCTTTAAAACCACTTAAATAGGATAAAATACTGTTTAAAAAAACTATACAATCTTCACAAAATTTAAAACTGGAAGTTGAGGAATTCCTCCACTGTGTAGAATGCCTCATGGAGCAAAATCGTTTTAAGTTCCTTTCGAAACTTGGAAACAGCTAAAATTTTTTTAAGGGTTGCAGGTAGATGATTATAAAGTTTAATCCCTTGATAGATAATAGATTTTTGAACAAAAGTTGAATGTGGTATGGGAAGTGGTAATTGATTTCTTTGTCTAGTTGTATAACGACTTTGGTTATCTAGAGTTATTTGAGGAGCGAGAGTCTTATGAATAAGGCTGACCGATTCCAAGATGAAAAGACATGGAAAAGTTAGAATTTTAAAATGTATGAATAGTGGTTTGCAATGATCTCTCGGAGAAGAACCAGAAATGAATCGGACAGCACGTTTTTGTAGTTTAAACACGGATTCGAAGAGATACTGACTACAACAGCCCCAGAATGGTAGTCCATAAGATAAGTGAGAATGAATCACAGCATAATAGACTGATTTAGCAATATTTGCTCTCAAATTTTTAGACACAGCTCGAACACTATAACAGCCAGACGCTAATTTCTTGTTAAGTGTAAATATGTGGGACTCAAATTTCAAGTTAGTATCCAAATGAATACCAAGAAATTTAGTTTCGAGAGTACTTTTGATTGTAAATTCTTGGCAGTCAATTTGGTCAATATTACAGCGAAACCCAATGATGTGCGTTTTGCTAAAATTAAAAAGCAACCCGTTGGCATCACACCACTTTTTGATGCCATTTAAATCATGAGATATGACTCGAATCAGCTCATCCGGGTCACGCCCATGCCACACCACAGTTGCATCATCCGCGAATGCGGCAAATACACCAGATATGCCTAGGCACAACAGATCGTTAATATAGATAAGAAATAGAGTGGGTCCAAGAACTGACCCTTGTGGAACTCCAAATGTGACTGACCCCTCTGATGATTCCCCACCATTCGCTGAGACACGTTGACTGCGGCATGACAAGTACGATTTAAACCATTCCAGAGTTACACCACGAAAACCATATTGCTCTAGCTTTCTCAGAAGTGTTCCGTGACTAACACAGTCAAAAGCTTTGGAAAAGTCACAGAACACTCCCGCGGTAGCAAAGCCATTGTTATAATGATGGTATAATTGTTCCATAACTCGGTACATGGCATCATGTGTATTTTTTTTGGGTAGAAATCCGAACTGCGCTGGGTTAAAAACGTTGTGCTTAGTTAGGAAGTTAATCATGCGTTTCTTTACTATTTTCTCAACTACTTTTGAAATTGTTGATAGTAATGAGATAGGGCGGTGAAAGTTGAAAAGTTGAAAATAGTTCTGAGTGTTTTTTGACAAATATTACCAACTGTAAAAATAAAGGCAATTTTGTCGCGCCGCCATTTTGTCCAGCGCTTATTTTTAACGAAGTATTTCGACATCAAACGAATTGAAATAGAAAAACGCTTGATAGTTTGTCTTTATTATAAGACTATATTTAACATATCTTTTTTAAGTAAAGCTTATTGGATTTGTAAATGCAACTCTCGGATTCTACCACAGAACTCATCGACCGTAGCTCAACGGTAACGCATTTTTTCGGTAATAATGTTTAATATATTTTCCTCGGTTGTGCATTGGCAGCTCGTTCTTATTTTAAAAATGTGGTTCTAACACAGTCTAAAGATATATTTAATAATAATGGAGTTTCAAGATAGTTTGCAGCATACCGTTTTATTTCTAAATGTGTAAAACAACATCTCAAAAATCAAAAATCAAAAAATAGAAAATCAATGTAAGGATTCGCTCCCTATAAAGCTGGCCTTTACGATGAGTGTCCTTAAGCGCATTCGCTTCATAAGTCGGCGTCGGTCGCCGCGGGTTCGAATCCTGGCTAGTTACATGGATGTGGATGTGATACAATGGTTAAGCGATAAACGGTTAGAGATACAAATTTTTTTAATAAAAAACGTCAAATCACCGCATTGACGTCATTTGAAAGCAGTCCCTTTCAAATTTTATTGCTTTTTTAATCCAAGTCATACGTTTGGCACAGTGTGCCTGAATGAAGTATAGGTTACATAAAAATGGTTCCAAAAACTAATTGCACATTTTGAATATGGACAATTAATTTTGAAATTGATTTTCTTTCACAAAATCACTAATGTTCTTCAATAAAAAATCTCGTATGTCCCTTTGGTACATAAATTTTAACAAATCTATTAGTTGAAGTAGCATAAGATTACAGAATTATAAAAAAAAATGGTTCTTATGGGGAATGGGAATTATGAGGGTTTAGAGGTGGGATTTTGGGTAATTTGAGAAAAAAAATTAAAAAATTGATATCTCTTTAGCCGTGACTCTAAGGACCCAAGTTCCAAGGTTAAAAAGGTAGCAAATGACCCCAGCAATATCCCACAAAATTTTGACGGTTTATGTGCCAAACACCCTGTATATTGTGTTTGATGCGAATGCATTTTAAAAGTGATTAAAAGTTGTAAAAAGATTGTGTTTTTTATTTGGTTTTGATTGGTAAAAAACTGTTAAACATGTATTATATGAGTGTGTACTTTTAAAAAAATCTCTCCTTTCACAAGTACGTAGCTAAGCAAATGTGCGCCTTTGTTTACATAGAAATAAACGAAATTTTTGCTGTAAAGTTTATTGTTATTAATACCTGCAACCTGTTTAAGAATATTTACACTGTTAAATTTGCATAGTGGGAAACAACCTGCCTATGGTTTGAAATTAATCTTCTGTTGAGGTAATGCTCTAAGGACCAACATCCATGTGTCTAGCCAGGATTTGAGCCCGGAGCGATCGAGGCGGGGCGTCTGAACCGATTGCGCTGTCACTGGACCACGGTCAACGACACACATCTATATTCATTGATTTTTTGATAATTGAAAATTTTAAAAAGTAGTATAATCCTGTCCTTGCTCTTAAAAAATCTAAACGTTTCGTGGGTATTAAAATATTTTGTAAAGACAGCTTTTCGCGCGTCCCCGAGCTACCTTTACCTCTGAGGACTTGCCCGTGAAACTTTTTTGTTAAGACTTTTTACCTCGTGAACTTCCTTCAAATGTAAAAAAATTCAGGGCTCAGGCTGTTTCCTGGGAGCAGATTATATCTGTCTCCGTCACGACGTCAAAATTAGCCTCAAAACCGAGGCAACCCTGACCGACGCTACAAAATGACAGTTGGTCTCTCCTCAGTAAACACCATATTTCTTTTTCAGATACCCACATCATCATTTCATCTCCTTCCATTTTATGGTTATGCTCGGGCTGAATGAAGCCTAATGAGGCCGAAACGCGTCCCCGAGTTACCTTTACCTCTGAGGACTTGCCCGTGAAACTTTTTTGTTAAGACTTTTTACCTCGTGAACTTCCTTCAAATGTAAAAAAATCCAGGGCTCAGGCTGTTTTCTGGGAGCAGATTATATCTGTCTTCGTCACGACGTCAAAATTAGCCTCAAAACCGAGGCAACCCTGACCGAAGCTGCAAAATGACAGTTGGTCTCTCCTCAGTAAACACCATACTTCATATTTCTTTTTCAGATACCCACATCATCATTTCATCTTCTTCCATTTTATGGTTATGCTCGGGCTGAATGAAGCCTAATGAGGCCGAAATGCGTCCCCGAGCTACCTTTACCTCTGAGGACTTGCCCGTGAAACTTTTTTGTTAAGACTTTTTACCTCGCGAACTTCCTTCAAATGTAAAAAAATCCAGGGCTCAGGCTGTTTTCTGGGAGCAGATTATATCTGTCTTCGTCACGACGTCAAAATTAGCCTCAAAACCGAGGCAACCCTGACCGAAGCTGCAAAATGACAGTTGGTCTCTCCTCAGTAAACACCATACTTCATATTTCTTTTTCAGATACCCACATCATCATTTCATCTTCTTCCATTTTATGGTTATGCTCGGGCTGAATGAAGCCTAATGAGGCCGAAATGCGTCCCCGAGCTACCTTTACCTCTGAGGACTTGCCCGTGAAACTTTTTTGTTAAGACTTTTTACCTCGCGAACTTCCTTCAAATGTAAAAAAATCCAGGGCTCAGGCTGTTTTCTGGGAGCAGATTATATCTGTCTCCGTCACGACATCAAAATTAGCCTCAAAACCGAGGCAACCCTGACCGAGGCTGCAAAATGACAGTTGGTCTCTCCTCAGTAAACACCATATTTCATATTTCTTTTTCAGATACCCACATCATCATTTCATCTCCTTCCATTTTATGGTTATGCTCGGGCTGAATGAAGCCTAATGAGGCCGAAACGCGTCCCCGAGTTACCTTTACCTCTGAGGACTTGCCCGTGAAACTTTTTTGTTAAGACTTTTTACCTCGTGAACTTCCTTCAAATGTAAAAAAATCCAGGGCTCAGGCTGTTTTCTGGGAGCAGATTATATCTGTCTCCGTCACGACGTCAAAATTAGCCTCAAAACCGAGGCAACCCTGACCGAAGCTGCAAAATGACAGTTGGTCTCTCCTCAGTAAACACCATATTTCATATTTCTTTTTCAGATACCCACATCATCATTTCATCTCCTTCCATTTTATGGTTATGCTCGGGCTGAATGAAGCCTAATGAGGCCGAAATGCGTCCCCGAGCTACCTTTACCTCTGAGGACTTGCCCGTGAAACTTTTTTGTTAAGACTTTTTACCTCGTGAGCTTCCTTCAAATTTAAAAAAATCCAGGGCTCAGGCTGTTTTCTGGGAGCAGATTATATCTGTCTCCGTCGCGACGTCAAAATTAGCCTCAAAACCGAGGCAACCCTGACCGAAGCTGCAAATTGACAGTTGGTCTCTCCTCAGTAAACACCATATTTCATATTTCTTTTTCAGATACCCACATCATCATTTCATCTCCTTCCATTTTATGGTTATGCTCGGGCTGAATGAAGTCTAATGAGGCCGAAATGCGTTCCCGAGCTACCTTTACCTCTAAGGACTTGCCCGTGAAACTTTTTTGTTAAGACTTTTTACCTCGCGAACTTCCTTCAAATGTAAAAAAATCCAGGGCTCAGGCTGTTTTCTGGGAGCAGATTATATCTGTCTCCGTCACGACGTCAAAATTAGCCTCAAAACCGAGGCAACCCTGACCGAAGCTGCAAATTGACAGTTGATCTCTCCTCAGTAAACACCATATTTCATATTTCTTTTTCAGATACCCACATCATCATTTCATCTCCTTCCATTTTATGGTTATGCTCGGGCTGAATGAAGCCTAATGAGGCCGAAACGCGTCCCCGAGCTACCTTTACCTCTGAGGACTTGCCCGTGAAACAGCTTTTCTTGTTTTTACGATTTCTCAACAGCTTCCTACCTTGAAAAAATCTATAATTCCTTATTTAGCTTAATATGTTATCCCTAGACATTTGGGAGCAGGTTAGATTTGAGAACAGGTTTACGAAGTATTATAAATTGAATTAAAATAAATTGTGTATTACCCTGAATTCCAATACCAATGGGTCTATGCCGAATATTTGAATTTTTTGCTTCGGGTACAGGATAGTAATTAACATCAATGATTTTGTCCAGATTTTTAGTAACCACTTTTACGATTTGTTTCAGTTTTTGAAAGTCGAACGTTTGTCTGTCTGGGGTTACAAACATGTTTACCGCGACTGAAGCCAAGTTACACACCTAAAAAAATCAAAAACTTAGGTAAATGGAAAAACTTTGCAAAACTCATATACGTAATATTCCAATACTCCCTGTTACCTATTTACACAATGGTTGGCGTTTGATGCAAACATTCAGAAATAAAGGTACGAAAAATGCACAGATACCAATTGTTTTTGTCAACTGTATGCCGATGATTTGACCTTACGAATACAAGAATAAAATAATATTCATGCGTAAAAGTATAACCAATAAAGACATTTTATCTTAAGTACCGCAGAAACCCATTGATATTGCTATTTCAAATATGTTTTACCGTAGGTATTGCAACAATATATACAGGGTGTCCCAAATTCGGCACTTTTGGGGGGTTTAAGGTACTTCTAGGGAAGACACAGAAAAACTGACCACGCATTGCGAGGCTCAAATTTCAAGAGAAGACTTATAGTGAAAACCGCATTTTGAAATATCGTCTCGTCTTTGAGCTACGGGGGCTTTTTGAAAAGTCTGCATTTTGGAGGGGGGTCTATAACTTCGTTATTATTGGAAATATTGATTTAGAGTAAATTGCAATTTTATAGACTTTGTCACGGGGAATTCAACCGCTAAATAAAATTTTAACTGTCACTTTTAGTTTTTGAGATATGACATAGGGTTGCATTTTTTCTTATGGAATTACCTATATTTTAATTAATTTTCGAATTCGTTATTCAATTCTTTTCAAAATGATGTATCATTATCAATCCTGTGTGGGGCGGTTACCGTGGGTATTGGAATATTATGTATATGGCAAAACTAAATAAAAAAATCATAAAGATGACAATATTACCAAACGGTAATGGTGGTTCAATCTCAAGAAACTAAAGTTTATTTTGCCTTTTAAATAACAGTACAATCAGTACCAAGAGTTGTTGAGTTACTTGTAGTTTACCTCCAATACATAAGATTCCAATACCCACGGTAACCGCCCATTCATGATGCAAACATGAGGGCCTTGGGGTCTTTAAGCAAAAAAGACCTGATTGGTTGCTTTCAAAGACATTAGACAGGCATATTATTTTCATATAGTACATATTGTTGCAATACCTACGGTACCTTACGATGCAGAATGCAAACTTATTTGAAATAGCATTATCAATGATCAATTACCAAATTTGAATTTTTTTCCTTGAGGGGGCCTCCCCCTGCCATCTTGGATTTAGTGTGCACAAACAGGGTTTTTTAAAAATTATTTGGTTACTGTACGTTTAGAAAAAAGTTTTAAACCAAAGTTGAAGACATTAAAATTTCCTACAAAAACGCTTTTGTACGTTTTTCTGTCAGACGAATGGTTTTTGAGTGATGACGCTAAACATTTCGCCTCCATTTTGGATTTTGACCAATTTTTTTTAGTGGCCTTTAACTTCCTAAAAACTCCAATGTTAACAGCATATTTTATGTCAAAATCGCGACTACATCACCTTTTGCAAGCTGGGGATCTTTTTTTCCCTTTAATGACTGGCCTAATATAGCTAAATCACCCAGTGCGTTTGACGGGTTTTAATTTTATACTTTTTTTTAAGTAGCTACATGTGTCGCTTACACAAAATCAGTCGAAGATTGTCTTAATGGGTCAAAAATCTCAATTTTTACCGCCAACAAAAAAAACTTCAAATTTTAAAACAATGTATTTCCTAAACGATTCATCCGAAAAATATGAATATATGCTCATTAGATTCGCTAATTCTTTATCTGTAAGACGTATTCAGAATTTTTTTTCCAACGTTTCCCCAAGGTATTGTTCTGTAAATTTTAGGGGTTTTGGCTACCATTTTTGTGCAAATTTGTCCTAGGTCAAATTATTGACCACTTGCTTGTTTTTTGGTCGCTTCAACGTACCATTTTTCAAGTTTTTAGTGCAAAAAACTTCTGAATTATAGAAAATACCCAAATTCAAGTAAAAAATTTATAAAAAACAGAAAAATGGCTATATCTTAGCTAATAAATTTTTTCGAAAGCCAATATTTTGGCTTTTTTCTATCCTCCAGGTAGGTAATATGCCCACAAAAAATCAAGAAAATCGGAGGGGTGAGGGACAGGTCTGGCTTTTCTTAAATAATTTTGCTCACACACATACACACATGATATTGCTACGATAGGTCAAAATACAACCAAATAACACATTTTCGGCGTTATCTCAACAATAATTTTTTCGTGGAAAACAATATCTTCTCCGACAATTGCTGCGCGGGCTAGGAAGGTAATTAAAATTGAGTGTGACAAGTCATTTTAAAGAAATTTTTTAAACATTTTACAGCAGAATGAAATTTTCATGAATATAAAATTTCAAAAAAGCAAACATTTCAAAAACCGTAGCTTAAAAATAGCTTGCGATATTGTCAAATAGGTAAAATATTAAAATCAGATTTTCATAAAATTTATTATTTTAAAATTATTAAAAAAAAACTTTCTCCTAAATGCTGATGAGGCAGTACCTATAAAATAATAAAAGTTCAGTGAACGAACTTCGCTTTGATGTGTCAGCAATTATGGCCCTGGCAATGACCCATCGCCAATAAGTGCTGACGCAGGAAGAAAGTTGTATTGGGAGGTGCTGGCTCATTAGCGGGGATCAATAAGTAAGTGAAAGTAAAAGAGTAGAGAGCCCAAAGATGTGTCCTGACCTGTGCCTGGTTTTATTACGAGTAATACTGTAAGTATCTTTATATTTATATTGGATATCATTTTATAAAAAGAAAGGGAATTTTAATATTACCAATACATGTCTTAAGCCATTACATTGTTTTTATTCCAAAGCTATTTAATTTTACATTTAAATAAAATATATATTGGTAAGGTTGTTTGGAGACTGACGATTCCTCGTCTTCTCTAACAACCCTACCAGTATGACTCGCACCCTAGTCGCGAAAGCCGGGGTGCGACAATATTAAGATACGGTATTCAGCTTTTCAGTACTCTTAAAATGTGAGCTTCTCAAAGGGTGGGTAGCCAGTTATTCCCTATCTCCCCTGGAACTACCCTAAACTCATTAACGTGTCCCATTTGTATCACCTTGAACATATTTTACTACAACTGATTTTTTATCGGTTATTGGTTGTCCTCTAGATATTTACTTATAAAATAGAAGTTTTTAAACAAAAATAAAATAAAATTAAATTACGTGAATCTAAAAAATGCTTTTAACATTATTCTATTTTAATTAATTAAAAAACTTACAGCGATTTCATCAGGTGATGTATATTCGACGATTTCAGTGCACAAGTTACTACTTTTAATAGTACCAAGGTTTTTTTGGTTCGACTTGGAGTTGCATGCATCTTTGTACAGCATATACGGTACACCTGTTTCAACTTGTGAAGCAATGATAGCTTTCCAAAGCTCTTGAGCTCGAATTTGCCTGCAAAAACAATCGAAATAAATGTTAAGGTATAGTCTTCGCACCACATAAAAACTGCCATAAAATTAAGTTTCAAATTTTGGGGGACATTTCAGTATTTTGACTAGGTACTCCTAATGTCTTTAAGTAGAAGTATTGAATGCACCTTATCTGGTGATACGTGCCTCATCCCTTCTTTTAAGGTTTAAAAGAGGCTAAATAATAAATTAAGTTATTGAAATTATTCATAGAGTAAAAAGTAAGGGTTCTTTCTTGTAGTAAACAAGGATCTAGGAGAATATACAGGGCTCGACTTCGAACGTTTAGCCTTTATGAAAAGCGTATAAAAAAGGATGAACTTATGGAAAGCAAGAAGTCAGTGAGGGACCAAAGACGCGCATATTCAGGAGCGTTTGCCATTGTGATCGAAATTCATTAATAGTTTTTTATTACTAAACAGGAGCAATCAAAGTAAGATTTCCACTTTTAAAAGACGAAGGAATAGTCATTATTATTTATTTCGTTATTTTAGCGTTAATCAGGAAACATTAAATCGAGAAAAATTCAATTTTTTTGAACCGAACCCTGTTTGTTGTCTTTACTGGGAGGTTTTGCTCTTCAGCAATAAAAGCTAAACTCCATTTTTATTATGCAGTATAGTGACTCAATGTGTGCCGTGCAGTTGTAATTCGCACATTTGGTTACCCTAATCACGCCTCTACTTAATACAAGGCGGCGCACTATGGTACGAGGGAATAATATTTTGGCCAAAAATAGACTTTTGCAGTTAAACTCTCTAAGCACTTAAACGCAAATCAATAAAGAAGTCTAAATTGCTAATATACAATTAACACATATTTTTTATTACCGCCCCTCCCCACTCTTGCCACCAACATTTTCGTGATTTATACTGCCTAAAATCTCTTTAAAAAAGTGTATTATTTTTAATATGGTCTGCAAATTACACAGCCTCACAAAAAATTATAAGTTGCAAAACTCAGAGGGTAGACCCCCAAATTCTCCTAATTTTGGTGCACTAAAATCCAGTTCCCCTAAAAAAATGTTTCAATTATTGAATTTGCCCCTATTAGCCCCCCCTGGGGGGGGGGGGGGTAAAATTTGATCTATTATAAAAATTCAAAATATATATATTCTTAAGTATGTTGGCCCGCAGAACTAAAATTTAAGGATTAAAAATTTTGTAACCATTCAGTAACCCAATCCCCCCTTTTACTCCGTTTATTTGGGGGTCAAAACTACTTTTTTAATGGACATGAACAGTTTATCATGGAAATATTTCTATTTGCTAAATTCAACGAAGACAATAAAAAAAATAATTCACTCAATTATCCCCTAAGTCACCCTATCCCGTATCCCGGAGGGGGGAAGAAGGGCAGCTGTTGAGCTGTCCCCCTTTTTAACCATGTTTTTTTTTTAATCGGACATTGAAATTCAATTAGAATATGAATCCCCCCCCCACTAAATTAAGAAGGCCATGGAATTCAGAAACCTGCCCCCTCTTCTGTTTTGGGTTGAATACGACTTTGCCCCAGCAACCCTTTTTCCTCCCTAAGAGGAGAAGCCGTAGACACTAAAATAAAAATTCATATAGAAGTTTAGTCATGCCTATAGTAAGTTCCATACAAAATTCCCACTCCCACGCCTCCCCCTGCCAGGGAGATGCTAAACAGTTTTACTTGTTCTGGTTGGATTCAGCGAATACCTTATATTGCATTAAAAACTTTCAATGTTCCTAAAAAGTTAAGTTTTTACCTCCACATACAGGGTGAAAAAGAGAGCATGAATCCGATGAATGATATAAATTGAGGATAAATTTGTATTGATCATCATATTTTAGTTTGGGGGGTAATAAGAGCAAGTTAAATAATTAAAACCTATTTTTTTTTGTTTCACCACCTAGTTAACCCCCCACCATTCTAAATTGTTCTTTTCCTCCCCCAGTAAAAATTATTCTATATTTGAATTTAGATGCTCCAAATATCCCAAAACCGATGTTAAATGTTTGCAGTTTCTACTAATTTCCTATCTATTTTGGCGGCCATCTTGAATTTTTCCCTTGTTTTTTAAAGTTCATTGCTAAGACAGGAGTTTTGATATTTATGATTCATTTTGCTTCTTTAAAGGTACTTTGCTCATTACTCTCTATATAGAAGACACACGGAAACACAAATTAAAATGCACTACAATAGGCACTTTGTGTCTATCAGTATATGTACGGTCATGTTTAATAACGAATTTGGAGACTATCGCACCTTTTCGCACCAACAGTGTATGAACTCCGGAAAGTACATATCAGGACGAAAATCTTTTTATAAAAATTAATATGAAAGTTCGTGAAAGCTTTTTTGTTAGTCCAATGAAATATTGAGAAAAAAAATTCATACACTTCTGGCACAATTTTTGTATCATTAGTATTTAAAGAATAAGTTTAAAATCCCTGTGACCAAAATTATCAAAAAATAAACTACTTACCTTTGGTTAAAAAAGCCATTTTTAAAATTTTTTATAACTCTTCGCACATCTTAAAAATAGCACATTAAAGTTAGTGAAAAATAATGAACAATAAAAAACAATTGCTGATTGTCAGGAAATGTCAAATTCAAACAACGATATGTTGAAGCCTGCTTTGGCAATGAAGCCAATTATGCTGGAATTTTAAGGTGCCATTATTTAGCTTTAAAAAATATGTAACCAAACAGTTTTATTGTTAAGTTAGTTTTTGCTATTTTTGGCCAATATATTGGGGTTTCAGACTAAAGTGCGGCGGCCCAGATGGCTAAAAGGCCAAACAAACACGAAGTCGTGGCACGTCTAACCAAGGCCAACACAAAAATAGACGCCACGACCCTGAAAAAATCAGCTGTTCTCCGGGGGCTGAATTTTACATTGGGTCTTATGGAAGGTCAGACGTTTTTTTATGATATTTTCAAAATGGCACCACAGATTTCCGCGAAATTTCAGTGAAATATTCTCAGACACCATCCCGAGATTCCACCAAAGTTTTGTAAGGAAGCAACATGATTAAAAGGTTAAAATCTTCAAGATTTATCATTCCTTATTGTGAATTCAAATTACCCGCCATTTACCACATGCCAACTGTTATATTTGACATGTATTTGACTTTGTCATCTGTGATTGTCACATTCGCTTCTGCTTTAAACTTAATTTTTGTGTGAGCTAATGAAGCGGCTCTGAAAAATTAAAGATTACTATAGATTAAAAAAAAATGTTCTAAAAGAATATAGTAAAAACAATCTCAAAACCGGCTTTATTTTAAAAAAAATCAAATATTCATGAACTGTCATTCAAACTTCAATATTTTAAAGACAATTAGCTGTGTCGTAAGGTGGCCATAAAAAAAATCAGCCCCGGATGTGACGTCAACAAAGTGGAGGATCGTGGCCCGTCCGTTTTGATAGCCCTGGTCTAACCTCACTTTGTAAAAGTTTGGGAAAAAATTGTAAACAAATGGAAAAACCTTGGAAAAAGTTCTGTTTAGTGCCCTAGTTTTCCCGTTTTTTTGTGCAACCGTAGCCTATAAATATTTATATAGCTAACAATTAGATTTTAGTTTAATTTACTTTACTACTGTGAAAATTGTAGCATATTCTTGCTAAATAGAGTTTTAACGTTAAATTAAACTAACCAACCAAGAGTAAAACACAAACAATAATACCCTGTCACATGATGGGCTTAGTCGGGACCGAAACGTAACCTTTGTAGGTTATAACACACAGAGCGACTAGGTCTTATGGATGGCTGTACGCGCTTACTGGCGACAATTTTTATTTTAAAGGTTGTTTACTTGATAAGTCACCGATTTATGTTTATATCAAGCAAGCCAATTTAACAAGCACATAACTCGTTATATCTTTAATTGTTTTAAAAGGCATCTTTTTTTTTTATTTGTCAAACACACTGTGTTTATTGTATTACAATCTAGTCAGTAAGACTAATTAGCAATTTTGTTTTAACTTAATTTACTAGAAAAGTCAGATTTAAACTTAGGGTTCACTCAACAGTTCTCCCCGCTTTGTTTAGTCTGTAACTCACAATTGTGTTGTGTTTATAGCATTATTTTGTTTTCACTTAGTTTACTAGCTCAAACGGCTTCACTCTTTTTAGTCTTTGAACTAGCATAGTATTGTCTAGAAGCTGAATTGCTTCCACATTCACATGCCGATGGAGTCTATCTTCATGGCTTTTTGTGTACTTTTTTATAGTCTCTGCTACAGTTTCGATTTTAAGATCGCGATGAAGGTCACTATTTCGAACGTACCAAGGTGCATTCACAATGTTTCTTAATACTTTTTGAAATCTCTGTACAACTAGAATGTTACTCTCTTTAGTACAACCCCATAGTTAAATACCATATGTCCATACTGGTTTCAGTATTTGTCTACAGTGTGTCCACGTAAGTTGGCGGCATATGGGAAACTTTTTTATTATTAGCTTTACGAAAAAAAGTTATTCTTCATAAAAAGTTCTGCATGGTCCAAAACCTAAAATGCAACCATCAGATGTTAAATTTTTTCAGTCATTTTACGAGGTTTGTCAAAAAATGTGATTTTTGCTCCAGAGTAAAGTACCTTTTTTTTTGACAATATCGAAAATTGTTATAAAGAAAAGATGTTTAGAATTAAAAATAGCTTTCAAATATTCAATATTGTTTATTTACATTAAAAAAATATTTTTTTCTTTATTTTCTCTGCGATTAAGTTTGCACATTAATGCATTGCATTTATTAATTATAAATTTAATTAAACAATTATAAATAAACTTTTAAAAACAATTATCTCTTAATATTTATCGAACACTGATAACCTTTAAGTTGCTTAATCACTAGTTTGTAACAAACAAATACGTCTGTCAAACATAAAACTGTATAATACGGATCTCTAAAAATTTTGAAAAACACTGTTAGACTGCCTAAAAAATTGTTTATACCTTGGCACTTTTTGAAATAAGATTGTTGACGTTTCTTCGAATTTTCGATATTTAGACAGTTCGCAAAGCCTACTTTAATTATCAGTTTTAAAAAATGCCAGTGCATCCTAGATTAATTATGCATTAATGTGCAAACTTAAATTTCCAACGTAATCGCAGAGAAAATGTGGAAAAAAAATATTTTTTTAATGTAAATAAACAATGTTGAATATTTGAAAGCTATTTTTAATTCTAAAAATCTTTTCTTTATAACAATTTTCGATATTATCAAAAAGAAAGGTTCTTTACTCTGGAGCAAAAATCACATTTTTTGACAAACCTCGTAATATGACTGAAAAAATTTAACATCTGATGGTTGCATTTTAGGTTTTGGACCATGCAGAACTTTTTATGAAGAATAACTTTTTTTCGTAAAGCTAATAATAAAAAAGTTTCCCATATGCCGCCAACTTACGTGGACACACTGTATAAAGCAGTAACTTATTATGAATTGTTAAAGTCGACTTCTTTCCAATTAGCCAGTTCATTTTTCTATACCTTATCTCAAGTTCTTCTTTTTTTTCTTAACATGTGCTTTCCAGCGCAATTTGGCATCAAGTGTCATACCTAGATATCTTGCCTGATTTGAATATGGTACGGGAATGTTGTTAATTGTTATTTGCATGAGATTTATATTTTTGTTTGTAAAATCGACATGAATTGATTTGGTTTCATTTAATTTTATTCGCCACTTTGTGGTCCAACTGTGAACTTGGCATCTGAAATGCTTTTATGACCTAAGAGTGTGGTCGGTCCTCTTTAAAGAAACGTTTCGTTATAATAATAATTATAAGAAACTGGTTTATTTCATACTCATATTCTGTCATCATAGCCGTGTCAGAAGAACAATCTCGGTTAGTCACAAACACAAATTAGTGTTAATACTATTTGACAAAGATAACAAGGTGTTTAAAGTAAGGACCGGGGCTGTCAAATTGTATATGACTTAAATCTGGCATGCAAGAAGTTTCTCGATATAATTGAAACATACACGGGATGACTCTTTCTTAAGCTTTAAAAAGTCTTCCAATATCTGATGCAGCTCCCCAGAAAAATGACGGATATCCCACACTGCATAGAACACCAAAAAGACAATACCCGGCTATGTTAGCCGCCGTATGGCTGTACAACAGTGTTGCCACCCTCGACCCTGAGGTCTTCGGTAGAAGGCTTCGAGAAAAATCGGTAGATTTCGGTAGATTTTTTAATCATCTCAGCAAGCAGTGCTGGAGAACTATCGATAGTTTGGATTGATTTAGTAGGTAAATTGTATTTCTACGATTTGTTTTTATTGAGAAAATACCAAAATTAAGAATTAAATAAAAAAATTAGGTACATACTAGGGACCTATTGCAATAAAGCCAGGCACAAATTGTGCCGGGCACTATATTGACAGTTTCGCATTAAAAACTGACAGTTGATCTTTCAAAATTGACATACCAAAGTCGAATTTAGAAATCCAGTCGTTTATTATCCATTAATTGTGGCGTCACTATTAATTCCGGCTCTTATAATACACAATGGCCTTATTTTGAAAGAAGACATCAGCTGTTCTTATAATGTGAAACTGTCAATATAGTGCCCGGCACAATTTGTGCCTGGCTTTATTGCAATAGGTCCCTATTAGATAGATAATATTATAAAAAAAATCTCAGGGTTTATAATAGCGTGATCTTTAATGCCGCTTGCGGCTGCCTGCTGAGTATATCGCAAAATCCAAGAGATGGCGCCGTAAATACACTTTTAAAAACAATGGCTTGAAATAAAAATTTTATTCTACAAAGGATCTTACATAAAAAGAATATTTTATTTATGGTGTTTTTTTTTAATCGAGATTACGAGGCGTATAAAAAAAAACAAGTTTATATTGAAAAAAAAATCGGTAGAAAACTATGGTAATTCGGTATATCGTAAAGTAAAAGGCTAAATCGATAGATCTACCGAAAAATCGGTAGAGGTGGCAACGCTGATGTACAATGACTTTTAGTATTAGCCGAGGTTGACTAAATCTAGGCACTTTAGTCCAAATTGGAATTGATAATTAGTCCTTGGAACATTATTCTCTGTTTCTTCTATGAATTAAGAACTAAGTAGAAAATGGACAAGTGGCTTCTGAACCCACTTTTCTAAATTTTATGAGTATTATTTTGTCAATGTTGAGTTTGAGTGGTGGAGGAACAAAGATAGAAATACACAAGATCCAATACAAAGGACCTAATAAACAAAATAAAACTAAAACAACTAAAGATCTAAAAGATCGCAAGGAAAAAAGATACAAAAGTTTGAAAAGGAAAAGGATCAAAAAATATAAAAAGCGAAACATTTTTTTAAATTCTAAATTGACCTAGCTAGATTATACTAAATAAAACTAACCTAATTTGATTAAGGAAGTACGGTAAAAAACTTATTCGACTAGATTTTTTAAGTATTTTTTTGTATCCTTTGTAATTATAATCTTTTGTGAGTAGATACTTCATTCTTAAAATGTTAATAGAAACTGCTGTTAGAATATATTCTTCAAAAGAATCACACACATTGTGAGGATAGAGATCCGTTGGGCAACCGCCCTTCAAAGAAACTTACTTTGTAAATCTCCCATCCTTCTCATATTGTTCATAAAGTTGCTCAAATTTTTCTCCATAGCAATCAGCCAAGCCTGGACATTGGTGGGGGCACATCAGAGACCAAATTGCGTTTAATTCGACCCTCTTCATAAATAAGTCTGGAATCCACAAAGCGTAAAAGAGGTCCCTGGACCTCATATCCTCATGACCTATAAACAAAAACACAATCATAAAAAAAAATGAACGCGCGAAAACATTGGTATCACAAATTTGCAACACTTTTAAAACTGTTGCAGCAATGATTTTCGCTAAGTCTCTCGCCTGCGGCGCGATTTTGTGTTTAATTATTTATAAAAAGATGTTTAACAGTATTTCTATCGCATCGTACAATATATTTGGAGGATTATTTTGGGATTTTATACCGATTTTATTAAAAAATTTTAAAGTTAAGTATTTTACCCTCTATGAAGTCAACGTACGTTATAAATTGTTACTAAGCTTAGTAGTAGTTTGCAAAGCATTTTAATAATAGTATGGGCAAATTAGACATTCCAGAACTTTTTTTATAAAGTTTTGAAATTTTGGATGTGAACTCCTAGTAGAAACCCGAATACAGATCCGAAGAGTTCCCCTCCTACTGGGGGGAGCTTCATCACCTTTTGCCCGTCTGAAAATGAAATTATTCTAGTCGATAGATAAATTACTGCCCCCTAGCGGAGAGCTACAGAAACAAAATTATTTTAGGTGAATTCCATTGAGTTGTATAAAGCCCTGGTATAGAAGACAATGGTGAATTCGCAAGAGCCAATTTGGTTATAACAATTTTTTCCCAAAGTCGTAGCGATAGTACTTTGTAAGATAAATCCGGCTGTCATTCCTAATGGGACACCCTGTATATATTTTATTATTGTCATCTCTTACATGAGTGAAATTAAGAAAGAGTTAAAGTTTATAAGTGAACTTCTATATCTTGGGAATAAAGAGCTCTAGAGATATGAAAATTTGTAGATAAGCTCAATTATTAAAATGGGAGGTTGTTTTAAAAAACTACCTCTTTCTGTTCCCTCTGATTCTGAATGTTATTATAAAAAATTAACTAGTACATGATAAATAGTTGAATTGTTATACGCGTTTATAAAATGTGTCATTAATCCTTTGACATGAAAAAGGCTCATTACCTCCGGAACAAATCAACTGATTTTTACCCAGACCAATCTCTGAATGCGCATAGACACACACTTGCGCATAGACACACAAACATGCGCATTGACACACACATACACCCCTGTGGCATTCTGGTCTTATAAAACTATAATATTTAGATAAACTCTAAAATAGTCCTGTTACAAGCAAAATAAAATCGTTAACACAAAAATACGACCGAAAAATAACTTCTAATCATTGCAACTTAATACAACATTGAGGAACACAGCGCTCGAGGCATGGAAATGACGAATTTGGACTTCCTGCGCCAGACCACCCAAGTAACATTTCTTTATTTATAGCAGAAGCTAAAAGGTTGCCAACGCCTTTCCTTAAAACCATTAGTTTCAATGTTTGGTCGCTAGCACGTTCCCATTACGCTTATATACCCCTTAGACCTCCTAAATGGAACTCCCCCATTGGTGGTGACAACCTATGTATTAAACTCACTATAAAACCATAAGAAATAAACTCCAGCTTCGCCCTCTAGCGGTTCCACCAGTATAGAACCTTTTAGAGCCTAAAGCTATTATGTCAGGTTCTAAAAGCAACTCAGAAACGTCCTCTATCCTATTATAAAACTAGATTTGGTATCCTGGCGATTCTGTTGAATACCATAATACCTTTAGAGTAAAGAAGTTTTCCTATAAAAGCTATGGCGATATTTTAGATTCACAATGGCTATATAAAATAATTCCCCAGTCCCAAAATTATTTTATCATATAAAAATATACCGAGTTTGTCGTTTTGTTGATTATCAAATTGCCTGCCAGATTTATTTTTCTGATAAAATCGTATCTGAAGAGCTCTCAAAACAAGCGCGCGATCACAAAAATGCTTTTTAATAGTTTTTTGATAACAAAATAACAAATATTTAAAATAAAAATAAAATAATTTACACTATTCACCATTAATAAAGTCTGTTTGGTTTACATAAATCAAAATTAAAGTAAAATTATTGTTAAAAACACTGCTAAAACAACTAGATAAATATTTTCTCTTTAGAATATTTTTTAAATAAATTTATATACGCCATTATGATTTTATAGTGGTCACTTGGTTTTATTTGTTACTGTATCGCAACAAGGATTTTTGAGTGCCCTTATGAAACCAACAAAAAAGAACAAAGTAAACATAGGCAACATAACCTCACTTAAAATTTTTATATTTGTTTTTAAAGTGTTTAAAAGCGTATAATTCAACACTTTTAAATGTTTTTTATCGTGCAATTTCGACACAATCGAGAGAGCCAGTGCAATGATATTCGTTATGCCTGCAGGTTGGGGAGCAACCTTTATATTGGCCGTCTAAACAGGCCTTATCTAGGCCTGGGTGTCCTACCCAGGAGGACGGAAACTCAACAATTATTAATTATTGGGCTTTAAA
Source organism: Aspidapion aeneum (assembly GCA_963576565.1). Lineage (NCBI taxonomy): Eukaryota > Metazoa > Arthropoda > Insecta > Coleoptera > Brentidae > Aspidapion > Aspidapion aeneum. Next base: position 131,457,862 of record OY755039.1, read on the forward strand.
TAATCAATCTTGCAATAGGTAGGTACCAATCTGTACCTAGGTATATCTATTATTTTTACCAGAAATACCTAAAAAAAATAAAACACGAAAGTATTTACTTACTTCTGTTAGAACCGTTAAGGAAAAAAGGTTTTATATGACCGCCTATTTAAATAATATTTAATATACAGCTATGGGTAACTATAAATACAAAAGAATTAAGTTTACCTTTAAGCCTTCCTATAAAACCTTTTTAAAATGCCTAAAAGTAAAGGCAAAAACCAAAAGTCTATAGTTTATATTTACCACTCTTAAAAACCTTAAGGAAACTAGGTTCATTGGCCACCTATCTAATCATATTTACTTTTAAACTACTGGTAACTATAAAATGAAATGACCTAAAGTAATGAAAAAAACTAAATGACCAAAGTTTATATTTATTTCTTTTTAAAAACTTTAGGTAAAAGACCATCTATATAAATCAGAAATCAATAAAACCAAAAGTATCTAAAAGAAACAGAAGGAATATCAGTTTTATTATACTCCCTTTATAAATCACTTTTTGGTTGTATAACACCTCTTTAGGTAATTGGCAATATAAATTACCTTTACGTAGCCAAATTGATCCTAAAACCCATAACAGCACCCTCTAAATAACCTAGGAACCAAATTAATAAAACCTTGAGTGGTAATAATGTTACTTGTGCAGCATACTGTGATAATTTTATTGTGAGTTTAAGAATAAACCACATACCTGTATTTTTCCTGAGATTCAAAAAATCGAAGATATCACCATGCCACGGTTCCAAGTATATGGCAAACGCTCCAGGACGTTTGTTGCCGCCCTGATCGACGTACTTGGCAGTGCTGTTGAATACCTTCAACATGGGTACTAGACCGTTCGACACACCATTTGTCCCTGCAATTTCTGTGCCTAAAAATTGTGAATGTGGTCACTTACTGTTCCATAGAATATCTTTATCTACGAGCAAGCGGTAATGTGTACTTTATCGCGCTCATTTATGGGCGGTAATTACCACATTACAGTACGGCCTGCAGTAACTCGAACTACCGATAATAGCCTAGTTACCACACTTATCACATATTTTATGTATTATTATCATGTTTAGGGAACGTTGTCTTCAAAATGGTTGTTCCTCTAAGGCTTTGATTAATGCATTGATTACAAAAATATAATATATCATAACAAAAACATTTCATGTAAAAAAAGCCAAGTACGCGAAAATGGCATTCCGTAAAAAGAATTGAGATAAAAGTAAAGCCAAGTTCTCCAATACAAATTTCAAAATGAAAGGTTCTTACTAGTTTGGAAATGTTTTTTTAAACTTTGCTATTACAGCCAAACTTCTTTATGTTCAATTTAGCACTGTGCCTAAGGGTCATTTACAGCCGTAATAGCCAAGTTTAGAAAAATATTTCCAAACTAGTAAGAACCTTTCATTTTGAAATTTGTATTGGAGAACTTGGCTTTACTTTTATCTCAATTCTTTTTACGGAATGCCATTTTCGCGTACTTGGCTTTTTTTACATGAAATGTTTTTGTTATGATTTCACTTCTTTTTTAAAGGAATTGGATAATACTTAATTTTTAAAATAGTAAAATATGCGGAATATTGTTCAAAACTTTGGCAATGCCTTACTTAAATTTTTGAGGTTTTTTAATTTTTTTCCATGGTTTTATCGTAGTTCCTATTGGCCTTCCAAAGGTCAGCTCTCTAGCGTGTCTGAAAGTGCACAATGTTACTTTTACATAACTTTACATGTATAGGGGAGGGAAATAAATTAAAATTGTCGTGTTTCTAAATTTTGTCCTATAGTTTTATCATAGTTCCTATCCGTCTTCCAATGCTCAGCTAGCGTTTCTGGAAGTGGGTAATGTTACTTTTACATAACTTTACATTTATAGGGGAGGAGAGTAAATGAAAATATTGAACTTTTAAAATTTTTTCCCATGGTTTTATCATAATTTCTATCAGCATTCCAATGCTCAGCTCTCTAGCGTTTCTAGAAGTGGGTAATGTTACTTTTACATAACTTTACGTTTATAGGGGAGGAGAGTTAATGAAAATATTGGACTTTTTAAATTTTTTTCCATGGTTTTATCATAATTTCTATCAGCATTCCAATGCTCATTTCTCTAGCGTTTCTGGAAGTGGGCAATGTTAGTTTTATATAAATTTACATTTATAGGAGAGGGAGGTAAATTAAAATGTTGGTGTTTTTAAATTTTTTCATATAGTTTTATCATATCGTCTTTCAGTCTTAAAAAGTTCAGCTCTCTAGCGTTTCTGGAAGTGGGCAGTGTTACTTTTACATAACTTTACATTTATAGGGGAAGGAAGTAAATTAGAATTTTGGGGTGTTTTAATTTATTTCTATAACTTTATCATAGTTACTATCGGTCTTTCAAAGCTCAGCTCTCTAGCATGTCTGGAAGTAGGCAATGTTACTTTTACTTAACTTTACATTTATAGGGGAGGGAAGAAATTAGAATTTTGGGGTGTTTTAATTTTTTCCTATAGTTTTATCATAGTTTCTATCAGTCTGTCAAAGCTCAACTCTCTGACATTTCTGGAAGTGGGCAATGCTAATTTTACATAACTTTAAATGTAGAGGGGAGGGGAGTAAATTAAAATTTTGGGGTTTTTTGATTTTTTCCTATAGTTTTATCATAGTTCCTATCAGTCTGCCGAAGCTCAACTCTCTAGCATTTCTGGAAGTGGGCGATGCTACTTTTACATAACTTTAAATGTATAGGGGAGGGGAGTAAATTAAAATTTTGGGGCTTTTTGATTTTTTCCAGGGGTTTGGTCATAATTTCTATCAGTCTGCCAAATTTCAGCTTTGTAGCATGTCTGGAAGTACAGTAGAATATTGATGATCTATACATGAGTGAGTGAGTGAGTGAGTGGCAATTTCGACGTTTTTTGAAATTTCGTAACTACTTTACTACTTTATGGAATTGCATGAACCTTGGAGGGGTTGTTAACTCCATGGAGATCTACGACTGTGCAAAGTTTGAGATTCGTAGCTCATTCCGAAGTAGAGTTTTAGGTAGGTCAAATATCGGCTGAAATGTTTCAAGAAAAGATGGTTACGGCGCGCGAACTTGGCGAGGCACTGCCGTGCCCTCAGATAACACGAAGGTCAGGTGGATTAGAACATCCTGATTTAAAATTCAAGGAGTTGGTTTTTGGAAAAAACCCTCGGACAAGTCGGTTTTGGAAACATACCTCAGATGTACAATGTGTCCGAAAAGGAGATATTGTACCCTATTCTTTTTAAAGGGAACGCATTTTTGCATCTCCAATCTAAGCCAGTAAAATATTTTTAACCTTCCACAACAAAGATAACCAAACCAAAACTTTCGTTTCGTTTTTATTTGCCAGCTAAATTGCTTATAAAAAAAATCAAGAGCGATAATATATACAGAGTGTTCGGCACATGAACCGTCAAAATTTTTTGGGATATTGCTGGGGTCATTTGCTACCTTTTCAACCTTGGAACTTGGGTCCTTAGAGTCAGGGCTAAAAAGATATGAACTTTTTAATTTTTTTCTCAAATTACCCAAAATCTCACCTTTAAACCCTTGTAAGCTTTTTTTAATGTCTGGAAAAGCACCATTTTTTTTTATAATTCTGTAATCTTATGCTACTTCAACTAATTAATAGATTTGTTAAAATTTATGTACCAAAGGGACATACGAGGTTTTTTATTGAAGAACATTAGTGATTTTGTGAAAGAAAATCAATTTCAAAATTAAAGTAATTATCGACAGTTGAGAACTTCATTTTCTTTTAAAAACTTCTCTAGTTGATTACCTTTCTAACGGTATGCTACACATTGATTTTAAAAAAACAATTCTGCTTTACAATACGGATATTCCGTGAGACAAGCAATAATCGTTCGAACTTGATAAGAAAAACAATTTGATGTTTATGATCGTTTCAAACAAAATTTATAAATAAAGAACACAATACATTATTGTTAAAAGTTTAACTTTTGTTTAATTAGGTAAACGATCATAAACATCAAGTTGTTTTTCTTACCAATTCCGAACGAGTCTCGCCCTTCTGACAGAATATCCGTTTTTTAAAGCAGAAATGTTTTTTTTTTATCAATGTGTAGCATACCGTTAGAAAGGTAACCAACTAAAGAAGTTTTTAAAAGAAAATGAAGTTTTCAATTGTCGATACCTTTTTTGATTTTTAATTTTGAAATTGATTTTTTTTCACAAAATCACTAATGTTCTTCAATAAAAAACCTCGTATGTACCGAACCGAACCGAACCCTTTGGTACATCAATTTTAACAAATCTATTAATTAGTTGAAGAAGCATAAGATTACAGAATTATTTAAAAAATGGTGCGTTTCCAGACATTACTAAAAAGTTAACGAGCGTTTAAAGGTGGAATTTTGGATAATTATATTATAATAAACCCAAGTTCTAAGGTTGAAAAGGTAGCAAATAACCCCAACAATATCCCAACAAATTTTGACGGTTCATGTGCCGAACACCCTGTATTGTGGGTGACTTTATTTTATTTAGTGCAAAACAGATATCCTTCATTGCACGTTAAATAATATACTACGTACCTTTGGCTCTAATATTGTGAACACTAACGCCAATACCCCCCGCAGACTTGGAGATAAAAGCGCACTGCGTTAGGCATTTAAAAATACCCTCGATGCTGTCTTCTGGCATTGTCAACAAAAAACATGAGGATAACTGGGGTTTCGGCGTTGCAGCGTTGAACAACGTCGGACTAGCGTGACTAAAATACTTTTCCGACAGAAGGTTGTACGTTTCAATAGCTGCGTCAATATTCTAAAGAAAAAACATTTTTAGATAAAAAAATTTTTTTATAAAAAAAACACCCAACTGCTAAATTAACTTGTTAGTACTAGTCGCAGTTGAGTACAAAATTTATAGGTATAGAGCAAAATTATTTAAGAAAAGCCGGACCTGTCCCTCACCCCCTCCGATTTTCTTGATTTTTTGGCGGAATATTACCTACCTGGAGAATAGACAAAAGCCAAAAAATTGGCTTTCAAAAAAATTTATTGGCTAGGATATAGCCATTCTTCTGTTTTTCATAAATTTTTGACATGATTTTGGGTATTTTCTATAATTCAGAAGTTTTTTGCAGTAAAATGTTGAAAATTGGTACATTGATGTAGAAGTCATCAAAGAACAAGAATGTGGCCAACAATTTGACCTAGGACAAATTTCCACAAAAATGGTGGCCAAAACCCCTAAAATTTACAGAAAAATACCCATTTCTTGGGAAAACGTTGAAAAAATTTTTTTGAATGCGTCTTACAGAAAAAGAATCAGCGAATCTAATGAGCCCGTACTCATATTTTTCGGATTAATCGTTTAGGAAATACATGGTTTCAAAATTGGAAATTGTTTTTGTAGGCGGTAAATATTGAGATTTTTGATCGAATAAGACAATCTTCGACTTATAGACCTATTTTGTGTGAGCGAGACATGTAGCTACCTAAAAAAAAGTAAAAAAATGCAAACCCGTCAAACGCGCTGGGTGATAGCTATATTAGGCCAGTCATTAAAGCGAAAAAAATACCCCCAGCTTTCAAAAAGTGGTAGTCACGATTTTGACATATTATGTTGTTCACATTGGAGTTCTAAAAGAAAATTTAAGTTTTCGACTTGAGTGGGGCGGTTCCCCCCCACCGGCTTGGATTTAGTGTGCACAAAAACCTTTTTTTTTTAATTACTTGGTCCCTGCACATTTTAGAAAATAAAGTTTTGACAAAAGTTGAACACAATAAAATTTCTCACAAAAACGCTATTGTAAAGTTTTTTGCCAGACGAATGGTTTCTCCGCCTTTTTGGATTTTAAACAGTTTTAGCTCACACATATACTATACTATAGTAGTGTGAGCTATGGTGATCCTAATTTTTTCGAGAAAAAAAAAGTTGCTCCGATTTCAAAAGTTTTTATATATCTTTGCGTTTCAGATGATTTTGAAACTTTTTTGTTGCGCCGTCTGTCTGTCTGTATGTAACGACCAACGCGCATAACTCAAAAACGGCTTGCCCGATTTCAATGAAATTTGGTACCTAGGCTGGGTCTTGGGTCGAGATGGTCCCATTTAAAAATGAACAAAATCCACCGAACACAAGCCAAGTAAAAGGGTGGGGGTAGATTTCAAAAATTAGAGTTTATGTGAAAATATGGCGTGCGTGATATCAAACGAAAGGTAATTAAGTTTGGAGTTAAACAAAATACATTTTAGTTTTTTTTTTAAAGGGTGGGGATAGATTTCAAAAATTAGAGTTTACGTGAAAACATGGCATGTGTGATATCAAACGAACGGTAATTGAGTCCGGAGTTAAACAAAATACATTTTAGTTCTTGTTTTTTTAAGGGTGGGGGTAGATTTCAAAAATTTGAGTTTAATTTAAAACATGGCTTGTGTGGTATCAAACGAAAGGTAATTTAGTCTCGAGTTGAATAAAATATATTTCAGTTTTTAGTTATATTAGCTCACACGTACACTATAACTATAGTACCTAGTGTGAGCTTAGGGGCCCATATATTGGAAGAGTATTTTATTTAGTGGCCTTTTAACTTGAAAACTGCTTATTTTTGGGAAAATCTGTTATAACATAAAATAAAGACCAACTAATAGCCTATAAAATGGCCTATGGATGCCAATTAAGTGCTAACCGTGGACTTGGCCCACTTAGGTGATACATCGTTTAAAAGATAATTTAATTTTCTACAAAAAAGTTCATTACATACTTTCTGTAAAATGCTTACCTTTTTAGAAAATTACATAAAACTGAATAATTTCGGTTTCGTTTGCATATACTATGGAAATACATAGGAAACGGGTGTACTGCTAACACTTCAGGGTTCGTATCTCAGCAAGGGTACTACCCAGATGAAATCAGTGATATATTATTTTATAGGCTATTAGTTGGTCTTTATTTTACGTTCCCAAGTAACATTATTACCACTCAAGGTTTTATTAATTTGGTTCCAAGGTTATTTAGAGGGTGCTGTTATGGCTTTTAGGATCAATTTGGCTACAAAAAGGTAATTTATATTGCCAATTACCTAAAGAGGTGTTATACAACCAAAAAGTGTTCTTCTGTTCCTTTTAGATACTTTTGGTTTTATTGATTTCTGATTTATAAAGATGGTCTTATAAAACCCTTTTACCTAAAGTTTTTAAAAAGAAATAAATATAAAATTTGGTCTTTTAGTTTTTTTCATTACTTTAGGTCATTCAACAAAAGTGTTTATAATAGAGCTAAAAGGTTGCCTTATATCCTTTTGTTTTTGTAGTTACCAGTAGTTTAATAGTAAATATGATTATATCGGCGGCCATATAGAACCTAGTTTCCTTAAGGTTTTTAAGAGTGGTAAATATAAACTTTAGACTTTTGGTTTTTGCCATTACTTTTAGGCATTTTAAACAGGTTTTAAAAGGAAGGCTTAAAGGTAAACTTAATTCTTTTGTATTTATGGTTACCCATAGCTGCATATTAAATATTATTTAAATAGGCGGTCATATAAAACTTTGTTTCCTTAAGGGTTCTAACAGAAGTAAATAAATACTTTCGTATTTTAGTTTTTACTAGTACTAGTACAGATTGGTACCTACCTATTGCAAGATTGATTATTTATTATCCTCCTGGGTAGGGCACCCAAGCCTAGATAAGGCCTGTTTAAACGGCCAATATAAGAGGTTTCCCTCCAACCTGCAGGCACAACGGATATCATTGCACTGGACCTCCTGATTGTGTGCAAATTGCACGATAAAAAACATTTAAATTTAACACAACACTTTAAAAAACAAATACAAAAAATTTAAGTGAGGTTATGTTCACTATGTTTACCTTCTCTTTTTTATTGGTTTCATAAGCGCAGTCAAAAATCCTTGTTGCGATAGAGTAACAAATAAAACCAAGTGACCACTATAAAACGATAATGGCGTATATAGAATTATTTTAAAAATATTGTAAACAGAAAATATTTATCTAGTTGTTTTAGCAGTGTTTTTTAACAATAATTTTACTTTAATTTTGATTTATGCCTAAGGTCACTAATCGTCAAGCAAGCTTTACAGGTAGCGAAGCTAACGTCAGGGTTTCTATTTTTTGGTTATTATTTTTTACATTTTTTCCTCGGTTTCGCATTGGCGGTTCTGTTTTATTTTGAAGATGTTGTTTTACACAGTATGATGGTACCTAAACTATATATATTTATGTAATTAGAATTAAAAAGTTATGCTGCAAACTATCTTGAAACTGTATCAATAATAAATAGATCTTTAGACTGTGTTAAAACCAGGTCGAAAATTTAAATTTGTTTTAAAGACTCCAATGTCAATGTCATATGTCAAAATCGCGACGACAACACCTTTTGCAAGCAGGGGGTCTGTGGCGGAGGGGGGGGGGCGGCCCCCCACAAGGTCGAAAATTCAAATTTGTTTTTAAGACTCCAATGTCAAAGTCATATGTGAAAATCGCGACGACAACACCTTTTGCAAGCAGGGGGTCTTTTTTTCGCTTTAATGCCTGGCCTAATATAGCTAAATTACCCAGTGCGTTTGACGGGTTTGCATTTTTTACTTTTTTTTTTAAGTAGCTACCTGTGTCGCTCACACAAAATTAGTCGAAGATTGTCTTATTGGGTCAAAAATCTCAATTTTTACCGCGAACAAAAAATACTCTGCCAATCTATGGGCACCTAAGCTCACACTAGGTACTATAGTTATAGTGTGAGCTGAAATATATTTTATTCAACTCCAGACTCAATTACCTTTCGTTTGATACCACACAAGCCATGTTTTGACTTAAAATCAAATTTTTTTAATCTACCCCCCACCCTTTTAAAAAAACTAAAATGTATTTTGTTTAACTCCAGACTCAATTACCTTTCGTTTGATATCACACACGCCATATTTTCACTTAAACTCTAATTTTTGACATCTACCCCCACCCTTTTTTTAAAAATAAACTAAAATTAATTTTTTTAAACTCCAGACTTAATTACCTTTCGTTTGATATCACACACGCCATATTTTCACATAAACTCTAATTTTTGGAATCTACCCCCACCCTTTTATTTGGCTTGCGTTCGGTGGATTTTGTTCATTTTTAAATGGGACCATCACGGCCCAAGACCCAACTTAGGTACCAAATTTCATTAAAATCGGACAAGCGGTTTTTGAGTTATGCGGGTTGGTCGTTACAGACAGACATACAGACAGACATACAGACAGACAGACAGACAGACAGACAGACAGACAGACAGACAGCAAAACAAAAAAGTTTCAAAATCATCTGAAACGCAAAGATATATAAAAAATTTTAAAATCGGAGCAACTTTTTTTTTCTCGAAAAAATTAGGATCACCATAGCTCACACTACTTATAGTAGTAGTGTGAGCTAAAAACTTCCAATTTTTAAACAATGTATTTACTAAACGATTTATCCGAAAAATATGAATAAATGCTCATTAGATTTGCTAATTCTTTATCTGTAAGAGGCATTTAAAAAATTTTAAGAATTTTTTTTTTTCAACGTTTTCCCAAAAAATGGGTATTTTTCTGTACATTTTAGGGGTTTTGGCCACCATTTTTGTGGAAATTTGTCCTAGGTCAAATTATTGACCACATTCTTGTTCTTTGATCACTGCTACATCAATGTTCCAATTTTCAACATTTTACTGCAAAAAACTTCTGAATTATAGAAAATACCCAAAATCATGTCAAAAATTTATGAAAAACAGAAAACGGCTATATCCTAGCCAATACATTATTTTGAAAGCCAATATATTGGCTTTTGTCTATTCTTCAGGTAGGTAATATTCCCACAAAAAATCAAGAAAATCGGAGGTGGTGAGGGACAGGTCCGGCTTTTCTTAAATAATTTTGCTCATACCTATAATGTACGACATACTTCAACTTTTAGTTTTGATACCCAAAGCGCACTTACGAAATTATACAGATCGGGTTATTGGGTAATTTTGTACCCAACTGCGACTAGTAGTTGCAAGGAAATTTAGCAGTTTTTTATTAACTTTTTTTTATTTTCAACTTTTAGGTTTAATTCTTATTCAGCCTTATAAAAAGCACTATGCATTTACAATTTTATTTAGCTTTACCCAAAAAGTACGTGTAGATTTTCTACGGACGCGAACAGTGTTACCTTCCATTGAGTGAAGGTGGGGAAGGAGAAAGGAGGGAACAAGAACTGAATACAAACTTATTCCACATGCAGTACGTAATTCTTAATTTTATTAATACAGGGTTCGTCAACGATCGTTTGGCCATTGAAAATATGTGAATTGAAGTAAGATCGCTATTTAAATAAATGGCACTAAGAGAGATAAGTAGTTTAGCGCTGTTGTCAAGTTAGCAATTCAAGAAAATGGTTTTCTTTTCGCGATCTAATGACGTTACTCTTACCGGCTGACTAGGCCAAAGCCGGCCATTAATAAAATCCAAAGAACACCTTGATTTTAATTGCTGTTGTGCCATCTCTTAGATATCATTTGATCTGTATGACTAATAATCAATACTGCGAATCCGTAATTCTGCTTTTAGTTCAGGCCCTACATCCGAGATTACAGCCATGTGCTGCGTTTAATGATAGAAGCAACACACTTGGCATGGATAGACATAAGACTCGCCCGAACATTTTACGAAAGGGAACCACCCCCTCCCTGGCAGGGGGTGGTCCCCCCCCTTAAACGTGCTTTTTGATAGTTTTTTGCTGATAACTCGAAAACAGTCAACTTTTTCAAAAATATTCTAGAAATCATTTTTCAAGCGGATACAATTTCCTTTTCAACGATGTACCTTAGTAACCTTTAACGGCAGTGCTGCATATTCCATTAGCGTACGAAAAAAGGGGAAAATTTTTAAAATATTTTTTTTATCTATTTTTTGTGGTATTATTATTATTATGTGGTATTATTTGCAAACTTTTAACTTGGCAAAAATAACTAAGTAACAATTATTGAGGCAGATGAAAAGTCCTCTCTAACGATGTATAACACTCCCCCCTTACATCATTGGCGTACCTTTTATAGGCATTTAAATAAATGAGAGGTGTGGAAAAAACTAGTTCTTTTTAATTTTCTTAAATTTTACTGTCCCACATGTCTGGTTTTAACACTTATTTTTAAAGCTGAAGAAATTTCCTTTCCAACGATATTATATCGCGCCCCCCTCAAGGCAGCGGTGGATCTGGCATAGACACACCAACAATGGTCAAATTTGGTATACACTTGAATCTTCATTTAAGACAACCATGCTGAAACAGTTTTAATATAGACACTGCATTGAATGAGAGAGGCAACACACTTGGTATGAATATATAGTATACTCCCCCGAAAATATAACGACGGGGAACCATCGGCCCACCCTTGGTGGGGGGGCTATCTCTACCCTAAATGTTTTTTTGACAGTTTTCGGTTTATTAGAAAAAATGTGAAAAAAATATTTAAGGGGGGACCACCCCCCGCCATGAGTAGGCGGGTGGATCCCCTTCGTTATCTTATTGGGGGGAGTATACTGTATATCCATACCAATTGTGTTGCTTCTCTCATTGAATGTAGTGTGTGTATTAATACTGTTCCAAAAAGATTGTCTTAAATGAAGATTCAAGTGTATACCAAACTTGACCATTTTTGGTGCGACTATCCTAGATCTACCGCTGCCTTGAGGGGAGAGTGATATACATTGTTGGAAAGGAAATTTTTTCAACTTTAAAAATAAGTTTTAAAACCAGATATGTGGGACAGTAATATTTAAGAAAATTTTTTCCACACCTCTAATTTATTTAAATGCTTATAAAAGGTGCGCCACTGATGTAAGGGGGGCGTGTTATACATTTCATCAGCCTTAATAGTTATTACTTAGATGTGTTTTTCCAAGTTAAAAGTTTGCAAATAATTGGGAAAATACTGTAAGAGAGCACTTTTGAGAGGGGTGAGAGGAGGGATCCCCACTTTGAAAAAGGTTAACTAGAAAAAGTCAGTTTTAAGTTATTACTAACCAAAAATAATTTTTTTACTCTCTATTTTTATTTACTCGTTTTCGTAACTTAGTGGCACACTAGGAAAAAATACTCTGCCAATATATGGGTACCTAAGCTCACACCAGGTACTATAGTTATAGTGTTCGTGTGAGCTGTAACGTGTCATTTTTACGTTTAAGGCAACGTTACATATTTGTTTATTTAGGTAAATAATCAAGGCTCTTCGACTCGTCTTTCTGTACACAAATTAAGGGTATTTTATAGAGCTAGGTTTGGAGGTTATATAGTGTCCAGGAAGTTACCTTAAAAAGGAGGCATTCCATCGAATTACTGTGGACACTGCGCACATCGCATTATCTGGACATCGTAATTGGAACTTGAGATCACAGGTTTCGGGAAAAATCACATAAAACTTTTGATTGCTGTGTTTATCTGTAAAATTTCGTAGTTTTCTTTGACGTTCACGAAGATAAACAGCTGTTCTGCTGGGGCATGGCGGCGTTGCCGCATCACAAATGGTTTCAGTAACAGGAAGAAAACATTTAGGTGAACATTTCATTCGCTTATGTTTATTTTCGAGGATATTGGGACAATCATTTCTCTTCCGGAACTCATATCCTTCACGGATTAGCTAGTTTTGATAGCACGAAAATATATTTGGGTCCACGGTTCGACCAGGAACAACCGAGGCTCCGCCCCTTTAATATCTTTATTAATTTGATAAGGAGAAGATAAAATAAATACGAGTTATGCACTTTTGTAAATGGGTGATAAACGAGGGATAAAAACCAGGACTAAAAGAATAAACAAAATCGTATTTTTATATTATATAAATTTATATATAATCATAGTTAAATAAAGTTAATAGCTAACTCAGTCGGATTGGAAGGTTGTGTAGGGCTAGCTAGTGGTGAGCAAACTTAACATCTGGCCGGGTTTAAGCAGTAGTTCAATGTGTATTTTTAGGTTCAAGTTCAGAAACAACTTTATTAATGTAGAAATGTTTTACAAAAATGGCGTCAAACCATATGAATCTTAGAGAAAACATATCTAAAGAGCAAAGGAAACTTTTGACTAAAACTGTAACTAAAATACAACTAAATTCTACACTCAGTATAGCTTTACTCATATGGGAATTGGTTGAGTGTTCGAATATTCCTGGGTTTGATGCATGCTCTGATCTCCAGTAATTGATTTTACAGTTGATGGTTTCAATGCTGAGCTTCTTATAGTCCTGCTGGTTATTTTCCTCCTACTTGCTATGTCGGCGGGGGTCCGGTGGGCAAATGTTCGGTCTATGTATGGAGGGTGTCTCGATGTCCTTGTTATAAAAATTTCAACCGTGGAAATAGATCCGACAACACCTCAATGTGCGTTTTACGTATTTTCGATATCCCCTTGGTCGATGCTGCCCCCTGTAGACCGGTACGGAAGTATTAATGTATTTCCTCATTGGTTAGTTTGAAAACCGCGGGTTTTTTTCTCCAGGCTCGCAAACCGAATTTAGTGATTTTTCGACGAGAGCGTTTTTTTTATAAATGGGTTTGCATCCTTATTTGAATTTAACCGGGAAAATTTGGTTGGTACTGTGTACTGTCCCCACCAAATCTAGAAACGATTTCCGGCAACTTCATTTTTTTTGTGTTCTTGAAAAAGTGTCTTGTCTCTTTCCTAAAGAATCCACATTGGCACTTAATGGCACTGCAGTAGTTGCAGATTATACCAAAGACGGTATAACTGTGAGCCGTCGTTGTTTAGGCGAATCTTAAGTGACGCATACACCCTCTGAGAGGGATTTAAGGCGGCCTACGCCGTTTCTACAGGAAAGAAGCGTGCCCGTCCATTCCATCGACGGGACAGTTTTGCTGGTGGAACGAGGTTCGAGCCAGTTGTAACCCTGGGAAAGGTACGTTAGGATTATTTTAGTTCATCTGTTTAAATCTACTTTATTTTATTGAGTCGACATGGGGTTCTCGATTTAAGTCACTCGGTGTAGGGGAACTTCGTGCAAAATAGACGAATTCCAGGAAACTGAAACATTTCATTTTCCACAGGGTTTTTATGCTCGGGCAAGAATCCAACAGCATTCTTCTGACCATGTACTGCCCTAGCGTCATGTGCTAGATAATCAGCAGGGGAGGCGCGGGCAGAACTGGGACCGATGTAGCAGTGAGGAGATGTCTGGACAACACCAGGTTTACAAAATAAAACACACATTTACTCATACAATAATCAAGGACCAAGGTAGGAGCGAGCTTTAGATTTAATTTCTTTTTTTTAATAATTTTCTTTGTATAATTTCAGTATTGCTTGTAAACGCAAAAAGGTATGACGTCATAGCCCCAATTTTGCGGTATATTTAAGATAATTTTCCTGTGACATTTAAAGTGCCTTGCTATTTTGGCCCTGTTTTATTTCCAACCATTTAATTTTTTTTCCTATTTCATGTTTCTGGTATTTTTATCAGGATTTAAAATAAACAAGATGAACTAAATCTTTGTGTTATTTGTACAATCCAGTGAACCAACTTTGCAGAGACAAAAGAGAGATGAGGTTATATTTTTTAGAGGTTTCCTTACATTGTTTTACCTCATGGGGTAGATCTCGGACTGGGTTGCTGTCTGTCTACGTTGGGTAGAATGATGACAGCAGATATTTGGTCCAGATCTCCCCTATGACGGAATAATTTTGAAAGATTTTTTTTTTTTTACAATCATTTATATAACTGAGTCTCACACTACTGACTCAGATGTAGGTACACTATGACCTGTTAAAGGAGTCCATCTACCTGTAACGTGCCTCTAGTTTTGTCATCTTAATTCAATCTTTTACAATTTTATTTTGTCGATGAGTCAATTTTTTTTTTGGTTTTTTTTAATTGGACAAATACTCTGGAAGCCTCGGAAGTAGGTAGAATTTCATTGTTTGGCTACAACGTTTGGGTTGAACTGTATTTTAATTAAGATCTTCTTTGTAAAACATTGATATTAAAATACTGTGGCGCTTAAAATTTTCTTATTTCTGAACCCCCCCTTCTCCACTGTATAAAAGTTACCGGGCATATCAGTGTTTTACCTATACAGTTCTGCTTCCAGATATTTGTTTAATTACTCAGTAATTTTCTTTTAGTGTCACAAATTGGCACAGCGTTATTATTCTATTTAATTGGCCACAGAGCTAATATAACTAAAATCTGAAATATATTTTATTAAACTCCAGGCTCAATTACCTTTCGCTTGATACCATACAAGCCATGTTTTTAACCTCTAATTTTTTAAATCTACCCCCACCCTTTTTTTAAAACCAAAATGTATTTTGTTTAACTCCAGACTCAATTAGCTTTCATTTGATATCACACACGACATATTTTCACTTAAACTCTATTTTTTGAAATCTACCCTTTTTTTAACTAAAATTTATTTTGTTTAACTCCAGACTCAATTACCTTTCGTTTGATATCACACAAGCCATGTTCTCACATAAACTCTAATTTTTGAAATCTACCCTCACCCTTTTATTTGGCTTGTGATTGATGGATTTTGTTCATTTTCATTTTTCCCAAGTTAAAAGTTTGCAAATAATTGGGAAAATACTGTAAGAGAGCACTTTTGAGAGGGGTGAGAGGAGGGATCCCCACTTTGAAAAAGGTTAACTAGAAAAAGTCAGTTTTAAGTTATTACTAACCAAAAATAATTTTTTTACTCTCTATTTTTATTTACTTGTTTTCGTAACTTAGTGGCACACTAGGAAAAACTACTCTGCCAATATATGGGTACCTAAGCTCACACCAGGTACTATAGTTATAGTGTTCGTGTGAGCTAATATAACTAAAATCTGAAATATATTTTATTAAACTACAGGCTCAATTACCTTTCGTTTGATACCATACAAGCCATGTTTTAACTTTACCTCTAATTTTTGAAATCTACCCCCACCCTTTTTTTAAAACCAAAATGTATTTTGTTTAACTCCAGACTCAATTAGCTTTCGTTTGATATCACACACGACATATTTTCAGTTAAACTCTATTTTTTTAAATCTACCCCCACCCTTTTTTTTAACTAAAATTTATTTTGTTTAACTCCAGACTCAATTACCTTTCGTTTGATATCACACAA
Source organism: Aspidapion aeneum (assembly GCA_963576565.1). Lineage (NCBI taxonomy): Eukaryota > Metazoa > Arthropoda > Insecta > Coleoptera > Brentidae > Aspidapion > Aspidapion aeneum. The sequence continues at coordinate 131,474,008 of OY755039.1, forward strand.
GCCATGTTTTCACATAAACTCTAATTTTTGAAATCTACCCCCACCCTTTTATTTGGCTTGTGATTGATGGATTTCGTTCATTAAATGAATGGGACCATCCCGACCCGAGACCCAGCCTAGGTACCAAATTTAATTAAAATCGGGCAAGCGGTTTTTGAGTTATGCGCGTTGGTCGTTACAGACATACAGACGGACAGACAGACGGCGCAACAAAAAAGTTTCAAAATCATCTGAAACGCAAAGATATATAAAAATTTTTGAAATCGGAGCAATTTTTTTTTCTCGAAAAAATTAGGATCACCATAGCTCACACTACTATAGTATAGTAGTAGTGTGAGCTAATATAGTTTTTTTTCTGTCTACTTTTAAAAATATGAAGTGTTATATTTTTTTAACTATGCCTAGATTTGCCGGACCCCAACATAGAAAAGGTATTTTACCTTGAATTTTTGCTGCACATACCAAAACAATATGAGCTAAAACAATAGAAAAAAATAATATACAGGGTGCTATACTACAATAAAACATGCTTTTTTATTAACACACCTTGTACATATATTTTTTTCTACTGTTTTTTTAGTTTATTCTCCTACTATAACATACCAAATTTATAGCAAATTCCACCGAGACAAAAAAATCCCATATAACCTGTGTAAACGGGATTCTTACCTCTCCATGTATGCCAACAGCAACTCTCATAAGCATATGCTGAGGCCTCTCAGCAATTTTTCCATTAATTTTTAGCAAATATGACCTTTCTAAGGTCTTAAATCCAAAATAATTGTATGAAAAGTCTCTGTCATATATAATACAGGAGTTAAGGCGATCAGCATTTTCCATAATGATATTGTAATGAGTTTCTGATATCATTGGAGTGCATTTTCTCGTTTTGGTATTAACCATAGTGTAGAGGTCGTAAATAACGTCTGAAAACAAAAAAATGGGTTTTGATTGATATCAATTTTTTTTAAACATGCCTAACATATTATTCAAAAATATAATACCATAAAGTTACTCATAAAAGAAAGTTGTCAAAATTTAACAAATATAGTGTGTTTGGAATTGGGGATAGATATTTTCCACAAGACTATTTTTGTTTCATTTTAATATTTTTTTAAAATTATTTTTCTTTTTACAATTTTGGTAAAGTTTAAGAAACAACATTTTAGTTTTTTTTAATTAATTTAAAATTTGAATACACCTGCGCACCACCCCCGCCATGAAGCGACGATTAACGGCACAAACTGCTACGACATAATGCAAAAACAAAAAGAGTGCCAGAAATATAGAGACTCATGTTACCTTTGTGGACCTACAAAAAACATATGATGCCGTTCCAGTAGAAAAATTGACAGTGTTAGAACAAATCAATATCAATCATACATACATAAAAGCGATAAAAGAACTCTGCAAAGGGTCAAAATTTAAAATTAAAGTTGGGAATCGACTATCAAAAGAATTCCTGGTCACGAAAGGCTTAAGACAGGGATGTTGTATTTCTCCAACTCTTTTTAAATTTTATATCACAGTAGCTCTGAAAAAACTGGATACGTAAAGTGCACGGCATGGGAATAAAAGTTAACGACCGATGTACCATATACACACTACAGTTTGGTGACGACCAAGTAATTGTAGCTAATGATAAAGAAGACATGGATATGATGAAAAAGTTAACGGAAAAATACCAAAAGTGCGGGTTAACAGTAAACGTGGACAAGACACAGTACTTATGTATTGGAAACGAATCAAGTGAGTTAGAACTAGACAATGGATAAACAATATCTCCATGCAATGAGTTTGTATACTTGGGTGTCACATTTGATACGACAGGAACAGACTGGAAAGAAGAAAGAAATAGTAAAGGCGAAAAAGGTTATTGGATGTCTTAGCAGTATTTTATGAAGCAGAGAGATAAAAAATAATGTAAAATTTAACATATATGAAGCAATCGTAAAAACCACGCTGTTGTACGGAATGGAGATCGGCTTAGATCGTCTAGAATTAGGATAATAAATTGGAAGTGACACGTCACGTCGAAGGAACTTGCGGGAACCTAATTCCGATTTTCTTAATTTTAAACTAACAAAAGGTATATGTATGATAAGTTATAGAGACAAACATTTTAACCTTACCACTAAATTGTTTTTTTGTCTCCTTATGCAGATTGGAAACAGCGATCCTAGCGGCAAGCACAGCATAATCGGGATGGTCTATGGTCATTGTAGCTGATGTTTCAGCAGCCAAAGTGTCGAGTTCTACTGTCGTCACACCAGGATACAGACCACGAGTCACTTTTAGGGTAATTGCCAACTAGCAGAAAAAAAATAGTTTATAAATTCAGGTTTATTTCAAAAATATACAGGGTTAAATTTAAATGATACACCATCCGTAAGGGGTGGCAGGGAGAAAAAAATATTGTGTGTTTCCAAACTACTATGTGTTAAGGAGATACAGTGTGTGGCCAAAGAACCTTAGGCACTATTTTAAACTTTAAATACAAAAGTTGCACACTTTCTCCATATTATCTTTTTGACTATCTCAGAAGTTTCAGATGACATTCCTTATGTCAAATTTTTACAACTTTCTAAAGTTTAAGGGAACACATTGTATGTATATTAAGGTCGGTACAGTCTCATAAATTACATTAGATTAAATTAAACTAACTTACCCGGGTAGCGGACAATTCGCCGCGGCCGATTCGCTGCAGCCCATTCGCCGCGAGGACAATTCGCCGCGAGATTTTTTGTTTTATGATATTATTATGGGCAATTGTATAAACATTTTTATTTAGCTTGACTTTTGGTTATAACTTTTTTCAAACTTTTCCAACTAGGTATTTGGTGGTTAGTATACAATTCAACATTTTTTTTTTTAATAAATAAAATTATGATTTCTAACTTAAACTTTTAAAAAATCAAAATGGCGATTCCAAAATGGCGGATTTTCCCATTTATTAACCGATTTGCATCAAACTCGGAAGTTTGAGATCTTTCAGGTCGCTAATTATTATTTTAAACCTAATGGAATAGAAATCGAGGGAAGCATAACGGATGACATCACTAAAAGGCAACTGATATGGTACGGTCATCTACAACGGATGAGCGACGAAAGATTACCAAAGCAGGTCCTAGAATGGCAACCAATAGGGCGCAGAAAAAGAGGGCGTCCTAAACTGGAATGGCAACAGTCAATCCAAAGATCAATGAGTCAAAAAAACCTGACGGAAGATGACTGTCAGGATCGAAGGAGGTGGAGAATAGGCGTCGGACAACGTAGAAAAACGTTCTAAACCGACATAGTAGTAGTAGTTTCTTGTTACATAATTAGATTAAATAACTGTGTGTTTATCTTGGGTGTCACTTCAATTGTGGTTTAGTTATGGAAGATGTAAATAAATAAATATGAACATTTTTCAAATGTTGTTCTTGGAATAAACCGATGTTAATTTTTTTATTTAAATATCTGCAATAATATTATTTAAATTTTTGAACAAAATAAAAATGTTTTAATTGCTGTTCAATTTTAATTATTTTCTACTTACAGGATCCACAAAGTCCATATTCAATCCATAGCATAACTTTTGAATTCTCGAGGTGATTTTATCCAGATAGACCTGTTCTTGACGACCATCTGCAACAAAAATAAAAGATATCTAATTTAGAAAAAAGACACCCTGGATATAAATTATACAACGAGAACAATTAAGTCGCATAAGGCCAAGAGAAAAATAAGAAAATAATAAAAAAAATTGGGTTCAAATCCAGCCTGAGGTAAATCTTTTTATTATCTTATTTTTTTCCCTTGCCCTTATAGGGCACTAAAACTAACCTTTGTGATTTTCAGTTTGGCTTGATATTGTTTGTTGGAAATTTCTCGTCTGACACCTTTAGTGACGCGCTATATGTCGTGCACCACTGGTAGATGGATAAATAGAGTTTCATACAACTACAAATCGTGAATGTGTATTCCTCTCCCATCCTCATATAATACCTACCGTGTTCTCGTAGCTACCGGAAGCTTGAGAGCCCGGAAGGGCGAAAAAATATCGAAACACAAAATAACGAAACTACAAAATATCGAAACTACAAAATATAGAAACTACAAAATATCGAAACTACAAAATATCGAAAATACAAAATATCGAAACAACAAAATATCGAAATAACAAAATATCGAAAATACAAAATATCGAAAACACAAAATATCGAATAACAAAATATCGAAAATACAAAATATCGAAAATACAAAATATTGAAACAACAAAATGTTGAAACAACTAAATATCGAAAATACAAAATATCAAAAACACAAAATATCGAATAATAAAATATCGAAAATACAATATATCGAAACAACAAAATATCGAAAATCAAAAACAGAAAATTTTGGAACCTTCACCTAACCTAACCTAATTTGATATAACCACACGAAAATAGATAGTTTCAAAAACCAAACCTAACGAAACCTAATCAAATCTAACCGAACCGAATCAAACTGAACCAAAGCAAACTGAACCAACAATTTTTTTCAAAAAAAAACTTTCCTGACTTCTTTCCCGGGATCCTAGAAGGTGTGAATTCAAACTGAACCGGAAGGAACTGAACCGAACTGAACCAGACCAAACCAAACCGAACCGAACCTATCCATACCCAACCAAACCTAATTAGCAGTGTTGTAGTTTAGTTTGGTTGGTTAGGTTTGATTCGGTTTAGTCTGGTCCTGTTCTGTTTGGTTCAGATTCACACCCTCTAGGATCCCAGGACAGAAGTCAGGAAAGTTTTTTCTTAAGAAATTGTTGGTTCAGTTTGCTTTGGTTCGGTTCAGTTCGGTTCATTTTGGCTAGATTTGATAAGGTTTTGTCAGGTTAGAATTTTGAAACTTACTATTTTTATGAGGTTAGGTCAGATTAAGTTTAGTTAGATTAGGTTAGGTTACTTCGGGTCGGGTTAGGTTAAGGTTTCGAAATTTTCTATTTTTGTTTTTGATATTTTCTGTGTTCGATATTTTGTGATTCGATATTTTGTATTTTCGATATTTTGTATTTTCAATATTTTGTATTTTCAATATTTTGTAATTTCAATATTTTGTATTTTCGATATTTTGTATTTTCGATATTTTGTAGTTTCGATATTTTGTAGTTTTGATATATTGTGGTTTCAATATTTTGTAGTTTCGATATTTTTTAATACGATAAAATGTAGTTTTGATATTTTGTGGTTTTGATATTTTGTAGTTTCGATATTTTGTATGTTTTCGATATTTTGTATTTTTGATATTTTGTGTTTTCGATATTTTGTGTTTCAATATTTTTTCGCCCTTCCGCCTCGGTAGCTCAGCAGGAAAGGACGCTGGTTCAAATCCCGCCTGAGGTAAACCTTTTTATTATCTTATTTTTCCCTTGTCCTTATGCCACTAAATTCTCCTCGTTGTACAATTTATATTTAGGACGCTTAAACTAACCTTTGTGATTTTCAGTTTGGCTTGAAATTGTTTGTTGGAAATTCCACGTCTGATACTTTAGTGACGCGCTATATATCGTGCATCATTGGTAGATGGATAACTAGGGTTTCATTCAACTTTCTAGTGGTTTTTTAGACCTTCTGTTTTAGTGAAGTGAAGTGAAGTGAAGTGAAGTGAAGTAAAGTAAAGTAAAGTAAAGTAAAGTAAAGTAAAGTAAAGTAAAGTCGAGGGGTCATCGGCACCCTAAAATTTTGTACAGCGTCCAACAGGACTTGAGTACTGTTGGGTACTGTCGTGTACTGTCGAGTACTGTTGGGTCCTGTCGAGTACTGTTGAGTACTGTCGTGTACTGTCGAGTACTGTTGGGTCCTGTCGAGTACTGTCGTGTACTGTTGGGTCCTGTCGTGTACTGTCGAGTACTGTTGGGTCTTGTTGAGTACTGTCGTGTACTGTTGGGTCCTGTCGAGTACTGTTGGGTCCTGTCGAGTACTGTTGAGTACTGTCGTGTACTGTTGGGTCCTGTCGTGTACTGTCGAGTACTGTTGAGTACTGTCGTGTACTGTTGGGTCCTGTCGTGTACTGTCGAATACTGTTGGGTCCTGTTGGGTCCTGTCAAGTACTGTCGTGTCCTGTTGGGTCCTGTAGATTACTGTTAAGTACTGTCGTGTTCTGTTGGGTCCTGTCAAGTACTGTCGTGTCATGTTGGGTCCTGTAGAGTACTGTTAAGTACTGTCGTGTTCTGTATGGAAAAAATTACAAAATTTTAATAATTAGAGACATAAAAAGGTCGTTTTGGTGCAAAAGCAGTGGCGGTCTGTGGGGTGCAAAGCTGGAGGAGCGAAAATCGACTTGAAGGTGGAAATTATGATTTTATTTAAACTATATTGAGTAATTGTAATTACACTATTAAGATCTGGTAAGGACCTACCCAGTTTTTAACTGTTTTTTTATCTTCCAAAAACTGTTTTTTTTTTTCATAATATTACTGAAGTGGTCGAGATGCAGTTCTAAATAAATTTGTGTGTATGTATGGATAGTTTAAGGTGTTGGACGCTCGACTGCAGATCCAAAGGCCATGAGTTCGATTCTCACATAAAACTTTTTTTTTTCAAACAACTTTAAATTAAAATTTGCTAATGACCAATTAATACGGGTTGCTTACGTGATGGTCATGAATATTTATACAGTGTCTCAAAATCTCTCTGCACTTTATTTGCATTAGAATTAACCTTATTCGTATTAAAAATAACGATATAACAACTATCAAATTCTCGATCAAATTTTTAACTTTTGTTTATTAAAATTAAAAAACATATAAAACAAAAAATGGAAATTATACAAAAATTGGCAACGGTGGATACACTTTAATCAGCAGGCGTTGAAAAGGAAACGATCCCGCCACTGCTTTTGCACCCAAACCTCGACCAAAACGACCTTTTTATGTCTCTAATTATTAAAATTTTATAATTTTTTCCATACAGAACACGACAGTACTTAACAGTACTCTACAGGACCCTCGACAGGACCCAACAGGACACGACAGTACTTGACAGGACCCAACAGAACACGACAGTACTTAACAGTAATCTACAGGACACAACAGGACACGACAGTACTCAACAGGACCCGACAGGACCCAACAGTACACGACAGGACCCAACAGGACCAAGACAGTACCTGACAGGACCCAACAGGACTGAATTATTTTGGTTCATATCATTCATTCATAAAAATATAAAAATAAACGGACTTTTTTTGTCTCGTTTTTTGTCCATACCAATAAAAATTTATTTTTGATAAAAGTTCAATAAAAGAGGGACGAAGAGGGATCAATTCCCTCGCAAAATACTCGATAAAGTATATTCAACTCGGTATTCAAAGTATTTTTTAGGGACACAAAGAAGTGCAAAGAAGACAAAAATACGCAAAAATATTTTACAATACCCTCGGTAATTGCACTATTAGCGGGACTATTAGTCTATGCTTCAGTTTAGATCTTGTAATGACCTACCCAGATTTTTATTTGTTTTTATATTCGATTGGATTTTTAAATATTACTGACGCAATCGAGATGTAGTTCAAAAAGATATTCTATATAAGGTTATAGATAGCATAAAGTGTGGAGTGTTTGGCTCATGATCCGCAGGTCATGGGTTCGAGGCCCACACCTCGCATTTTTTTTTCTTTTAAACAATTTTAATTAAAATTTATTAATTACTGCTAGGTAGTTTTGGTTTAACAGCAGTGTATATTTTAAAGAATTTTGTTTTTGTATTGGAACCGATTAAAGATTAGCGCTTGAAAAGCAAACGATTTCAAATAGGTTAGGATAGGTTTCCGACCGTTTCCGACTCGGTTTCCGATTAATTGACCAAGGTTAGGTGTGGTTTAACAACGATTTCAACCTCCCAAAACGAGGAAATAAAAGTTTTAATTTTAAAAATTTCGCCTTTTATCCGACTTTTATCTAATATTCTCATTTTGAAATTCCCGCAGAGACAGTTTTACACGAAGTTTTACATTGGGATCGTTTGCTTTTCAACGCCTGCTGATCGACTGCTGATTAAAGTGTATCCACCGTTGCCAATTTTTGTATAATTTCCATTTTTTGTTTTATTAATATGTTTTTTAATTTTAATAAACAAAAGTTAAAAAAGATCAATGGAGGCATTTTGGGTCAGTTAAAATAACAAAAAAATTTGATAGTTGTTATATCGTTATTTTTAATACGAATAAGGTTAATTCTAATGCAAATAAAGTGCAGAGAGATTTTGAGACACTGTATAAATATTCATGACCATCACGTAAGCAACCCGTATTAATTAGTCATTAGCAAATTTTAATTTAAAGTTGTTTGAAAAAGAAAAGTTTTATGTGAGAATCGAACTTATGGCCTTTGGATCTTCAGTCGAGCGTGCAACACCTTATACTATCCATACATACACACAAATTTATTTAGAACTGCATCCCTACTTCAGTAATATTATGAAAAAAAAAACAGTTTTTGAAAGATAAAAAAAAAGTTAAAAACTGGGTAGGTCCTTACCAGATCTTAATAGTGTAATTACAATTACTCAATATAGTTTAAATAAAATCATAATTTCCACCTTCAAGTCGATTTTCGCTCCTCCAGCTTTGCACCCCACAGACCGCCACTGCTTTTGCACCAAAACGACCTTTTTATGTCTCTAATTATTATAATTTTATAATTTTTTCCATACAGAACACGACAGTACTTAACAGTACTCTACAGGACCCTCGACAGGACCCAACAGGACACGACAGTACTTGACAGGACCCAACAGAACACGACAGTACTTAACAGTAATCTACAGGACCCAACAGGACACGACAGTACTCAACAGGACCCAACAGTACTCAACAGGACCCGACAGTACTCAACAGTACTCGACAGGACCCAACAGTACTCGACAGTACACGGCCGTACTCAACAGTACTCGACAGGACCCAACAGTACTCGACAGTACACGACAGTACCCAACAGTACTCAACAGGACCCAACAGTACACGACAGTACTCAACAGTACTCGACAGGACCCAACAGTACTCGACAGTACCCAACAGTATTCAACAGGACCCAACAGTACACGACAGGACCCAACAGTACTCGACAGTACACGACAGTACTCGACAGGACCCAACAGTACTCGACAGTACACGACAGTACTCAACAGGACCCAACAGTACACGACAGTACTCAACAGTACTCGACAGGACCCAACAGTACTCGACAGTACACGACAGTACCCAACAGTACTCAACAGGACCCAACAGTACACGACAGTACTCAACAGTACTCGACAGGACCCAACAGTACTCGACAGTACCCAACAGTACTCAACAGGACCCAACAGTACACGACAGGACCCAACAGTACTCGACAGTACACGACAGTACCCAACAGGACCCAACAGTATTCGACAGTACACGACAGGACCCAACAGTACACGACAGTACTCAACAGGACCCAACAGTACTCGACAGTACACGACAGGACCCAACAGTACACGACAGTACTCAACAGGACCCGACAGGACCCAACAGTACACGACAGGACCCAACAGGACCACGACAGTACCTGACAGGACCCAACAGGACTGAATTATTTTGGTTCATACGAGGGTTCATATCATTCATTCATAAAAATATAAAAATAAACGGACTTTTTTTGTCTCGTTTTTTGTCCATATCAATAAAAATTTATTTTTGATAAAAGTTCAATAAAAGAGGGACGAAGAGGGATCAATTCCCTCGCAAAATACTCGATAAAGTATATTCAACTCGGTATTCAAAGTATTTTTTAGGGACACAAAGAAGTGCAAAGAAGACAAAAATACGCAAAAATATTTTACAATACCCTCGGTAATTGCACTATTAGCGAGACTATTAGTCTATGCTTCAGTGTAGATCTTGTAATGACCTACCCAGATTTTTATTTGTTTATATTTTCCAGATTGGATTATTTTTAAATATTACTGACGCAATCGAGATGTAGTTCAAAAAGATATTCTATTTAAGGTTATAGATAGCATAAAGTGTGGAGTGTTTGACTCTTGATCCGCAGGTCATGGGTTCGAGGCACACCTAGCATTTTTTTTTCTTTTAAACAACTTTAATTAAAATTTATTAATTACTACTAGGTAGTTTTGGTTTAACAGCAATGTATATTTAGTATATTTTAAAGAATTTTGTTTTTGTATTGGACTCGAGATTGGAACCGATTAAAGATTAGCGCTTGAAAAGCAAACGATTTCAAATAGGTTAGGACGGGATAGGTTTCCGATCAATTGACCAACGTTAGGTTTGGTTTCGGTTTGGTTTGACAACGATTTCAACCTCCCAAAACGAGGACAGGAAAGTTCGAGGTTTTAATTTTAAAAATTTCGCCTGTTATCGAGCCTGTTATCTAATATTCTCATTTTGAAAATCCCGCAGAGACAGTTTTACATTGGGATCGTTTCGGATCGTTTGCTTTTCAACGCCTGCTGATTAAAGTGTATCCACCGTTGCCAATTTTTGTATAATTTCCATTTTTTGTTTTATTAATATGTTTTTTAATTTTAATAAACAAAAGTTAAAAATTTGATCGAGAATTTGATAGTTGTTATATTGTTATTTTTAATACGAATAAGGTTAATTCTAATGCAAATAAAGTGCAGAGAGATTTTGAGACACTGTATAAATATTCATGACCATCACGTAAGCAACCCGTATTAATTAGTCATTAGCAAATTTTAATTTAAAGTTGTTTGAAAAAAAAGTGTTTTATGTGAGAATCGAACTTATGGCCTTTGAATCTTCAGTCGAGCGTGCAACACCTTATACTATCCATACATACACACAAATTTATTTAGAACTGCATCCCGACTACTTCAGTAATATTATTTAAAAAAAAAAACAGTTTTTGAAAGATAAAAAAAAAGTTAAAAACTGGGTAGGTCGAGGGGTAGGTCCTTACCAGATCTTAATAGTGTAATTACAATTACCTCGACAATTACTCAATATAGTTTAAACTCGAGTTTAAATCGAGGTTTAAATAAAACGAGAAATAAAATCATAATTTCCACCTTCAAGTCGATTTTCCGAGCGATTTTCGCTCCTCCAGCTTTGCACCCCACAGACCGCCACTCGCCACTGCTTTTGCACCAAAACGACCTTTTTCGTTTATACCTTTTTATGCGAGATGTCCTCGGAGATGTCCGAGGAGATGTCTCTAATTATTAAAATTTTATAATTTTTTCCATACAGAACACGACAGTACTTAACAGTACTCTACAGGGCCCAACAGGACACGACAGTACTTGACAGGATCCAACAGGACGCGACAGTACTTGACAGGACCCAACAGGACTCAACAGTACACGACAGGACTCAACAGGTCCCAACAGTACTCGACAGGCCCAACAGTACTCGACAGGACTCAACAGTACCTGAAAGGACCGGACAGGACCCAACAGTACTCGACAGGACCCGACAGTACTCAACAGGACCCAACAGTACTCAACAGGACCCGACAGGATCCAACAGTACTCGACAGGACCCAACAGTACCCAACAGGACCCAACAGTACTCAACAGGACCCGACAGGACCCAACAGTACTCGACAGGACCCAACAGTACCCAACAGGACCCAACAGTACTCGACAGGACCCAACAGTACTCGACAGTACACGACAGGACCCAACAGTACACGACAGTACTCAACAGGACCCAACAGTACTCGACAGTACACGACAGGACCCAACAGTACACGACAGTACTCAACAGTACTCGACAGGACCCAACAGTACTCGACAGTACACGACAGTACTCAACAGTACTCGACAGGACCCAACAGTACTCGACAGTACACGACAGTACTCAACAGGACCCAACAGTACACGACAGGACCCAACAGTACTCGACAGTACACGACAGTATCCAACAGTATTCGACAGTACACGACAGGACCCAACAGTACACGACAGTACTCAACAGGACCCAACAGTACTCGACAGTACACGACAGGACCCAACAGTACACGACAGTACTCAACAGTACTCGACAGGACCCAACAGTACTCGACAGTACACGACAGTACTCAACAGTACTCGACAGGACCCAACAGTACTCGACAGTACACGACAGTACCCAACAGTACTCAACAGGACCCAACAGTACACGACAGGACCCAACAGTACTCGACAGTACACGACAGTACCCAACAGTATTCGACAGTACACGACAGGACCCAACAGTACTCAACAGGACCCAACAGTACTCGACAGTACACGACAGGACCCAACAGTACACGAGAGTACTCAACAGGACCCGACAGGACCCAACAGTACACGACAGGACCCAACAGGACCACGACAGTACCTGACAGGACCCAACAGGACTGAATTATTTTGGTTCATATCATTCATTCATAAAAATATAAAAATAAACGGACTTTTTTGTCTCGTTTTTTGTCCATACCAATAAAATTTATTTTTGATAAAAGTTCAATAAAAGAGGGATCAATTCCCTCGCAAAATACTCGATAAAGTATATTCAACTCGGTATTCAAAGTATTTTTTAGGGACACAAAGAAGTGCAAAGAAGACAAAAATACGCAAAAATATTTTACAATACCCTCGGTAATTGCACTATTAGTCTATGCTTCAGTTTAGATCTTGTAATGACCTACCCAGATTTTTATTTGTTTTTATATTCCAGATTGGATTATTTTTAAATATTACTGACGCAATCGAGATGTAGTTCAAAAAGACATTCTAAATTAGGATATAGATAGCATAAAGTGTGGAGTGTTTGGCTCATGATCCGCAGGTCATGGGTTCGAGGCCCACACCTTCAATTTTTTTTTCTTTTAAACAACTTTAATTAAAATTTATTAATTACTACTAGGTAGTTTTGGTTTAACAGCAGTGTATATTTAGTATATTTTAAAGAATTTTGTTTTTGTATTGGAACCTCGATTGGAACCGATTAAAGATTAGCGCTTGAAAAGCAAACGATTTCAAATAGGTTAGGACGGGATAGGTTTCCGATCAATTGACCAAGGTTAGGTTTGGTTTCGGTTTGGTTTAACAACGATTTCAACCTCCCAAAACGAGGACAGGAAAGTTCGAGGTTTTAATTTTAAAAATTTCGCCTGTTATCTAATATTCTCATTTTGAAATTCCCGCAGAGACAGTTTTACATTGGGATCGTTTAGTGGCGGTCTGTGGGGTGCAAAGCTGGAGGAGCGAAAATCCCGAAAATCGACTTGAAGGTGGAAATTATGATTTTATTTAAACTATATTGAGTAATTGTAATTACACTATTAAGATCTGGTAAGGACCTACCCAGTTTTTAACTTTTTTTTTATCTTTCAAAAACTGTTTTTTTTTTCCATTACTGAAGTCGACTGAAGTAGTCGGGATGCAGTTCTAAATAAATTTGTGTGTATGTATGGATAGTTTAAGGTGTTGCATGCTCGACTGAAGATCCAAAGGCCATGAGTTCGATTCTCACATAAAACTCTTTTTTTTTTTTCAAACAACTTTAAATTAAAATTTGCGAAATTTTTAAAATTAAAACTTTCCTGTCCTCGTTTTGGGAGGTTGAAATCGTTGTTTAACCCGAGGTTAAACCAAACCGAAACAAAACCTAACCTTGGTCAATTGATCGGAAACCTATCCCGTCCTAACCTATTTGAAATCGTTTGCTTTTCAAGCGCTAATCTTTAATCGGTTCCAATCGAGTCCAATACAAAAACAAAATTCTTTAAAATATACTAAATATACATTGCTGTTAAACCAATACTACCTAGTGGTAATTAATAAATTTTAATTAAAGTTGTTTAAAAGAAAAAAAAAATGCTAGGTGTGGGCCTCGAACCCATGACCTGCGGATCATGAGTCAAACACTTCACACTTTATGCTATCTATATCCTAAACTAGAATATCTTTTTGAACTACATCTCGATTGCGTCAGTAATATTTAAAAATAATCCAATCTGGAATATAAAAACAAATAAAAATCTGGGTAGGTAATTACAAGATCTAAACTGAAGCATAGACTAATAGTCTCGCTAATAGTGCAATTACCGAGGGTATTGTAAAATATTTTTGCGTATTTTTGTCTTCTTTGCACTTCTTTGTGTCCCTAAAAAATCCTTTGAATACCGAGTTGAATATACTTTATCGAGTATTTTGCGAGGGAATTGATCCCTCTTCGTCCTCTCGTTCGTCCCTCTTTTATTGAACTTTTATCGAGACTTTTATCAAAAATAAATTTTTATTGGTATGGACAAAAAAAGTCCATTTATTTTTATATTTTTATGAATGAATGATATGAACCCTCGTATGAACCAAAATAATTCAGTCCTGTTGGGTCCTGTCAGGTACTGTCGTGTACTGTTGGGTCCTGTCGAGTACTGTCGTGTACTGTTGGGTCCTGTCGGGTCCTGTTGAGTACTGTCGTGTACTGTTGGGTCCTGTCGTGTACTGTCGAGTACTGTTGGGTCCTGTTGAGTACTGTCGTGTACTGTTGGGTCCTGTCGTGTACTGTCGAGTACTGTTGGGTCCTGTCCAGTACTGTTGGGTCCTGTCGAGTACTGTTGGGTCCTGTTGAGTACTGTCGTGTACTGTTGGGTCCTGTCGTGTACTGTCGAGTACTGTCGAGTACTGTTGGGTCCTGTTGAGTACTGTTGAGTACTGTCGTGTACTGTTGAGTACTGTCGTGTACTGTTGAGTACTGTCGTGTACTGTTGAGTACTGTCGTGTACTGTTGGGTCCTGTTGTGTACTGTCGAGTACTGTCGAGTACTGTTGGGTCCTGTTGAGTACTGTCGTGTACTGTTGGGTCCTGTCGTGTACTGTCGAGTACTGTCGAGTACTGTTTATTTATTTATTTATTTATTTATTTATTTAATCAACGTATAAGGTACATTTTCAAGTAAATTAAATTAAATACAGTTGTTTAAAATCCTAACTTATTATTGCACAAGCAATGAGCAATAATAAATCACCAAACAATTTTATGTAAGAACAAATTTTTTTGCAGCTGATTTAAATTTTTCTAAGTTTGAAAAATTAAAATAATCAAGTTTAGAGTAATGTTTATTAGCAGTGTTTGATATTCGGTTTACTGGACAATGGAGCAAGTAGAATGCTCTACAGTATGGCACATGTAGAAGAGACTGGTTACGAGTGTGATAAGCTGGAACATGTATTTTAAGAGTTTCTAAACATTCAGGACTCTTAGTAATGTTGTTAAAAATTTTATATACAAAGCACACATCGTAATACTCTCTTCTGCTGGACAAACTGTTCAGATTAAGGTAGGACTGAGTTAAGTCTCTTGTAAGATGTGTGCCAGTTTTTGAAAGAGTGTAGCATGCAAACTTTAGAAATTTGTTTTGGACATTATTTAATCTGTCTATGTGGATTTGATTATAAGGACACCAAATAATATTAGAAAATTCAAGTATTGACCTTGTTGGGTCCTGTTGAGTACTGTTGAGTACTGTCGTGTACTGTTGAGTACTGTCGTGTACTGTTGGGTCCTGTTGTGTACTGTCGAGTACTGTCGAGTACTGTTGGGTCCTGTCGGGTCCTGTTAAGTACTGTCGTGTACTGTTGGGTCCTGTCGTGTACTGTCGAGTACTGTTGTGTCCTGTCGAGTACTGTTGGGTCCTGTTGGGTACTGTTGGGTCCTGTTGAGTACTGTTGGGTCCTGTTGAGTACTGTCGGGTCCTGTCGAGTACTGTTGGGTCCTGTCGAGTACTGTCGGGTCCTGTTGAGTACTGTTGAGTCCTGTTGAGTACTGTTGGGTCCTGTTGAGTACTGTCGGGTCCTGTCGAGTACTGTTGGGTCCTGTCAGGTACAGTTCGGGTACAGTTGAGTCCTGTCGAGTACTGTTGGGCCTCTCGAGTACTGTTGGGTCCTGTTGAGTACTGTTGAGTCCTGTTTAAACTATATTGAGTAATTGTAACTCGTTGTAATTACACTATTAAGATCTGGTAAGGACCTACCCAGTTTTTAACTTTTTTTTTATCTTTCAAAAACTGTTTTTTTTTTTCATTACTGAAGTCGACTGAAGTAGTCGGGATGCAGTTCTAAATAAATTTGTGTGTATGTATGGATAGTTTAAGGTGTTGCGTGCTCGACTGAAGATCCAAAGGCCATGAGTTCGATTCTCACATAAAACTCTTTTTTTTTTCAAACAACTTTAAATTAAAATTTGCGAAATTTTTAAAATTAAAACTTTCCTGTCCTCGTTTTGGGAGGTTGAAATCGTTGTTAAACCCGAGGTTAAACCAAACCGAAACAAAACCAAACCTTGGTCAATTGATCGGAAACCTATCCCGTCCTAACCTATTTGAAATCGTTTGCTTTTCAAGCGCTAATCTTTAATCGGTTCCAATCGAGTCCAATACAAAAACAAAATTCTTTAAAATATACTAAATATACATTGCTGTTAAACCAAAACTACCTAGTGGTAATTAATAAATTTTAATTAAAGTTGTTTAAAAGAAAAAAAAATGCTAGGTGTGGGCCTCGAACCTATGACCTGCGGATCATGAGTCAAACACTCCACACTTTATGCTATCTATAACCTTATATAGAATATCTTTTTGAACTACATCTCGATTGCGTCAGTAATATTTAAAAAGAATCCAATCTGGAATATAAAAACAAATAAAAATCTGGGTAGGTCATTACAAGATCTAAACTGAAGCATAGACTAATAGTGCAATTACCGAGGGTATTGTAAAATATTTTATTTTGTCTTCTTTGCACTTCTTTGTGTCCCTAAAAAATACTTTGAATACCGAGTTGAATATACTTTATCGAGTATTTTGCGAGGGAATTGATCCCTCTTCGTCTCTCTTTTATTGAACTTTTATCAAAAATAAATTTTTATTGGTATGGACAAAAAACGAGACAAAAAAAGTCCGTTTATTTTTATATTTTTATGAATGAATGATATGAACCAAAATAATTCAGTCCTGTTGGGTCCTGTCAGGTACTGTCGTGGTCCTGTTGGGTCCTGTCGTGTACTGTTGGGTCCTGTCGGGTCCTTTTGAGTACTGTCGTGTACTGTTGGGTCCTGTCGTGTACTGTCGAGTACTGTTGGGTCCTGTTGAGTACTGTTGGGTACTGTCGTGTACTGTCGAGTACTGTTGGGTCCTGTCGAGTACTGTTGAGTACTGTCGTGTACTGTTGGGTCCTGTCGTGTACTGTCGAGTACTGTTGGGTCCTGTTGAGTACTGTCGTGTACTGTTGGGTCCTGTCGTGTACTGTCGAGTACTGTTGGGTCCTGTCGAGTACTGTTGAGTACTGTCGTGTACTGTCGAGTACTGTTGGGTCCTGTCGAGTACTGTCGTGTACTGTTGGGTCCTGTCGTGTACTGTCGAGTACTGTTGGGTACTGTCGTGTACTGTCGAGTACTGTTGGGTCCTGTCGTGTACTGTCGAGTACTGTTGGGTCCTGTCGTGGTACTGTCGGGTACTGTTGTGAAATTTGTACAGTACTGTTGAAAGCTGATGACCCCTCGAGTAAAGTAAAGTAAAGTAAAGTAAAGTAAAATGTAAAGTAAAGTAAAGTAAAGTAAAGTAAAGTAAAGTAAAGTAAAGTAAAGTAAAGTAAAGTAAAGTAAAGTAAAGTAAAGTAAAGTAAAGTAAAGTAAAGTAAAGTAAAGTAAAGTAAAGTAAAGTAAAGTAAAGTAAAGTAAAGCAAAGTAAAGTAAAGTATATCACAGATTAGATTTAGGTCTTAAAGTGAATTTTGTCAAACTTTATCTTTGTTCCCTTGTCTGAACGGTATTCGACCAACAATCAAATGTACCATGGAAATTGAAGAAGATTCGGCCTTACCATTTTTGGATGTTCTTGTCAAACGATTAGACCGAAACATTAAAACCACTGTATATAGAAAACCTACTCACATGAGACAGCACCTAAATTTTAAGTCTAACCATTCTGTTGCTACAAAACAAGGAGTTATAAGAAGTTTGTATTTAAGAGCCGTAAATATTTGTAGTAATAATGAAGAATTAACCACAGAAATTAACAACATTAAAAAGGACTTACAACAAAATGGGTATTCAGAGAAAATAATCAACTTAGTGATCTCTAAAATTAAAAACAAACCAAATGTAGCAAATTCTCAAAGTAATAATCTGTTGGGTGTTATTAACATTCCATATGTTCAAGGGATTTCAGAAAACATAAGACGAATAGCCAAGCACTATAGTATCAAAACAGTATTTTTATCGGGAAATATGATAAGAAGTTTTGTAACTAAAACAAAACCAGAAAATCCCTCAAATAATAAGGAATGTATTTACCAAATCCTGTGTAAGTGTGGTAAATCATATGTAGGTGAAACGAAACACCCTCTTCAGGTTAGAGTAAATGAAAATATTGGAGTGAATGCAATCACTTAAAACTAAACGTGTTAAAAACAAAACTTATAAGCTTTAGAAAGATCGGTGTCTCTGACGTCTCTCTCTATGTTCCCTTGAATGGCAAAACCATAGAACAAACCAATGACAGTAAATTCCTAGGACTTATAGTTGATTCGACCTTAAGCTGGAGTGCACATATACAGTTCACCGCAGGTAGAATAAATAGCCACTGTGCTGCTATTCGGAGATTAAGAGAAATCTTATCTCTGGATAGTCTTACGACCTTCTATTATGCTTCAGTCCAATCTGTCATATGTTATTGAGTGCTTTTCTGGGGAGCGGCGTCGGATGCAGAGAAAGTTTTCAAAGCACAAAAACGAGTAATATGTTGCATGTTAAAATTGCACCCAAGAGCTTCATGTAGATCACATTTTAAAACCCTTAATCTTCTCACAGCTCCTTCACTTTATTTCAAATGTCTAGTCACATTTGTTAAAAAACATCCTGCATTATTTACAATAAATCGAGACAATGCATCTGTAACAGGCATGACCACAAGAACCAGAGATGAACTTGCCATACCTTCACACAGCTCCAGTTTTTTTGAAAGAGGCCCCTATTATCGAGCTGTGAAAACATATCAGATGCTCCCCAAAACAATCAGGGACATACTAAGTATTGTAGGTTTCAAAAAGGCAGTAAATAACTATTTATTAGAAAAACAACATTACTCTTTTGATTTTCTTTTTTAAAACAAAAATAGATGGGTGTGTATGTAAATAGGTATTGTAAGTTTTATATAGCTTTAACTTATTATGAAAATGTATTTTAAGGATCTTAGATCTAACAATTTTTGACTTTGCTCTTGCATTTGTAAAAATGATTTGATGGCAATAAAGATTAAACAAACAAACAAACAAACATCTAAAAAGTACCCAATTAGGGGATATTGAAAAATCCAGTTTAGCGGATCATGCATGGTCAAATGATCACAGGATTCAGTGGTCAGAAGCTAAAGTTTTGCATAAGGAGTCGCATTGGCGAAAACGAAAGTTTATTGAAGCTGCATTTATAATGCAGAATAAAGAAGTTTTCCAGTCAACCAAGCACGGACATACCAAACATATGGAAACCACTCCTTAAGGAAAACAGGATTAAAAAAGGGGGCGGACCGTCACACCTGACTGCACACCAAGTAGTATAAGTAGTAGCCCAGAGACTAGATTGTTTAGTTTACATTTGAAAACGGTTAGAGATACTTACTAACCGAAACGTCATGTTTAAAATAAATAAAGACAATGGAAGTCTGAAATTTTATTTCTACTCAATCATTGTCTATGAGTTTCAAATAAAGAGGTACTTTTAAGTTAGAAAATATATTTTCTTTATTAATAGTATTTTCAAGTGAATAATTTGCAGATTCCAACAGATAGTTTTTCAATGTTGAATTAAATTTTTTAGGGGACAATTCTTTTATAGTGTTAGGCAATTTATTATAAATAGTTTTACCCATATAAAAAAAGAATTCCTTGAAAGTGAAGTTAGTGGCCTGTCAGTAACTAGATCATTTTTATTTCTTGTATTGTGTTGATGCACATCTGATCTTTTCTGACAGAACCCTGTTTTATTATAAGTATGAATCATGTTCACTGTTTCATATAAAATTAGATCATAGACTGTTAAGACTTTCAACTTTCTAAAATATGGTTGGCAAGAATTTGTTCGTGCAATCTTTGATATAAGGCAAATTGTAACAGAAATATTTTTAGCTCACACTTATACTATACTATAGTAGTGTGAGCTATGGTGATCCTAATTTTTTCGAGAAAAAAAAAGTTGCTCCGATTTCAAAATTTTTTATATATCTTTGCGTTTCAGATGATTTTGAAACTTTTTGTTGCGCCGTCTGTCTGTCTGTCTGTCTGTCTGTCTGTCTGTCTGTCTGTCTGTCTGTATGTCTGTAACGACCAACGCGCATAACTCAAAAACCGCTCGGCCGATTTTAATGAAATTTGGTACTTAGGCTGGGTCTTGTGTCGAGATGGTCCCATTTAAAAATGAACAAAATCCACCGAACACAAACCAAATAAAAGGGTGGGGGTAGATTTCAAAAATTAGAGTTTATGTGAAAATATGGCGTGTGTGATATCAAACAAATGGTAATTGAGTCTGGAGTTAAACAAAATACATTTTAATTTATTTAAAAAAAAGGGTGGGGGTATATTTCAAAAATTCGAGTTTAAGTGAAAATATGGCGTGTGTGATATCAAACGAAAGGTAATTGAGTCCGGAGTTTAACAAAATACATTTTAGTTTTTACTTTTTTTAAGGGTGGGGGTAGATTTTAAAAATTTGAGTTTAAGTCAAAACATGGCTTGTGTGGTATCAAACAAAAGGTAATTTAGTCTGGAGTTGAATAAAATATATTTCAGTTTTTAGTTATATTAGCTCACACGTAAACTATAACTATAGTACCTAGTGTGAGCTTAGGGGCCCATATATTGGCAGAGTATTTTTGATTGTCTTCTTATAGTTTTTCATTCCATTCCTTGCTGCATATACATATTTGACTTTTTACACTTTTCAAATTCACTTTATTTTCCAATTTTTGACCTATACAAAGGTATAAGGAATATTGTCAAGAACATTAAAAAAAAAAAATTTAAATTACAATACATACAAGCATAAAAATAAAATTCATCACAAATTAAACACTAAGTTACTAAAACAAACATGCAGTGCAAGATCAGACACCACCAAGATAACAAGACATAATTTCTGATATTGAGTAAACTGAGTCGCTTAAAAGAATTTGTTTAACTCTATTTCTGAAGATATTTTTACTCTGGATTTGCTTTAGCTTACCAGGCAGTTTGTTAAAAAGTTTGATTGCAACCACATGAGGACCTCTAGCAGCCATGGTTGAATGATGCCTAGGCAGGGCTACACTATAGTTTTTTCTGAGACTGTAACTTTTCTATGTATTTTAACTATTTATAGCACTTTTTTAATGTTAACTAAGAGGCTGAAAGCTCGATTATCACTCTTACAACTTTTTGAACCTTTGATGTCTGGTGTTTAAGTGATTTTTAGCTTTTTTTTGATATCTCACAACAAGCATTTTGTGAGGTTAGATATGTCTATGATAAATTGGGTGCCAAATAATTATTGCATATTCTAATTTTAATCTTACATATGAGTAAAATAAAATCTATGTTTTAGAATTGTCAAATGCTCTGCAATTTCTAATAATAAATCCTAAAGATTTAAATGCTAAAAAAGTTGTTACTTGCAAGTGATTATTAAAGCTCAATACTTGGTCGAAAGTTACGCCATGATCTTTGATTTTGTCACACCTAGCACTTGAGGTTTAATTTCATAAGGATAATAGATTATTCAAGTTAAGCTAATTCATCTTGCACCACCTACTTAATTTATTCAATTCATGTTGCAATTGTTGACAATCATTAATGTTGGAAACACAGAGAAAGATCTTCAGGTTTTTATGCGTTTTAAAAGCTGATCTGAGACAAAAAAATTTTTATGTTGGAAAAAGTTTGTTCTTTTATAGTTTTACTGTAATTTTCTGACTATTCTCTGCAATATCCACACTCTCACTTGATGCAGAAGCAAAGGTTTAGTTGTTGGTTTGTTTTCCACTAAAAAACTGATGTTTATTAGTCCTGTTTTTATAAATTTCTGTAGACTTCACTTTGCCACTCTTTCTGTGTTTTCACTTTCAATGAGTCAAATGCAGGGCTCATGGGCATGGAATTTAAGAGTAAAACCCTAGCAAATGGCCCAAAGGACAGTATCATATACATAGGCCCAATATCCCAGTGTATGTGGTTTTGTATGCATTTGATATAAAAATTAAAAAGTGTGTTTTTATTAAAAAAAACTATTTATTTAAAATTTTCCTTACCTAACTAAGTTTCAAGATTGCTAAATAACTGTTTTCAAAAAGAATCATCAAAAAATTTCTTGTTTTAGTGTCTGGATTGAGGGGTGATCAGCTGAACCAAATTTATACACTGTCCTACAGAACTTTAATAAATGTTTGGTCCTGTAGTGTCCTGCCTGTGGGGTCCTGTATAGTCCTGTGGCTGAAAAGGTGCCCATAAAAAAATTCGTGACCAAAAAAAAAAGGTCATCACATCTTAACTCTCGTTTTTCTTAGTGAGCTGATTTGCCTTTGCCAGCCTTAGTACTTAATCATGCTTAGGGCACCCCTTAGGAGCCCGTAACCTCGGGGTCCTGTATAGTCCTGTGGAAGTCCTGTAGAAAAATTTGTACACCTACTGTGGGCAGCTGATCACCCCTCGGTCTAGATAGTGCACAGAAACCAAATTACAAACAAGGGGTGATCTGCTGTCCCAAATTTGTACACCATCCTACAGGAGTTTAAAATAAAATCTTGGTCCTGTAGTGTATTTCAGAGTCCTGTAGACTAAATTTGTACACCTACTGTGAGCAGCAGATCACCCCTTAATTAAAAACCTCTAGAGAAATGTTCAGCAAGCTATTGCAGACTATTGCATTGTTATTGAGAGTATTGCAAGGTACTGCAAGACTATTTAATGCGGCCTAATGCCAACCACAGCCAGATTATTGTGCAATACATATATTGCAGGCAGTGTAATCACCCTCAATTTCACCTGTTGTGATTTAAAACTGTAAAATTATCAAAGGCGCCCGCCGGGGGGTTTAAAGACATGAAAACCACGAAGTGGCCCCTAAATTCTAACAACTTACCTCTTTTGATAACATACATCTTATGCATTGGTTTGTTCACCATCGTTTGAAAAAATAAAACAATACAACTAAAATTTAACAAAGACCAAAAAAATATATATTTATATGTATATAAAGGTATGTCACCCAAGTACTTATACTTATTTCTTTGGAAAAAAATAAGCAAATAACCAAGAACCAAACACTCACAAGGGAAAAATGTCCACAAACTACAATTTCTAGCCACTTGGATCACCTTTCTTTATCTCTCTCTCTCAGTCTATGAACTTTTGTTTAATTCCTATATGTCAGAGCGAAAGCAAGAATAGAAGCGACGGATGAGAATCTGCTACCACACATTTTCGCGCCGTTCTAGACAGATGACAGCAGTCTTGAAACAGAATGACTATAGTTGCGTTCGTTTATACGAGGCATTTTCTCATGCCGTATTCCATTGGGAAAATGAGTGCAGCACTGGTGGTGCACTGACACTGAAACAGTGCTGTCAAAAATTTGCAACGAGTGCAGTTTCAATACACGCGGAAAATGAAAAATCGCACTCGTGTGGTATAAGGTCACTATATCACGAAGTTCCTAACATCATGATATAGTGACCTTAGTGTGGTATGCCATAATGAGCTGTAGAACTTCTTTTTTATTCTTGCTTTAAGCAACGTTAATATAACATTTTCTTGCAAATAATTTTTTATAGTATATCCATTATGAATAGGGCAAATTGATTATGCAAAAATCTCATTTTTGGAAAAAATGTCACACAACCTGTAGTTTTATCAGGCCAACGACGATATCCATTTTTATTTGTTTCAAAGTTACACGCCGATAAATATTATCCTAAAATTCGTCAAATAAATAAATAATAATTCGAAACACCTTGTATACATATATAATATTTCACAAGTTTCTTTCAACTAAACCTAACTTTCCTGCCTTGCAGAATTTGGTCAAAAACATGTTGTTCAAAATCCATTTGTTCGAAAGTAATATTAATACTTCAATAACATTTTCTTGAAAAGGAAAATTATTTAAAAACATTTTCTTCAAACAAAAAATTGTTTGAAAACATTTTATTAAAATTTTTTTGTTCAAAAACATTTTCTTTGAAAGTCATTTTTTTTTCATAAGGAAAATTGTTCAAAAAAGTTTTTGAAGAAAATATTTTTGAACAAATTTCCATTCAACAAGAACATAACCTAACCTAACAGCTAAGCGCAAGGGTGTTTTAACATACCATAAAAATGGCAAGACATGTGCCTCAGCGCTAATGGGGTTTCGTCCCCCTTGTTCTTTTTTTGGACAAAATTGAGGCTACTTGAATTTATTTATGAGGAATTCTGCAGTGCTCATCTCGAGCCGAAAGTGTTTCTTGAACTAAAAAATACATTTATTTTTACTTATAATCATAGCTGCCAGAAAACCCCAACTGTCGGAAAATTAGTCCCAGTCAACCAGATCCATACAAATCTACTTACCTGTTTGTTGTTAAATCGGTAAACCACATTTTCAATAAAGTTTTTTATTTTTGGGGTTTCCGTTCTCATTGTTTTTATTGCACAGAACTGTTCTTCTTCATCTTCATCGCTGCTACTACTTAGCAGCGAAGAAAATAATAATATCGCTAACAACTTTATTTTCACTAATTTTTACATCTCACGACAATAATAAGCGTTTAAAATTAATGGCGGGAAAAAGTTTTCGGTGCGGCACGAGCCCTCAGAGCCGGTGTCAAAAAAGCCGCACTCAGTGAAAAACTGAATTCATAAGTTCCTCAATGGAATACGAAAACTGAAAAAGTGCATATCAATGGAATGCAAACACCGAGCCAGTTGTGCACTAGTGCTGCACTCATTTCCCCAATGGAATACGGCATCAGTCGAATCAGGTTTGAAACTGTAGCTGCGTTCGGTATTTGCATCTCAGACGCAACGGATTTTTGGTCACGTGATTACAGATTAGTCTGAGCAAATTGGAATTAACGAACGATTCGGATCAAATCGATCAAATTATTATAAATGGTTATAGCCTTAAATATAACCAAAAATATTATGTACATATTGCAACTCACGCCCAGCTATAATTTTGATAAAATTTTCCTGTGATGTCGGAAATTTATATAATTTGTTGTCTTCAACATCAAATAATTCATTTCAATCGTTTTCCATAAAATTATTTTTGTAATCAAAACAAATACACAACATAACGTCACAATCTCGGATTAATCTGTTTCGTCGATCAAAATGTACAGAGCAACCAGATTTACGTCCGACTAGTCTGAGCAGAATTACCGAACGATTCAGAGGTTTCGGTGCACTATCCGGACACTAAAACGAGACATTTTTTGATGACGATTCTTTTTGAAAATAGTAATTTAGGGATCTTGAAACTGATTTAAGTACGGAAAATTTTAAAAAATAGAGTTTGTTAAATAAAAAACACACTTTTCAATTTCTATCTAAAATGCACACAAAAAAACATACACAGGGATATTGGCAATAGATACTATGGACTTTGGGCCATTTGCTGGGGTTTTATTCTTTTATTCCGTGACTGACTGGAAATGCGAGGTTGCCACAACACAGGCATAAAATAAAATATTTTGATTGGTCCCTTCTTTCTGGCATTCATATTTTTTTAACCAATAAATTAAAAGGGAAAGCTTGGATCAGGATAAGGTTCATTATATTTGTAGAAAGGCTGGGTTTGGGTTGGTATTGGTAGAGCTGGGAAGCCTTGATTTAGGTTTGGTTTGGGTTCAGTTGGGATGGGTTGGTTTGTTTTGTTTTGGTTTGGTTCAGTTTGGTTCGCTTCGCGTTCGGTTGGGATCGGTTCGGTTCGGGTTGGTTCTGATCGGTTCGGTTCAGGTTGGTTCGGTTCGGTTCGGTTGGGCTCGGTTTCGTTCGGGTTCGGTTGGGATCGGTTCGGGTTGGTTCCGTTCGGTTCGGTTTAGGTTGGTTCCGTTCGCATTTCCAGTCAGTCACGGAATAAAAGAATAAAACCCCAGCAAATGGCCCAAAGTCCATAGTATCTATTGCCAATATCCCTGTGTATGTTTTTTTGTGTGCATTTTAGATAGAAATTGAAAAGTGTGTTTTTTATTTAACAAACTCTATTTTTTAAAATTTTCCGTACTTAAATCAGTTTCAAGATCCCTAAATTACTATTTTCAAAAAGAATCGTCATCAAAAAATGTCTCGTTTTAGTGTCCGGATAGTGCACCGAAACCTCTGAATCGTTCGGTAATTCTGCTCAGACTAGTCGGACGTAAATCTGGTTGCTCTGTACATTTTGATCGACGAAACAGATTAATCCGAGATTGTGACGTTATGTTGTGTATTTGTTTTGATTACAAAAATAATTTTATGGAAAACGATTGAAATGAATTATTTGATGTTGAAGACAACAAATTATATAAATTTCCGACATCACAGGAAAATTTTATCAAAATTATAGCTGGGCGTGAGTTGCAATATGTACATAATATTTTTGGTTATATTTAAGGCTATAACCATTTATAATAATTTGATCGATTTGATCCGAATCGTTCGTTAATTCCAATTTGCTCAGACTAATCTGTAATCACGTGACCAAAAATCCGTTGCGTCTGAGATGCAAATACCGAACGCAGCTACAGTTTCAAACCTGATTCGACTACATAAACCGGACACGTTTTCTCGCGCCCAACTGTTTTAAAACAGTGACGTACCGTTTGACGTCATTGGTTTGATAAGTTTGTGCCTAACTTCGCTCACCACGTCAGGGGTCCGATTCCCGACCATACAGTTTTTTAAGTTTATTCTTTATTCGATCATGTTCTCTCAATAATTTACATTGTAAAGCATATATCAGAAACCTTTTTTACCCATAGGGTGTTGATCCCTTCAAAAACTTAAACTACAAGAAATTTTTTAAAATAAATAATAAAATTTGTTTTAAAATGAAAGTTACCTCATAGGGAGTTTAGTTATTTTTTTTTCTAAAACAAACAAAACAGCGACACACACACATACACACTCGAACAAACCCAGTTGACTATTTGGAAGTACTAAGGTTACCTTCTTCTCTGTCTTTACAGGCCGCCCACGAGTTCTCCATCGTCCTCCAGACGCAATGCAGAAGAAGCCAGTGTACCCTTCTGTTTTATATTTTTGTTGATAACAAAAAAGACAATAAAATATAAAAGGGAAATTGTTATTTTATTTAATATTAGTAAAAATGAAAGAAAAATCTTTAAGTTTGTAAGTCACTCAATTCTTGGTCTGTCAAAAATTCTTCCAAACTGTAGTACGCTTTAGATTTCAGAAATGTTTTAATTTTCTTTTTGATTTCTGGGCCCTGTCTACGAACTGAAGGTGGGAGAGTATTCCATATTTTCAGAATGTTATGTTTGACATTCCTCAATACTGCCGTCATAAGCAAAAACACAGCAAGGATATTTGATATTTCACAGTCAAACAATCTCAGATAACATATTTTGAATAGAATGTGAGCTATCAAATGTACTTACTGTGTTTTTGCTTATGACGGCAGAATACATATGTGTAGTGGTCAGTTTCTGTTTTTAAGTTTTCTTTGTACCTGGTATTATGATAATGATCTGATTTTACCCTTTCAAAGATATCAGGGTTTTCGGCTATGAATTTAATACTCTCAAGGACATATATATTGAAGACTGCCGGTACATTATTTTCTATAAAGATTTTTCTACAACTGTCAGTGGATTTTTTCTGAAAAATTGTTCTTAAGCACCTTTTTTGAATAAGAAGAATCCTTTTTGCTTCCGAGACAGCACCCCAGAAGATCACCCCATATCTAACCCGTGACTGAATGTATGCACGACATGCTGTTAGGGCTGCTGAGCTACCAGCTGTGTCCCTAAGGACTCTTAGTGCATAACAGTATTTGCTCATGCTGCTTGCGAGCTGATTAATATGTGCCCGCCAATCCAGCCTCTCGTCAACGATCATCCCAAGAAATACAACATTATCCCTTGATACAATGGTATTTCCGTGATACTCGAGTTCTACCTTTTCTGGCCTTAAGTTGAAATTTATGATTTGAAAATCAAACAAGTTTCGTGGCTAATCGGGCAAAAAGGAGTTTTTGTTTCTCTCACATATTTTTCCGTGGGTAGCTAAGCTTAACCTCACGGGGGTCCAAGATCTAATGGACACCTAATAAGTGTTGACAGTTAACTGTTTCGTCCTTATGGGACTCCTCAGAACACTGCTTGGTCAGTTTGACAATTCTTGCGAAGTTAATCAGACGGTTTTGTCTCTAATCATAAGTAAATAGTGAGAAAACTATCGCAAGAAGCGCCATCTACCGAGATACGAGAGAAACAAAAAACAAAAGCAGGCGAAAAACTGCTATTACATATCGATCAATGAAAAGATCGAAAACAAACAAAAGAAAACAAACTATAGTCCGTGACCTACGACAGCTCTTCTGTCTTTCAGGCCGGATCAACGCATATTGCATTTTTACCCGTCATCAAGACACGTGAGCGTCAATCAACGGAATTTTTAAGCCAAAATACTAACAAAAGTGGAATTTCGTACCCGTAAATTCAAAAATCAAACAAGTTACTTGTTTGATTTTTGAATTTACGGACAGCCGGCTTTATCCTATACCTCGTTATTAGGGACTTTTGCAATAAAGCCAGGCAGTACTTGTGCCGGGCACTATTCTGACTGTTTCGCATTATAAGAACAGCTGTCTTCTTTCAAAATTAGACCTTTGTGTATTATAAAAGCCGGAATTAATAGTGCCGCCATTATTAATGGAAAATAAACGACTGGATTTATAAATTTGACTTTGGTATGTCAATTTTGAAAGAAGAACTGTCAGTTTTGAATGGAAAACTGCCTGGCCTTATTGCAATAAGTCCCTATTAACACGGATCACCTAACAAATTTATGGTTGCGTCGTACTGAATTTAAAAAAAAAAAATTTTTACGTTGCCAGATTTATAAAGGGTGACCATGGAGCGTTTTATCCGCTCGGATTTATCTTTTACTGGGCTCTGATTGATTGATTTACCAATTTCAGCCAATCAAAGCCTGAGATAATATGCTCCTTGGACAGCTGGCTTATTTGGAGTATTTTCATTACTATTTCCTATTCTGTGAGCTAAAGAAAGAAGCTGGTTGATTGAAATTTGTGATTTTTTTTTCTTGTGATTTAGGGCAGTCCATAAATTACATAGCGGGTATAGCGGTGGACTTTTACAAAGTATGATAAGGTGTTAAACTTTGTTACGTAAAATTTGTTAGCCTACATAAAAATAAAGTAATCTCAGCTCCAATGTCTACTATTAGCTGAATGAAGGTAATGTTCTAGTAATAAATTTTTTACAGTTCTTTTAGGGGTCAGGACGATTCGCCGATTCACTTTTACTTCTTTTCAATTTTATTTGTTTGGCGTCCTAACCTAAATTATGTCCAGATACCACTATCTTCCTCAAAAAATCGGTAAAAAAAATTAAAGAACTTAAAAAACTGCTTTGTGAAAAAAGAAAGAAAATTTAGTTACAATTATTTAAAAAATTGTTTTACCGATAAATATTTTCTATTCAGAATAAAATGTCAAACAAAAAACAAACAGTTTTCCCGGTGGGGAAATGGGTTAGCGACAAGTTGGTTCGGTGGCGATATGGAATCGGCGAAACTTTCTTATTTCCATTTATTTCTACCGTGCACAGGCAAAAAAGATACTTGCAAAAATTAAGTTTCGACATATAATCTTTTAGGACGACATTTTTTTCCTTCTAGATTATAAAAATAAGCAGGGTGTAAACGGTATGATAAAGGATGCCAAAATAAGAAAAAACCTCATATAACATGGAGGTGCTGTATTTAAAATGTAGGATTATTAATGTTTGACAAGAAAGGAAAAAATTTTTTTAAAAAATTAAATCCCGCAATGCTAAATGATTATCTCATTATGATTAGAAAATGTGATTTTTTTTTGATAAAATGCAAGTTAAGGAGATAGTCAAAGTTATCTCCTAAAGTGATTGATGAAATTATTTTAAAAAATTTAAATATTTTGTTTGTGCTAATATAAATTTAAAAATATTAATGATATGATGTGCCTAGAGACCTGTTTCTAATAACATAAAACAGCAAAAGTTTATAACCTAAAAAAAATTGTGTGTGCTTAACACGGCAGAAGTGTAAACTTCAACAAGGCGAAATTAATAATACTGGCCTTCATCTGCATCATCATATCGCTCACAGAATGTTCCTTTCACAGTTAGTCGAACCGGAATGAGCGTTACATAGCCGAGCCTGACGGCTCAGTTTAATTCAGTACCCACGCCTAAAGAAGTTTACACTTCAAAAAGTTTATGATTCATACCATTTACACCTTGTAAATTAATGCAAACAAAAAACGAGAATTTAAAAACTTTAAAAAACTAGGTAACATTGGTATTTTTTGCAAGTACATTTTTTTTCTTTGCAGAGTAGATTTATATTGTTACGAAGGAGAAAAAAGTTGTTTTTACGTAACTAAACGAAAGGACAAATTAGCAGACACAGGTGAAGTTGGGAAAATTTACACAATTTTTAGCTCCTAGTTCGTGACCACCTCGAAGAACACGTTTACGATAAAGGTTTGATGTTTTCTCGGTGTTAATGCGAATGCTTTTAACACAAAATGCCTTTGTTCTACTGGGTCGACCCAATAGAACAAAGTTCTCTTAAAATTTAGTAGAAGTGATCTCCCCTATAGGAGCTCACGAATACGGATTGTGTGATTTCAGTAGAACGTTCCCATGGGAAAAATTTCAAGAATAGACGTCTAGAACGCAAAATTTGTCGAAAACATTATAACAGTCTTGGACGAGAAGTTAGCTGCCATGGCTAGTCCACAACGAACGTCTTCTATTTCTGTCTTTGTCGAAAAGAGTGAGAAGCATTATAAAAGATATAAAAAACGTAGCATGTGGACTTTAAGGCAAAAAACGCATGCGCTGGTTTAAAACTAAAAAAAGGCTAGTTTCAAAACCATTGAAATTGGTTCAAACGTGACGTCATGGCTAACGAGCGGGAAATATCATTATTTAAACTGAAACAATAAATAAATAAAAAAACAAAACCTTATTAACTTTTTTTGGAAGTTACCAAATTGTTAGGAGGAAATACAGATGGTATTGGGTTTCCAATTGTTTTTGTGCATTAATAACACGACATTTCAGAGTTGTGACGTCACCAATCAATGACGTATTTTATTGAAACAGTGTTTTAAA
Organism: Aspidapion aeneum; assembly: GCA_963576565.1. NCBI lineage: Eukaryota > Metazoa > Arthropoda > Insecta > Coleoptera > Brentidae > Aspidapion > Aspidapion aeneum. Next base: position 131,505,370 of record OY755039.1, read on the forward strand.
ACCGCTCCAACGCGAGAAAATGATTCGGTTGTCTGGTAACTCGGTGTCATGACGGCCGTGACGTCAGAGCTACGTCACAGTTTTCCTAGCAATCAGCAGTCAAACGCTGTTTATAGCGTAATCTCTTCTTTTGCCAGGAAACTTTGTACATTTTGGGTCTTGTCGTCTTGTACGTAGTGTTTATAGCTGTTCCGTGCTTGCTATAAATGTATTATACCCTGTTTCCACCAATGCATGCCCACCCTGATTCAAAAAACGCACGTGATGCGCCATGGATTTGCACCAGTTTTAAATGCAGCGTCACCTGATGCGTTTTTTTAATCGGGGTGGACATGCATTGGTGGAAACAGGGTATTTAAGACTAACTAAAAGAAATTAAAGATATACTTGGAACAAGTCCTTAAAGTATGGAAGAGAAAATGCCAAAACATGGGAATTCGGTTGGACGAAACCACCTTGTATACTTTATGTTTCGCCGATGATCAGATAATAGTGGCTCAGGCTTATGACGACCTCGAATATATGACACGAAAACTAATAGAAGAGTACAATAAGTGGGGACTAGAGGTTAATCTCAATAAGACAGAGTATATGTGTATCGGTGGAATGAAACAGGATCTAATCTTAAATACCGGGCAGCGAATTCAGTCCTGTGATGAGTATAAATACTTAGGTCTAAAAATTACAGCTGACGGAACACTAGACAAAGCTATAAAAGATCGAAACGTACAAGGAAGAAAAGCAATAACTTTATTAAATGGAATAATTTGGCACCAAAGTATATCAAAACATAACAAAAAGCTTATATATGTTATACTTTAAAGTTTACTTTTAACTTTTTAAAAACTTTATTTTGATTAAATACAATATAGGACTTAAACGTTATAATTGAACGTCTACTTAAGAACGATTCTAAAGAGAATGACTTAACATTACAATGATTTGAGTTTATATAAAGAAAAAGTGCTGATTAAGCAATGGAATAATTCCTTAATATTCTAGATTTAAACTTCTTAGAACTAAAGTGCAATTTGGCAGGAATGCACGTGTTGTTTATGCCATGAGAGACGCAAGTCAGCAGAATGGTCTTCTTATCTTGAAAGGTTCTGAGAAATAAAGTGCTGATTCGGCTTGAATGCACGTGTTGTTTATTTCATGGGAAACGCAAGTCAGCAGAATAAGCTTCTTATCTGGAAGGTTCTCGAGTTTCATAGAAGGTTCTGGTTTCTTCTAAGTGTAGGCAGGATATTTTCATATAACATATATAACACCATTGTAAAAATTATTATTACATACGCCTCAGAAGTATGGCCAATCAAGGATAGAACAGAAAAAATGCTTTCTGCTACGGAGATGGACTATTGGAGAAGAGCAGCAGGGAAATCAAAAAGAGAAAGAGTTACAAATCAAAGAATAAGAGAAATTATGACAGTGGAACTAAAGTGGATGATATAAGAACAAAACAACTGGTGTGGTACGGACATGTACAAAAAATGAATGATGAAAGACTACCTAAACAAATACTACAATGCAAATCAACTAGCCGAAGAAAAGGACGGCCAAGGAAAAGCTGGAGAGAAGGAATAGATAGTGAAAGAAGAATAAGAGGCCTAGATGATGAATTATGGGCAAACAGAAACGAGTGGAGATTGGGTATCGGAAGACGTAGAACGTTGTGAAACCGATAAATATATATATATATATATATATATATATATATATATATAAAATAAATTTTAGAAAAAGATGGTTTAGTTTATATTGCAGGATTTTAGCACGAAAACATCACAATGAGTTCCCTGAACTTGGTTGCTATACATATGAAAATGAACAAATCAACATGCATTCATATGCCATGCCATCTTGGGTGCAAAGCTTTTCTTTTGGAGGCTTAACCGAGCCTTCACCATCATGGAAAGAAAATATTAACAAAATGGCGAATGGTTCATAAAATTGCATGGTGTCAATTTTAAATTTATTGAGCGTGTTATTAGCACGTATCGGCTAAACTAATGGCTCTAGAGAAAATAATTTTATTAAACGTAATTAAAAATAAACAACATAAATATAATATGTATAAACTATAAAATATTATAATAGAAAAACCCTACTTTACTTGGCCCTCTTAGAAGGACCGGGCCTTATCCATTCCGGATCAGTTGGAGAGGGGGAGGAGAAGGAGGAGGAGGACATTCACTGAAAATGGAGGTGGGTACTCATATGTTAAATCGTCCAATTCCTCGTCCTCCTCATCCAGGATGATGGGAGCAACGTTGCTGCAGCTTCGCCCTTGGCAAAAGGAACAGAGAATAGAGCACTTCAGTTCTGCTTTTCTGCAGGTGCAGGATCCTATGCAGCCTTTCTTGCATCTGCAAGCAACCATCTTAAGCAGATTTTGAGGGGCGGGCTCAGCAACGTTGCTCCCATCATCCTGGATGAGCAGGACGAAGAATTGGACGATTTAACATATGAGGACCCACCTCCATCTTCAGGGAATGTCCTTCCTCCTCCTCCTCCCCCTCTCCAACTGATCCGGAATGGATGAGTTGGAAAGATCTGCGTAGAGTTTGTGGTGGAACAACGTCAAATTTCGGAGCAGTACACATAGCAGATAAAATCTGCTGGGTGGGTATACTGTTACTTAAGGTCCTTTTTTAAGAATTGTAGGTTTGAGGACTTTGAGTTTTTTTAAAATTCGGCGTAGAGTTTGTCGTGGGACAACGTCAAGTTTCTGAGCAGTAGACATAGAAGTTAAAATCTGCTGGGTGGATATACTGACACTCAAGTTCCTTTTTTAAAGAATTGTAGGGTTTTTAAGGATTTTTAGTTAGTAGGATTTAAAGAGCTCCATGAGTAGAAAAATTCTTCGTAGAGCTTGTGGTCGGACAACGTCAAGTTTCGGAGCAATAGATATGGCAGGTAAAATCTGCTGGGTGGGTATACTGGTACTTGATCCCCTATCCTAAACAATCATGTGGTTTGTAAGGGTTTTGAGTTGGTAGGTTTTAAGAGCTTTGAGAGTAGAAAAAGTATGCCCAAAGTTCGTGGTGGGACAACGTCAAGTTCTGGAGCAGGAGACATAAAGATAAAATCTGCTGGGTGAGTATACTAGGGTCAATGGGGGTAAATGTAAACGATTTTGACCATTTTGGGAAATTTCAGATTTAAAATCAAAAATAGACACTCCCGTTTATAAGAAAAATTATACAAAAATTTTGTGGTAATATTTGGACATTATCCTTTGGTGTAAGAACAAAATTAACAAAAAAATAAAAGCGCAATTAAGAAAAAACAATTGTTTAAAAAACTGTCATATGGTTACATTTATCCTAACAAACCGGAGTAAATGTAAACTGGTATTTTAGCTCATCTTTGTCGCACAGATATCTTGCCCTGGCCAGTAGGCAATCTACAATGTTGGATTCTACATCTGCATTAAAGGCCAAAATGAGACCGGGACCAGTGGAATCTAAGGAATTCCTTTGACCATTCAGCGGATGGAATATTACAGATATTGGAACATTGTAGAAACTTTGAGCTTCACAAAATATGTTTTATTCCTGTTTTGCACATCAACTAGAGCGTTCAGTAAAAAAGCATCTGGAATTAAATTATTAATTATTTTAGCTATGTTTACAATTACCATACATGTGTTTACATTTACCTCAAAAGTGTGTTTACATTTACCCCTAGGCAAATATTGCTGGGGGTAAATGTAAACATGATAATAATTTATTTTGTTGATATAATGCAATTAAACATGTTTAATCAAGTAAAATAATGCAATGTGTTACTAATAATTACTTTAGTTTAAAACTGACCTTGCCGACAAAAAAAATACTGACAGATTTCAGTGTCTCTGAAAAAATGAAATATGGCACCACACTAAACCAAACTGATCTGGAAGCTAATTTTCATTGCCGCTGTCAAGGAAGCGTGGTATTAGAATTGGCGCCAATATCAAATTTAGAGGCAAATTTAAATTTTTTATTAGGACTGTTTACATTTACCCCTGTTTACATTTACCCTGGTCGACCCTAATACTTAAGGCTCTTTTTTAAAGAATTATAGGGTTTTGAGTTAGTTCAATTTTAATGTAAAAAATCTTGCGTAGAGTTTGTGGTAGGACAACGACCAGTTTTAGAGCAGGAGACATTTTGCAGATAAAATCGGCTGGGTGGGTATACTGGTACTTGAACCCCTATCCTAAACAATCATGTGGTTGTGAGGGTTTTGAGTTGGTAGGTTTTAAGAGCTTTGAGATTAGAGAAAGTATGCATAGAGTTGGTGGTGGGACAACATCAAGTTCTGGAGCAGGAGACATAGCAGATAAAATCTGCTGGGTGAGTATACTAATACTTAAGGCCCTTTTTTAAAGAATTATAAGGTTTTGAGTTAGTTCAATTTTAAGAGCTTTATAAGTAGAAAAATATTGTGTAGAGTTTGTGGTGGGACAACGTCCAGTTTTAGAGCAGGAGACATTGCAGATAAAATACTAATACTTAAGGCCCTTTTTTAAAGAATGGTAGGGTTTTTGAAGCTTTATGAGTAGAAAAGTTCTGCATAGAGTTTGTAGTGGGACAATGTCAAATTTTGGAGCAGGATACACAGTACATAAAATCTGATGAATGGTTATACTTGAGGCCCTATCCTAAAGAATCATAGAATGTTTGAGGGTTTTGAGTTAGTAGGATTTTAAGAGGTTCGGCTCGGTTCAGTTTTAAAAAGATTGAGAGGTTTAAAAACAGCAAAAATATTAAATATTGTTCATTATTTTTTCCATAAAAAATCTTCACACCAATTTATCTGCCAGTAGAAACTGCTCAGCATCAAATGACAAAAATTTTGTTGTGCAGTGTATAGAGTATATATCATCTTTGGACAACATTGGCTGAAAAATTCTTAATCTTAATCTACCAGCTTCTTACCGGTCCCCTTGAATTAAAATCAGCAAGACAATATTTCTTATACAGGGTGTCCCAAAACTTAGGGGCCATAGTGCAGCAGGTGATAGAGGTCTGAAAAAAAAGTTTATATACCATGGGGTCAACACACATCTGTTTTTAAGATATAGGATGTTTAATGTTAGAGGAGTGGGGGAAAAAAGGATTTTACAAAAAAAGAAAATCGGTCACAGCCATCTGAATACACAGCTAATTGTGATTCAAAAATGTGGTATTCCTTTTTTTTGATAAAATTACAAGTTGAGGAGATACAGGCTGTCAAAATAACCTACAAAAATGTATTAAAAAAAATAAAAATTTAAAAAAATAATTTTTTTACTTATTTGTTCAAAAAATATTAATAATATTTTATTATTATGTCTTGTTAAAAACTATTTTAAAAATATTGCACTTAATATGGTATTCATAAAAGTTTATATTAAAAAAAAGCTATTTCCAAAAAAAAATGACCAACTAATTTTTTAATACTTAAATTATTTTTATTTCAATTTATTGCTCTTGTTCTAATACACGACTTTGCGCAATTTTCTATTTTTACTGCGTTTTTTAAAAAAGCTATTATCAAAAAAGTTAAAAAATCGCCAACTTTGATGCTCTGTATCTCGTAAAAGAAAAAGTTTTGACATGCATTATAGGAACTTTTTTATCAGACATAACCTCCTTTATCACCTGTTGGCGTATGGCCCCTAAGTTATGGGACACCATGTATATACCTCAAATCCCGATATTGCCAATTATCTTCTTGGCAACTGCCAAACTGGTTAATTTGGAGAACAATCTTAAATTATGTAACACAAAAATTCAGGATTGTTAACCCCCCTTCATAATGGATTTTCAAGAAAAAATACATTAAAAATATACAATATATTAAATGTTGAGTGTAATGCTGACCTAAATCATGGAAGGGAGGGGATGGCAATGTGGGTTTTTGTAACTAGAAAATGACCTGTTATAATACTATATAGGTTGCCAATTCTCAGCACCATGCTGCATGCAAACATTTTTTTTTTCTCCATATGGCCGCTTACAATTTGGTGTTCTGTGCTTACAATGGTAGGATACAAAAAGAATTTAAACCTAGGCAAAAAACTTACTGTTTTAAATCACAATGTGGTTTAAAAATAGGTAAAAAATATGTTGTTACACCCCTTTTTATAGTCACCCCTTTTTTAGAGTCACCATTGTTAATCCTTGAGTTAAAAAAAGGGTTAGAAAAAATCAATACCCTCATTTTACTTTATGTTATGTAATTAGAAATGTTATGTAATTAGAATTAAATGTAAAAATTTAATACTTAATAAAAATGTTTACTTATGCCACTCATTTTAGCCTCATGTATTATTATAAGGTATACATGGAATTTTTTTCACCCACCCCTATCAAAATATTAAAAAGGGTTGCACCCTTCACCCCTTTTTATACAGATACAACTGCTTAAAAAAGGGGTTTCCTTATGTATGTACACCTAAAAAACAAAAGCTATCCCCACCTTTACACAAAATTTCCCCGAGTCCTGTTACAGCCCTCCGGAGAGAGGACAAGGAGCATAACATATAAAGCTTGAGACCAAAAGAGATAAAGATATATTGAGAACTTAAAAATGAGATTGCTGTACGCAACAGAATGTCTCTAGCCCTTATGTACAATCCATTCCGTTTCACTCATAACACATCCCCACCGGAACAAGGCCAACGGAGTAGCATCTCTTAGAAGTTTACAGGATCAGTTTTTTAAGGTGGTCAGTAAAAGAAGTATCTTATGTGTTTTATGTTTTGGGAGCTTATTTTTCTGTTCAGGTTGCATTTTAAGTTAAAGTGGATTTTGTGGTTTAAAAAATTGATCTTGTGAACATTATAATTGGAATTGTGAATTGGATTATAAAGATAGATTTGGCCTTATTTTGCCTTGGCATGTAAAATACTAGAATAATGTAAGTATGTAACACAATATTTTTTTTTGCAATTTCAGTAGATTTTTTAAACAATTTGTGCTTATAAATCTTTATTTTTAAGACTCCATCTTGAAAGACAATCTGTAATTAATAGTAGTGAAAGGGATTTTGTCTTAGGAAAAGGGGAGCAAGATTGACTGAAGTTTTGCACTTCCTACCAAATTGCTAAAAGGGACCATTCCTAATATACATAACACTCAATGGTATGTACATGTATTGCCGGTAATGCCATGTAAATCTTGGGGTAATGCCAAAAATTTTGTACATGTACTCCAGAATACCATGGTAATTTATATCCATAATGCTAGATAATACTATAAGTAAACCAAATTTTATTAAGCCCATAGTATAAAACTTAAAAATAAATAAATTCAAAAGTAAAAAATATAGAAAAAAAAAGGCAAAAGAGAACTAACTATTTAAAAATAAAAATAACCCTGTTTAAAAATTTAGAAATATAAAATTTGATCAACACCCTGCTCCTCCTGAATAGTCCCAAGCACCAACACCATATTACCTCTTTGGAGAGCCAAACTAATTTTTTGTGTAATTTTTAATGAAATCTCTTAGATCAACCTTTTACCAAGGCCCTAATGTATCAATAGCAATTGGGATGAAAATAAAGTGATCTGCCAGCTCTTTTTATTTTGAATGTTTTCTTGTCACAGGTTTAGCCTTGCATTACTCACTGTTTCTTAATGTGTTTTTTCTTGAAAATGCAGTATGAAAGGAGGGTCAAAAGTTGTAAATGAATGTTCCCAAACTATTACATTCATTAAAAAAAAAACTAAAGGAAAATTATTTAAATGAATTGGAAAATTACGGAAAATTAGGAGGCTCACAGTGGGATCTCTAATCTAACGCTTTTTCTTCAAACCGTCATCCATTAAGAAATTGAAGAAAACACATACTTAAAAAAAAAGAACCCTGACATTATCCTTTTTGCCTTGTGCTTCTTTGCATAAAACATGTTTATGTCTTTCCAGGAATTTGATAATTTTTTCCATTCTTTTTTGGCTTTTTCACATTTACCTGCATTTACCATTTTTTGCAAAAAGTAAACAAACACCCAATATACTTATTTACCTAATCTGTGCACCCAATTTCGTTGCACAGAATCAGAACACAAAAGCTTAATTGACACCATAGACCTATAATACGAATGGACTGGACCCTTCGCATACGCACAGGGGTACGTTTAGACAAGGTTTAGATTGAAGCGTCGCACAGTGGGGCCGGGACAAATAAAAGTTACCGAAAATTCTATATGCATATAATGTTTATTGAAATTATCTATAAACGCATTTTTATTCTTAAAATTATTAATTTAATAAAAAATTAATGTCGCACGAGCAGTTAGCCGAGGTGTGCGGTACGCTAACGCAGTACTTACATATAGCAACAAAATTTAATAGTAAAACTTGAACTAATTAAAAAAAAACAACAACCCTTATGTTCCCTGATTGCAATTTCATTATCTAGGTAAAATAACTGTAACGTTCTTGTTATGATTGTATGTCGTTGTTTAAGATGTTAAATTGATAAATAAAGAAATGACATTGTTTGATAAAATTGTAATCAATCAGAACTGACTAAAGTCACAAACATCAAAACTATAAGTGAACTGATAAATAAAACAATACAAAATGTTGTAAGGACACTACATTCCTCCCTGCTCTTCATTAGACAAAATCTTTCATCCAATGTGGAGTACTGGTGTGACGTCTAGGCCGACCAGGAACTGAACAACTTGTCTTGTCTGACTCAGGTTCGTTCATCTCATGAGAAGTGGAAGGCGAAATCAATGCTGGACGTTGGATGGGGTTTTGCACAAATGGAATACCATTTTCTTCCAACTGGTCTGGATCAAAATTGTTAAGATGATTTTCATTTTCTTCTAACGGCATATGATTGATGTGGCTTTCATCGCTATGCTGGGTATCTTCATTTTCAGCTTTGTTGAAAATATAATCAGATCTGGAAACAGGTTTCACAATTGGCTGAAGGGGAGATGGAGAAGCTCTGGATCTGGATTCAATTTCCTTGGCTACTGTTGGGATGAAAATCTTGAAAAATGAAGAATTTCTCTCAATGTTCTTTCCATTTCTCTGTGCAACAATCTTGTCACCAAAGATTTTTACAATCCTGAATGGTTTCGGATCATAGAAGGACGTAAGCGAGTTTTTTCTCAACTGTTGACAGAGAACCAAATCTCCAATTTTGAACCCATGAGATTTGCAATTTCGTTTCTTATCAGCATGCTCCTTTTGTTTCAACTTATTCCGTTTGTCTGCTTCTTGTATTTCATTGTTACTTCCGTGCTCCTGCTTATCAAGAATAGATGGAAAACATGTTCTTACAGGTCTGCTGAACATGAGTTCATAAGGCGTCTTGGATATCGTGGAATGAGGAACGCTGCGATAGTTTGCAAGGAATTCTTGCAACTGCGAATCAAATTGGCTAGTCTCCAAATTAGCACAAACTAAAGATTTCTTGATAGTTTTTACAAATCTTTCAACCATGCCATTAGCTTCAGGCCAATACGGAGTGATTTTTCGATGAAGTATCCCATAAGACTCAAGAAAATCTTTGAAATCTTTTCCGTTGAAAGGTGGACCATTATCAGATTTGACAATGAGCGCTCTTCCGAATAACGAGAAGTATTTTTCAAGTATTGGTTTAACTGCCATGAAGGAAGTGGAGTTCACAACTTCAGCTATTGGATATCTGGAGTATTCATCAACCATTAAAAATATGTATTTTCCGTTTGGAAAAGGTCCAGCAAAGTCAACATCTAACTGTTCAAAAGGAGTCCCAGGAAGTTCTGAGCTCCGTATCGGACTTCTTGAGACATCGGGTGTTACAGCTTGACATGCAGCACAGCTACGGACATAGCTTTCGACCATACTATTAATATTGGGAAACCAAATTTTTGTGCGTATCAGCTGTTTTGTTCTCACAATGCCTAAATGACCTTTGTGCGCTAGTTTTACAGCTCGTTCACGAAGAGATGTTGGAAGAATTATCCTTGTACCCCTAAGTAAGATATTTCTGTACAACGTGATTTCTTGTATGATATTTTTGAATGGTTTGAGGTCTTCATCACTACATGAATAATAATTTGATGAATTATCAATTATACTGGAAAGTTTCTGTAAGGTCTTATCTTTTACTGTTTCTTTTTCTACTTCATCCAAGGTCATTGATTTCGGAAGGCTGCAAGAAGTGTGGAAACTAACATATTCTTCAATTTTTGCTGCTCTAGGGATCTGTTTATCGAATGGATTTCTTGACAAGTAATATGAAGGATTATTTTCACCCTTTGGATGAAAAACGTCAAATGAATACGGCTGTATCCTTAAACAAAGTCTTTCTATACGCAAATTTGGTGCTGATCTAGGATTCTGCAAGATGCTTATCAATGGTTTATGATCGGTAAAAAGTTGAAATTGTTGGCCATACAAATAAAGATGAAAATGTGTGATAGCCCAAGATACAGCTACCATCTCTCTCTCGATCTGACTATATCTTTGTTCTACAGATGATAATGCACGGCTTCCATACGCAATGATGTTATTTTTGTTGTTATCTCTTTGTGAAAGAATGGCACCAACGCCATTTGGACCAGCATCGACGTGTAGCTGAGTTGGCTTCGAAATGTCATAATATGAAAGGTTTTTTAGGTTCATAAGTTCATTTTTCAGATCTTCAAAAACTTTTTTGTGTGTAGAAGTCCATTTCCATTCTGCTGAACTTAAAGTGAGATCTCTCAAAATTTTTGTTTTAGATGCCAGATTTGGAATGAACTTTCCTACAAAGTTGATCATACCAAGTAGACTTCTAACTTCGGATGGATTGGTAGGTGATTGCATGTTTACAAAAACCTCTACTTTTTCTGGATCAGTATGGATACCGTCAGAAGAGAATACATATCCAGAATATTTGATTTTAGATTGATTAAAGATAGATTTTTGTTCATTGATTGTTAGATTAGCTTTTTCGAGTCTGGTAAGAACGTTCAAAAGAGCTTTATCGTGGCTAGCTTGATCTTCTCCAAAAATCAAAATATCATCACTGAAATTAATGACACCATCAATGTTTGATAAAACTTGTCTAATTGTATTTTGAAGAATTTCAGCAGCTGCGTTTATTCCAAAAAATAGTCTTTTGTATCGGAAAAGACCGATGTGCGTAGAAAAGGTTGTTAGATGTTTAGAAGTTTTTTCAAGAAGCAACTGATGATAACCATCTTTCAAATCCAATTTGCTAAAAACTTTTGCATTGTTCAAAAGTAATACTAGGTCATCGATTTTTGGTGTCAAATGACGTTCTCTTTTGATAGCTTTGTTTGCTGATCTCATATCTACACACATTCTAATTTTTGTTGGATCAGATTTTGGTACGACTACAATAGGAGATACCCATGGGGTAGGACCTTCAGCGGGTTCTATGATGTCCTGATCTAGGAGCCTATTTATTTCAGCTTCGACTTTTTCTCTCATATGAAATGGTAAACGTCTATGCTTTTGCGCAACCGGATGAACAGAATCATCAACATGAAGTTTAACCTCAAATTGATTGAATTTTCCAATACCTTTCACAACATTCGGAAAATTCTGTTTGATATACTCTGAATCAATTACTACTTTGTTATTGCTTAAACTAAATTTAATCAGATTCAATCCATGTGACGTTTCATAGCTTAATAATGGTTCGGCATTGCCTTCTATAACATAAACGTCTGCAGTTATAGATTGTTCTCGATATGAGAAAAATCCATGAAATTTGCCAACTACAGGAAGATGTTGTTCTGAATTGTAAGGACATATCAATGAAGAATCTTGGAAAAGTTTAACATTTGATAAACTATTGAAGATGTTCTTGTTAATAATGTTCACTGAGGATCCTGTGTCAACTATGAAATTTTGACTAATTCCATTTAGATTTAACGTAACTCGGGGAAGAGTTGAGATTTTGTTCAGTTTGTAAACAGTGAAAGAGGAATCTGAATCAGAGCCTTTCAATAGCGTTGATACGTTTGTTAGTACTACTGTTTTGGTTCGAGCTTGTTAACTGAATACTATCATTGTTTTTAGAAGAAAGGCACATCTTACTAAAATGACCCCTTTTGGTACAAGAATGACAAGTTACATTTCTGGCTGGACATGACTTAAGTCCATTTTTATGCCAACTGTTTCCACAATAAGAGCAAATGTTGTTATCTTTACCTGATGATGATGGTTTATCTTTATAGCTCGTGTTTATCACCCTGTTCCGGTTCACCATAACTTCTGTCTCGCTTTGTTGGGATGCTTGCATCTGGTGTAGATGGACTTTTGTAGTTTCCAACAGCTTGGCTTTCTGCAGTAGTTGTTCCAAGGAAACGTTCTCTGTTAGTGCATACTTGCGAAGATCTTTGTTCCTAGTTTTTGAAACAATTTGACTTTTAATTTCACGTTCTTTATCAGAAAATTGGCAGTTTTTAAAAAAATGAAAGTAGCCTGGCGTAAAATTGATCCGTAGTTTCATGCTCAAACTGGTGTAATTCCCTAAACTGATATATTTCAAAGTCTACATTGATTTTAGGAGCAAAATATCGATCTAGTTTTCCTTTCGCTATAATGTATGGAGACTCCTCAACAGTAGTTTCATTATTTGTCGGTAAATCCGGTAATGAACTGTATAAATCATAAACATCCTCACCTGCACAATGTAGTAACATAGCTTTTTTACGTTCTTCATTTGTAATACCTGTAGCTAAGACATAGTTTTCAAATCTCTCAATGTATCTTGCCCATCTTACACCTACATTGTGAATATCTGTTCTCATATCAAATGATGAAAACACACTGGTTTGAAATAGGGCCATCTTCTACGTTTTTGTTTTCTGTTGAATCAACTTGCTGGGGTTCTTCTTAGAATTCTCGTCGCAATGTAACGTTCTTGTTATGATTGTATGTCGTTGTTTAAGATGTTAAATTGATAAATAAAGAAATGACATTGTTTGATAAAATTGTAATCAATCAGAACTGACTAAAGTCACAAACATCAAAACTATAAGTGAACTGATAAATAAAACAATACAAAATGTTGGAAGGACACTACAATAA